>CM062253.1:25528401-26231233 GCA_031216405.1 Syzygium malaccense | reverse complement strand
TCTGACTTATCTTTCCCTCTATTTTTCAGTTTAATTTGGCTTATCCATTTAGTTCTTGACTGAAACATGGCTGTCTCCCAAACTTGATGATACCATGGTTTCATGGTGGAAAATTTGGACTTGATGTATTTTTAGACAGCCTTCGCCTTAAAATGATGTAATTGTCATTTATCTCTGCCTATTGCACTGTAGAAGATGTTTGGCAATTGCTGGTTTGAAATTGTCATATGATGTAGTTTTTTTTCTGCTACTAGATACGAAAGTTGTCTCATAAGGTCCTCAAATTCCATACACTATACTATACTTATAAGAGCTTTGATTTTTTCCTCTCGCCGCCATCTCAAAGTTCTCTTTTGTCCATTCATCTATGGATTAGTTGGTTTTCGAGGTTAATGAAATTGGGTTGTCTTGTTTGCAGAACATGTGCAAGATATCATTGGATTGTTGTTCAAATATATCAGTCTCTTACAGCAGACCGGTGTTTGCAAGTGGATATTTGATGAGGTATGCAAATGAACTATGTGGAAAAGGTTGCTCATTTTCTTGTTCTTCACTTGGGAAAAGCAAAGATTGACTTCCGATGGCGTGCCTATGAGCAACTTCTTCTGCTGCTATCGGTGGTTGTGTTATACTCAGTTTTTTAACTGGCATCTCGTTCTCTTAGCTGCATATAGAAAAAAATTGAAAACAACAAGCGCATCACCTATTTGTGGCTGGTTATTCTTCTTATTCATAAATGTATAGTACGTTGAACATCTCAAGTAGTTTTGGCGATTGCACACAGAAAGATTTGGACAGATGCTGGCACAATATGGTTCTGTATCCTTTCTAATTCATTTTGAACATATCATCATGGTGAGAAATAATCATGAGCTAAGTGGTCCGTTCATTTATACTTCATTGAGATATGCTACACGAATGTCGGTCAGGTAAATCCACTGCATGCTGTCATATCTATATCTATACCTGTATCTATACATTAATGAAAGTGGTAATTACTAGCAGATGGTTGTGCCGCATGGCATCGTTCACGTGTAAGATTACCAATTAATTTCTTTTTCATTGACAAGCTTTAATGTCACTTTTTTGATAGGGTCCCGCATAATTATTTCTATGAATGCCACATAAATTCAGTGCATCATGGTTCATGATGTTTCCGAAGTTTCCTTGATTTTCAAGCTGCATTTTATTGGATAGTTGTTGTCAATTGTGGATTTTTTTTCTTTTGTAAAAATATGCTTTCCCTTAAAACTTATCCAGTCTTGGTTGTGTTGATGAAGCTCTCAGCCTTGTGTGAGACTGAGTTTCATTATCAAGACAAAGTCCCTCCCATTCATTACGTAGTCAGTGTCGCATCCAATATGGAGGTAAGTCTAGCAGTTCCTTAGATCTCCCTTTTGCCTTTTTTTTATATACATGTTTGTCGGTGGTGCCTAAGGGCCGCGTAGAATTTTTTTGAAGTGGAAGTTAACTTGACATTAATTTATTTATAACACTGTAGTTAATCAGTGACTAAGAGCTCGCTTGGTTTTGATTAAAAAAGCAAAAGCGTATTTCCTTCCAAAATGTGAAAAAGGAAAAGATACTTAAGTTTTTTTTATTATACTTAAGTTTTATAAACATTTTAAAGATCAATGAGAAGATCTTTAAAATGTTTTGAAAATGTTATTTTACATGGATTTCCATGGGGGCAGCTTCTGCCACAACTTAAAACATGCACCTGTAACCGAATGCTGGAGAGTGGTCGCACACCTGCAAAGTCCTAGTTGTTCAGGTAGAATCGGTTCTCAAGAGTTTGAAGGCCATAAACAGCATGACAAGTACCAGCAAAGCTCATCTATTTAGGATCAACATCTTTGGATGTTTGTCATCAGTTCTTGGGGTTAGAGTAAAGGAAATTCAGATGAGATGTAGATATTTGGTTCTTATAAGTACTCCATTTTTCAGTAAGAACTTGCGGTTAGGGAGATTTTTCTCCTTTTGTATTTAATGCATGTCATGCCTGATTGAAGTGAAATTATTGTGATTATGAGTACCGGATAAATTAACAGTTTTTTTTACTGAATTTTAGATATACCCACCTCAAGATTGGATCGTGGGATCCTCTTTGCCTTGTAAATTCAATCCTGACACTATTCAAATGGTGCTGGATGAGCTCTCTCCAGCCAATGTCCGGTGAGTCTATTACTTCTAAGAGAGTATTAAAATCATGCCTTAGGGCTTATCAAATGACCGATGTTTATAATGACTATTTCATTGTTCTTTTCCCGGTTGCCGCATTGTAAGTGCATTGAAGGTTTATCAAAGATAATTTAGTTCACCGGGCTTCTGTATGGATGTCAAACCTGCATAGGAATACCAGAGGATCAGTTTAACTTGGTATCTCGACTTGTCCATACTCTATAATCCAATATGGTTTGGAGAATTTAGTTGGTGTGTACCTCAATCAAACCTGACCACAGTATTTTTATTCTTCTACATTGTATTATTTAGGTATTCATATTATTGATTTTTTTAGGTTTATTAATTTATTCAAAATATTAAAAGAAATTGTCGGGTTTCTGGTTCTCATATACTTAACTGTGATGAGTTTTGAAATTCCATTCAGAAAACATGTTTTAGGGGACTAATCAGGTCTTTATGGGGTCGGCCATTCCAAACCCACCTCACTGCCATTTCTACACTCGCAAGAAGTGGAAAAAGGCGGTAGTAACATACACTTTCACGTGCATGCACCTGTCCAGACACACCCCTTCATGCTGGCACCATATTGTTTGTATAAAGGCAATCAGACTTGGAAAAGACATCTGCAATGATTTTTTATGGCCAATACGCATGGATTTGACATAAGGATATTCATGCACAGGTTACACCGAAGTCAAAATTGAGATCTCTTCCTATGTTGAGTTTTTTTGTAACATGTCTTTTATGCAAGCGACTGGAGGAATCAGTCGCCGAGCTGCCATTTCACTACCCAATGTTATCAACCATATCCACTTTCCAGCTTGTTCGTTGAACATCAAATCCAGAATGTCCTAATAAAATCATAACTTATCCATGATAGTTACCATCCCTATTTGCCAGAAATAAGTCATGCTATTCGTAGTTATTGCTAATGTATGCTACAAAAAATTCTCTACAAGGATTGTGTTGTAACTATCCTTTCTTTTGCAAATTGGAATGTTTTACATGTCAATATAATCCTAAATAGGAATGAGACTTTTGTCCAACAGAATCTTTTGGGAGTCCAAGAGTTTTGAAGGATCAACTGACATGGTGGAACCATGGTATGGAACAGCATATTCCTTGAACAGAACTACGGCCTCTACTATACAGGTATCCCTTTCCTAGTTAGTCTTGTCACTGATTTTCATTCTAACTAGGAGGTTTCACAGATGAAGTGGCACATTATGCTTTGATGATTTAATCCTAATCTTCAATTGATTTTGTTGAGTCGTCGGCAAAATTGCAGCCCCCGCCATGAATATTCATTCCCTGCAATATTCAAACATTTGCAGCTCTACCAAGCTTGTCTGGTGGAGCGATTCTTTTAGACACTTGGTGAATCATTTGTAAAAGATGTCAGAGATAATCACTACTACAGTCCCATCAATTGCTTTTGTTAGGTGTACTTCTTCAACTAAAATAATGCGGACCCTCTCGGACCAACTGGAGTGATTGTACTTCTTTCACAATGTAGTGTGCCGATTTACACTAAAAGAGGGAAGATAAAGGAGATTACCTAGACATGGAGTATACAATTTTTTCTTTTGGTGGAGAACAGAAAGACTTTTCCGATATATTGTCTGTATTTGATTTGCAGGAATGGATGTCATCTTCTCCTGATGAAATTTTGCATCTACCAGTACCCAATGTATTCATCCCTACCGATTTATCTCTAAAAATTTCGGAAGAAAAGGTGTGGTGTACAGTACATTTTGAACTTATCCTGTTCATTTTTTAGCTTCTATAGTGACTGATCTTTTGAACAGATCAACTTGCCAGTTCTCTTGAGGAAGTCATCATACTCAACATTGTGGTTCAAACCTGATGCTGTATTCTCCTCTCCCAAGGCATATATTAAAATAGATTTCAGCTGCCCAAACGCTAGCAACTCATCTGAAGCTGTAGTGCTGACTGATTTATTCACGCGGTTGTTGATGGATTACTTGAATGAATTCGGTAAAATTCTAAAGTACACTAAGACTATATAGGAATATCTCATGCTATGTTTCATGTAGTCTTGATTTTACTGTAGTTACTCCTTTGAAAATGGCATTCGATGTTCAATGTGATTTCGTATAGCTTAAAGTAGTATTCAGTCCCTCTTCTTCTGCAAGTCTGTTCTTCTATCTAATTTGTATATTACTGTAACCATATATTGTTGGTTCTCTCCTTAATTTGCTTTTTTGGGTATGTTTCAGCTTATTATGCAAAGGTTGCTGGCCTTCGTTACAGTGTGCATCACACCAACACAGGTTTTCAGGTTCTTGTTTAAAATAAGCTACTTTTAGCTTAGTTAAGCATAAAAAGACTGGGAAATGCTTTTATGCTTTTCCTTCACTCAGTTTTTCTGTCCAGAAAAAGGATCTTTAAATTTTTTGAAATGGAAATAAAGTGGGCAAGCAATTCTACAGAGTGCCCTAGTCTCTATTGTGTATGCAGGAGTCGACATTATATGTGCTGACCGTATTTTTTCATACTTAGGTCACTGTGGTTGGTTATAGTCACAAGCTGAGGATATTGCTGGAAAAAGTCATCGAGAAAATTGCCACCTTTGAAGTGAGACCTGAGAGATTTGCTGTGATCAAGGTAAACTTTGGCTCTCCCTATCTCACAGAAATATCTGACCATATGCCTTCTGTTTTTTCAAAGTTACATTTGTGATTTTCTCGTTGCCCATATATGTTACAGGAAGTGGTGACAAAAGATTATCAGAATTTGAAGTTTCAGCAACCATGTCAGCAGGCTATGTACTATTGCTCACTAATACTGCAAGACAACACTTGGCCCTGGACAGAACAACTTGAAGTTCTTCCCTCAATTAGGGGCAAAGATCTCACCAACTTTTTGCCCCTAATGTTATCGAGGACCTTGCTGGAGTTTTATATAGCTGGTATGTAGTCTACAGCTCCATTTAAAAATTTGTGGTAGATCACTGCCATCCCCTTTGCAGTTTCGAGTTATATCTGCTACCTCTTGTGCAGGGAATATTGAACGTGGCGAAGCAGAGTCTATAGTTCAGCATATTGAAAATATTCTTTTCCACGGTCCACAGCCAATATGCCAACCTTTATATCCATCCCAGCATCTGACAAATAGAGTAGTTAAACTAGGAACTGGATTGAGTCACTTCTACTGTACAGAAGGCCTAAATCCAAGTGATGAGAATTCTGCTCTGGTGCACTATATTCAGGTAATTCCATGCCTTGATTTGGGTACACAGGTGTTAAATTGTCAGGATGTAACATGAAAGTTTGGCATATATGTTGTATTCGAAATGAAGATCATTTTGGCTGTCATTCTCCTTGTCAATCATCACTTGTAAAGACTTTAGATTTAGAATTTATGTGTGCTTATCCTTGTTTCCGCTTCTTGAAGGGAGTGTAAGGCTTTATTCTCATCTTCAGAACAATATAAAATAGCATTTATTGGACATTATGTTATCTTCGAAACTGTTCTTTGTTCTTCTTTTGTCTGTGAGTTGATTTACTTCTGTCATGTTATTCCTTTCTTGACACATTCGTATTCCTTTGCCAAAATCCGAAAATGAGTGTCCGGCTCCCCCTCCCCCCGCTTGCTTCTCCCCCTCTTCTTCTGGTATGACTATGGTAATGTTTTGCTTTTTTTTCAATGTCTTGTTTCTTTGGAAGGGTTTTGATTGCTATTTGATTGATTATGTAGGTTCACCGGGATGATATCGTGATGAATGTAAAGCTTCAGCTTTTTGATCTAATCGCCAAGGAACCAGCATTCCACCAGCTTAGATCCGTGGAGCAGCTTGGGTATATAACCGTGCTTATGCACAGGTACTTGAGGCACTCCTTGACCAACCAAGTTTTAATGCATGGTTTCTGTTCTCATTTTTTTTATGTCTCCTTCAACATAGGAACGATTACGGAATTCATGGACTACAATTCATCATCCAATCCACAGTGAAGGTGACTAGCAACATCTTGCTCATCTTTTAGGACCAAGGTCATTGCCTCTCATATTCTAATATGTCCATCTTTTTAGGGGCCTGGTAATATTGATTTGAGGGTTGAGGAATTCCTAAAAATGTTCGAAAGCAAACTATCTCAGATGACAAATGAAGACTTCAAGGTGAGTCAAACGATGCTGGCATTTGGAAGGTACACTAATTGAGTGACAACCTTCGTTGGTAAAATGAAATAGTTGAATAATTGAAAATTGAGATCCATTAGGAATACATATCGAATGCTAAGATTACCCTTTGAATTCTGGCATTAGATCTATAATCAAAATAAATATTTGTGATTGAATGACGTAGCCACTTTTATACGCATCCCCTGGTTTAGATAAGTAAGGATATTCTCAACCAAGTAGCAAGTAGTGTAGATGTTCATATTATATTTTACTCATAAGATGTCAGCTTGCCTTTTCATCAGTAAGAATCCCCAGCAGTGTTGGATGCAGGCTTGACTGCTCAATATAAGGTACTTAGAAGGGAAAGTGAGCTGATGTTATCAGTCGGTCTTTGGACAAATACTGCTCTCAAGCCTTGTTCATCTTCATGCTGAATGGCTCCTGTGGAAGGAGAGATAGGGCTTGTACCTGAAAAAATTGCATTAAAAACTTCCTCCGTTTCTTTTCCTGGATAGGCTCATGGACTAGTGATGGTGCATGTACCAAAAAGAATGCATCAAGAATCTTTTCGGACCTTATATAACGATTGTAGTGGTGTTTTATTTTCTGGGGTAAATTCACTTCCAAATTTACTTAATGAGAACTTCCTGTCTTACTGACTTTCCTACAATCCATCCCATTTTCAAGATTTGTACCCGACTGCATTCTTGTGTCGAGGATATTGCAAACCAACTGTGCCATCTTTAGCTGGAAGGCATAACATGGTCATACTAATCGTTTTCCTATCATATGCAGAGCAATGTGAATGCATTGATTGATATGAAGCTGGAGAAACACAAGAATCTGAGGGAAGAATGTGCATTCTACTGGAAAGAAATTTCCGACGGGACTCAAAAATTTGACAGGAGAGAAACTGAGGTATGAACAAAGACTTAGACTAATTAACTAGGCAAGTATTCAGTGATTGTTCTTTCTGCTTTGACCATTAAGCTGGGTGGAGCTACCAGCACTAAGAGAGAGAAACACAATGAAATTAATGATAGCATTTGTTTAGGGCGAATTTCTCAAGCCAGACTTCAGTAATAAAGTATTAAGTTCTTACAAATGATATGGGAACAGGTAGCGGCGCTGAGACAGCTAACGCAGCAAGAGTTGTTGGATTTCTTCAACGAATATGTAAAAGTCAGCGCAGCTAGAAAGAAGACGCTATCCGTTCGTGTTTACGGGAGCCTACACACATCTGAGTACACGATTGACAAAAACCAACCGGTTCAACCATCCTCGATCCAAATCGAGGATATCTTCAGTTTTCAAAGATCTCAACCTCTTTATGGCTCATTCAAAGGGGCTTATGGTCGAGTGAAGTTATAAAGTATCAATACTTGTCTTCCAGACAAAGAAAGTCGATAATGTTAAGGGTCGCTCTAAAATAGCAGTATTTGGAATAGACGGAACGTTTGGAGTATTCTGCATTAGAAATGGATACTGTCGCGGTTGGAGATCCTCTATGAACGGTGGGACGTACCTCATTCATAGAAGGCCTACCCGCTTGAACTTAAATGTCGTACATTAATTGCGCTTCTTCTTCAATTATAACCTGCACAAGTAAAGAACGAAGTTTGTTCTCTTATTTTAGTTCAGCTCTGAAACTTCTACACAGAGGGCAGCAGAACTCCTTTGACTTGTACACAATTTCAGGAACTCGGTTGTCCATTGGTGACACTGAAATTTGATGGGGTGTTCTCTTCTCATTGCGGTTATGTATGTATGTTGGGCCCTTGCTTTCAATGTCCTTTGCCAACCCTTTTCTTGTTTCTTGTGGCGTTTTTACTTTGTGGGGTGACCTTTCGTGTTCCATTTCCTATATGCCTCTTACGAGTAAAATGGGATTCCTCGCCAAGGAAAAAGGAGAATGAGATTGCCTTGGATGTGAGATTTGGTTTTACTTTTTATCTTTCATGTTTAATGGTGCGATACTTTTAAACGCTGAACACCAAAACTCTTTGAAGCATATATGCATTTCGCATAAAGCGATTCCGATCGCAGTGCACCTTCCAATGGTCATTCAGGAAAAAGGAAAAACAAAAGTAAATGCGAAATTCAGTTTCGGAGCACAAAAGTAGAGGGCTAATTCCAAAAAAAAATACCAACTTAGTATTTGAGTAACAATTCTGGCTTAAACTTTTTTTTGTCCCAATAAAAAGCATCAACTTTTACTCTAGTCCCAAAACTGGCGTTCGTGATGTAAAATTTTCAAATTGTTTCGGTCATATTTAGGATTTAAGTGAAAGTTTGTAATTTTTCATAAAACAAAAAGAAGTTCAAGCCAAAATTGTCACTCAAGATAAAATTTGTACTTTTTTTTTTGAATTAGGCCCAAAAGTAGAGGAAAATTATCAGAAAAGTCATAAACCTATTGCACTTATGACAATTCAATCATAAACCTTTCAATTTGGCTAATTTAGTCATAAATATTTTGATAATTTCTCAATGTCAATTTTGGTTGGAAATCGTTGACGTGACACGGCCAATGCCGACGCAAACAATTTTTTGTAATTTTCCTAAATTTGTTCCATCTTTTCCTCTTTTCCTTTTTCCATTTTTCCCCTTTTCTTTTCTGTTTTTCTCTTATTTCCCTCAACCAATCTGCGGCCTTGGCCTTGGCCTTGGCCGTGGCCAGCAGAGGTGACCGGCCATAAGCGAGGCTCAGGATGCCCTCGCTGAATTTGGGCTAGGCAAGGGCGTTGCGGCCCTCAACTAGGTTTGGCGAGGGCCTCACGCCCTTGCCTAGCCTACGTACGCCCTTGTCGGCCTCATTTTAAAAATAAAAAGGAAAAAGAAAAGGAAAAATTTAGAAAAATTATCCCATAAAGGAAGGTCAATATCCACGTCAGACATTCGGCCAAAACATGATGGACTATATATTGACAAATTGTCAAAAAGTTAGAAATAAATAGGTACAAATGTAATAAATTTAAGATTTTTTTGGTAATTATCCCTAAAAGTAAAGAATGAGAATTGGAGAAAAAAATCACCCTCCATTTGTTTTTTGTCCTATTTCTAATTTTTCTCACTCTCTCTGACTTTTGCTTTATCTTTTGCAGAGCGAAAAAGTCAAACCCACATCTATAATACAAGTGTTCCTATCTCCAATCTTTTTATCAATAGGGCTGCATGCCTATTGACAGTCACACTCCGGTTTAGTTGGCCAGAAAGGGGATAAAAGTTGCTGATTCATCTACTCGGCCAAAGATGGTAATGGTCATCCTGAACGCGCTTGTCCGTCATCGACATCTCCTTGTTCTTCGTTTTTTTTTTTTTCTGAACGATGGTCGATGTTTTTCGATCGGACAGAAAGAGCCGAATCAAACGGGAAGATAAAATTCTGTTCCTTAATATTCCTCCAGAGAATTCTTCTTCAACAAGACAAAAATCACACCACTTTCTGAACCCAACTATACTAGTCCAAGCTAAGCCGATGATACGTCGCTTCATTATTTACTTCGCTGCAAGTGTCCATTTATCTATTCTCATCTCCGATTGTTACTGAAAAGATAATTGATTAATAGTCCACTTTGATTATATAAGCCACCTGTGATAAATTGTTAAATGTTTTTTCAGGAGCAGATATTGCTTGATCGCGACAACTCAAAAATATACTTAACTTACAAAGTTATACTCGATTTTTTAAGTCCCGATCATCGTATATTGTACACTCTTCTGAGGCATTTGAAGATATCAATCTGCTCGTCATTTTTGCGGTAGGCTCGATTACCTCCCGCTCGTTATGAAAAGTCGTGGGGCTCATGTGACAACAGTAAGGTATACTGCGCATGTAGTCGTCAATCTCTCCGAGTAATTTCTATACACCACCATGTCTGATTACAGATGGTTAAAATCGTGCGACTCGCCTAATGACACGCATAATCAACGGCTCCAATCAACTCGATTTGCGTGGGCAAGCCGGAGTAAGAATTTTTGGCCGGAATGGCCTACTCAGGAACTTGGGAATTCCTCCTAAAGACTTGGCGGTGGCGGACAGCATGCAAGAAGATGAATTGCTAAGGCTGCGAATGACAATCATTCTATTTGAGAAATCAATTTCTAACCAGAAATTGATTTTTCTATTTCTGTTCTTGAACGAGTTTTTGAGCAAAAAAACACGGCACAAAATTTATTTGATAACAACATAAAATTTCTATTCTCAAAACAAAAATTTGTTTAATAACGGTACAAAATTTCTCCTTCTTGGGTGGCCCGCGAATGGACGGCAGGCGGCAGATGGCGAGGGGAGGCAGCGGTGAACAGCGACGCAGCCAGCGTGGAGGACAGCGGCTAGAGGCGGCATGCGACGCGAGGAGGGCAACCGGCGGCGGGAGACAATGGCCGGTGATGGCGGCAGCCAACGAGGGGAGGCAGGCCACCACAGGAGGAGGGTGGTTGGCGACGAGAGCGATGGCCAGTGGAAAGCAACTGCGGCCGACGGTGGGAGGTGGGCATCGGCCAGAGGCGGGAGGAGGACGGCCGGCAGCAGAAGATGGTGGCCAATGAACGGCGTGCGACGGCGAGAGACTACGAATGGCGAGAGGCAAGCAATGACAGGAGAAGGGCGGTCGGCGACGGGAGACAATGCCCGGTGGACGGTGGACGGCGACCCACGGAGGCTGAAGGTGGGCGGCGGAGAGAGACAGTAGCCGATAGACGTTGGGCGGCCGCCACGGCAGCCAACAGCGGAAGGCGGGCAGCGGCGGGAGGAGGGCGACTGGCGATAGGAGACGGTGACCAGTGGACGGCGAGAGACTGCGAATGGCGAGAGGCGACGATGGGCAGTGGGTAAGCAACCAACTAGTAGCGAGAGTGAATAACGAGAATAATTTTAACTTCTGATTTTTATTCCAAATCTAATTCTAGAATAAAAATTTATTCCAAAAATAGAAAATAAAATTACGTTACCATAGAGATTTTTGTTCCAAATCTATTTATGAAACAAAAATAGAGAAATAGAATAGTTATCGTTACCTGCGTAAGTCAAAATTTTATTAGGTTCTTCTTTTTTTCTTTATTTTTGCCTTGTCAGTTCTTGAACAGGAAACTGATGTGGTACCCATTTCCAATAACGAAAGAACGACAGAGTCCCACCTTTTGTCAAGTCAATAACGCACGCCCATTTCGACTCAAGCAAGTTCACATGTTCAGACACGGTGGGCTGACCTCAAACTAGAATAACGGAGATCAAGAACTCTTCCTTTCTAAGCTTTTCTTGAACACAGAGAGAGCAGAATGGCAAATGCTACGGTGGATCATTGCATAATCAAGGCCAGAAATGACAGGCGACAGTACAGGAGGGTCGTTCTTGAGAACTCTCTGGAGGCTCTTCTCGTCAGCGATCCTGACACTGATAAGGCAAGAGTCAATGCTTGAAACAGCAGCTCGCAAGCTATGCTGTTTCGCGTTCTTTCTTGTTTCTTGATTGAAGCACTTGATGGATGCATCTGGGTGCCTTTCCGTTTGTTGTTAGATTGGATAGATTTTCTAAAGGTGGTGTTTTTTTTTTTTTTGGTGCTCAGTGTGCTGCTTCTATGGATGTGGGTGTCGGCCACTACAGCGACCCTCCGGGCATCGAGGGTCTTGCTCATTTCCTCGGTACCTACTGTTTTTCCGTCTCGTTCTTGAAGTAAAGAACATTAATGGCGACTGTTTACCCCCAAAATAATTAGACAGGAAGACCGCTCGATTGAGGATGTGTTCAAAGGTTGCCTGCAACTCACATTGCTCGAATCGCGTTGCTAAGTAGAAAAGAATCAACTATAAGAAATCCGACTTAAATCGTAGCATCACCACCACATGGACTGACTACTATAACTATACTCCGATATCATAATCGATCCCCGCCCTTTTGTTACTTCAAAACTTCCCTGCACGAAACTTGAAGGTGACTTGAATTTAGAACTCACCTTCTGTTACTTTATTGGTATCATGATGATTTTGCCAATTATCTCAACTAATGATGACTTTACCTGTTGCAAAGGAATTAATTAACTGCCAAACGCATGCCCTTGTTTGCAAGTGGAGAAAGGTACCCTGCCTTATTTACTTTTTCTTCTCATTCAAATGCGTCACATGCAGAGCATATGCTGTTTTATGCGAGCGAGAAGTATCCAGAGGAGGATAGTTTTGACAAATACACATCTCAGGTACCGATGCTGACCCTACAAGGCTTCTTTGGTTTTAGCTGCTAGTCTGCACTTTGCTTCCGCAAGTTAATTGTGGAGCTCAAAAGGACAACTAGATTTGGAGAGAGTCCGCAACATTTTTAAAGGCTGCACTCACATTTCTAGCATGTAGGCACATCTATGCTTCTCTTCTGTATAATTCAGTTTCATGATAGTTAAGGATTTGTGACTCCCAAAGTCTTTTCAATTGGAAGGAGAGACCTAGATTTTGTAAGTAGTACTTCCACAGTTACTCCTGTACCTGTTCTACCTGGTAAATGCAGGTTAGCCTTTTCAAATGGATGTTACACGATAACAATTAGTTGATATGCTGATGTAACTCTCTGTTATTTCTTCGAGAAATGGATAAGAATCTCATTCATATATAGTTCCTATAGCTTTGGTCTTTACTATGAAGGAGAGTCTCAAGTGTCCTTAACCGGCTCAATGCATTCTGGTGCAATCTGACCACTCTTCCTGTACCTTTGAGGAATGTCAGAAATTCTTTTACTTTAGAAGATTAGTTAATTGATTTGTGCTGGCAAATCGAAATGCATACGAAGTATACTCACATTTTAGATCTTGTGCCAACTGCCAAGGACTTCTGCTAGATTTAAAATTGTTTTCAATTTTATGTGTTCAATTAGCTTACTTTGCCTTGAGAAGATCTTCTAAGAATGTCTTGCTGTAAACTCTTGATCCCAATCTGCATATTTTATGGTTTATTTTCCTATTCAATGTGCGTAGCATGGAGGAGGAACAAATGCTTTGACAGGTTCTGACCATACCAACTATCATTTTGTTGCAAATGCTGATTGTTTTGAGGAGGCTTTGGACAGGTGGATGGTAGTTTCATATTCTCTTGCTATCCAACTCTACCATTTAGGCAATCTCTGAGTGTTATTTTCTTGTGTAGATTTTCTCAGTTCTTTGTCAAGCCATTGATGTCATCCGATGCTGTTAAGAGGGAGATCAAAGCAGTTGATTCTGGTGATTATGCTTCGCTGCAATTTGGAACATTATCTTCCTCTGTTTAGCTTCAAGTAATAATATCGTGAAAATTAATATTGATGATCCATCTGAATATGACTAATTGCTTCTTCCTTTTCTCTTACAGAGTTCCAAAAGAACTTCCTTTCTGATTCTTGGAGAATAGGCCAGGTACCATGTGGTCACCTTCAATTCTCCTTACATAGATTTTGACGCCATTTGACTGAATCCTTAAACTGTATCTGGTTAGAAGCATCCAAGGATTGATTTAAGAGTGCTCCAGTTTTTACACCCATAGCAGCATGTTCAGCACTTTTTCAATATTATGTGTATTCTTAACCTACTTCTAAAAAGGTTCTTTTCATACTCTTTTACTTTGCTGTGCATCTTTGCCAAGAATAGTTACAAAACTTATATTTCACCCAGTGACTTCATGTTGTGCTTTGTTTTTCAATTGTTGTAGATAGTCATAATATTGATATACGATGGATTCTGACTCAATGTCTTTTTGTTTATTTCCCTCCGCGCAGCTTCGGAGCCATCTGAGCATGGAAGCACATCCCTATCATAAGTTTGGTACCGGTAGGTACTTCATTGACAAATCGACTCTGGATATGTTATAATATCCCTAGTTCCTATGTGGTGGAAGAGATCTTGTGAAGTGATACTCAAGTAAAGACTCGCCCCTATATGACATTACATCATTATGCCTTTAGAGGTCTTGGCCTATGTGTGCTCGGGAAAGGCCATTACATATTTAGCTGCACAAATAAGTTGCCTATGCTGCTTTTCCTAGCAGCCAGTCTTCCGATAACAATTCCATTTGTCCCCGCTTTAAAATTTCAGTCTAGTGTTTCTTCATTTTTTTTCCTCTTCAAATGGGACAATTTTTTCAGGAACTCACTACCTAGAAACAAAGCACATTCTGTAACCAGACAAATGGTTTTAATTAGAAGAAGTTAAATTAAGCTTGTGTTCATTCACATATTCAACTTGAAATACTTTGCACTTGTTAGAGTAATTAAATATTAAACCATGCTTTCATCTGACAGCTTAAGCTTTTAGGACAGTTGGCAATGGTCCCACAAAATCTCACATGGTATAAGAGCTAGAGGTCCTAAGTTGGAATCTTTTCATGCCCCAATTGTCTCCCCAATTAAATATGTCCACGCTTAGTGCTAGTCAAAAGGACTAGACTAAGCGTGAGGGAGAGTGTTAGAGTAATTAAATATTAAACCACACATTCGTTTAACAACTTAAGCTTTTAGAACAGTTGGCAGTGATCCCACAAAATCTCACAAGATATTAAACTATGCCTTCATCTAACAGCACTGAATCACGTAGGACAAAAGCTAGTCTAAGACCAAATAAAATCCTCTAAGTTTCAAACCATCTTAATCGGACATATCGCTAAAGCAACTATGCTCATCTTTCAGATGCGTAAATATTCAATGCAATACGAATGATTTGTCTTTGTAGAGTAGATTTCCATGTTAGGGAAGAACTTGTACATTAGTGGGTTCTGATTTGTACGAATTCTGGCAAATAATGAGGAATTGAACTGGTTAATAAGCTCCTACCTGGAGCTAGTTCTTTTTTTAATGCAATTCATACATACAAGCCAGCATCAAACGCATTATTTCTGATTATTACTAGTACTATAAAGTTTTGGAGAAAATAGATGGCTTCCTAATTCTATATACTATTTTTGCTTCCAAAGAAGGATACTGAGCTTTTTTTCTTTTGAATAAAGACTTCAGTATTCTATGTATGAATTGGAACCAACAAAGATGCTTATTATTAGACTATGGAATCCGTGACAAACTGTAACCTGTGAATACTTCCCTACCTTAGGAAACCGACAAACTTTAGAAGTTCAACCGAAGGCTAAGGGGATTGACATAAGGCAAGAACTTATTAAGTTCTATGAAGAAAATTACTCTGCCAACCTCATGCGTTTAGTTGTATACGGCAAAGGTACTGCTTGTGTCTATAACGCAGCTTCACAGTTACTGGATTCTCTTCATTCAGTGGTGCAATTTTGTAAAATTTCATGGATCTCCACAGGATCTCTCGATAAAATCCAAGATCTAGTGGTCCAAAAGTTCAACGCTATTTCCAACAACAAGGAGAGCAGTTTTCATATTTCTGGTCACCCTTGCTTAGGGGAACATTTACAGGTCCATTTCTGCAGTCTGCTCCCATTCTTTGTTGGAAGATATGCACATTCCTCATTTCCTGTTTGGTAAAAATTTCTGTCCAGAAGAAGGTTAAAGGAATTTCTTGTTGTTGTCGTCCAGGTTCTTGTTAAAGCAGTTCCAATATGTGATGATCACACGCTACAAGTTCAGTGGCCAATGCCTTGCAGCATTCACCATTACAAAGAAGTCCCATGCAGCTACCTCACCCATCTTATAGGCCATGAGGGAGAAGGATCTCTGTTTCATGCCTTAAAAAGATTAGGTCCGTTTCTCATGTCATTTACATTGCTTATCGTATGCAAATCATCAGGAGGATTTATCTTACTAGTAATGTTCCTTTCTGCTATGATGACCTTCTTGATTGAGTTATTGTGTGGAAATTACAACATAAATGTCTGCATCTCATTTTCCATGTGGGAGATTTTTTTGTCATTTTAATGCAGCCCCTCTATATTCCGGTTTCTTGCACACAAGATGCTTGAAATTTCAACTAAAGCAGAATAAAGTCATGCTCTATGCTTTTTACTGAAAAGGAAAAGGGTCATGCTACATGGAGTTCTCTTTTTTCTGCCGGCATCAGGAGACATAAAGAGTTTGATTGACTAAAACATATTCTGCCAGTATTAGGATGTATTTGAGTGAATATTGTTTTTTACTTTTACTTTTTCCTTTTCTTGTTGCCTTTGAAATGTGGCTTTAAATTAGTGTCAAACGCCTGAAACCTTTTCAAAACATGCAAAAATTGACATACAGAATTATTTAGGAATTTTTTAAAGCTTAAAATAATTCTCTTACAAACTTTTGGGGAAAGAAAAATTTACTCCTTTCTAAACTAAATAATTAGATTGGGTTATGCAAATTTATGATCCTCTGGGGTTGAGGGGGCATAAAAGCATCTGGACCCAAACTGTATGCTTATCATAACTATTGTAAGAAAAAATTAACTCGTGAAAGTAAAATATCCAATTAGAATTGCTGAAGCCAGCTTATTGCTTTGGATTAATTGTATTCAGCTAGTATGATCAATTCTCTTTTCTGAAGGGTTTATGATCTGTTCTGATGCAAATGACTTTGCAGGATGGGCCACTAGTTTGTCTGCTTATGAGAGCTTTGCGGATTCAAATACCTCTTTCTTTAATGTTGTTATTGAGATGACTGATGCTGGTCATGGTAAGTTGTTTTGTTCTGGCTATTCTTGCCTCTGGGTGTTTTTCTGTTTCTTTTCGGGTCATTTGCAAAAAACCATTCTCATAAACTTAGGGGTATGCTTATTCTCTTTGGTGAAAAGTCCGTCATATAAGAAAGACCAGATTATGAGGCTTGAACTTCTAATCACATATTGCACCAAAAAGCAGAGCACATGCAAGATATCGTGGGATTGCCCTTTAAATGCATTGACATCTTACACCAGTCTGGCATTTGCGAGTGGATATATGACGAGGTATGAATCCTAAATGCCTATTTAGGACTATCAGTTGCAAATATGATATGTTCAGGATACTACCTTCGGCCCTTGCATGTATTTACTCATTTCTACATTATACATTAGCTAAGAAGGTAATTGGCTGGTATATGGACTTTATATCACAGCAACAATACTAGCCAAGAATGCTGGCGCTCCACATTGCAGCATTTTCGTAATTAGGAACTTGAGGCTACATTCATTCAAGCTTCTTCTATACTTTGCCAGATACAGCTTTTATTGAATGTTGTCAGAGTAAGTCTCTTAGGGGACATTCACATTATCAATTGTAATAGTTATAGAAATAATAGCCTCAAACAGTTGTGAGAAATCGACTTTTTGATGACACGTGTCCTTCTTAAAGATCCATCTGTCCTTCAATAGCTGTCACAAATGTGAAGATGTTTCCATCATGGTAAATGTTCTGCAAAATGTGGAAAAATAATTTATTGGACAACTCTGAATGCGGATAGAACTGGCAGATGTCTCCATTAGGGCTTCAAAGGGGAGTCATCTAAGTTTTGGTCCTTGGAGGTCTATCTTTGATTGTGATTTTCGTAACATGGTAGCGCATTATAATGTAAGCTTACAAGTACATGAAGCTTGTCAAGGGTACTTTTCTTACTAGAATAGTTGCTCTTAGTTTGTTAAATGAGAAAGCACTACCTCCTTTCTGTCAAAAGAGAATAATGCATCTATTGAAGTATCTCATGTCGCTTGTCTACGGGGTTTCATGGGCCTTATATTCATGTAGTCTCCCTCCACATTCCAGCTTAAGCTTTTGGGTTGGACATTCTAACAGTATCAAGGTCGGTTTTTGACAAGCCTAATAAAAAGAAACAGATTGTAACTCTCTATTCCTTGTCAATGATTTGTTGAGCAGTAACTAAAGACACTTACTAGGCACTACCGTGTGTATATGTTTCCATTTCTAAAATATTTGAAATGAGTAAAATGTTAGTTTAAATTTATTTGTCTGTCTTTGCACCAAAAAGAAGAAAGGAATGAGTAAATTATTTCATTTCGTACGTGACTAGTAAATTAAACTTAACATTTCAAAATTTCAAAGTACATTAAACCTGTCAAATTGATCACAAATGGTAGTTGCATGGAATGAGTGAATGTGCTTCAAGTTTGAATTGGAATTAAAGGAATCTGGACCCACCCTGTATGATTACCTCATCTTATGTGATCACATTAAATATGAATGTCAAAGGTTTTCATCTAACATCTTCTCTGTGGATCCCCATTTTAATCTTTTGGTGAAGATTGCAGCTGTAAATGAGACAATGTTCCATAATCAGGATAAGATATCTCCAATGAGTTATGTGCTCTCTATAGCATCAAATATGAAGGTATCCGAACTTTCTTTGTATAATGCATTTACCTCTCTTAATTGATGATGTGCATGCATTCTATGGTAAACATTTATATCTTTTCTAGTTTAAACTTCAGACCAATCCCACTGGTCATCTTCAAGTAAACTGGAATAGATATGATGTAGATTCTAGATATTATCTCTTGGAAATTTAGGAGTCAGAGGGAATTGGTGTAATGAGGTAATATAAAGTTGTATTCAGATTTAACTTAGATTTTTGGGTTACAATGACACCTGATGGAAGTAGTAAGATGTGATCAATTTCCTTTGCTAGACAATAAGTACATCTGGTTATACTCAGATGTTTCGTGTCCTAATTACAGTGTTCAAGAGCAGTATCAAACCAGCTTTAAAATATTGGAATTTAGCTTATAGCTTCTACAAAAAAATTTCCCCTTTCTCCACTCAGTCCATTACTTTGGTCAACTTATTTATAGCTCTCTCTTTTCCTGCTAAATTTGATTTTTGGGGTATGAATCAGGAAAAGTGGCATATGATAACTATTTCAGAAAAAAAACATAACTCCAAAAAGCATTGGAATATTAATATCAATTTTTGTCAGTTGTACCCGCCAAAAGATTGGCTAGTGAAGTCGTCCTTGCCTTCCAAATTTAATCCCAGCATCATCCGTGCAGTACTCGAGAAGCTTTCTTCAGAAAACTTCCGGTAAGTTTGTCTTGTCCTGCATTCATTGATACGCGTACATTAGAGATATCCTTTCTGCTTATGGGCATCTTAGAGAAAAAGGTTACAGCAGTCCTCAGTGATTTTTGTTTCTGAAAATATACCATAGCAACTAGAAAGAATTGTGAATGTGTCAAATACATCAACATTATGGATTTGCTGATATGCTATCAAAATTTCATCATTTATTTACTTCCATGTTTATGAAGTTACTGCATTCAGGAAAAGGATAAATGCTTTTTTTGCTCACTGAGTGACGTAGGATTGCATTGTCAATCTTTTTTATATCTTCCTAGGCTTCCCTCTTAATGTATGCAGTTCTTAAAAAAGTTAGTTTTGATTGTCATGACTTTCTGAAACACTTCCATTAGCCTAATTGGATCATATGCTTGAGCTTCGAGAATTTCCATCTCATTCTTTCATGTGACCAACAGAATTTTTTGGGTGTCAAAGAAATTTGAAGGGGAAACTAACATGGTTGAGCCATGGTATGCAACTGCATATTGTGTAGATAAACTTACTGACTCGACAATCCAGGTATTGAAAGATGAGGTCCTCACATACTTTAACCGTTTGTTAGTGTAATAGTCAACTTCCAAAGAATGAATTTTGATGTTCGCTTTTGATTCCTTATTGGATATCAGGAATGGGTGCAGCATGCTCCAAGTGAACATCTTCATTTGCCAGTGGCTAATCAGTTTATTGCCACTGACTTGTCCCTCAAGAAGACTGCTAAGGTGGTCTGATCAATCTTAGGTCCATTTGGCGTGCTTTTTGAACTAATCCACTGTCTTGATGTTTGTAACATTGGATCAGGTCATGTATCCAGTTTTGTTGAGGAAAACAAGCTTTTCGACGTTATGGTACAAGCCTGATACAGTGTTCTCTGTTCCTAAGGCTACTGTACATCTAAAATTCAACTGCCCTTATGCTTGCAACTCTCCTCATGCTGAACTTCTTGCAAGAATTTTTAAGCATTTAGTATGTGATTACTTGAATGAATATGGTAAGGCTTTTATGGTTTTTAAGCATTAAGTGGTCATGCAATCATTTATGATGTTTCTTTTGATGGAAACCAGCAACGCCTGGAAAAACAATTGTAGCCTAAAGATGTCTCTCAGGTCGTAACTTGTCTTCATAACACTTGTAGATGCATCAAAAACCGATCCTTAACAATAATTCTTGAATCTTGTCCTTAAAGATCTCTTTAGATTTTTATTTTTTTCCTGATGTATTCAGCGTATTATGCTGAGCTTGCTGGACTATATTACGGAATATGCCAGACAGATGATGGATTTGAGGTATGTAGCTCTTGCTAAAGTTAAATTTGATATGCAGTTTATACTGCGTAAGAGGATAACCAGATGCTCTCTGGACTCTTTGATGCTCGCCTCGCAATGCCTTTAGCTTCATTTCTTTGTGGAATCAATTAGTCAAGAATGAGAGAAGTGATTATCAGGCCAAATTTTGGACTTTCAAAAGATTGTTGGAACTGGCAAGAGTTGGCTCTTCTTCATCTCATACCATTCTTTTAGTAAATTAATGAAAGATACGCATCTTTGTGCAAAAAAAAAAGACAGCTGAGTATCTGGAGTGCTGTGCCCAATATCCTGGATTTAAGTATCGCACCATAAGTATTTCAGATATGTTAAGAAATAAGGTGCACGGTTCTCTTTTGTAATTGTGTCAATTTCCTATCTGCGGCCTCATTTTGTCATGCATGATTTGCTTGTGGCTATTGGTTAGTCATTCGTTTTTTCTGTCCCATACCATCAACCTTTATCTTGCTGCAAGATGCTTCAATCTACTACCCACCAAGCTTTCTTTAGTGTGTCATAAATTATTCTATGTAATTTGCCCACATGGGTGACAGAATTAGCTTCTTTTATGTAGCCAAAGGAAAAGAATACGCCCACATATATACACACTAATATTTGTATATATATGTGTGTGTATGTGTGTATTTACATATATATACAAATTGGGCATTGCTTTAATGCGGAAATATATAATTTCCTTTTTCACATCTCATTCCTCCAGTAATTGTGGTTCTCCATTTATGACATGCTCACTCTTTTTTCTGATTTTCTTAAGCTCAATGTCAGTGGCTATAATCATAAGTTGCGGGTATTACTGGATACCGTCCTGAAAGGAATGGCAAATTTTACAGTGAAGCCAGAAAGATTTTCTGTGATCAAGGTAATCATGAAAATTTGTGCTGCAGAAAGAGCTTATATTAGTTCCTGCGTGTCAATAATCTTTCGTACACTTGGTTGAGGAAAGGTAGATAAGTGCAGGCAGATGCAGTAACTACTTTTTACATTGTTTGACTTTTGTTATATGCTCTACCAAAACATTTGCATTAGTTCCTGTAAGGAAGGACTGCAGAATAAAAGTTTTTTGGGGCCATCAGGACTGCAGAACAATAGGAAAAGCATCCTGTTATGTGGGTTTTGCATTGGTGGAAATTGTGGATACTACTGCTAATTGATCTAATAGATCAAGCTGAAACATGAGGACATGGTTTACTGTTTCAGCATTTCAACAACCCCGCATGCATAGGCTAAACTTTGACCTAAGACTGAAGTGTGGAAATTGACCACAGTTGGGGACTCAGGAAAGGTTTGTTAGGACCTGTTGTAATACCATGTTGAAATTGCAGGACCTTGTTAAGTTCGAGCTTTTAGATGGAGATATAATTTAAAATTTTAATATATTAACAAGTTTGATGTATTGAAATACTTTAAGCAATATTGATATTATTTTTGCCTTTTTCATACTCTCAAAGTGAATCTTGGCACAAAGTGCCGTGAACTTGACAAATCCATGTTCTCATGGAGATCAAATAGCACGGGGAAGACCAATTTATTGTTAACTCTGGTCAACTTTTCTCAAGAAGCTTCCACGACATTAGGCAGATATGCCAGTCATTTTGCAGAGTAATGCTTTTATCTGGTCATATTCAATATCCAATCAGGAAATCTCTTAGTACATGACTAAGTCATGAAATCTTGAAGGGTCCAAATACACTTTGCTGATTCAAGCAATACATCTTAAAAAAGGGCCACCACTAGAGCAGTGGCTTCCAGATTGGTTCTGTTGTGCTTTGACATTAAAAACTTCATAAAATGATCTTATGCATCAAGCTTCCTGAGCTATGTACTGGGTGCACCAATTAATATTAATACTCGTCTTTTATTGTCTTCCAGGAGAAGTTGACAAAAAGTTATCAGAATTTCAAATTTGATGAGCCAAGATTTCATGCCTCATATTATCGCTCTTTAATATTAAATGACCATTCATGGCCTTGGGAGGAAGATCTAGAAATACTTGAGACTCTTAAGCCTAACGACCTTTCACGGTTTGCACCTACAATGCTCTCGAGAGCATTCTTAGAGTGTTACATAGCAGGTTCAGTATGTTTAGAAGATTTCCCTTTCTTTTGTTATGTAACTGTTTCATAATTGAACCTTGATCTTCTTTTATTTTGTTATCATCTCATAGGGAATATAGAGCGTGATGAAGCAGAGTCAATTGTTCATCATATCGAAGATATTTTCTTTAATGGTTCTCATCCTATATGCAAGCCAGTACTCCAATCCCAGCTCATGACGAGCAGACTCGTCACACTTGACGAGGGTGTAAGTTACGTCTACTCAACTGAAGGCCTAAACCCTAATGATGAGAATTCTGCATTGGTTCACTATATTCAGGTACTTTTACTCAACTATATTAATGAAAAGAACAAATTTCTGTCCGCATAACTTTACCACGAAATCTTTTGGCCCGTCTTTTGCCTGAATATACGTTCAAGACGACTCCCGGCTCCTTTAGATGAACTAAATTGGCCTAGGCCACCTTTTTGTTAGTATGTTTCTCTGGGTATGTGAGGCTGTATTTAGCTTGTAATTTTGGTTTAAAACCCACCCAGTGACACATCTTAAAGAATGCTTTCAAAGTCGGACTGGACTGAAGTTCAGCAGAGAGATGGGGGTAGGTTCAACCGTTGGAATTGCACATTGTTAGTTTCAGGGGAGTAAATGTTTCCACAAACGGAAGCTAGAGGGAGCAGTTCTAAACCTTTGCCTCACCTACATCTTACTTAATCTTTCCCAGACCCTAGTCCCAATAGCAGTTGGACTAGGTTGAGAGACTGGTTGGTAAATCAACACCGGTCGAACCCCTTGGTTTTGAGTGACAGAGTCCCAACAAACGAGACGGGGTAGGACTTGGGAACTGTCCTAGTTAAAAAAACCATGCTCTTTGTATCCCAGCCACATGGTGATACAAATTTTTCGTGCATGTTTTGGTAGCTGTAAGCAGTAGAATCCAATAGCTGAGTCTACTACCTGATCAATCAAGGCTTTAATACTTCAAGAAGTAGTTCAACGGAACAGATTTTTCGTGTATATTTTGATGGCTATAAACAAAAAACTTCCTATTTTCCCTTTTTGTTATCTGCACCACATTGTAAGCAAGAAAGAAAGAAAGAAATAAGAAAAGCAAGGAATCATGGTTTACCCCCTTGGGATGGTAGATTTCCAACGCACCAATTCACTTTCAGAAATTATATGCTCATGCATTAGCAACGACGAAAAGTTCATCAGATTACAAGCGCTAAAAATCACAGAGTAACTCATTTTGGTAGGTCTACTGAGTCTTTTTACCTATGTATTTTATTACAATCGCCATGGATAAATGCAGATCCATCAAGATGACATTACTTTGAACATACAACTTCAGCTTTTGGCTTTTATAGCAAGGCATGAAGCCTTCCACCAACTCAGAACGGTTGAGCAACTCGGTTATGTCTGTTCGCTCACACATCGGTAAAACCATTTAATTTCTCCTTTCTTCTCCCCAAAAGCGTAATTTGCTAATTATTTGAAGTGCTTCATGCAGATACGACCTTGGTGTGCACGGTCTGCAGTTCACTGTTCAGTCTGCTGTGAAGGTACTTACTCAAAGTTCTCCATGTTTTGACTGCCTCATCACCTTATCCCTTCACTTTCTTAATCTTAACAGTGTCCAAAATACATCGACACAAGAGTCCAGAGCTTTCTCAAGTCTTTTGAAAGTAAACTTGTCGAGATGAGCGAGGTCGAATTCAAGGTGAGTTGCTTCTCGCGTGTTCCATCATGAAAATCACATCAGCTTTCAAATGATATTTAAACCATTACATCAAACCTGTGGAATTTCCAAATTAACATCTAACCTGCCGTTGACAGAACCATTTAAATGCACTAATTGAATCAAAGCTGGAGAAGGACAAGAATTTGTGGGAAGAATGTGAGCGTCTCTGGGAAGAGATAACAGATAGAACTTTCCTATTTGATCGAGTCGAAACTGAGGTACAAGATAATACCTCTCTCTATCAATTCTTGATTAGCAGTATGCTCTTTTCCTCCTCTCGGCCGAAACAGCATAATTTATCTTTGTAAAGCCGGACATGCAAAGCAACTCACAAAAATTCACTTGGTTTGCATCGGACCAGGTTGCCGCTTTAAGGAAGCTGACAAAACAAGAATTGATAGCTTTCTTCCACAAGCACATAAGAATTGGAGCGCCTAAGAGGAAGGTGCTCAGTGTACGAGTTTATGGGAGCAAGCATTCTTCAGATTTTGTAGTGGATAAAAATGAAGCAGTTGGACCAAACACAGTACGAATAGATGACATTTTCAGCTTCAGGGCATTGCAACCTCTTTATGGTTCGCACAGAAGAGGGTACGATCGAATGGAAGTTCACAGCAGTTCTAAATAAGCTAGAGTTGAGGATCTCATGAAACATTACTCCAAAGTCCATATCATGGTGCGCTTGCCCTGTGTCATCTGTACCTTGTAGCGTTTAGTGTTTGGTGTGCGTACATGACTAATGCATCCCTTGGGATTTACTAGATAGCGGAATCCAAGAATAGGTGGTTTCTCCAGCTCAATGTTCCTGACTGAGGGAGAAAACTGCTGGTGCTGGATTTAAGGTGTTATGCATATCCGGATATATACCATTGAGAGTTTCATAGCAAAACAAACTCATAAACTATGAGAAAATTTTCAAATTGAAGAATGTCCTACTTGCCAATTCTCCATACAAGCATACTTGCTCTGCAGTGAAATGTTATTGGGTGGTCTTGAGTCTTTTTTATCCCAAAAATTAGCTCGAAGGCTTAGGCTTTTCTTCTCACTTATAAATTGATTATCAATCCCTTCCACAATCGACGTGGGAAACAAATGCTACCTTCTCACAGTGAAGTACGAGAGGCATCTATAACACCTAGAGGAACTGTGCTCTCATTGAGTTATCCGTTGGATCACTAATATAAATTCTCCACTGTTCCATCGAAATATAGGCCTCTCAACATCATAAAATACTGTCTAATTCATGTAGAGGACAACCACTGAGAGGCTGCACAACCTCGAATCTTGGAAAAGTGCTAGCCAAAGGCCGCGAATTTATGCGAGATGGCCTGGACTCACTGTGCAAAATGCGATGAATGATGCAGTCGCAGTGTCCCGCGATATTGTTCCATTGTCCTCCATGGTCAATTTGCGGATGCTGTAGAGCAAAATCTGGCTCTCAAATTAGACCATAGCGCTTGTTCTTTTAAACTATTGTATTCTGGGTACGTTTAGAGCACAGCACCACAGCGCTTGGTGACGACAACCATCGACTTGGACGTTGTCAAACCGTCAGACACGAGATTGAACGAGATCAATATCAATGAACTGGCCGACAAAAACAGAACTTGGAACGGAGTTCATTCATTCAAAGACTTTCATCACCGCTTCAAGAATTACCCATTTACGCCGGGCAGGGACCCAATTGAATAAATTGAATGGAGACACAATCCGTGTCCGAAAAAAATATGCCAGAAGACAGAAAGAGCTCGATATTTGGATCGACTGTCTTCCCTATAAACGCCCGACATCTCCGAAATGCTAAGCCTTATCTCTTCCTCACACGACCGAATAAACGATGAGCTCGATAGAGTCGATTCTGAGCCTGTGCTCCGGATGAGGGCCGCCGTCGCTTGCGCCGCCGCTCGAGTGGAAGTCGCGGTGGTGGTGGTGGTAATGGTGGTGGGGGTCGTCATGGTTGGAGGGAGGATGGTAATACAGACGTGCGGTTTGTGGGCAGTGAGAATGGAACCTCGCGGCCAGCCTCACCCCAAGGTCCAACAATTCCACGTACTTCCCCATGTCTCTCTCTCTCTCAACGCTTCTCGTTCCTTTGCTGTTCTTGATCTTGATCGAGAGAGAGAGAGAGAGTTGCTGTTTGTGGGAGAGAAAGGAAGGAGCTTCGGGCGTTATATATACAAGGCCACCGCGTTGCCCATCTATTTCCACCACTTTTGTGGAGCTTCCTCCCTCTTTCCCTTCCAAGAACTTTCGCGTTGACGATTGACTCGTTGGTCCAATACTTTGGTGTTAATCTCTTTCCCACCCCCTTCTGGCATGATCTTTTTCTGTTTGGTCCTTTTTTTTCCTTTGTTCTCAACTGAGTTTCTGACATTGAAGGCAAACTTCTTTTTTCACTTTACCATGGCTGCAATCTAGCTACTTTTTTTTACTTCAATGATTCGCGTTCGAGTAGCTGTGCCTTTTACATCATGTAGCACGGTGATATCAATTGGTCGATAGTTGCATGTATTGAGGCTGGAATAAGGATATTCTTGTACTACTGAAACAATGAATATTGAAGGTTAGACGTACTTTTCGGATGACCCACATGTGCTCTACCAACCGGTTTGGGCTTAGGCTTAGGTAGGGCATCAATAGCTTGTAATTTAGTGGCACGTTTATGCGCTAATAGTCACTAGACGCTAATCAATTTGATATCGTGTCAGCATACTCTGGTGGTTCACCCATCGCACCTCGTATGCTGTATACAATCCGCCGTTCAAAACCTTTTGGTTTTGGATAGTCAAGGACAGAATTGACAATACATTGAAGAGGAGGGGGGGAAATACTGGAATTACGAGAATTGGAGGGGCAGAAAGTGGCAAGTTTGGCCAAAACGGAGGGCTTTTGGTTGCTTTTTCTTGGCTTTTCAGTCATCCCCCTCCCGGGAAATTGGCTTCCACGAAGTTAAAAGGCATCGAACTTCTCTGGCCTCACGCGGTCCGCAACAGCTGGCTTGACTTGTGACGACGCAGTCCAGCTCGCCACTTTCCTTGTCCTCGGTCAAACAGAAAGAAGCTTCGCGGTTTTGTCTGTTTCCTTCCATGTTTTTCATTTGCTATGGCATAAATAATTTGATAATGAATGCGTCAAGCAATGGAAAAATGAAAAAGAAAAGAGAAAAAACATCACGATGACCGTAAGTCTAACGTTATGCGTAAGTGTTCAAACGATGAATGAGATACATACACACTTGGGGTTGACGACACGGCAATGGCACGAGCACATTGCAATGCTTTGTCTTCACGAAACGGGGTATATGCTTCTCCTCGAGAATTGATGATTGGTCTAATTGTAAAGGGTCTCCTGTCTTCTATGAAGCGGTGATTCGATTCGTGTCGTGAGTAAGATCTCTAAACAGCTCGCGTTATGTTTGTTAATTATGTTGTTCTGACTAAAAGTATATTGAAAGGGCTGCGATAACAAACTCATCAATCTCTGATTTTCAAATCGCATGCGGCTGAATATTCCGTAGCAAGTGTGAGACCCTTATGATAATATTCAAAGAGAGACGCGAGCATTGATAGCCGCTCCCGATCCTTCTAATTCTCCCAAAAAAAATAAATCTAGGAAAAAGTTAAATATTGCTTCCAGCTCCACAATCATGAGAGACAGCTTGTTTATCCAACCCCGCCTCTGATGAACGATGAGTTCCAGGTGGCAAGGGCCAAATTGCAACATCTTCCATGATTGGGCTGTGAAGACGGTCTCGACCAAGTTTCTTTGCGATTTATATAATCATATAACTGGTATAATTAAAAGCCTTGAATAAATTGAGAATTGTGTTAGCCACGTGACTTAAGACCACATGTTTTCGTACTTACTCACAACATGTGAGTAACGAATATTCTATACATTATAAATTATCCACGTCCTGCCATTCTTACTCTTGTAAATTTAACATATGCATCCAAAGGAAATTATTATTCAATATATAAACGATAAATTGGCATTAATATTAGAAGACAACTTTTGCTTAGCGTTCTACGGGCCCTTATTACATATAATTTAATTAATAATGCACCCATGTACGCATACCTTTCCAACGATGAAAATAAATGAACCGTGCATGAAAATTAGCAAAATAAAGGAACAAATGATATATTTGCCTCAAGTAAACGTATAACAAAAGAAAAAGATACGGCTTTCCCTTCATCAGTCATTCACAGAATTTAAGAAAGAAAGGAAGTTGGGTTTTAGCAAAAAATGAGAACCACGAGTGTATAAAATATTTAAAAAAATAAAGATTTACGCCTATTCCAATGACAAGATAGCCAAAAATAATCATAGAATTTACACAATTAAGAATCACTTCAAAATTAGTCATTCATAGGTTCGCGGCAATGAGAAAATGTTACCTTAACTTCTGCAAGACTTCACAAAAAAAACAAGAAGTTTTAAGCTCATGCATAACATCTGACTTGCACTAATATATCTAGCGTGTATCCATAATATATCGATACTAAAAATTTTCAGTTCTAGTACTCATTTCTCAACTTTCACTGCCATATAACTAAAAAGGTTGATTTAGCTTGAACAAGATGTTTTTCCGGCAACCAATTTTCATGAACTCTATACAATTTGTTCTTTTTCTTGGAGGAAACACACCGTTGGAACGAAGCACGGACAAATTGAGTGAATGGTGTATCGGACTGGACGAGGTCTGGAGTCAAGGATGCATCATCGATCAATCTTTTGACGAGATCGGGTTGCTTTGAAAGTCTACGACTGTTCGTCGGTTGACTCTGGCTCCGTCTTAATTTCGTGAGACCAGAATAATCAAACAACCTAGAGCTACGCAGCAAAGGAGGACGGATTAGGACTCATTCAAAAAGAAACAAGACTCAGAATGTCTACCCGTATGGCAGCAAGAGGACGCCTAATTCATCTAACAGTCCAAAAGATCCGTCCCTTGCTTTGCTTCGAAAACTGGACTTGGACCGGTGGCCAACTACGAAAGAATGCTTATCCAACATCCCACTACATTTCTCAACTGCTGCTTTTGCCAAATAAACATTTCTCTGCTTGTTATCAGGACACTGGAGCAAACCTTTTGACCAGAGAATGTCGGTAAACATGAATTCCCATAGGAGCTTTGAGAAGGAGAAGAGACATGGAATGGAATCGAACTTTCAGGACAAATGCTATTGCAGCTCCCTACTTTTCAAGTGGAAATCGACTGGCTATCATTGCGGATCTTTCCCCAAGAGAGGTGTTTCTCCAAAAGGATGGTTCCACATTTGTGATGGTCGTTTAGAGCGAGGCACGGTATTGTGATGAAACGGTCCAATGAAGGTTTATCGGTCCTAATCATACTCTATCAGGACAGAAATGGTATGCATTTGGAAACCAAGCTAGGTAACTTTCAAATCGTATTGCTTCACCACCTCACATCACAACAGGGAAATACGAAATGATCAGTTATTTCGTTGGCCATTCAGATACTGACCTATCTCTTAGTTGTACAATGAAGAGTTCTTAGTTTGACAAATCATCCAGCAAATGTGGATGTTAATGCAGCACTGCTGTTCCCACATGCCGAGTGTCCCACATATGAACATAACTATGATGACCTAATATTTCTGTTACTAATTCAACTTATTCTCCAGGTCTAACGTTGTCCCAGACGAGACAAGCACGTAGAATGAATAGCTCTAGTCTGTTATGAAATTAATTTTGCCAACTATGCTCCAGTTCTATATACTGTGGGATGAATATATCTTTAGAGATACGATATTTATTGGCTCTCCTAAATCAGAGGATACTACTATATGTATACTGCTATATGTCATCATGTTATGCAGTCTAACTAACCTGCAATACCTTTCTGATACTCCCTTTGCGTGACCTACAGAAGTAAGATCACCACTCACCAGATAAGAATCATGTAAAGAACAACTTTAGCACAAGCTTATATGCAGAATCATGCCTATTCTAGCTCCCATGAATCTTCATTATTGAATCGGTCAATGAGAAGCACTTACCTCGTAAATATAGGGGTCGTGCCTTCCTCCTGTCCCCGATCTTTTGACTTCATCTAGCTTAAGCAGCCTGAGTTAGCAACGCATAAATGTAAGAAACAGGAGAAGGAATTTGCATGATCATGGACTTTTACGGACATGATAGACTTATCAATGACAATGCAAAACTCGCAGCAAACTAACTCGGTACATAATCACCATACTGTTTGTAATGTTTGATTTATTCAGTTTACAATGCAAGTCATAGATGCTGCGAGCATCACTAGTACTCATCAGCAGTTGATCATGACACCATTATAAGCAGAGTCTGTGACATGTTGCTAACATGTTGTACTACATGGTATCGAAGCTCGACCACAGTCACATCAGTGACTCTTGCCTATACTTAATCTCATTAACGCTAATAGAATTTCTCAGATCATGAGGATTCCACAATAAGTTACTTGCCAAAAGACATGAATTATATGTTAACCACAGCTCTGATGATTAGTCTAGTTTGCCAAGTCATCCATAAACCAGCAAAAATTCTTCCACACAGCATGCACAAGGAGAGCAGCACTTACATTCTGAGAGCCTTGCTGGTGTCAGGGCTGTCACCAAGAACTTGACGGATCTGCACTTCGGAGGCACAACCTTCAGAGAGGAAGGTCAGAATGGCATCAGCTCGACGGCGCATGGGCATTGAGCCTGGGCGCTTCCGACTGAGCACCTCGCAGTGAGCCTCCTCACGCTTCTTCTTGAAACTTTGGACTCCGAGACTTTGAGCGCTCGAACCCTCGCTGGAGCTGCTAGTTAAACCTGAAGCCGCCTTTGTCGATTCAAATTCAGATGAGGACATCGACACAGTCTTGCAGTTCATGTTGGACTTCCAGTCATCAGAGCTCTTGATGATCTTCGAGCGAGCTCTTCGGGCCACCTGTGAGCAAGTGACTATCCATTTGAAGTCCCATTCACTGATACGTGCAATTTGCCAACAAGTGATGAAATAAATCGGAATTTGAACAGACCAATGCAAATATTCAGAGAACAGGAATTGTAGTTGCAGGCATTTTGTAATCTGTGTATAGACCGAGCGAAATCAAGCAGATTGCATTATAGCTAATAATCAGTGTTTATTGAGAAAGAAAAACAAGCAATCCAACTACGTGACGAGTTAAAAATGGAGAAATTCTTTCTGAAGGTCGCTGAAACTGACGATCTCATCACGCAGTGTCCAAACTTCGAATTTAAGGAGAAGATAGCAAATGGAAAGTGACAGTGCAGAACACAGATGTATGAGGATGCAAAGGAAATCTCAACGATCACGGATGACTTTCTCTCAGTAACGATTTTAACTCAGACTACGATTTCAAAATTTCAAGTCTAGAATCCAGATGAATGTACGAAGAAAGGAGAAACTGAAGCCACTTCCGCTTGCATATCTCACTGCATCAGAGGGATCGAGTCATGCCGCTTCACACAAGGAACTAAGTAAGACCGGCTTCCATATGTTCCGCTGAGAACAAACACGATTCAGAACGACGATCATCGACGCATCAAACATGACGATCAGCGAGGATAACTGAGCTGGCGACTACAAAACAGATTCGATACCTCGGAGCTCGGCGCGCCATTCTAATCTGAGCAAAGATCATCTGGCAAACAAACGAGCAAGAAGAAGGAGAGGCAACAGCGCGAGGATCACCTGGAGCTTGAACTTGTGGAAACGAGCGGCGACGGCGATGATCCGCAGCTGGTGCGCCCGGAAGTCCTGGGGCGAGACCCCGCCGGTCTTGGACGGCGAGCACGGCTTGGAACCGGCCGAATCCAAGCTCAGCGTCGAGCCGGAGCCGGAGCCGGAGCCGGAGCTCCCTTCCTTGATCGGGTCGACGGCGGCGTCCTCGCGGGGCCTTGAAACAGAGCAACAGAGCAAGCAAGAAGAAGAGAGAGACGTCAATGGCGGACGGAAGAGAAGAAGCGGATGCAACGAAGACGACGAGTGCAGAGCGAGAGAGAGAGAGAGAGAGAGAGAGAGAGAGAGTGATGGAGAGAGAAAGTCACGCAGGAGGAGGAGGAGAGAGGGAGGGAGGCTGGGCGGAGAGGAGGAGCAGAGCGGAAGCGGCGGTGCGTTCGAGGGAGCACGGGAATGGCGTCAGTGACGTCATCCTCTCCTCCCTTTTGACTTCCCCTTGTGTCTTTTTTTCCGGGGGAAATGGCGGGCAAAAAGTTTCGATTTAAAAAGCTCTCCGTCGAGGGAGGAGGTGGTCACCACGCTCGCGGGGCGTTTGGAGAACGAATCGAAACGGTTCGGGCGAGCTCGAAAAATCTCTCTAACGTCTCCTCCCCACCCTTTTGTTTAAAAAAACAAAGTCGAAAAAATCTTAAATCGAGGCCTAATATAGTTGTTGTGAGTGACCCCCGGAGAATTTGATTCTGCGCTGAGCAACAACCAATATTATCTTGTATCGCTAAAAAATTTTATATCCGATGAAAAAAAAAAATTGCGGTGAGTACGTTTTGTGACAAAATACTTGTGGAAGTTATTGATCCTATATGATTACCACTGTAGACATTTTCTTATTTGGACTTGCGTGAATCTACTACTAATCACGAAAGCTCTTAATTTTTTTTAATATCGAAATTTATGACCATCTGAAGAAAATTTATTAAGACGTTCAGACATGCATTTTATATGAGCTGAGAGTTTATTAACAATAGATAAGTTGATGCTTGTTTTTGTTCATTCGAACCTACTTAATGCATGTTAAAAGCTTAAAATTACCGGTTGCTAGCGGTTACATATTTTCCAACTGATGAGAAAGTTAATAACGACGGTGTGAATGATACTTTGCATGATTTCTAACTTATATTATTGTTACTTTGTCAAACTCGAAAACTTAAACCCGATCGCGAAGAAAACATGAGATTTGACAAATGGAGTGAACACGCGCGCGAAATAAATTGGGGTAGCACCCGACTCTAATGCCATGTTAGAGAATACAACAAAAAAATTAAATTGATAAATGAAGAGAAAGTACACATATATAAAAGAGCATATAAACCCATAAATATATTCGGTTTTGATCCAATCCGAATGTGGGAGAAAATATTGGGTGATTGCAATTACAAAGTGTCTCGTCAATTGCTGACGTGGCGTGTGCTTTCTACTTAGGATCAATAATAAATTGACACATGCCCATTGAATCGGAGTTAAAATCCTTCCGGACTTGGCCGTTGTGCATGGCTCTTCATTCTGCCCGTCCATGGCCGCCAGTGCCAAATGAACGGCCATCACTTACGGCCATGGCTCCAGATATGGAAGTTTGGCTTGGCTCTTCAATTCTACCCATCCATGGCCGCCAGTGCCGAACGAGCTGTCGTCGCTCACAACCATGGCTTCCAAGTTCTCTCTTCTTCATCCATCGTCCAAGAGTACTGCCGGTGGCTCCGTCTTCTTGCTCCGTCCATGGCTTTGCTTGCTAGATTCTGGCTCGTGGAACTCGCCGCCGATGCAATTCCGTCTTCCCCAACGAGGAGCTCCATCTTCAATTCTAGATGAACTCACTGCTGGACCATCTCCATATCTGCAACCATGGCAATGGAGGTTCGTCCCAAAAAAACAAGCGTGGTCGGGTGTGCTCGGAAACAAAAGCCAACAAAAATTGGAGCTTGTCGTCTTCACACACAAAAAAACACGAACAGGGTCTCTCTCTTTTCACCATTTTCCCCTATAATTCCACTCCATCGCCATCGCCATCTCTCTCGTCAACTCTCTCGTTAGTACCTTCTTCACTCCAACACTCCCCACAATCCTTTGCATCGTCGGTTCATCGCGACCGTTCGACAGAGCCGGCCGAACTTCCAAATCTAGAGCCATGGCTGCGGGCTCGTTCGGCTCCGGCGGCCATGGACGGGCAGGATTGAAGACCCGGGCCGAACTTCCAGATCTAGGGCCATGGGCGATGACGGCTCGTTCGGCGTCAGCGGCCCAGTACGGGCAAAGTTGAAGAGCCATGGACGACCCTCCAGATCTTGAAGTTAAAATTTTATTTTGTTTATTCCAATTCAGCGAACACTTGTCGATTTATTGTCGGACCTAAAAATGCACGTCGCATCAGCAATTGACGCAAAGAAAATTTCCAGAAACGACGGGGTTTATGTCGTCTGTCAGAAGTGAAGTGGAGAAATGGGCTGCTGCTTTTGGGACTTGGACCCCAGCGTGGAGACCACTAAGGGGAGGGCATCAACCAAAATTAGGGCTCGGTCCAGCCTCGGGCCACAAAAGGTCCGAATAACTCCCACGGACTGTCCGGGGACAGAGCCCCGAGTCCGACCCGTTCATGTCGCCTCGGTCCGATTCGCCTTCGTCCGGAAAAGCGAAACTGGTCCACGTTTTCCAGGAATGTCGGTGGGGTACCGTCCCGATTTCCGTCGGCCGTGAAGACAAAATTTCTTTCGCCAGTATGCCAAAAGAATAATAATACTTAGGGTAGGAGGATTCTCGACGCGGTCAATTTGCACGATGTCACGGGTGATTAAATAAGTCTGAATTTGATATGATAAATATGTGACGAATTTTGTGCCTCACAGGATTCGACTAGCTTATCCCTTAAAACACAAATCGACATATTTAAGCTTGCGTGTCGGTCTGTATTTTATTTTTTAGCATGCTGTGTTATTCAAATCTAAAGGCCATTCTTATTCTTAAGAGATTATATAAGCAACACTCGTGTTAAGAAAGAATAAATGGGTCACAGATTATAAACCTTCACTATAACATAAAATTATTAGACGTTATCTATAATCAAATAGCAGAATAATCGGTATTTTTAATAATAATTTATACTTATAAATTATGTAAAAGTAATCATAACTTTTTATTGACTAGTTCATTGATTGTTTCTAGCTGAATAATTAATATTTAACAGTTATCAGTATAGGTTAATTAAATAATTTACTTTTTAAAAAAATGAAGTAAATAAAAAGCATGATTCTTTTTCAGAGGTGGAAAGGGCATTCCACATTCCATTTGCAATGTTCATCGCACCTCATATCTGCACAACAAACATAGGAATAGGCATTCTATAAACCAAACTTATTGTAAAATATACTCTTACTAAATCTTCTTTTTCCATTCAATCAACGTAAGTGATTTATATTCGGATTAAAGAGAATTAACCTTTACATCTTATCTCACGAGGATCACAATATCGTCAAACCGAAATCAAATATCTCAAGCTTCTTCAGGCATAGAAGCCCTATCTTCGTGCAAAAACTACAAGTCTATCCATATTAGGTTGGAAAAACAAGCTTCGCTCAAGCAAAATTTCCATTGACTCTCGAGAGAAGCTCGCCATAGTTTTGCTCGGCGATTTTTCAATTGACTCTTGAGAGAAGCTCACCATAAAGATTTTTATCTTGTGGGATGTCTTTATCCATATTAAGTCTTTTCATGCACGATTTGAAAGATTAAAATAGAGTGATGCGATTTCATTTGATTTGGAAGAATACAGATCGAGAATGAAAAACCCGACTCATGACAGACAATAATGTCTAACAGAAACTCGGAAGTGAACTTGACATCTCACCCGGCGAAAATCACACTCGCTTGCACGAAGCCTAATATTTATACAACACGCTCTTCACCTGATGCAAATTTTGGGTCCAATATATCTCCTTTTCTTTTTCCTGCCTCTCTATCTAAAAGATTGGTCATAAAAACTAGGGAAAAAACCACCAAAAACCCTAAACTTTGTCACTTGTGGCAAATTTACCCCGAACTTTTTTTTGTGACATCAAAAATCTCAAACTTTACTATTTGTGACACATTTACTCCAATATACATTGTCCATGGGCATTTTCGTCTTTTTATTTTTTCCTTTTTTTTTGCTTTTTTTCGTTTCCAGCGAGGGACCCCCTCGCCGGAGTCGGGTGAGGGCGGCCCTCGCAGGATCTGGCGAGGGGGGCCCTCGCCGACGTTGAGCGAGGGCCGCCCTCGCCTCACCTGGGCGAGCGAGGGCGAGGGTGGCCCGACACCGGCGAGGGTGGCCCTCGCCGGGTCTGGCAAGGGGGCCCTCGCCGGAAAGGAAAAAAAAGTAAAAAAAAAGAAAAAGCAAAAAAACGAAAATGCCCATGGACAATGTACATTGGGGTAAATGTGTCATAAATAGTAAGTTTTGGGGCTTTTGATGTCACAAAAAAAAAGTTCGGGATAAATATGTCACAAGTAGTAAAGTTTGGGATTTTTTATGGTTTTTTCCCCCAAAAACTAAAAAGAATTCAGACATTCAAGAGAGAGTATAAAATTAAGCCTCAACTTGCAGCTGCAGGTCACCTCTCGCCATCACCGAGCAGAAAAGGGCCAACCGCCACCGTGCAACCTCGACGATCACCCCACAGCATCATCAACACTCGACAAGACCAACCCCTCATAATACAAATCGTCGGATCCGAACAGGAACAGCTCCCGATTTACGTTTGCGCAATAGAAAAGCTCACAAATCCATCACATTCCCACGTTAGCAATAGCAAATAAATACTGTGAATACGAAAGAGAGAGAGAAACAAAACGCCATACACACATGCCCTGTACAGGTCCGGACAGGGACATCATACCCCACGCCCCGAAAAGAAAAAAAGGAACAAAATTGGAGCACCAAACGCTTCGCCGTCGCTTATTAAACACTCGCAGCTCAGCGTCGCGTCCCGTTCCGTCCGCGGAAAAAGCATTCCAAGATTGCATCTTAAGCAAGAAGGAAGCAGAAGAAGGGAAGGAAAAGCCCGCGACCCAACCACCGTGTCGGCAGCAAGAGACTGGATCGAGCTGAGCTCGTCGTCGGCAAGAGGTTCTTGACTGCTTGGTTCTTGGTTTTCTTGGTGCCTCCCGTCTCGGTTTCCGTCGCGCCGTTCACTTCCCGAGTCAAACTCGGACTGACCTCGAGCTGAACTGGGTCGCGACTGGCGATTTGCTCAGTGCCCATTTCGTGAGCTCCCAGAAGAATGCTGGTCCAGGACCGTGCGGCGCCGGCTGCTCCCAAATCGCCCAAGACCCAGATCAGGGCGTCCCTCCCGACCCTGCATCAGAACCATCGGTTCTCCGAGCCCAAGAGCCTCGATTTCTCCACATGGGCGTCTGAGAATCTGTACAAGATCTTCACCGTCGGCGTCCTCATAGTCACGGTGGCCGCGTTCTTGTTCCTCTACAACGTCGGCGACTCGGCAGCTCTCCTCTGCTTCAAGAACACCCAGTCCGAGAGCCTCCAGGCCCTCCAATTCCCTCGCGTCGACTGGGGTTCGGTCGCCCGGGTCACCGACAAGTCCTCGCCCTATGCGAGTTTCCGATCGGAGAGGTGGATCGTGGTCTCGGTCTCGAGTTACCCGTCGGAGTCGCTGAAAAATCTCGTGAAGCTCAAGGGGTGGCAGGTCCTGGCGATCGGTAATTCCAGGACCCCGGCCGACTGGAAGCTCAAAGGTGCGATTTTTCTGTCATTGGAGCAACAGGCCACGTTGGGTTTTCGGGTAGTCGATTACTTGCCTTATGATTCGTATGTTAGAAAGAGCGTTGGGTATTTGTTCGCGATCCAGCACGGGGCGAACAGGATCTTTGATGCGGATGATCGCGGGGAGGTGATTGATGGGGATTTGGGAAAGCATTTTGATGTTGAGCTGGTTGGTGAGGGTGCTAGGCAAGATATTATATTGCAGTATAGTCACGAGAACCCAAATAGGACTATTATTAATCCGTATATTCATTTCGGACAGCGGTCTGTATGGCCTAGGGGATTACCATTGGAAAATGTGGGTGAAGTTGGCCATGAGGAGTTCTACACTCAGGTTTTTGGTGGGAAGCAACTTATACAACAGGGCATTTCAAATGGCTTGCCTGATGTTGATTCGGTGTTTTATTTCACTCGAAAATCGGGTCTGGAGGCCTTTGACATTAGATTTGATGCGCACGCTCCAAAAGTGGCATTACCGCAAGGAATGATGGTGCCTCTCAATTCGTTCAATACTATGTATCATTCCTCGGCATTTTGGGGTCTGATGCTTCCTGTCTCCGTCAGCACTATGGCTTCTGATGTCCTGAGGGGATATTGGGCACAGAGGCTCTTGTGGGAAATCGGTGGTTATGTCGTTGTTTACCCACCTACCGTCCATCGATATGACAGAATTGAGGCATACCCATTTTCTGAGGAGAAGGATCTTCACATTAATGTTGGCCGTCTAATCAAGTTTTTGGTTTCGTGGAGATCAAGTAAGCACAGATTGTTCGAGAAGATATTAGAGTTGAGCTATAAGATGGCAGAGGAGGGTTTTTGGGCCGACAAGGATGTGATGTTCACTGCTGCTTGGCTCCAGGACTTGCTCTCTGTTGGATACCAACAACCCAGACTCATGTCATTAGAGTTGGATCGGCCTCGAGCAAGCATTGGCCATGGGGATCGGAAGGAGTTCATCCCTCGAAAGTTGCCATCAGTTCATCTGGGAGTCGAGGAAACTGGGACTGTTAACTATGAGATCGGCAACTTGGTTCGCTGGAGAAAGAATTTTGGGAATGTGGTGCTTATTATGTTCTGCAGCGGGCCTGTGGAGCGCACAGCTCTTGAATGGAGATTGCTTTATGGCCGGATTTTCAAAGCTGTTGTCATATTGTCGGAGCAAAGAAATCCTGACCTTGCTGTTGAAGAGGGTCACCTAGACCAAGTGTACAAGTAAGTCGAGTTTATACATATGCATTGTTCTTTGTATGTCATTTCCCATTCTGCCTTGCACTTATGTCATACACATGGAGTGAGTATGCCCACTGGGGATCTTGCATCAGTTCACAGCAATGTAGCATTCAGGTTAACTGTAAAGGGGATCATAACTCACTTCCTATAGGACATAGATTGAGATGTTTCGATAAAGGCCTGCAGAACTTGGAGCTTATTCTAACTAAAAGCCCAGATTTAGAATGATTTGGTGGCAACTGGATCAAACTAAAGCTATCTGTAATTTAGATGGAACTATCACCATTTAATGACAACCGGTAGTTAGAATCTGTATGTGTAAACTTATGGGGAAAGATTGCACTATATATGTTGTGCAGGCTACTCGATTTGCTTGTAAGGGAGTAAAATGTCACCTGTAAGGCACTTTGATACGCTGCCTTTCAGGGAACTCGAGGACTCTTAGTTTGGATTTGGTGTGATGTTGCTAATTTGAGAGTTATCCCCTTGAGAAAAATATTCTCTGATGGCTATCACGCCTATCTGATACAATAACATAAAAGCTTTACTGGTTAATGCTTTAAGTGCTTTTAAAATGTCATCTTCAAGATTTGGAGAATAATTACGAAGTTCAGGGGTGACTTCTACTTGGGCCTCAAAGACAGAAGGTTTTGGGTATGCTTAACAGTTTTCATAGGATAGATATGTAGGCTGGCAGTTAGATTTTGAGATTGATTGCATGTATTTTTGTACAATTACGGTATCAAAATGTTGAGTATAGTGTTTTTATTTAGTCTCGCCTATATGAGGTCTCTCTCTTGTGCTTTACAAGTTGTGGGTTTGGGTTGTGACATTAGACTAGATTCTAGAAGAGTGAGGTCTGGTTATTATTTGATAAAATTGCATATTTGGGTCCTTTGTTGCTTTTGTTATTTGCACTTCATATTTAACTGAGGAGGCAACTAGATAATATACAGCTCAGACCATCTGATTCTGTTTGCAGACAGCTGCCAACTATATTCAATAGATTTACCAGTGCAGAAGGATTTATGTTCCTCCAGGATGACACAATTCTTAATTACTGGAATCTGCTACAAGCGGACAAAAGTAAACTGTGGATCACTGATAAGGTAATGAATTTTTACACATTCTGTAACTATCTTATTATTGAATATGGGAATGGGAAATGGACAAATTTTTAGTTAGGCTTCATCTATTATATAGCAATGAGTTGGACAATAATCCCAAAACTTGAAAACATAATTGTCCGACTCGTCTTTCAATGGAAAACCACTTGAACACCTTCATCTTAATGATTTCTGTTTCTTAAGGATAGTGGTCCGGCTTTATGTCCCCTTGGCAGATACTCTGCATCAAGTCAGTCGACTGACTCCTAAAAATATGTCTCTTGAGTGGTCATATGGGATCATTTTCTGAAATTAACAGGATCAAAGCTGTTAATAACCTATACCTTTTTCTTTACTAGTTAATCAAATGGATAAAGCAGCTTATCAAAAGAACAGTTGATAGCTGGGGAGACACTCCTTTAGCAAGTTCTTCGGTGCCATGGTGCCATTGTCATTGCACTTAAACATGCTTAATGCAAGCTTTATGCATCTATTACCAACTTTTTTCTTGTATTCTCTCCCGAATTTCGCTTTCACGTAATATGTTGGTTATTAAGCTCTCCCCTTTTTGCTAAAAAAAAAAAAAAAGCTCTCCCCTTGGATTCCTCCACATGTGACTAACAAAACTTTGGCGAACCAGGTATCAAATTCTTGGACCATGGTTTCTGCGAGTGGCAACTCCGACTGGTTCTTGAAACAAGGGGAATTGGTAAAGAAGGTCGTTAGTTCGATGCCAGTTCACTTCCAGGTCAGCTACAAAGAAGCTGTCAACAGTCAACAGAGCTTTGCTATATGCAATTCTGAAGTGTTTTACATCCCTAGACGATTTGTCACCGACTATGACGATCTGGTTAGTTTGGTGGGCGATCTAGATATACATCACAACGTTGCAATACCCATGTTTTTCTTGTCAATGGACTCCTCTCAGAATTTTGACTCGGTCTTTAGCACAATGATCTACAAAAGAAAACCCCCATCAAGTAATTCGACATTTTATTCCGCCCAAGCACCGGCAGTACATCCTTGGAATGTATCAAGTGAACAGGAGTTTATTAAACTCATCAGGCTAATGGCCGAAGGTGATCCTCTTTTGATGGAGTTGGTTTGAACATGTAAAGCTGTCGGATTTTGCTGAGAAATGGACACATAGAGGAGCTGCACTGGAAAGAACAGAGAATTATGTACCGAAAACGAAGATCCGGTGGTTAAATTGTATCGATAAGTGCTTTTTGACCTTCATTTAACTTTACAATTTTAACCTTGGGAGGAAGAAACTATCTTCCCTTCTTTTTCTTTTCTTGTATATTAGCCTTGTACCATTCATTTTGTGACTGGGAAGCCTCTCCGAGGACATGATATCTTCATTCGTAATTTCCTCGTGAATATATCAAAAGGAAATTTGTTTTTCTCGACGACCCTCTTTGTATGTTTGATCTACGCTAGTTTTATATATGGAGCTGCTTAAACACTTGTCTTTACACACTTATTTCCTTTTCTGACAGGAGTTTTGCTGGGGCTTCTCCAAGGAGCCATTTTAGGCCATCTTCTTGTTGCTATAGTCCCTTTTGATCATGATGCGAACGCATTTTATCTGGAACGAGTTTGCGTTTAAGACAAGCGGGGATATTCTATCGCCATTCATTGTCTTTCATCCAACAAAAGGGAAAATTGTCCAAAAAATCTCAAACATATTGCATTTTGGCCAATTCAGTCCTAAATATTTTAAGTTTGCAAATTCAGCTTCAAATTTTTTCACTTCTTGCCAATTGAGTCATTTGGTCAATTTTGGCCAACCGGCTGTCCGACCAGCACTAACGTAGCAATTTTTAAATATGTTTTTCTTTTTTTTTCTACCCTTCTTCCCTTTGGCCATGCTAGCGAGGTCGACCTCGCAGGCTTCTGGCGAAACTTGCCCCCGCCAGCCACTGGCGAGGGCGAGCCTCACTCGCCGCTGCCTGGGCGAGATCGAGGACGACCTTGCTGACACTAGGTTCACCTTGCCCAGCGACAGCAAGGTCGGCTTGGCAGCGGTGGGCGAGGGCGAGCTTTGCCAGAGGTTGCGTCTCTGGTCGATCGTCGGTTGCCGGACTGGCCCGAGGGAAGAAGGCAGAAAAAAAGGAAAAAAATATTAAAAAATATTTTAAAATTACCACGTTAGTGTTGGCCAGACTACTAACGCCGACCGGCCAAAATTGGCTAGATAGACTCAATTAGTAAGAAGTGAAAAGATGTAGGACTAAATTGGCAAACTTAAAAAATTTAGGATTGAATTGACAAAAATGCAATAAATTTAGGATTTTTTCGACAATTTTCCCCCAACAAAGTCCTAGAATTGCCCTTCTAAGATCTTAAAGTTCTCCTACAAGAAGGGACCAGGTGGCTTTGTCTAAAAGAGATTTTAACGCCCTTTAGGTGGAATTTCCTGAGCCAGAAAGATGGCATAATCTCTAATAAAATAGTCCAAGCGTACCTGAGGTGACATTTTCAGTCCATTAATGACTTGAACTGCCTTATTGGATCCTTCTGATCAACAATCCTTACCGGAAAAAAGAGGCCACAAAAATATTGGCAGTGTCGAAATCATCGGTCATGTATGTTCGGTTGGAATTAGCCTATAAGTCCGAGAGGGAAACATCACCAAACAGGACTTGATGAATGATTTGTACTCGCTAATCGCCAGTCTTCCTCTTTACCATTATTGACCTCTAATTGAGCAAATTTCCTAGCAGCATGGAATTCTTAAATAGCTGCCATTTCATTTCTTCGAGGATAACGGGGCTATCCCATTGGCTGGAATCGCAAATATCTGGTGCATGCTGCGACTTCTAGTATACCTTTGGCATCCATCGAGGTACTCGTTTGGCAATTCTTGCATTTCTCTTTGTTGGGGATCTTACTTGTGTTTAATGACTAAACTTAATGACTTCTTGTTCTCTGTATCGTCAATTTGAACCTCACTTGTTAAAGTTGGTCATACTCAAATCCTAGGAATTTGTGCATGGATTGACCTTTGTCAGTTACCATCGCTAAAGCCTGAACAGATTAATCACATTGGGAAACTTGTGGAGAGTCGTTACAAATTTTCCCGCAGATTACACGTCTATCCATTTCTTGGATAGGGCAACCTCAAATAAATCAGAAAACTGTGAATTTGATATTTGCACTACAATACACAATGGGAATTTGTCAAGTTTTTATTATTTACCTATCTATCCCTTCGATCTTGTCTTCGACCTCGGAGTAGAGCTGCCTCAATTTTTCGATATTCTGCTCAGATGTCTCCCAGTAGCCACGCCCATTCGCTTCCAAGAATGTCTGTACCAACTTTCTGAAGGAGTTAGGATTTGTGTTCATGAGCCTGTTCAGCATCTCCTCGTCCTGAATGAAAGTTGAGTTAGCCTCTTCATAGACCCAGTTGTCGACTTGGCCTGACGTGGCACTCCACCCGACTGTGTTTGTCAGCCGCTTCTCAATTTCACGCACACCCTCATACCCACTAGACATCATTCCCTCATACCACTTTGGGTTCAACAACTTTGTTCGCGCATCCAGTCGCACAGTCTCAGCAAGTGTGCGCACCTGAATCACGGAAATAGTTCATACTCAGCAAAATGTAGTCTGGGACTTCGTAGAGTAAAAGGCAGTGAATCAGAAAACAAGCTTCTAGAGGCATAGTCTGAAAAGGTTAAAGCAAGCAAAATCAGAAATTTGTTTAGTGAGCTTCACCTGGGCATTAGCTGTTGTAGTGTCAGCAACATACGCGCTGGGCTTCTTCCCGTCCTTCCTCAAGTTCTGCACTAAATTGGTAGGGTCTGAGTCGAAGTAATGGCTCACATCGGTGAGCGAGATTTCGGAAGAGTCAAGATTTTGGAATGTTGCCTCAGCAGTGCTGAGAGCCATCTCAAAGACTTTCCTTTTCTCAGTCATTCCAGCACCCGGAGCATCGCAATCAAATGCAAAGGATTTTCTGCTCAAGTACATGTCCTGGAGCTGCTTCTCATCATTCCAGGAGGAATTCTCGATGGCAAGATTGATGTTGGAGGAATAAGAACCTGAAGCATTAGAAAAGACACGTGTGGCAGCTTCTCTAACATCAATGCCCAGGGTCTTGGCTTGTTCCAATGCATGCTTCCTCACATAGTTTAGTTCTTCGGGTTCATCCAGTTCAGCCACCATCTTGATAGCTCGATCCAGTAGATTCATCTGCAAAAGATGAACTGATCTTAAAGGGTATGTTCTAGATTGCATGATGAGAACAGATCTAAATGGTTCATGATAATGAGACATTTATATTCTAATTTGAATCGTAAAGATAGGACTCGGCTACTTTTTCATCTAACACAAGATCAAAACAATCTACTGACCCTTTAGTTAAATAGTGGGTAGAAGTGTCATACCTGATTGATGAAGAGGTCTCTGAACACCCCAGAACAGTTGACAACCACATCGATCCTAGGCCTTCCCAACTCTTCAAGGCTTACTGGTTCCACACGGTTGACTCGTCCAAAGGTATCAGCAACCGGCCTCACACCAATCATCCACAAAACTTGACCCAAAGATTCACCGTACGTCTTAATATTGTCTGTTCCCCACAGTACAAGAGCAACTGTTTCAGGATATTTTCCACCATTATCAACCTTCTGCCTCTCAACCAACCTATCCACGACAACCTTTGCACTCTGCATCGCTGCTGTAGTTGGAATAGCTTGTGGATCCAGTGCGTGGATGTTCTTTCCAGTCGGCAGCACTTTAGGATTTCTAATAGGGTCACCACCTGGTCCTGGCTCAACATATTTTCCCTCCAATGCTTGCTTCAAGCTCCCCAACTCATTATCAGCCACGACAAGTTGCAAACACTCCCCGAGAAACTCAAAGAGGGTCCTAAGCTTCTCTCTATCTGCACGGTAAAATTTAGTGCTTGACAAGTACTGGATCCAGGGTTCATTTATTCCAAAACCAAGAATGGAGCTCAACTTGTTGGTGACGTCAACAACTTGACCCTTGTTATTAGTTGTTCGCTCTACAAAGGCAGTGACTGCGCCACGAGATGCTTCAGTTATTTGTCGAAGCAGCTCCACGTCCTTCAATATTCCCTTGTCACTTCCTCGGTACACGTCCTCTATGCCCAGTCCAACAGTCTCAGCTAGTATAGCTGGGAGCGATGATATCCCATCTTCAGGACGATCTAGAGCAGCAATGTTCACCAGTGTGGCAACTGCTTCCATCGCCGATGGGGGCTCACCAATGACGTGGAGCCCACAAGGTAGAAGCCGGGATTCAATTTCCATAATCTTAGAGTAAACCTTTCCAACAACCAGATCGCGTTCTTTTGCTGAGATCTCCTCTCCCTCAGCCGGGAGTTCCACATCCTTGTCGAGATTGCATTGCTTAGCTGTGCTTATAATGGAGCTGACAATCTGTGGTCCGCGGCCAGTGTCTTTGAGAGATTGGTACGAAGAGATGAGCTCACTCAATTGCTTAAGTCCCTTGTAAAGCCCCGCATTCTCTGCTGGAGGGGTCAAGTAGCTTATGGTATTAGCGTAGCTCCGACGTTTGGCAATAGTAGCCTCGGAAGGGTTGTTAGCCGCGTAGTAATAGACATTCGGTATGTTTCCAATAAGACTATCGGGATAACAGGCGTCGCTCATTCCCACCTGCTTCCCAGGCATGAACTCAAGTGAACCATGGGTGCCGAAATGGAGAACAGCATCAGCCTGAAATATTTTCTCCACAAAAGAGTAATAAGCGGCAAATCCATGGTGTGGACTCGCTGATTTGGAGAAAAGAAGCCGCATAGGATCGCCCTCGTATCCGAAAGTGGGCTGAACTCCGATAAAGACATTTCCATACTGTTTTCCATAGACCAAGAGACTTTCTCCGTCAGAGTTCAAATTACCCGGCGCCTTACCCCAGTTCTCTTCCAATGCAGTGGCATAAGGAGTGAGGTCATAATATTCTCTCACGCCCATTTTGTAGGCGACATTCAGATTTGGGCTGCTGAACTGAGCCTCTTTATCATGAATGACTTCTTCGATCAAAGCTTCAGAAGTCTCTGGAAGGCCCTCCACATTGTAGCCGTCCTTTTGAATGTCCTTGAGAACAGAGTAGATAGAAGAGAAGACATTGAGGTATGCTGCCGATCCAACGTTTCCTTTATCCGGAGGGAAGCTGAAGACAGTAATTGCAAGTCGCTTCTCTGCCTGCAGCAGTACATATTTACATCAGAAAAGGCTGAGTAGAGTTTTGAGTAGTTCGATGAGTTTTCGATATTGACATCTCTCTCTCCGCACCAAGACAAATCACTGGGAGGGAGGTATGCCCTACTTCAAAGATCTCGAGTCTCCAATCAACAGGAACTTGGTTACTTAGCAGAAAAATCATGTCTGATTTAAGAATAGATGTCATTAAGGATAATCAGTATCAATTTTGCCCTCTCGACTACCATGCCATTAATGTTTAGGTGCAGATAAATGCTGGGTTAAAAAAAGAGTGTAAAGGACATTATATTTTGCCAAACTGGAATCTACAAGCAGTAGTAATTAATATAAAGGCAGACAAGACTTTACTTGGGTAGGACTAATGCACCTGCTCTACATATGGTGTAAGAAAGCCTAGAAAGAGGGGAATATTGCAACTGAACTCACTAGCTATTTTATTGTCACATCCTACTGAAAAAAGTTCTGCAATATCAGATCTAGGAACAGAAAATCAGAACAATATGCAAAGAAGACGATTTCTTGAATGGGCATGTCGCAGCGAAGCAAGTACCTTTGATTTCCTTTTCAGTTCAGCCCATCTGATTGCTCTGGTGCAGAGCTGCTCCACCCTCTTGTGAAGAGCATGTGATTTCCCTGCGATGACAATATCATTCAGCAATTGATGTTTGATAGATGAGGATGAGATGGCAGAGAGATGGAAAAGCAACACAGAAGCAAAAGGTGAAATGGGTATTTCTACAATTTTTATGGTTCTGCACAAAGCAAAAAAGAGAGGGAAAATCAGGAATACAGAACATTGACTTGGTGACGTTGATGTTAGTATCATCTCAGAAGAGATCAGCTCATTAAAAAGGTTATGCTTGTCCATTTATTTTGGAAGCAAGACAGGGCAACTACAAAAAAGAGGAACTGGAAAAAGGCATCGTACTTACCACTTCGAGGATCGCGACCAGCGAAGACAATGGGTTCCATGCCGCCATCCAGCTCGGGAAGTGCAACCTGCAGAGCCACCTGAATTGGATGCAAACCCAGAGTACTGTTCAACCACTCCTCCGTGGTTTGAAACACCAAAGGCAGCGCAACAATGTAAGGGACATCAAGCTTCATCAGCGACTCCACCGCCCTCGGATGATCCTGCCTTGCCGGTCCCCCCACAAGAGCAAACCCAGTTAGAGAAATTGCCGAATGCACGAATGGTTTCTTCGTGACCGGGTCAATCAGGAACCTTTCAACCGGTCCCGAGAAATCAAGACCGCCTGCAAAAATGGGTATGACTTTCGCCCCTTTCGCCTCTAACTCCATAATCACTGCCACGTAATGGCTCTCGTCCCCAGTGACAATGTGGCTCCTCTGCAAAATCAACCCGATCACTGGTGCATTTGGTCCCTTGAGCTTCTCATTAGCATCCTTTCTGGTGCCATACCAATTCAAGTACTCCTTCACATCATCATACATACAGGGAGCCAAAGGGTGCCAAATTCCACTGTCCAAGAACAGAACCGGGTCCGAGTACTCAATCTTAGTCCCCTTCAGTGCCGGAACATAAGACCCTGAGATCATCTTCAAGAAATTCTGCAAGTTATCTGGCGACCCGCCAAGCCAGAACTGCAAGCTGAGGATATATAACCTAGCATCCTGAGCCTTGTCGCTTGGCAAGTACTTGAGCACCTTCGGCAACGTCCGCACTAGCTTCAACATGCTGTCCGCAAACCCTGCAGAAGACTTCTTCTTCTTGAACAACTGGAAAAAGGGGCTCTTCGATTGCCCGAGCTGTGACATACTGAACGAGCCCAACTTGTTGAGTCTCATCACCTCAGGCATTGAAGGGAACACCAAGACTGCATCAAGCCTGTCCCTTTCCGTTTCCACTGCAGCCTTCACTTTCAGTGCCAGCTCCTCCACGAAGATCAATGACCCAATGAAGATATTCGCATCCTCAAGGTCCTTGCAGAAACTTTTGTATGTATTCTCATCCCTAAGCTCTTCAACTAAGTAACCCACAACTTCAAACGAAGCATACCTCTTGTTCTTATTCAGTGCAAGCACTGCAGCTGAGAGAGACGACTGGTACTGAGCCTCCAGGACCACGTACACGATCTTCACCGTTGGGAGGCTCCCGTCTCGCTCCGGCACAATACGGCGGACTTCAGGCGTCGTCTGCGTGAAGAGGCCATTGCCCACCACTGCACATTTCACTTTCATGGAGGATTTTGAAGAATTGCCTGCTGGGTTCGTCTTCCTGGGGAGGAAGGAGCGTAAAAAGTAGCGCTTTTGAGAGAGCGAGGAGAGTTGATCAGCCTTTGGAGCTGGTAACGTGAACTGGGACGACAACAAAGAAGCCATCTCTGTGATCACGCTCGAAACAAAACCTCTCTGTTTCTCGTTCGTTGGGAAAAAAAAGAATCAAACGAACAGAGAGGAGAGAAAGAAGAGAGAGAGAGAGAGAGAGAGAGAGAGAGAGGAAAGATCAAAGATCAAATCTTTTTGCGACCCCTCGGTGTCAAATTTGTGTCTTGGTGACACCAAATGTTTTCTCTCCTCCTCCTCCTTCTGGAGACGCAAGCTCTCGTGCTTATATCTATTCTGTCCCGACACCGAGAGCACTGTAGACCAGAGAGATAGAGAGAGAGAGCGAGAGGGTATGCGAACAGTTGGAGGGGTGCTTTCTGGTTTAGTGGAGGAGCGGGGGACACGTGGCGACAGGGGTGGTCAGACAGTTACGATCGGAGTTTCCCACTTTGCGGTTGAGTTTTGCTCAGAGTCCTTTGAGTGAGACAGAGAGAGAGAGAGAGAGAGAATTTGGGGGTGTGCCACCTATCTATCTGCAAGGTCCATGGCGATGGAGTTTCCTGAACTCTCATTGGCTGGTTTGGATTTCACTTCGGATGGGTCGCGGGGAGGCAGAGCCAGGAATGGATGATGAGAGAGAGTGAAATCCCAAGTGGAAGGTGACCAAGATTTTTCTGACCCTTCCAGTGAAAGGCCCCTCCCTCCTCTGCGTGTAAAGATTCTTTTGCCTTTTGAGTTTGTGTCCCACGGTGAGAAGGACCTGATATTTTTTCTGTGGACTTCTATGTGACCAGGTTTCCTGCTTCCCATCCAAGTGATCTGCACAACCCCCCCTCCTCCTCCTCTTCCTCGAATGATTACCCTCGACCTGGTCTAGAGTCGATCGAATCGATGAAAATGCGGGACTCGTATGAACATGAATTTCATCTAACTCAGTGATGGTAAGTGTGTTGGGTCTGTGGATTTGGAGGTCCCGATAAGAATTGAATTCGCTCATTTGGGATTTATCGCACGAAACAATCAAGTTGGCATTCATGGGCACTTGAATATGTTGGGATTTGGTTCTTGTAAGCAAAGAGGAAGATGGTAAGAGAGACAATATGGCTGCTAGAATTGATTGAAAAACCAAGAAAAAAATGGCTGAGTCTCAAACATTTGCTGTTTGGCTAACGCAATCGAATATTGATACTCTTAATTAAGGTGATAAGCGCGAAGGTAAAAGATGGTAAGATGTATTTGTTTTGCAATCACAATTGAGATCAAAACTTGTATTTACGGCTAATTAGCCATAAAAATGTTGAAAGGTTTTCTCCGAAGCCCAGGCGTTTTGGGGCTATTTCGAAAGGCCCAAGGTTGAACAGGCCTAATACTTGCTCTCTTTATGCCTCATGGTTTAGTATTTCTTCTGGTGCATGCATGGTATGGGAAACTATCGACGTAAGACAACGAACCCATTTGTCTGTCAATGTAGTCCTCTCGTTACGCAAACATGTGAACAAATCATAGGTTTGTTCAAAGAAGAGTTTCGGTTGACAAATGGACCATTTCGTACTTAATTAAGAACTAACTATAATCATTTTGTGAGGAATACTCCGTCACATATGATGATTTGACTAATGTGTTCCAAAAAAGAGAAGAGAAGAGGGGGATTTCTTTCTTCTTGCTTGGTTGGTATTGACACGAAAGTGAAGAAATACCTTACAACTACCCTTCCTCTTAATCTGTCCAAAGCAAGCACTTAACGGAGGGATTATTCCAATCAACAACGATATTCACCTTTTGTATACATGATCGCCTCTAGTGGAGTCTGCAAAACTATGTGTTATAATTGGCATGCCTAGTTTGCCTCCTTGCTAAAACCACAAGAATTATATGCTAACAATTATTGCAAGCAACTCATGTTACAATGCTCAATTGCGAGACAATCAATGGGCGTGATAGCAACGAAAACGTGTTGCGAAAGAAAATGAGGTTAGGAGTTCATTTCATCTGGTGATCTCCATATTCAATATCCCCCACATCGTGAAAATAAACCTCATGATCGTCTATTGGCCATTGCGTTCTCAATAAACGCCGGTAAGTATTTGCAAATCATCGTCCGTTTCTTGAAGAAGTATTGGCTGAACGAACAATTACTAGGACGCTATCTGAAAGAGACTATGTTCATGCTAAAATTGCATAACATCATTAAAAGGTTAGGTCACTTTATATAAGTTGCAAGAGATTAGGGGCAAAATGCCATGAAATGAACTCCTAAGGTACAATGTGAAATAAGAGGCAAACTTGTGGGGCACAAGTGTAAAAGATTCACTTTAATCTTTTATGGCCTATTAAAAGTGAGGAAAAGTATCTGAAAAATCATAAACTTATTGCATTGATTCCAATTTAGTCATAAATTTTTTTTTGGTGCCAAATAGTGCAAATCCAATTATTCGGACTAATTTTGGCCGAATATTGTTGATATGGATGCTAGCCAATCTACGTGATACTACCCATGCTGATGTAGATAATTTTTAATAAAATTTTTATTTTGTCAATTTTTTTTATTTTTTCTTTTTTTGCTAGTGGATGGTCATCGCCCATAGGCGATGGTCGGCCATTGGCCATGGCTAGGCAAACTAGCCTCCCTTGGGCGAGGGTCACCGCCGACCAGGCTAGGGAGAGTCCCAACGAGAGCTCCCCTTATCAAATCTAGCCTTGGCCCTCCGCTAGGCCAAGGTGGCCTCTCCAAGCGTCACCATGCCAAGACAATGCTCGACGAGGCCGCCTTGGGCTAGGTGAGGATTGACCTCGCCAAATCTGGCTTGGGCAAGGGCGAGCCCCTGCAAGGGCTCCCCTCGCCAAATCTGATGAAGGCAATGCCCGATGAGAGGCCCTTGTCCAGGCGACGCTAACCCGCCTAACCATGGTCGATGGCTAGTCACCAGCAAAAGCAAGAAAAAAGCAAAATAAATAAATAATATTATATTGTTCATGTCAACATTGGCTTATCGATGGTGTTATGTAAGTCGGTCGATGTTCACGTCAGTAATATTCGATCAAAATTAGCCGGAGGGATTAAATAGGCACTATGTTTTAAAACTAAATTTGCACCAAATTAAGCTGTATGACTATATTGGGTTTGTGACTTTTCTCACAAATGAAAAGTGAATTTCATGACGTCATCAACCTGCTTTCTGTTTTTGTTCCGCTTCAATGCGGGCGGCTGATTGAAGCATCCGATCTTCGAATTTAAACCCTAAACCCCCAGATGAAGCTCTCGCCTTTGAACCCGAACAGCATGGCCTGCAATGGCTCCAACTGCCAATCCAATTGCTACAGAGACGAGGACGATCCCTCCGCCAAATCGGACGACGCCGGCTCAGCCAGCGCCGCCGCCGCCGCCGTCCACAGCTCCGGGGCCGTCTGCGTCAAGTGCAAGGCCAACGAGCCGATTCCCGCCGCCGTCGTCCGCGGCGGCGAGGACGGCAGGTTCTGCGCCGACTGCTTCCGGAGCAACCTGTTCGCCAAGTTCAGGCACGCCGTCACCTCCAACGCCATGATCTCTCCCGCGGACAACGTTCTCGTCGCCTTCTCCGGTGGCCGTGCCTCCAGGTCCGTCTTCTTCTTCTTCGAACCAGAAAAAAACGCGCCGTGTTGTGTGCTCGTGTTTTGTCGCGCAGGGTATGTAGTGCTAGTAGGGGGAAGTTAAGTGGTGGTGTTACTGTTAGTGCATCTATTTGAAGCGGAGCGGAAATGCTCAAGTCTCGGTGCTTACATTATATAATTAAGCTTGTGTTCTTTTTCAATCCAGGGATTGTTTTACTGTAATTTTTTTTCTTGCTTGCATGAATTAGTTAGGAAAGAGGCATATAGTCCTAGCAAGGATTGAACTTTGTTTGGTATAATCATCAATGCGACGTCTGATTGTCTTTCTTATGGTGACATGCTCTGTAGGGTGGCTTTGCAGTTTGTGCATGACATGCAATACAAGGCGCAAAAGAACTTTGATGCGAGTAGGGATAGATCGTTGCCAGTGTTTGGTGTTGGAGTTGCTTTCATCGATGAAAGCACTGCTTATCCGATTCCGTTGAGTGAAATGGATAGAGTACTTGGAGATATCAAGTTAATGGTATCGCAACTATCCCCACCCACTAAAGAGCTGCATATCTTGCCTATAGAAAGTGTCTATTATGAAGGGTCAATAGACAGCAAAGACCGGTTAAAGGAGCTACTAGATAGAGTTACTGACGCTACTGGGAAAGAAGATCTTCTGGTGCACTTGAGAATGTTGTCCTTGCAAAAGGTTAGACCATGGATTGTAAGTTAATGCAAATTTTATGGAGGATCGAAAAGGTTCATTAATACTGAATTTTTGCCTATCTTGTAGATCGCCTCTGATAACGGATACAATAGAATCGTGTTGGGATCGTGCACTTCAAGAATTGCTAGCCATGTCCTCTCTGCCACCGTGAAGGTTTGGATTCACATCTGCTAAATAATTATTTTAATTGAACATAGCTTTTCCTTTCAAAGTTATCGACATCTCCATGGAAATGATCTCATTGGAGTGATACTTGTTAATAGTTATAGATGATAGAGTTTGCTTGGGCATGCTGAGCGTGGAATTACTGTGAATTTTGCAGGCAAAATAGAGTATGGTTGGTTTGATCACAACTTAGGAGTTTCTGTGATTTAAACTGTAAATGTTTCTTTCACCTGGATTAGAAAAATATCTTGTTCCTGCTCAACTCGGAAGTCGCTTATTATTAGCTCGGTACTATTATTCCAAGCCACAACTTTTGTTTTGCAGGTATTTGAATGAAACAACTGTTGTGCAAAGTTCTTATATTTAACAATAAAAATTTTGTCTGTAGATTGCTTTCTTGCTACAACTACCCTATGTCCACATGACTAAAGATCAGTTTCCTGGAGCATTGTCAGAACTGACATTCTCTTCAGTCAACTGTACTCAGCAAAAAACCAGTTAATGTGACAATTTGAAGCATAACTAATTTCCTGAGACTATATATGCTTGGGACAAGCATTGGCACCAATTATCCTTTTGCTAGCTATTCTTCTTAGTGCGTAACTCTCTCCCAATTGAACTCCTGGTTTATGCATGTTTAGCTGAGGTGGTTGGTGTAACTGATGACCAATATCTATTTTCAACCTCAACCAAGTAGAGAATAATCTAGATCTCCTTTCACTGGCATTGAGGAGTGCATGTGCACGCGTGCTGCGAGCGCATGTGTTTGTGTGAGGCCACTCTGCTTTTTGATGCCTTCTATTTTCTCGTTGCTGGTTTCCTCTTTAGATGGTAAGAGATACTCAATCTCATTCTATTTTTTTTTTCAGTCGGATACTCATTCTCATTGAATAGCTTCATTTTGCCTGACTTTGATAATAGAGCTGCATTTGATGCATGCCCATTTATTCATGGGAGTCCATTTTACAGTCTTTTAGCTTTTCTTTGTTTTAATTTCCCAATCTAACATGAAGTGAAAAGTAATTGAGTTCTGGTAAGCAGTTATTACCGTCTGATTAATGAGGAAAGGCATATTCACGACAGGCTATCTATGTTTTTAACAGGGCCAGGGCTATTCATTACCTGCAGATATACAGTACGTTGACGCTAGGTGGGGGGTCCCTTTAGTTCTTCCACTTCGCGATTGCCTTGCGCAAGAGCTCAGCATGCTATGCCGTCTAGATGGGTTTGTAAACTCCTCCTTTAGTACTCTTTTTCTTGTCATCCTACCTGTGATATTTGGAAGTTTTTTCAAAATTGCATATAATCTCTTTACATTAGTTTGCACAAACAGGTTAAGGTCAGTTTCCTTTTTGTGTAGTTGATCTGTGATTTATTGCTGAGATCATGGTACTGTGGATGATGGGCTTTATGTCATTTTGGCAGGGCAGCCTTAAGACTGTAGAGTTGCCTAATGGACCATGCTCCAGTATCAACAGCTTGGTGTCGTCATTTGTGGTTTTGCTTCAGGTAATGCCCCTTCTTCTTGCCCCCACACCTTGTTTGCTAGCGCTGCTTCGGGTAGGAGTGACTAATTGGCTATGGTGGCGAGAAATGTTTGATAAATGATAAAATAGAGAAATATTATTTCTTCTTTTGTTCCTCAAGGCCAAGGTTGGCCTTTTTGTTCCCTTGTTGCCTCTGGTCAATGTACAAACGGAAGGCTAGAGCTTGAACTGTTGATTGTAGAAATTAAACCTCATTTGCCGTGATTATGTGACATCGAGTAAGAGTACAATATATTTCCTTTTTGAAAGATTCCCAATTGTTGTAGTCTGATTATTTATATTCATTCTTATGTAGTGAAGACATTGCTGATGCAAAGCTTTGTTTCAGGAAGAAAATCCTTCTCGTGAGTGCACGATTGTGAGAACAGCTGGAAAGCTCACCCCATTTCACTTTAATAGGATTCCGGAGATTAATGATTGTAATGTTCCTTTGGCGACCCGACGACGCCAGAAGAGGTCCAATCTCAAGCTTAATGGATCCATATCCTCGGAATCTTTTTGTCCCATATGCTACAGCCCACTAAACAAATCTGACTTGCCGGCTTTAGGCAGTCTCGAGACTCGACAATCAGCCTCTGATGTTTTCGGTGCTGCCTGCTGTTCTAGTTGTCAGTTCCAAATACTTCCTCGGGACACCTCTGATATGGAGCAGTTCTATTCACTTTTGCCTGAGGCACTGGCTTCCCAAGCAAAACAAACCAATAAATATGATTTTAACCCACTAAGGTGAGGTTTTACTTTTACTATCACATGATGTATCTTTTGATTTTTCCAGGGGATATGAATTTGCAACGCCTTATAATCTAAACCCTATTTCCAACTGGAAGTATTCTGTGAGTAATCTTACCATTGTTCCACCACTTGTACTTTCAGGGAGCAAATTCAGGACTACTTGCTTTCAGACAGTGAGACTGACCCTTGAAGGCTTCTACTATTAATAGCCCTTTATGGCGTCAATTTTGGGAGCATCATTCTTTCTTTCGAGCAGGAGTTCGTTCTTGGAGCTCTTGCATTTTAATCCATTGCTCAGTTTTAACAGTTGAATTGTGCTCGAGCAACTGTGCACAGAGGCAATACCCTGAAATAGGTGGTCATTTGCTAAATGGCTCTGGGACATTTATCTATTACCAGGCATCGACATCTGCATAAGAAAAAAATGGGAGAAATATTTTATTTGTATTCAAATATCATTTTTCTGGGTTTCTTTTTGTTCTAAAATGTTTTTTTTCTCTTGAATTATGTTTGAGGTAGATTATATATAGAATCGAATGCACACTCATGTGAGTGCTCAAATAACTGATCCATTGATGTCTCATTTAAGAGCTTGGTTTTTCACTCTCATAAGATGGTTTCCAATGAGAAAAAAGAAGAAAGGGATATTTACGTTTGGCTTGAGGAAACTTTTTTCGCGCTGGCTACCAGCTCAAAATTCTTTCCTTTCTACTGGAAACTAATGCAAAAAGACAGGCAAATGTGTTCATGGAGTAATCCATTCGATAAAACTGCAAGCACAGGGGTTTGATAATACACCTTCAACATGCCAGGATTCTGCATTCCAACCCTGACAGGAAAAACAAAGAAACCAAATCCAATCTCATCAAGAAACTCAATTTCGCCTACATTTAACCCGGTTTTCGGGTGTGTAGTCCTACACTTTTCCACATCCCAACACTTCCAAGAATTTACTCGCCAATGCTGTTTACTCAACGATAGCAAGTCCACTCATAAGTGCACCGCAGCATCTGATTCCACGCAATGCCATCAAAAAAGGAAAATTGTCCAACCTGTACCATAAGCCTTCTCGAACAAAAGAACTCACCATGCATCATGTAACATGCGTAAAGAATTGTTCCACCTGAGTTTCTTTTATAACAATGCCAAGTTTTTCGGAGTGAACTGCATTGATCAAATCGCCATCCACATTTTCAACAGCATCTGCAGCCCTAATCTCAATGTATTCATTCATATTGTGCACTGTTCCATCTGCACAAACAGATCCAAACAAAGCTACAGCCTTATACTGTGACTTCTCAACAATTCATAGATAAATAACCTATAGTTACCAAGGGAACTAATTGACCATGACTAAATAAGACCTTACCTAAACAATGCTTCCTATATACACCTCTGACTCTGAGTGATGATGAAGGAAGCCCAAAAAGTCACGAAAAGAAAAAAAATTTCCCTACTAACTCATCATATGCAAATTAATTAGATTTCGAGCTTGTATTAATATTGACCTGCTAAGCTTGATGTTAAAGAAAAATGATAGAATTCCACTCTCTCCTACTTAACTCCCCTTGAGGTCCCATCAGATATAATTACAAAATATCTGGCTTGCTTTTACTTGACAACCGCAGAGTATGCAGTTAGCTGAAAAGGACCTTCCTTTTAATGGAGATACAAGAAATACCTTGAGAATCCTAGCAAATAAGGGAGAATTTACAAGCCAGGAAAGTAGCAGTAGATGCTGGATCTGTCGAATTTAATCCCTTCAAATTTTAGTAGTTCATCATGGAACTGACAGGCAAGTGCCCACAAATGCAAGTGCTATGACCATTCACATGGCATTGTCTAAACTAGAAAAATTACATGCATAACAGGCATGAAATATCAAGTTACAGAATTTCGCATTTACCTTCAGCAACAATTGGATCATTTGCTGGTGGCTGAGCTTGCCAGGTCCCATCGGGCTCTTTCATATGTCTTCTATCAGATGCAAAGCAACGTAGAAATATTGGAGCATGCACAATGCGGAAGAACCTGACTATGAAAGGAAAAGCACAGTGCGTCAGATAAAGTCATATTACTTAACTTGACCTTGGTATTATCTCATTAACTCAAGAATGGCAGCTAGTGATTTACAATGTTGACATTAGAGGCCTGAAATGCCAATCGGGAATAAAAAAATCGTAATAGTGTTGACCTAACTCATTGCTCAACTCTTCTCAGCTCCTCTAAGGCCTAACATAGGAAATTTTACTCATCATAGCACACTAGAATTTTTTAAGGACAACATGTGGGAAGTCATTGAGAATGGTGAGTTATTATTAGGAGGTCTTGTAGCAGCAGGAAAAAGACTTGCCTCTGATACTCAGAAAACAGCTGAAACCAGGGTCGTGTAGTTTCTGAAACATAGAAAGCCAAGGGAGAAGGAAACTGGAGGGCAGAGTCCAGATCCCACACCACAATAGAGGAATCTCTTTTTCTCTGCACAACAATTTTCCAAGATTATGCCGAAAAACAAAGCATTTTACTTGTACTGTTACTAGGTAAAATCGAGACAGTTTATGCTCCCAGAGGAGTAATTAAAATTATTCAGAGTACACATAAATGTCAAGTCTAGCCAGTCACCTGAACACAGATGACATGATAATCCCAGAGTACAAGTCCATCCGTGAATTTGCTGGCCTTCTGATGCCACAGCGCAGTCTGCAAGAATCAGCAAGCAACAAGAATATGTCTCTGGCATCACCATAAAAAGATTTTTCAAGATCCCAAATTCATTCAAGATTGTCTTCAAGGAAAAGAAAAACCCTACGATATCAAGCCAACAGGGAGATTACACTACCCAAACTTAGCAATTAGGAACTCATTTTCCAAGTCTCGTAGTATCTTTTATAAGAGCAAGCCCAGCATACGGGCTGCCCTCATCAGCTTAAGAGAAGAGTAACTCATATTCCACCTCAGGAATAAAAGTGAATGCAGGTCATTCAAATTATTCGGGATAATATTTCTAGTGCATCACCGTTGTTCCTTTCCTTCAAAGTCTGTACAAGACTAATAATAACTTGTTTGGACAGAAACAAAATGAATAAATCACAAAGAACCATCAGAGGAAGATATATGGAGAGAAAGAGAAAAACAATACAATGGGAAAGTTTCAAAGAAAAGGAAGTGCATGCCTGCTTCTTGTCGTTAGAAATGAAGATGATATAAAGGTCAGATCCATCAGGATGAGCCACCCCATTTGCACACAATTTCTTACAAAGGAAGTAGACATTCTCCTCACTGCCAGAAAGAAACACAAAGTCTCACTTAACCGGTTATTACTCATGGGCACCTAACAGTCTATCATCTTCTGCATAACAGAACAAATCTCATGTTTATCCTCCGGGTAGTCCGAGCATAGCAGGAAAAAAAGGAAGATCAGCAACAGCAAGAAGTTTTTCTGTAAATCATCTTGCTGAGTTGAAAAAGAACTGAAAGCTTGCAACTTTTTCTTTTATCAAAATAGCAACCATTTTTAATTAATCGAATTGGTTCAACAGAGAAACTGCAACCCCCAGTACACAGCAAGCATATAGCAATATCACCCTAGAAATTAATGGACAAACAAAAAAAAAAACAACATGAAACGTAAATTCAGGATTCGTAAGAAGCTCAAACGGATAGGAAGAAGCACTGTTCCCCGCATAAATAATCTCCTATTACAGATATAAAAACCGAAGCCCACGAAACGATTCTACCAAAAACTCAAACTTTCTAGAATCCCAGGAGAATCCCACTTCCTTTTTCTTGGGATAAAAGATTCCAACGGACGCAGCCATCGGACGATCAAAGGCCCAAGAAAAGACAAGCGATGAGGTCACTCCTGCTCCCCCCAATTCCACTCGGGGAAGAGAAACATGAAAAACCGACAAACTGGGTACACGATGGACCGAAACAACAATCACAGACCCGACCAGACGAAACGGGAGAGAAAGCAGGAATTGGCTGAGCTGAACCGATCGGCCACAAGGGTCTGGATCGTTACCAGTAATAAGGAGTGTGATCGAATTGGGAGACGTCCACAGCCGCCGAACTCGCCATCCCGCTGGTCTCGCCTCGCCTCGCCCAGGTGAACGGTGAAGCGCTGGCCTTTGTATATCACTCCAGTCGACGCCGAGGCCCACCCCAACCCAACGGTCCCGATGCGCGAAACCGAAGCGAGCCCACCAGGAGGAGGACAACCGTCGAGAATACGCGAACTCCCTGTCCGACAAATTCAAAGGTTGTCGGAGCGTTTTGGTTAACGACGAAACAGAGTCAGTCCTCCACGCGTGGTTTTCCGTCCGTCGAACGCAAGTGGTCCAACGAGAGAAATGCGTGAAGCGTCCGACAAATAAAAACACGATCTTTAACAAGGCCCGAGCCCAACGCAAAGCCCTGTTGCGCGCGAGCATGGACCCGCCGCCAGAAGAACAAGGACCCGCCATCCGCCTCCCCACTTCCGACGCAGCGCCGCCGCCGCAGCAGCCCCGCCGCGTGTGCCCCGGCTGCGACCGCCCGGCCCGGGTCTGCCTCTGCCGCGTCATCCCCAGCCCCCCGATCCCGACCGCCGCGAGGGTCGTGGTCCTTCACCACCCGCACGAGTCCCGCCACAAGCTCTCCACCGTCCCCGTCCTCTCCCGGTGCCTCCTCAACTCCACCGTCCTCCTCCACCGCAAGCTCCGCCCGGGGCTCTCCCCTCTCCTCGACCGGTTCCCTCCCTCCATCTACCTCTTCCCGCCGTCCCCCTCCTCCTCCCCCTCCTCCTCCCCGTCCCTCACCCTGTCGCAGCTCCGAGCCTCCGATCTCCTCCGGCGGGCCGAGCCCGAGGGGCTCGTGGTGATCGCGTTCGACGCCACGTGGAAGCACGCGCGGGAGATGGTGAGCGCGAGCGAGGAGTACCTGTCGCGGTTCGCGGTCAGAGTTTGCTTGGACTCCGATTACGACGAGAGCGTCGACGGAGGGAGCATCTACGATTCGGAGCTGTTGCTCCGGAAGGAGCCGTACGGCGGGTGCGTGAGCACGATGGAGGCGGTGGCTAGGGTTCTGAGGGCGGTGGAGACGAACGGGGAGGAGGTCGAACGGAGGCTGATTGGGGTTTTGAAGGAGATGGTGAGGCTGCAGGCGAGCTTCTTGAAGCCCGTGAAGCCGAGGAACAAGCTCTTGAAGAAAGGGAAGCAGAGGGCAATGACAGAAGGAAATGGAGCAGGGGCAGGAGCAGAGTGAGCAGCTCCAAATGTAAAGTCACTTGCCCACTCTTGTTAGAAGAAGATGGGATTTTTGAGAGTTGGTTTGTTCATATGATTTGGTTGTTTCTTATGCTTGTTTGTTGCACTGCATTCCCTGCGATGAGAAGAAGAAGAAGGATGAAGAAGAAGAATGTGGTTATTAGTCGGTGAATTCGCGGACAACGATGTCCGACTGGACATCATTTCTTGTATAGGCGGCAACCAATTTCAGTTTGATGTTCGAGTACCTTTTCGCATCGGAACTACTTAAGTTGACCACGATTTTGGACCCCGGTCGACATGCTCTTGACTACTTCAGCCTCCTGGTACGTGGTGAGTGTAGTTAAGCAGTTGAATCTGTGTTAGTCTGGTGGAATGCCATGGAGGCGGCCACGACGGAATGTGTGTGTGGACTGTGGAGGAACATCATTGGCAGGCTTTGTGATGCGGATTTTATGTCATCAGTGAGAAATTTATTGTATAGGATAAGTCATGACTGAGCCGGTGTTGAGCTAATATCCTGCTGGGGCATTTTGGAGACCCTAGGAGAGTTGGAGCGCTTTCCTCTGGATAAGTGGTTTTTAATCATGTCCCAGAGATGAAGGTATAGTGACATGTGAATGCCGGGTCACTCCGTGGACAAATGTTCTTTTTCTGTATAGGCATTCTCATGCCCGTTCAGAGGAAATTGGTGCTTATGAAAGCAACTGATCTGGAGCAGAAATCTTGCTTAGTCTAAGAGTTCTCTATCACGAAGCTAATGCTCAGTGTCTTTCATTAAGGAGTGTCATCTTCTCATATTTTAGATTGATGCAGATTATCATCTCTATCACGAAGCTATTGCTCAGCGTCTTTCATTAAGGAGTGTCATCTTCTGATCTTTTAGATTGATGCAGAATATCATATCTGGACTTTTTAATGTGATTACCAGTCACAGAGCTTGTTGCGCGATATCTGGTGATATTGCTAGCTCGGAATTGATAAGTGCCAAAGTTTCAACTCTAAACTGGTCTCATTTCTCTCTGATTGAATCATATTACTGCTACAAGCTGATAGGTAAGTTTTTCAGAAAAAATCGATTGTGGATACTGAGATTTTAAGTGATGAGGTTGTAAAAGAGTGCTGATCCAGATATTTACCATCACCGAAGGCCCACTTATGTCGTCGGTATCCGTATATATTCGCAGGAGGCAATTTTCTTTTCTAAAAAAAACCCATCGTTTGTCCCGTGAAAGGGAACCTAAATGGTCACTGCACAGGTGGGATGTCCGTTTCTTGATTGTTAGACAACTTAGTGTAGCATGTAATTAGCATCTTCGGGTGTTAGACAAACTAGTGTTGCATGTAATTAGCATCGTGTGAATGAGGAACTTCTTAGAGGCTTTCACGTTGAAATAGTAGTGAAAATGAAGGGAGCCTCGCTCTGCCTGACACTAAAATATCATGTCACTGCCGAATCATGTACAGATTCGGTTTGCTTTTCGATATGTGTTGCCTCAACTGTCAACTTCAAGCTGGTTTGCTGTAATTTTCTGAAGCTATCTTGATTTGGGTCCACTCTTTTGCGGCGCTGCGATATTTCCTGCTTTGCCACGTCGATGTTGGTGTTGTGCAGATGCAGTTGGTCACAAGATGGTTAAGCTTAATATAGGAGTTTGGCTGTACATGATTGTTGTGGGTGCATAAAAAGGGGGGTCTTCTCAATGGTTCAAACTTCTCGGTTAATCTTTTGCTTCGATCATCCCCCTGAAATCTCCATAGCCCTTCTTGTTCCAGAGGCCGAGGTGCCTCCAGACGAGAAAAAGGGGTGATTTTCCTAGCATGTCGCTTTCAGCCTACTACTTCAGAGTGGCTTTCGAAGTCTTCCATTTTTACAAAATCAGACCGACCAAACCGTCCAGAGCCAACCTCGGCGCTTCATTCCCCTGTATCTGCTGTGTCCTGGCCAGGTATTCTAGTTCGATGTGGAAACTAAAAGCTTTAGAATTCCATTAAATTTTGGATAGGAGTCTTCATCATAACCAGAACCACCCCCGTATTATAAAACTAAAATGACCCAAGAGCCTCTAAATGAAATAATTGCACAATATGACACGATAAGAAACTCTTATTAAATGCTTGTAAATTGCGAGAATGCAAAAGAATCTAGTTGTCAACGAGCCACCGCCCCCGGCATGATGCACCGCTTTTTTTTTTCTGATTCTCGACGATGATCGGTGCGCATCTTCCGTGCAATTCATATGGTCGAGGCCAACACATTTTGATGCAGATGGTGGACCCTCTGTTTGTCTTTTCAGCCTGAGAGAATAAGAGAATATCCTGGAACGAGCAAATGCCCAATTACTCGTCATGGAAAGAAAAAGTGTAGGGTCTGGCGTGCACAGACATCAAGTGCTTTTTTGGGAGAACGTGCTCTTTGCGTTTAATTTGTCTAAATTGTGTTTGATAAAAGTGATTAGAATGGCCAAAAAAAGGGATTAAATCATCATCAGAGAAAAAAAAGAGGAAAGGATTTGAAAAATTGAGTTATAGCGTAATTTGAATGTTGACTGAGAGAAAAAGAAATGAAGAGAATTATAAAGTTCGATAAAAGACCGCAAATGAGAAAGCATACGATCCACCAATTTCTTCTAATCCTTCTTCTCCTTTTCTTTCCCTCCGTTCAAACAAGATCGTTTCTTTCCCATCCTAATCCCTCCTGCCAAAAAATGTGTAAATCCTCCTAATTTTGTGCGAGAAATTCCTGCATGGATTTCAATTCATGAACCCAAAATAATTATAACATTTGATCATATGAAACTAACATATGAAGCTCACGTGATCAATCCTTATGATAGATTCAGCCATTGAGAACTCAAGTCCAATAAAAAATTTAGTTTTACGTGTGGATGTGTCATAGAGTTTCTCTTCATCTTATATGATTTTCATTAAATACAGATATATTATGATGTATTGTAATCTGCACGATGTACTTTTAGCTTATGAAATATTAAGTCCTAAAATTACCATCATTTGCAACTTTGAATCATCAACTTTACCCATTTTTTTCTATCCCCACTCTCACTACTGCCCGCCATAACCACCGGCGCAAAACCGGTGCTGCAAGACATGCTCCACCGTGACTCCAATTATATTTGCCACCACCCATGGATAGCAACAGCCACAACATCATCGATAATCGGCGTCACCGCCACTAACCAGCATGGTGACCACCAACTAGTCTATCACCACCAGCATACTGTCACCATCATCACTTGGTCTCAGCACCCACAAATAGATATTTGATTTGAATTGTAACAGTTTAATTCACTAGTGAGCCCCTGTTGTCCAAATAGACCTATCAAATGAGTGGTTTTGTGTTGAAAATGGTTCTATCCAGATTAATCCATTTATCTGTTTTGATCAATTTTCATGCAATACAAATCTAATGACGCATATCCGACCTAATCAATGTCCAACACATATCCGACCGGCCCCTTATTGCTAAAACACTTCTATATTATAACCAAAATGAGGTGAGAGCACAGAGTGAATAAGCACAAGATTTAGTAAGGGCGAGAGAAACTAAAGAGATGATCATAGAGATGAGTTGAATCTAAGTAAGTCATTAGCTTATTTAACACTCGTATTATTTTTATATTTACCATATTTACTAAATATAATGAACCCGTATAATAATCCTACCCATCATATATGGATTAAGAAATGTGTTTGCGACCTATTTTGATAATTTCCATATTGCAGCCCTATTGCCGTGCTATAAGCAATAAGTCTTTCTAGACAAGGTAGGCCTAAATTGATCAAACATTCGCTCACAATGTGACTCGAGCTTATAATGTCATGAAAGGTAGCGAGACATTTTATCATTTTTTGGGGTCGAAAGACATTTTATCATTCGCTTATTATGTTTATTGACGAGGCAGGGTACACATTTAGGAAGGGCCTCAAAATATGCGAATTATGAAGTTCCACGTTAAATCAACATGAACGAATAAAACGACTCGTGTCAGGGAACAAATCAAAATAATACAGATTATCCGAAAAATCTCTATCGATCACATAAGAAAGGGAATAATGAGCAAAAACGACTTACACCACGGTTCCGTACAGTTGGCTCTATTAGCTTTAGGCCGATCCTACACGTGTTCCAGTGAATTTCCGCCCAATAAACCGGCTTACCCGTCTTCAAAAAGAAAAAATTTAGAGATAAATATGGAAAGGAGAAAAAAAAACGAAATAAATCGAAATTTAATTTCCGGGTCGGCACCATCATCCATCAGCAAAGCAGAGAGAAGGGAAGCCAAAGCTTCCACAAACCCCACCATGGCCGGTGCCATCTTCTCACCGGATCTCTTCCTTAAATAACCTCTCTCTCTCTCTCTCTCTCTCTCTCTCTCTCTCTCTCTTCCCTTCGATAATCATTTTCGCCTCTGAACTGCAAAATCTCGGAAGTTTCGAAAAGCAGAGAAGAAGCACGGAAGCTGAAGCTGAAGCTGAAGCTCGCTCGCTCGCTCGCTCGCTCGACGGACCGCACTGCCCGCGACCGTTCCGGTTCCGGCTCCGGCTCTCTCTCCATCTCCTTTCAGCTACCGCACATCTCCCTGGTCGCTTCGGCCCGTGGCCCGAGAGGCAAGAACCGAGCGCCGCCAGGTAAAAACTCTCCCGAGCTTCCCTTCTCCGCGATCATCGGCCCCTTCCCCGACGTTCCGATGAGCTCCGCTCGCGTTGCGGATCCTCTGTTTCCCTGATCGCAACTCGGACCGATGCCGTGCTTCGTTTCCGTTCTCTTCCGTTGCGAGCGTCGGATGGGTTCCGACTGGCGAGCGAGCTTCGCTTCTTTTGATGTTCGATGCTGATTCTGTTTGTTGCTTGATTGTGGCGTCGGTTCTGGCTCGAGCTCTGATTTTTGGACGCGTTGTTTTGTTTGTCCCCGGCCATGCGATCGTCCCTTCCGCGGATATGAATTCTGGCTGAAATTTGCTGAACTTTGGAAATGTAGAATTGGGCACGTGATTGGTAGACTTCAATGCGGCTTGTGTAGGTGAATCTGGTAGTAATCTGTTCTTGGACATTTCGCTCTCTTCTTATGTGTGGCGGCTGCATTAGGTTCTGTTAATTTCTTTGGACATCGTGCGGTGTAAATAAGCTGCCGCTTGATGTGGTCCGGTGGTTTTAGTGTCAGTCCCTCATGGCTGCAATCTATATAAGCCGAACTGATCTGGGATTCTCTCTATTTCTCATGTACAATAACCGTGGATAGCTTTTGGAGAGCTGGGAATGCTTACCTTTCTGGCTACTAAAAAGTTAGTGAGTAAATGTTGGTGGTCGAGAATTCTAGTGTTCCCGGTCATGTGGCACATCGGATATTGGGATGGATATTTGATTAACAAGCAAATCACTACTATTAGGAGAAGACTCTAGCATTCGCATGTTATGACTGCTTATAAGAGCTTTCATACTGGATAAAGTGAGCCCAATTTGCAGAGAATAGAAGTTTACTAAGTTCTCGAGTGAAGGTCATCGGAAACTTGTGGGGGTTTGTGATCATTCATGAGGTTTTGTATCATTTTTATCTTTTATTTTTAAAAGAACATCAAAACTCAAATGCTTTTATGCTTGCATGAGGTGGAAAAAGAGAAACGGCAAACTAAAGTCTGTAATGTATTGGAGAACTAGAGAAATTGAGGAAATTCGCAACTTTAAGTATCTATTGGGTTTGGCATCTACAAGTCAAAAGCAAAGATACAGGTATTATCTCCATTTGAGTGACGATCACCACGGAAGGTAGTGAAGATGTATATGGGATGAGGAACCAGAAAGGTTTCCTCTCTTTAAACCAATAGGGAAATAAGCAAGATGAGACGTTCAGGCTCCGGTGAGAGCAATAGAATAATTAATCCATGTCCTAGATAGTAGATGTTGTCTTTGTGAAAGACAATTAGAGAGTCATGCGATCTGATGTTTGCTCATAAAAGTTAGTCTGCAAATGACATAAGCTGGATTAAGATTAAACAGAGCAGATATGTCATTCTTTGTTGCAACTGGGTTGCCTAAGTAGCAAAGCAGATCTAAAGACCCACAGTTCTATCCTATAGACCCCTTGAACAATCCTTTCTATCTTATAACTGCCTAGCAAACAACTCTACATGACACAATCAGTCAAAAAACTATGTTCCACAAATATTCAGCCCGTGTTTGATTCTCTTCTATTCTGTGCTCTAAATTAATCTTGAAAATCTGGTGGACAAGATATCCGAAAGCGACATACTCCCCAATGATGTAGTCTTTCGTGGCATAAAGGTGCTTCCAAGCGCAATAATTTAGTAAATGCTTACATGTTATGGACCTTTATTGCTCCGAATGTAATGCAGATCACAGATGGGGAAAGACCTCGTCAATTCGAGGCCACAAATCTAAACTATGGTTTTTGCCTTTCGGTCTTTGGCTAAACAAGTAGACTTAGTCAAGAAGCACACATAGCCTAAGGTTTCATCTATATTATCTATCTTTGGCATCTTTGTCGTTCCTTTTACCGGTTTATAGTCATAGTTGGTAGTCTATTTAAGCTTCAGTGGCACTAGCCATATACTTTTCTGAATTGTGCTACTGCTGTTCTTGATAGGTACTTTAGCCCTCAATTCTCTTACAGTTCACGAGTGACTGTTCTGCTTTAACAGTGGTTTCCTGTGAATCTCAATACCAGAATCCTGAGGTTTCTGACTCTGCTGACAAAGATACGAAGGATTTTGCAGGATGTCTGGCCCTGCAAAAGTTTTAGATCCTGCTTTCCAATCAGTTGGTCAGAGAGTGTATCCTTTTGATAGAAGAATTAACCTTATATTTACTTGACTTTATCTTCTTCTTTTTTTTTTTGAAATCTCTGAGCTTTAAATCTACCTGACTTTATTTTGTTTTTCAAGATCTTTGATGTGGCCCTTGGCATAAAACTCGAAGTTCTTTTTATCGTTTATGTATGCTGCTTTTGATCTTAAGCTTGTTAACCCTAATAGCTTTTAGTGGGACTGAGATTTGGCGAATTGAGGACTTTCAGCCAGTAGCCTTGCCAAAGTCTGAGCATGGTAAATTCTACATGGGGGATTCTTACATTGTTCTACAGGTATGCCATGTTCCTCCACATTCTGTTGAGGGGGATAAAAGTGATCAAGAATATGAATACATGTACACACTCACGATAAAGCGCGCAAGCACACACAGACATGGGAGAAAAATTCTCTGCCTTTTTCTTTTGTGGGATAATGAAATTGGAAGTTCAGTAGCTTCTTTGGAAGAACCAGAAGATACTTATGTTTGCAAATTTTATCCTATTTTGTACTCCTTAGACTACGTCTGGCAAGGGTGGTGCTTATCTATATGACATACACTTCTGGATTGGAAAAGACACAAGTCAGGTACATTGTAGAGCCTTCTCTTGTTTAAGATCTTCAACTTGCCTTAACCGTATGAGGTATACCTGTAATTACGAATTCTCTTCATAGGATGAAGCTGGAACAGCTGCCATAAAAACTGTCGAACTAGATGCAGTTCTAGGTGGTCGTGCTGTGCAGTACAGGGAACTCCAAGGCCATGAATCTGACAAATTCTTGTCTTATTTCAAACCTTGTATTATACCATTGGAAGGAGGTGTAGCATCTGGATTTAAAAAACCTGAGGAAGAAGAGTTTGAAACTCGTTTATATGTTTGTAAAGGAAAAAGAGCCGTGAGGTTGAAGCAGGTGAGTGAACTTTTGACATATTCTCAATTTTTGCCGCAGCAAGCTATTTTGGACGTGATAAGCTTTAATCAACTGAGTACAGTTACTTAACTTTACTTGTGCAGGTCCCTTTTGCTCGATCCTCGTTAAATCACGATGATGTATTCATCTTGGATACTCAGAATAAGATTTATCAGTTCAATGGCACAAATTCCAATATCCAGGAAAGGGCAAAGGCCTTGGAAGTGATTCAATTTTTGAAGGAAAAGTATCATGAGGGGAAGTGTGATGTTGCCATTGTCGGTAAGGGTGCATTTAGTTGTGATGACCTTCTGCTTGTTTTTGGAGGTTTTTTTGGGTTTTTTTGTATTTTTATGAAAGCAAGGGATGTTAAATTTATGATTTTCTGTGATAGAATCGCAATAAGGAATTTTACACTGCCATCATGTGATCTCCCTTCTCATGTATGCACGTTTTATTTACCATGATAGAGGATGGGAAGTTAGATACAGAGTCAGACTCGGGTGAGTTCTGGGTTCTCTTTGGTGGCTTTGCTCCAATTGGCAAGAAGGTGGCTAGTGATGATGATGTTATTCCAGGAACAACTCCAGCTAAGCTCTATAGGTATGTCCCTTTTTTATATGGGGAAATGGGAATAAATACAGCACAATTAGTTGAGGGGCACAGTGCCTCTTTTTTCAGTATGCCCCATATTTATTTCAAGTGTTAGTAAGGATACCGATACCTTCAAGAAAACTGATCTACAAGTTTGCAGATGCTTTTGTGTATGCCTTGCATTTGCATATAGTTAAGACATGAGATTTCACATACTTGCCTTCTCCTGGTTTACCAGCATGTTGTTGAGGATAGTGGTCAAATAGTGAAATCAACCCAATCCCGTCGACCCCATTCTGCTTCTTTCCACCATTAGATAACCCTGGTTCATGCTGTTCTATGAGGAGGAACTTGAAATGCACAGCCCGTAGAGTAGAAGATTAATGAGTGGATCACCATCTGTGCATTCATCTGTGAGTTCTGGAGGACTTACTGCTTCGAGGGCAACATCGTGAAGAGGAAAGATCTGCTCAAGTTTTTGACAGTCTAAACAATTGACCAGTGACTGAAGATTGGTTCCTACGAACTTTTCTTGATGACGTCCTTACTTGTCATAGCTTTATTTGCCTCCTCTGCTAAAAAATGCTTAGTGGGTATACTAGTCAAATGCCACCTTACCTGTTCTTTTTATATGCTATTTAATCCTTTCTATGTGTAGCAATTGTTTTTTGTTGTTGAGTTTCTTAAGTATGTCCAAGAGAGCTGGCCATCTGATTACTTTCTACTGACAATTATGTACATTTACCATCTTGTATGGTTTCTCTTGGTAGCTTCATTGAGGGTGATGTGAAGGCTGTTGAAGGTGAACTATCTAAAAGCATTCTGGAAAACAACAAATGCTACATGCTCGATTGTGGTTCTGAAATTTTTGTGTGGGTTGGTCGTGTAACAACGGTGGATGAGAGAAAAACTTCCAGCCAAGTGGCTGAGGTAGATCTGTAGTCTCTGGAGCTGAATCTTCACGATGTAGAGGTTACATGTGCTCATTTTCAAACTTATATTCAGGGTTTTGTTGCTAGCCAAAATAGACCAAAGTCAACACGCGTAACCAGGGTCATCCAAGGTTATGAAACACAGGCATTTAAGTCCAAGTTTGATTCTTGGCCAGCTGGATCCACTGCTCCAGGTGCTGAGGAGGGCAGAGGGAAAGTAGCAGGTGTCACTTCTCCTTCAAAATTTGTCGTCTTATTTTCGAATGCTTTCTTATAATTACTGAAAGACAATTCATGTTTTGCTAGCTTTACTGAAGCAACAAGGTATCGGTGTGAAGGGAATGGCAAAAAGTGCTCCTGTCAATGAGGAAGTCCCACCTTTGCTTGAAGGAGGTGGAAAAATGGAGGTATAGCGGATGTTTCCCTTAGCTAATTTATTAATGAGGCTGATTGAGGTGACATCTTTCTAATTACACTTCATTAACCATAACGCAGGTGTGGTGCATAAATGGCAGCGCTAAGACGCCATTGCCTAAAGAGGATGTTGGGAAATTCTATAGCGGAGATTGCTACATTGTTCTTTATACCTACCATTCAGGGGACAGGAAAGAGGATTACTTTTTGTGCTGTTGGATTGGAAAGGATAGTATTGAGGTAATTGATGTCTTGGCAAGTTGTGCTGAGCAAGTTAATGCACTTATATGTTTAAATACCAAAATAGGGATGTTTTACGTGAGAAAATATTGTGTTGCTTCCTTTCACAAATGAGATACCTATGGGGATATAAGTTAGCTATGGTCATCTGGGAATCTGGATTTCACTGTATATGAAGATGGAGGAAGGAGTAAAATAATTGGATAACAAAGGAGTGATGACACAAAAATTTTGTAGATAACTATTAATGAATCTCTAGTTATCTAGGTATAGATGAATGCAAAAAAATAGATGCTGTAGTCCCTTTTTTATGCAATTCCATTGAATAGTGCAAAGGATGATGATGGAGGATCTATTACCCAAATTGTTCTCAGATGCTAGAGTTCCAATATTAGATGCTAACATGCTGTTTCTTCATAAAAGAGTGAGTTGCACAAGTTATCCACACAAATTGGGTCTCTGTGATCTTTGCTTTTATTGTCTGTCTAGTAGTAGTAGCGTTCTGGCTTTGCTTTGAAGGTTAATATATATCACTAATTCTAAGTGTACAGTCCTTTATCCATCCTTTCCTCTTATATTATAATTTTCTTGGACTCGTGGAATTCGTAAGTTATGTTCTGTTGGTTAAGATACAAATTCACACTTGCTGGTCCAATCTTTCAATTTCAGCTTTGAAACAACTTGTTTGGCTGGATGTTCCATATTTGATGCAAGAATATTAACAAAGATATAATTTTCTTATGTAGGAGGACCAAAAAATGGCTGCTGGTTTGGCTAACACAATGTCCAACTCGTTGAAAGCGAGACCTGTTCAAGTACATCTTTCCTTAGTCAACTTGAAACTTCAAATTTCTATTTAAGAAATTGTTCTCTAGCATTCTGTTTAATATATGCATTTGCAGGGTCGTATATTGCAAGGTAAAGAGCCACCTCAATTCATTGCACTTTTTCAGCCAATGGTAGTCCTTAAGGTATCCTTTTGTCTTTTGTGTAATAATATTGTAACTTCTGCAATGAAATGCATATATTGAATTGAAGGATTTAAAAGTTTAAATTTCCATTTTTTTTAATCTGATTCTTCTTCAGGGAGGTTTGAGCTCGGGTTACAAAAAGTTTATTGCAGAGAAAGGTTTGACAGATGAAACTTATACACAAGAAAGTATTGCTCTCATTAGGGTTTCTGGTACTGCCATTCACAACAGTAAAGCTGTCCAAGTTGATGCGGTAAGTGTTGTTGAGTACCTTTTGACGTATGCTTCATAATTGTCCATGTGATCCATGTCACTTAAACAGCTACTTTTTCTTCTCATGCGTGAATATCTTGCTTATATTATTTACTCTTTCGAAGTTGTGGAGTGTGCAATATGATAGTAGGTGGACTCTGTTCAAAAGGTGAAAGGGTTAGGTAGTTTTTAGTTGAAGTTATTATCAGTTGGATCAATTTGTTCCTTGTTATCATTATGCCTACCATGACACCTTGTAACATACCGTCGGTGGATTATGGTTACCTGCTTTGGGATTTCTATATTGGAAATCCAAACTAGGGATTGATTCCTGTACTTACTGTCTTCCTCATATGATCATACGAATTGTTAATGTTCTTCATTCTGGGAGTAACCTTTGGTGGCAAACATTTCCTTATCCAAATGGCAAACTGTCATTATAAGACGCCAGTAGTTCTCACTCATGACGTTAGCCTTAAACACGGAGATCATGATTTCAAATGCAATCATCTTCCTTTGCTATGCTAACTGCAAAGTACACAATGAATAGGTGGCAACATCATTGGATTCTGCTGAGTGTTTTCTTCTTCAATCTGGATCTTCAGTTTTCACATGGCATGGCAATCAGAGCACTTTTGAGCACCAGCAGCTTGCTGCAAAAGTTGCAGAGCTTTTGAAGGTACTATCTGCTTTCATTTTCTGGTATTTTCTTATTTTAGGATAACTGCAGCTGTTTGAAAACATACCTAGTGTTGAGTGATTTGTGCGTGCTTGTTCTTGAGTGAATGCATGGAGATTGTGAAGTCATAATATCAAATCAAAGAAAGGGAAAAGAAACAAGAAAAGACTTACTTAACCAAGATCATGGGGTCACATTGTTAAAAATCCTCTCTGCAATGAAAGGCTGAGGATTAATAAAATGTGGCCTTTTTATGGACGCAGCATTGTGGGAGCATTTAATACGAGGAAATTAAATGTTCGTCTCATGAGGTACCTATGTAACTGGTCCCTTACCGTACCTAGAGGGTGTAAAACTGGTCTTGCATTCGAGAAAGAGATATGTCAGAAAAAATAAGCATAACATATCCATTTTAATTAGGGTTAATACCACGAAAAACCCCAAATTGGTACACTTGTGACCAATTTAGCCCAAACTAATTTTTTTACCCTGAAAAACCTCAAACTGGTACACTTGTGACAAATTTACCGTTCGTTAAATTACATTAATACCACGAAAAACTATAAATTGGTACACCTGTAACAAACGAAGGTGTAAAACTCTAAGCTGGTACAACTGTCAACTACCTCGCATCATCAAATTCAGAAATTTGACCGTAAAATTTAACGAAAACTAACTTGGTGTTCCGGTTTTGGGTTTTTGATGGTCAAAAAATTAGTTTGGGGTAAATTTATCACATGTGTACAAGTTAGGGGTTTTTCATGGTTATACTTTTGAAAAAAGGGAAACTATTTTCTGTTAATTAAAAGTGGTCTTTATTCTCTCTCCTCTTTCTTCAACACCAACCATGCTACTAACATGGGACTTCAAAGACCATCGTAGAAGTTTCTTCATCCAAGGACTTTCATATGTGCAAATGCGACCATTCTCATAGTTAGGGCCTTCGTTCCAACCTCATTACCTATTTATGCCGGAAAAGGTCCTGTCGGATCTGATGAAGCTGTATTGTTTTCTTAAAAAGACAAGCTGCTGACACTCTGATGGAAGCTAGTCTCACTAAAATTTCAGAACCTGAGTTTGTATCCTGTTACTTTGTTCTTTCCTTCCCTATTAATGGTAATTAAACTTTATGTTTCGATGTGTGTGTGTGAGTGAGGTGTCTAGGGAGAGCGAGATGGAGTTGTGTCACACGACCCTTAGTACTTAATGCCTCAGCTAGTTGGAGAATTATTTATGTAAGTTTTGAAACCGACTAAGCTGTGCATAAATGTTATATATTGCCTCATTCTGGTTCAGCTACGTGATATTTTTGTTTGATATATGATTTTTGTGTCAAAGTGCAGCCTGGGGTTGCTTTGAAACATGCAAAAGAGGGTACAGAGAGCTCACCCTTCTGGTTTGCACTTGGAGGGAAACAAAATTACACTGGTAACAAGATTTCCCAGGAGACTGTCAGGGACCCCCACTTGTTCACATATTCACTTAATAAAGGTGCGGATATTGACCAAAGAATGTCCTTTTTATTTTTTTCTCATCGTCAACTGCAGATCTTCCATACAATTGGCTAAATTCTGACTTCTCTTTTTTCCTTTTTCTCATGGATCCCACAGGAAAGTTTGAGGTGAGTTCCAGCTGATCTTGGGAACTAATTTTGAGTTTGTTTGGAGTGGCCCTCACTTTTCAGTTTTTCAAATATTGTGACACACACTTTGACTTTTTTTTTTTAATCTTAAATGTCTGAAATGTTCTTCAACCAAAAAAAATGGTTGAAATGTTCAAAATATATAAGTGTTGACACGTGTTCCGCATAAAATTTTTGCATAATCTTTATAATTTAAAAATATTTTTGGTATTGGCAGGAAAGTAAAAGAAAAGTTCCTTCTGAATTTTCAGAAATCCCCACAAACAAACACATGTCGCCATATTTCTTATGATTCTTCTTTGTAGGTTGAGGAAGTAAACAACTTTTCACAAGATGATTTGTTAACCGAGGATATCATGATACTGGATACACATGCTGAAGTGTTTGTTTGGGTTGGTCAGTCTGTGGACTCGAAAGAAAAGCAGAGTGCTTTCGAAGTTGGTCAGGTATGCCCACTTAGTTAAATAATGTCTTCAGTTCTCTTTGTTGTTCACTGAGCTCACTTTTGGCTGTTGTTTGCAGAAATACATTGACATGGCCATATCTCTAGAGAATTTGTCTCCAGATGTACCGCTTTACAAAGTTACAGAAGGAAATGAGCCATCCTTTTTCACAGTATACTTTTCATGGGACTCTGCAAAAGCAATGGTATGTGTTTCAAAAATGGGCAATGTCTTTTCACTTTTGCCTCGATTTCCACTTATTTGACTATACCCTCTTGCATTCAACATTATTACTGAAAGTAAATAAATGCAAATGCATTTTGTTAATTACTGCAAGTATATTTTGTTTTTCCACCTTGTTTTTGCATCCAAAGCTGCATAATGCCCATTCTCATAGTTACCACCAAGAGGCAAAGTATGTCGAGTTTCTGAAGCTTATAATTTTGAGCGAGTTATCTGACAATCTTATCTTGAAACGAAGATACTGTGAGCAAGAAACTCTTTTAGTAAATATCAATCCAGTTTCAACTTATTTTTTCTGAATGAATAGTGAAATTCCGAGGTAGCTGGTGAAATATAGATTGTCTCTATAATGGAAGACCAGGATTAACACATGCAGGCATGACAGTATGGCCGTATTAGAAGAGACAGAATAAACATTCATAAATTGTTTCTCTTGGAACCCTGTTTTGCCCGAAAATATGTCAGCTGAGACTGGCAACAGCAATGACTGTTGAAGCTGAGTCCTCATATTGAATCATCAGTTTCTTTTCCTTGGTTACACTGAAGACTTTCTTGAGACTATGTCAGATGAAATATAATGCTCCTGTTGTTTGTGTGAGAGAGCTTAGGATGTGAAACAAACCCCTAAACATATGGACGAGCATCCACAGTCTACACAGGTAATTTGTAGAGCTCTTAGGGCCAAGGCAGCTTTGGTAGAACTGAGGTAAAGGTGATGCTTATTCCTGTGGGAATGTCATTGAAATAGATGCTAAAGTTGCTTCTTTCCCATGTTTTATTACTATGGTTATATCCTTCATTACCCAACTTAGGTAAAATCCACCTGTCATTACTGAATTCTTGTGCAGTTTCAATCATGCTTGTGAGTTGTGATTTTAATTGTTAACCAACCAATACATTGAACTTTTATGACTCAGACATTGATGCATGCTAACCATTTTCCAACCAATTTTTCATCGAAAATCTGATGTGGCTTCCTATGCTTCTCACCAAGAGAATGCCGCTTGACACACATAAGAAAACATCACACGCTATTTGCTAGTGGGATTTTAAAGTGATTTTGTTATTGAGTATTGTTAGAACATTTAAATAATAAACCATGTCTTCATCTAACAGTTTAAACTTTTACAACAGTTGGCAGTGGTTCCACAAAATCTCACATGGTATCAGAACTGGAAGTCCTGAGTTCAAATCTTTGATTACCCCATTTGCCTCCTCAATTAAATATATCCACGCTTGGTACTAGACAAAAAGACTAGACTAAGCATGAGGAGGGGTGTTAGAACATTTAAATAATAAATCATGTCTTTATCTAATAGCTTAAGCTTTTAGAACAGTTGGCAGTAGTCCCACAAAATCTCACAAGTATCTTGGAGGCACTTGTTAAGCTCCAGTTCAATGATTACCGGTGAAATTAACCTACTCCATATTAGGAGACCCATTCCTTGCTTAGGGACTGATGCATCAATTGCCGGATTCTTCTTATATTGCATGGTTTCTGTCTTCTTATTAATGGTTAAGAACACTCATGCAGCTGCTGAATCAAAGTGAGCTGCATAGTCTTTCTGTGCTTGCTCAATAGCTGTTGAGGTTTTTTTCGATTCTTTTAGCGGATGAATCAAGTAGTAAATTCAGTGGTTAGTGAGTGGAAGCTTCAGAATACTGAATATGTCTATTGGAGGATAAATATATTATCATGGAGTTGCCATATTTGCCTGTGCCGATGGGGCTGCTTAGTGTGTCTTGATGATAGATTCGCTCGATGTGAAGCATCAAGTTTTCATTCATTTGCTTCAGAGCAGCTTCTATTTTGTTGTTATTCTTACGTAATCGTCATCTTCATCGTGCGTATGCCTTTTCTGTACACTTAGTAATATGGTGAAACTATGGCATACAAAAATACTAGTTCTGACCCCAAAAAAAAATCCTGTTATACTTTCCCTCCATCCTTCTTATTCTGTAAGGTTTTCAATGGATGAGAAACACGTTATCCTGACCATGGATCTAGAGATTCACTCTAAAATTGACTATTATCGTTTCGCTGTTAATGTTTTTCCAAACAATGCAGGTTCAAGGAAACTCATTCCAGAAAAAGTTGGCATTACTTCTGGGGATAGGCCATTCTGCAGAGGTAAAAAGGCTTGACTTTGAATTTCTGCGGGTGTGAATTAATTCCACAGCCATCTGCACTGAAGATTACACTGTTGAAATAGCCCAAACCATGTTTGTGATCATTATGCACCCAGTTATGTAACTCTTGATTGGGCCCATTGTTCACCTTTATAGTCTCAGTCTGCAAACATCTCGCATGGTATTTGACTCTTAGGATGTGCTTCACTTGGACGATTATGTCTTGCACCAACATACTTCAGTAATCATTGCTATTTTGATGGCTGTATACTTGTCTGTCATTGTAGTACCAGGATAGATCAAATGGGAGTCGAGGAGGACCAACCCAGAGAGCTTCAGCTTTGGCAGCCTTGTCCTCGGCATTTAATGCATCTCCTGGCAAATCATCTTCAGTAAGATTGCTATTCTGGCAGTAGCTTCACCTCAGGAGTGTGAAATGAAATCTTCCTTGTATTTAAATTGTTCTTCTTCTCAAGTGTTATTTCATGCTCATAAATTTTGTCTGATTATGAATAGTTTGAAATTTGAAGTTCATGGGATATGAGTGTCTTCGCTATTTTTATAGTTGAAGAGTCAAAGTTCATCTTGAGAATGCAGCCTTTTGATTTGTACGGAAATTTGTAGGGTGAGGACAAATCCAATGGGTCAAATCAAGGTGGCGCAAGGCAGAGAGCAGAAGCTTTAGCTGCATTATCCTCTGCATTCAATCAATCATCTGAGATAAAGACCTCCGCTTCTAGGCCATCTCCGGCAGGTCAGGGTTCACAGCGAGCTGCTGCTGTAGCTGCCCTATCTTCGGTTCTTTCGGCTGAAAAGCAGAAGTCGCCAGATACCTCTCCCACTCAAGCGAGTGGAACTCCTGCAGAAAGCAGCTCTCCCGGTAATAATTCACAATCTGCATTTTTGTGTAGGCTAATTACTATCTCGATAGGATTTAGCATTGTGTTCGAGTCTTTTGCTTGCTCTAAACGTGACCTGGCCAAATTCTCTCTTTTATCTGCCTGTATTGCTACTTCTCTCTCTCTCTCTCTCTCTCTCTCTCTCTCTCTCTCTCTCTCTCTCTCTCTCTCTCTAAAGCTTACACTGTATGTGCAGTTGGAAATCCCCTTTTTGAAACAGAATGGAACGATTCAGAACCAAAGCAGGAATTGGAGCAGGATGAGAATGATAATGGAGGTAGCGGAGCAATATTCACCTATGAACAACTGAAGGCTAAATCCGACCATCCCGTGACTGGAATTGATTTTAAAAGGAGAGAGGTAAGTTGCTATTCGACTCCCTTAATACCAACAGGTTTCCCCGCTTCTCGGTTCCCAATCGAAATTTCATATTCACTCTACGCAACTCTTTTTAGGCCTACCTGTGCGATGAAGAGTTTCAGACCGTGTTGGGGATGACAAAAGAAGAATTTTACAAATTGCCGAAATGGAAGCAAGATATGCAGAAGAAGAAGGTCGATTTATTTTAGGGGCTGCATTATCCACGAACTTCTTCCTATGCTCCTTTTTTCCTTGGCTACTCAGGGTTCGGTGTGGAGTCACGTCGGACAAGCAGCCGTGGGGTTTGTTTTGTCTATCATTTTTCGCGCGTTGATGAATGTGTAGTTTCTAGCGAGAATCAAGTTTGCGTTTGCCGCTTGTTAGGAAGGACTGTCTCTTCTTTCTTCCTCGCATTTTTTCAAGCTCCCTTTTTCTAAGGACTGTGACAAAGGTCAAATTATTTTGTATGGTCGAGCATAGTTCATTTTTTTTCGGGTCTACCCTTTTGCCTTTTATTTCTTTTTCCTCTCGACTCTTACCGGACGAACTTGTGGAAGGAATGTACATGTATTGCATTTGATCTCGACTTAATGTATAATATGGCGATTGGTTTTCTATCTGTACTCGGATACATGTCCTATTCGGATTCTTCTTCGCTTCCTCGTCACGCTCACTCAACATGGTCATTGAAAGTAAGATGCATGGAGCTATGCTTTCAAGCTTAACAACTTTGTATGACATAAAGATAACTTTCGTGCATTCTTTCTTCTTTTTTTATCAAAGAATCGCTCTTTTTTTTCAAATGTGACTTTTTATGGCATAAAGATGAAGGAATTGCTCGGACAAGTGCCTACAGCTTTAAGGTCAAAGTTATTCGCGATCGAGGTAACTTCTTTTCAATCGAACTCTCAAAACCTCAAAAAGTGCACGACGAGCGAGCCGCGAATCTAGGGCCCTTTTTGGGTAGTCATCATCAGACCAGAGAGCCACCATCATTTAAGGTTAAAAGTCGCAATAGACTTAGCTTGTGAACCCCCCCAATTGGACAAAAAAAAATAACAATATACGCTAATCATTGGCGACCCCATTGAACCTTTTTCTTGTTCGCCTGCCTTTACCCTCGGTCCTTAAGAGAGAGAGAGAAATCCTTCTCTTTCAAGCGAATCGAAACCCCTCTTCCTCCTCGCGATAAAGCCTCTCCGTCAATCAGCAAGCTCCGAGCCACTCACGCACCCAGCCAGAAAGCCTTATCCAAAGTTATCTCCAACCCTAATAAATTGCGATGATCGGCCGGTTACGTTTCTCAATTGGACGCCAGAGCGTGCATTATTTCTTGGGTCCCCCCCCACCCCACAGCTTACCCTCTCGCTCTAATCATGTGGGTCCGTCTTGTCACCAACTTAAGCACCATAGATATTAAGATTATAGAGTGCTTTTTGCACGTTAAGTGACAACCTATTATCTTCTTCCCCACATTGACAGACAGACAGACAGAGACAGACGGCGACGGAGACCGAGAGTAAACTTCACGCAGATCTATTAATATAATTCCGGCTTCTCTCGGTTGGATATAGTATAGGAGATGGGCGGTGCATGATGTGATCTCTTATGATACAACCGCACAAAGATTTAAACAATGGCGTGCGCAATTAATGTTCTTGAGCTGGAGATTAAGTCTATATAGATAGGTTCACATGATCTGCCACGCGGACGTAATTTGACCGATTTGCAGAAACCTAGCATCACATGCAATCCGTGCGAATGTATGCCTTTCTTTTGGTTGGGGGCCCGGAGAAATTATGTGCCTATGCCTGCTACCTGAAGAACCTCCTCATTTTGGACATTGCTCAATAAAGTATTTGTGAAAGCGACCACCTTTCATGATCCATTGTCCCCGCCAATTGGAATTGAAAAAACTGGGTCACTGGATTGATTAGCGAGGATTTCTAATTGACGAGGAAGTATATCCGCATTCTTGCGTGTTATGTTGGGCTCCTCACGAACTTTCACTTCCCTCGTAGCTCCTTTACATCGAGAGAATTCACCTAAAGCAAAGCCCTTTTGATCGAATGAATGCGAGGAAAGATTCTCCTCGGATCGAATCGTCGAGACGGGTCGGACGAACTCGTTCGGAAAACAGCAAAAACGGTGATGATTGTCTCGCATTACACAAGGATCGATCAAAGGGTATATTGTCTGCATCTGGAGAGGTTTTATATTGACCGATGTCTTGGCTGATTGTTCTGCTTTTGGCGCTTCTGCAATGGGAATGGATGACCTTCGTTCCCCAGAGAACGTTGATAAATATACATATAAATAGAGAATCCAATCATGCTCGGACGTCTCGGTAATCAAACAAATCGGCGTCATGTGATTTGCGGTGGAGAAAGTATGGTCTGGTCAAGCTCTGGAAGCTGCCGTTTTTGGACGGACCACGTTTACGTATTAGAACTCCACCTTCTCTCTCTCTCTCTCTCTCTCTCTCACGGAACTGATATTTTATACGGCTTCCCAAAAAGCATTTCATCAATACAAACTAGTTGTAAAGTGTATTTTCTCGTGCAAATGAAACTAATTATAGTCAATATTGGAATTGTAATGACGTCAAAAGTCGGGACGAAGTAACTTTCCCGATTTTCTAGACGCATCTTAGATATATTTCACGATTGTAAAAAGCGAAAAGAAAAAAATACCCGTTCGGCGCGAAAACACGAACTCTCGGTTTAGACTTACGGGCGATCGACATGGAATGTTGTCTAAGATAGTCAGCATGTTCTATCTATATTGATCAAGTCATGCCCGAGTGACTTAATCACATTAGTAGGATAATTGAGTGGCGCTTTGATAATTTAAATTGACCTAATCGAAGACTACTTACATGCACAATAAGCAAATACGAGGAACATCCTACCCTGTAAAGAAGGCAATTACGTGAGATTAGCTATGAACTAATTATAAATTTTTTTGTCCATTCGTCCTTAATCAATTCCAACAACATGCTTGCAAATCACAAAAGCATCCAAACAAATCGCACCGCGTGATCATCATCCACCGTCCATCATTGTCCGCCGATTAAAAATGCTCCACCCTTTTTGGAATTATAAGTAAATTATACCGATTAAACTAAATTTATCTTCTAATTGAAACAATTTCAAAGAGAGTCGCACCATGTGATCCATCATCCACAATCCATCATTGTCCGTCGATTAAAAAACCAATTTTTTTAACGCCGCCCTACTTGGAATTGAGAAAAAATCACCAAAAACCCCAAATTTTATCACTTGTGACATATTTACCCCGAACTTTTTTTTGTGACACCAAAACTTTACTATTTGTGACATATTTATCCCAATGTACATTGTCCATGGGCATTTTTATCTTTTTTGCTTTTTCTTTTTTTTTCCTTTCCGGTGAGGGGGCCCCTCGCCAGATCTGGCGAGGCTCGCCCTCGCCTAAGCAAGCGAGGGCGAGCCTCGCCCAACGCCGGGGAGCGAGGGCGAGCCTTGCCGGTATCGGGCGAGGGTGGCCCTCATCGGATCTGGCGAGGGGGGCCCTCGCCGGATCTGGCGAGGGGGGCCCTCGCCGGCATCGGGCGAGGGTTGCCCTCGCCCGATCCGGCGAAGGCTGCCCGACGCCGGCGAGGGCCCCCCTCGCCAGATCCGACGAGGGCCACCCTCGCCCGACGCCAGCAAGAGGCCCCTTTGCCGGAAAGGAAAAAAAAGAGAAAAAGCAAAAAAGACGAAAATGTCCATGGACAATGTACATTGGGGTAAATGTGTCCCAAATAATAAAGTTTGGGATTTTTGGTGTCACAAAAAAAAGTTCGGAATAAATGTGTCACAAGTGGTAAAGTTTGGGGTTTTTATGGTTTTTTTCCCTTGGAATTATAAGAAAATTTAAGCCATTAAAATACATCTATCTCCTAATTAAAACGATTTCCTGTAAAAAAAAAGGAGAGAGATTAACTAAAATAAAGCTTCGGGACCACGTTTTTTGTGCATGCGGACCGGCGTTTTGGAGCTTTCGGCGTGATTTTATGAGTCGCCCCATTATCTGCTTTTCTATGTGGTCAACGCGGTGCGATGATGATGGTGGATGGATGGAGCAAACTTCACTTTTTTTCTTTCTTGGCAAAAAGGAAAACCTTACCCCTTTTTTTTTCTTTTTGATAAAAGGGAATTATTTAATTGTCCAGCTTGTGTGTCCATCTTGTCTTATTTAATTTCTGTAGCGGTTGATCTGGACAGCGCAAAAGTGTAAGTTTTGGTTGAGTCGCTTCTCAATTTGGAAAGCTCTTGTCATTGATTTTCAGCGATTCGTTTGGGTTTCCATGCCAAGATATGGAGGATCAAACTGCCCTTTACTTCGCCTCTGTAAAGACTCGATCGAAATTACGCGACCCGTATCAAGAGGAATTCTCGGGTGGCGATCTTTGATAATACTATAGAAGAATATCGAGCCCATATGCTGTTGGATTGCCGACCTGTAAAAAACTATACACGAAAATTCATTCGTTCATTAATGAGATATATACATATCCATTCCTAAGTAAATGCTTATGTATAGAAATGACTCGCATCGTAAGTACAACGTAGGCTCATCGGTTCAGTTTGTAAACTATAAATCGAAATCACAAGGAGTTTATTCCAAAAAAAAGAAGGAAAAGCAAGAATAGCACCCCGATATCTATCAAATTAATGAAGGTGTCGTGTCTAACGAGATGTCTGGTATCTAAATTCGGAGGCCAACCATCTCGGAGATGACCCGGATTGGCTTTCATATAAACACAATTTGACTCGAGATGCGAAGCATTAGATGTTACATTTCTCCCATTACCGATACACCTTTAATTAAGTTTAGTTAAAATCACTCCGAGGAAAGTCTAGAGTTTGACTCGGCGGTAGTGACGAGTTGAAGTTCGCCAAATTCCAATCCGTTCCGAGCGCGAGTTGACTGGAATTAGAGGAGGCGCCACCACGACAAAAGCTAACACGGACTGTTGTGCTGTTTGGTCCTAAAACGAAAGACCCGAGTCCCACAGTTTAGAATTTTAGGTAATGGAGCGAATGGATCGTGCAAAAGCCATTCCACTTCGCAATAATTACTTTGAAGTCCAAAACCCACGGTTGAAAACACAAATGTTTAAAGTACTCGCATTCTCACCAATTCGCTCTCTTTTCTGCCCGAATGTCAAAAAAAAAAAATATATATATATATATATATATATATATATATATATATATATTTTGTCAATTGTCCTCGAGAACTAGGATTGAAGGGTCAACCTTCTCATTGAACTCGTCTCGTGTCGCGGTGTGCCGAAGTTAGCGCCACCTTGGACTTAACAGGACAGAAAAAAACGAGAGGGCGCCAAAAGGAAAAGCTGCCACCGACATGCGAAAACCCTCAAAGTCGCCATCTCAAAAAAGCACGGGGAATATTGGAAATCTATTCCGACCCAACAAAAAAAACAACACAAACGTATTGGAAATCGATTACCATAAAGCGTGTCAGCGTTCACACAAATTCTCCAAAACCATAATAATAAAAGGAGGTGTTGTGACCGACTCACCAATCTCGTATTTCGTTTCCACGCATTTTTGCGTCGGGCCCCCCCTCCCTCTCCCTCTCCCTCTCCCTCTCTCTAGGATGAGGCAAGCTAGAGAGAGAGAGCACGAAGCAAATTTAATAAGAAAGTAACAAAAAAAAAAAAGAAAGAGGAAGAAGAAAAAGAGGACAAAACAAAAGGGGGAGGGGGAGATGTCTCGTATGAATTGTGTGACGCCCGCAAGATGAAGCCAGCCCCGCTCCCCATCATCATCGTCGTTCATCGTGTTTTTTGGGTGTCGGCGGAATTGGCTTTTTCTTTTGGTCGCGATATTGATCGAATCCAAAGCCACCGTTTTCCTAATCCCCTATCTCCACTTAACTAATGATTCTCCCTTCGACCAAGAAAAAACAACTAATAAATTCTCCCGCTTTAGCACCTGCAAATCGCAACCGTCGAAACCCAATTCGATGCCCCGACAGACGAACGATGCGACGTGCTTTTAAGCACCTGTCCCCCATCTGAAGTAACAAAGTACGGTTAGACCGTACGCCGCGAAATAAATCGGAGGGCGGAAAATACCGCGCTAGATCGCCCGACCCCAAGAACAGTATAAGTAGAATAGAATCTTGTAGACTGGCGACGTGGGATACTTTGACGGATTTGATAATACGCAAGGTCATGTATGAGATAACCAGGCTTATGGACACTTGTAATTCGGAGGAAAAAAATGAATTATCAAATTACTTTAGTATAACATATATATATATATGTTTATGTATCTGTATATGTATAGATTAAAGTAATTAATGAGCCATGCACTTGAAGATATTTCTTTTGGAGAATTTAAGGGATTTGGAACTTCAATGTCGTGGGAACGCCAGAATATAGAACAAAGTCGTCCTGATTTGGTTTTGACCCCATGAAATAATTAATTAATCAATCGATTAATCAGTTGATTAGTCCTGAGAATTTGACTTGCGAGTCTTGGCATGATATTATATTATCACGGACCAACTTCCCCACATGGGTCGCCGCTCTCTTCTTCTTCCTTCCACGTGATTTGATTGAAGAACAAGCCACAATTAACTTCAGTACAATATTCCACGGCTAAATTAGGGTAGTCGTGATTGACGATGTGGCCTAAAGTTGCCGAAATTCCGATCTTCTCCGACCGCATACGAACCCGTTCCTTCCCTCATCGGGCGGCGCCGGGGGCATCGGTGACGAGCCCCCCCGGCATGGGCGTCCCCGTAACATAGATAGTGGGAAATATCTAGGCCTAGCATCCATCGATCACGTGTAACGCCAGACGAAACGACGCATTGAATTTAAAAAGGAGAAGAATCATAAAAAAAAAAAAAACTATGCCAAATCATGCCCATTGTGATATATTTACCTTAAATTTTTTATCATGACACAAAAAATCTCAAATTTATACATGCGGGCTAAATTTATCTTCATTAACACCGGTAAGCAAATATTGTTGACGTGGCGCTCACGCGACTTAAGTGAAATAAAAGCAATGTTTTGATTTTTGACCGAAAAACATCCAACGGAACCTTGATAGAGGGTAAATGTGTCGCATAGGTATGGAGTTTGGAGTTTTTTATGTCACGAGAAAAAGTTCGGGTAAACGCGTCATAATGAACATAATTTGGGATTTTTTATGCCATAAAAGAAATTACGGGCGAATGTGTATAGTTTGGAATTTCTTTTTCTGGTGACTTTTTTGCCCTTTGAAAAATAACAAAAAAAAGGAAGGAAAAAAAAAAGTTTGGGGGGGGGGCGGACTAGGAAGTAGGAAGGCGCGTGAATGAGCACGCTTTAGGTTGCATTAAAAGCCGGGAGCGGGGCGGGGGGAAGCATAAAGGACGATCCGCACCACCGCGTGCACTGTGCACATGCCCCTGCCCCTTTCCCATTTCTCCTTTAATCGAATTGCACTTTAGCCGCATCCCATTTATGCGTCTTTTTCAATTTCATCACCCATGGCTAATCGCATCGATCCGTCGATCTAGTCTGGTTCTCGATGCTCGAGCTCGCCGTTAACTCCCAGCCTATCGCCCTGCCCGTCGAGTTTCCGATCGCCCCATTTGGGACTCGAGGTGGAAATTGGGTTCCTTCTGACACATTAAGGTCGCGGAATTAAAACCGATTCGGGTGCGTGCCACATGCCAAATGGGGACACTAAACCCGGACCACGCTCCTTTGTGCTCGTCGCTTGCGGTGCAAGAACCCGACCAGCCCCCCCGCGAAAAAAGCCGCCCTCGAAAAATTACAATCGACAAGAACTTTGGACACAAGAATCCCTCCTCCGGTGCAATAATAAAACGAGAGAAATCGAATCGAATCGAATCGAAATGCCGATTCTTATTGCCGCGGATCTATATACATTTCTAGTAACAAAATTTCGTAGGACCCGAAAAAACAAAACAAGGAACGAACAAAAAAAAAATGCACGAAAATCGAAACCGATGATCGGCATTTCTGTTCATCGGACCGTAACGTAATTCTGCTATTTGCTTTGTCTATGAACTCACATTTCTTGTCTCTTAACAATCGCTATAAACAGAAGAATCCACCTCGGACGACGAACATATTTGCCTCATTATCGTACCCTTTACGTCACCATTGTGACCGCTATTGCCATTATTACTGTTGCCGTATTTGATCAGCGACGGCGGACCGGACTTGCCTCCGCCGCCCAGCTCCTGCTCCGGCGGCGGCGGCGGCACCACCACCAGGTTCACGTTGCTCAGCACGAACTCGTTGCTCGCGAGCTGGCTCAGCACCCCCGACTCCGTCACCGCGCCGCCCTTCCTCTTGTGCTGCTGCTGCTGCTGCTGCGTGGACGCCCGGACCACCTCGTTCAGCATCGCCGCCGCCAGCCGCCGCACGCCCCGCGTCCCGCCCATCACCACCCCCGGGCTCACCGACGACACGCGCGGCTGGGCCCGGTCCGGGCTCCTCCTCCCGTGCTTGCTCGGGGCCGCCGCCGCCGCCGCCAGCAGGTGTACCGTCTCGGGGCTCCGGCCCCGGACGCGGCGGAGCGGGTCGCCGAGCACGGCCCAGCTCTTGGCGTCGATCAGCATCGTGTGCTTGAAGCTCCGCCGGACTCGGCCGAGCAGCATCGAGTAGCATGCCCACCGCCGCAGGCTCATCGGGACGTGGTCCAGGAACCCGGAAAGCGAGTTCTCCGGGTCGAGCTCGCCCGCCTCGAAGCCCACCACCGACCCGTAGCTCGGCCGAGCCGACTTGTCCAGACTCCCCGCCCCACCGCTCCCGGCACCGGCGCCGGCGCCGGCGCCGGCGTCGCTGCTGGAATTGCCAATCCGGGCGCGCTTGCCCCACAGCGGCTCGCCGTCTTCCTTGGACGACTTCACGAAACGGGCGGCGTCGAAACTCGCGGGAGACCTCGAAGTCGCGGCGGTCGCGTTGAATCGCTGTGTGTAGTGATAAAGGAGATTCGAGAACGACTCCTCTTCTTCGCGGATTACGGAACCGAATCTCGAGGCCGAGTCGCGGGAAGGGAAGATGAGGACGACGTCGGCTCTCGCCGTGAGGCCCGACCGATGCAGCGTCCGCAAGAACAAGCGGAGCTCTTCCTCGGAGAGGTTCTCGGCCAGGTGAGCGACGACGAGGTCGCTCATGGCGCGCGTGCCTCTCCTGTACAGCGTGCCCATCCCCTGCAGCGCGAACTGGCGCTTGGGACCGCCACTGCTCGGCCTGGCCCTCCAGGAGAAGGTCGGGAGCGACCAGAACGACGAGGGAGCGCGGTCGTTTCGGGGCTCGGGAGCGAGGAGAGGCCGGGGCTGCTGTCGGTGGCGCGGCGGGGGCTGCCGTTCGGGCAAGAAGCGGCGGGAGTAGGAGGCGGCGGAGGCGGAGGCGGAGGGGGAGTTGGAAGGAGGGTCGAAGGTGGAGAGGGCGAAGACGAGGAGGGTGAGGCAGACGAGGAGGGCGCAGATGGAGATGGTGGACTGGGCTCTGCTCAGGAGGGGGCCGGAGCGGGTCCTCCTGAACGGAGACGGAGGAGGAGGAGGAGGAGGAGGAGGAGGGCGGAGGAGCTTGGGTTCGTCGACAATGTCGGTTGAATCGGAGCTGGAGCGGTGCTGGTGTTGCCGGTGCTGGTGTTCTTCGGGGAAGAAGACGAGGAGGAAGCCCATGCCGGAGCTCTGGTCGCTGTTCTTGGCCTTGCCCGTCGCGAATATGCCCATTTCCTCTCGCCCTCCCTCTCCCTATCGGTTTCGATCGTTTAATGTGAACGTGAACGCTGTGATTGCGATTGTGCGTGCGTGCGTGCGTGCTCGCTCCAGAGCGAGCTGCTCTGTTTCTGGATTCTGCTCGTGCTTGGGGAACGTGGGATGTGGACGGACGTCCTGTTTTTCAATGGTGAGAACAAGCAGTGCCTCTCTCCATGGGCCGCGGTTTTTAACAGCCCGACTTGTTACGGGCACCGTGAATTCGTAAATCGCTCCCGAATTTGGGGAAATTGTTCCGTTCGAAGTACGGTTTTAATTTTCGCAAGGTCTGTTCATTTCAATACGAAAACATACTTTTCCAAAAATAATGGTCTGGAATAATTATTCAACGAAAATATAGTTAATATCGCGAAAAGCCCCGTACAGATACACCCGCGACAAATTTATCTCGAAATAATTTTTTGATCACAAAAAATCTCAAACCGGTACTTTTGTGACGAATTTGCTATCCGTTAAATCACAAGTTGGTAAATCTGTAACAAACAGAAGGGTAAAATCTCAAACTAGCACGTCTCACGTGTTATCCAATTTAGCAATTTGATAGTAAAATTTAACGAAAACTAATGGAGGGTAAATTTGTCGCAGGCGCATCAGTTTGGGATTTTTGGTGATCAAAAATCAGTTTAGGATAAATTTATCACGGATGTACCGCTTTAGGATTTTTTGTGCTATTAACCCATATATATATATATATATGTATATATTCAAGTCATAAATAGCGGAAATTGAACATTTTTTCCTGTAATTTGGTGTAAAAAAGAGAACTTTTCCTGATTGGGAGGGAGCAAAACCTATTTAACTGCGGCGAGCGGGGGGAAGCAGGAGTGGAGAGTCCCGAGAAGGCCGCGTCCCATTTGCTTCGCTCTGCTCTGTTTCTGCTCTGTTTCTGCTCGTTGAATGAATGCATGCATTCGGCTCTGCAAAACTGCCTAAGAAATTAAAGGGGGACGCGGACGAGGAGGCCCGAACGACGAGGTTTTCGCGTGTCTTTCGCGGATCGTGCGCTGTCGCGCTGGTCCGCGTGCCTGCACTTTGCGAGCCGAGAGAGAACTAAATTCGAACTTTTAAAGAAAGCAAAATTCATGGGTCATGTTGGACAATAAGGAAGGGAGGAGAAGAACCGTCTGATTCCTTAATTGGTGCTTTTAGCGTTTATTGCTTTCGTCGTTAAGAATGGTGCGCTCGATGTGCGCAGGCCGCGAGGTCGAATTCGGGTGACGCGGGTCGTGCGTGATTTGACGGTTATTTGCATCCTCGATTTGTTAACTTTAATACGATGATGTTGCTAATCGCGAGGTTTTGAATTTTCACGGGAGATCTGAAAAGAGGGTTACAAGATACTCAAGCTCTGATTTAGTTTTTAGTTTTGTGAGAGCGATGCTTCCCACACATGGTACGTTACTAGATTGATCATCGGCAATCGCCGTGACGAATCGAGATCGAACGTTGCGGGCATAAAATTCTGCTTCGAAAGTACGAAAATAAAGTCGGGGTGATTTTGGAAAATTGAAACGTGAACCTTTTTATTTTTAAAATAACTGATCACCTCGATATATATTTTGAAAAATTCTAAAAAATCCCCTAATGTGAGTCCAATTTCCCAAATTCTCCCAAAATAAGGATTGTTCGAAAAAATAACCCCTTGAAGTTGGCCATGTCCTAACCCCCAAAAAAAAACCAAAAAGGTTGGTGAGGTTGTTTAAACTCGCCCCCATCTCATCGGCTGTCCAAATATATATCGAACGACAACTACAGGCGAGTGGGGCATCCATTTTTCGTCTCGAAATTTACGAAACGGGCATGCCAATCACGGGTAATTTAGGAATTTCCCCTCCAACCAATTTAAATCTCGGCGTCTCCTCGGTATCTCGAACAAGTCGCGCGGGCGCGACAAATTAACGTGGATATCTTGTAATCGTCACGGTACCTTGTCCCCACGAACGAAAGACCGAATCGATCGATCAAAGCACGCGAAGGGACGATCGGTAAGGGAGATCCCAAAAGGTGATTGATGATCGAAAAGGAAGGTGGGGGCTTGCAATCGTCCCGAGAAATATCAAAATCGAAACGTGAAATCACCTGGGGCCGCGGGGGGTTGCCGCCCTCAATGAATGTCAATCGAGCACGGCTCGGTGCCGACAATTTTGGGCGTTACCCGGCCGCGCGGATTCAATTCGGTCCACCCGCATTCATTGGTCCGTGAGGCGGACACGTCTTGCGTGGGCCCCCCGCCCTCACCCTTTGAACTCGTCCCGAGCTGCTGGATTTCTCCTGTGGATATATTTCGCTACAAATGATCATTTTTAAAAAAAAATATTTTTTTAATTATTCACTTTTTTTTTGAAATAAACGAGGCCTTCGTGATGCGGGTCGGGTTTTTGCTACGCGTGCGCTTTGAGCCTTCGGGTTTTCGTATCTTTAGTTTCTTGAAACGGCGCCTTGAGCACGGGCGCTTACCAGAATGGTCCGTAATATTTATGTTATTTAAGACTCTCGAGTCTCGAGCGATTAATTTTATCGAGCGCTTCGCTTGGAGCTAACTGATCGGAAAGATAATAGGAGCCTCGGTTTCGAGCTACCGTCGGACAGATTCGACATGCGTCGATCGAATCAGGCGCGCTGATATTGCCATAAAATCGTCATGTCAAAGCATGTGAATTCGGTAGTTTGTTCGTCGTTTCGAAGAAGATGTCTATTGTGGGCGGAGAGATCGACCCGGCATCTTGTGCGATACCGAAGATGACTTATCTTCATTGAGTTTGATCTATCCGCTGTAGCAATGTCCGCTAATGTCGTGGTCAGTGGGAAAATGACATCGGTACTTCTTAAACTTTTACTCTCGTTCAATATCACTCTAGAATTATTTTTCGATTCAGCATTGTCTTTAGACTTTTAAAAAGCCGTTTAATCCGATCCTCCACTAAAATCATTGCTTACGTGGACGGAATACTTTGCTTAGCTCGTGAGTAATTATTATTTCTGTTCAATTTAGTCCTTAGTGTTCAGTTACGTCCCTTGGATTATTATTTCACTCTCTCTCTCTCTCTCTCAATTGCGGCGCTTCGAATTTCGATTTAATCCCGCCACAAAATGTTGTTAATTATGTCGTAACATTAACGCCTAATCTAAGCCAGCATCTCGTTGGTGTCGACAGAGACGGCAAGGGAGCTTGCTCTTCTTCCTGCAGTCTCGACATCAAATCTTGTTGAAGCACTCTAGCGATAAATCTTGAATGCACCGGGTCGATGAAAGAGAGTACGCCTTTAAGATCGTTAGTGAAGCGAACGAGTCAAGATGCATGAAAGCTAACCCTAACACCATCTAATAGCTACACAAAAGCAAAAGGGATTACGCAAGACAAAAAAAATTTGAAGGTATGAACTTTTGCATCTTTAAAATGTTTACTTAAGTTTACATTTTGTAAGTATTTATATCTCTTCACGTTGTGCTAATACATTGGGCACTTTCTAAATTAGCTAACTAAACGAGTCACGGACTGCTAAGATGGTCAATTCGTACCCGATATATTTATCATTCGTCACGATTAAATTTACACGAATACATTAACATATGATCTAACTATTAAATATCAAGTGAACTTATATTAATTTTATTCTCTAGCAATGTAACTGTTTCACGATTTTTCTTCGCATCCGAGATCGTGTAATTCTTTTTTTTTTTTGTCCTTTCTTTCTAATTTCATATAAAAATAGTGGAATTATTACTTTCTGCGCCCCGCGCGCAATGTTTCCTCCTCTCGACGATGCAGAGCAGCTGCGGCTGGAAGGATGGAGCGGCAGAATCACGTGGTGGAGAGGACAGGGACCTAAATACGGGCACCGCACCAGCAACCGTCGACAGGGTGGGTGGGGCCGGGAAGATCGTACGGCCGAGATCCGTTCTCCGCGGTTCCCGAGGCCCCATCGGGCGTCCGTCCGGTTGATTCCGTATGGAGGCGTGGGCCCCCCCACCCTTCCCCCGTCCCCCATCTCAACAGTCCTCGGTGCGCGCGTAGCCACTCCTACGGTGAGGCCCTCTGCACCGAAACGTCATTACTATGGTTACCGCGTCAATGACCCCCCCGAACGGCCCTCAGATCTGATGGAACCTTCCGCGAAACCAAAGCACACGTGGTTCTTCACTTCTGCATGGCCCTTGAAACCCCAATTTTCTTGCTTTTTATTTATTTATTATATTTATATTTCTCCTAACTTTTTTTTTTAATATCACCGACGATCGTTCGTTTGGTGATTTTCTATACATAGACAACTTGTGATTGAATTTCAACGAATAAATGAAGAACTTGGACACGACGTGGCATGATCATCGAGACCGATCTCTCGAGGGACCATCGAAGGCCCTAGTTATTAGTTGTTTTTCTTTCGAGCAGGAAGATGTTCCCTCGATCTTGATTGGAAGATCAAGGTACGAAGATGGCATTAGTCGTATTGAACGCGGGAGGTTTTCGTGACGGCGTCGACTTATTTCGTCAAGGGGAAGCTGGCACGGAGAATTCCGTTATAAGTTAGAGATCTAACCGAACTATTTTTAAAGTCCTAGAAATTCGGCCCCTTAAACAAAAGCTAAAAGGCCCGATTGAATTTAATGGAAAGCTCATAAGCAACAAGCACGTTTCCGAAAACTTACAAAGATTAAATCATGCGATCATCCTGATGATTAATATCTCGAAGGGCGAAACTTCCAGCTTGCGTCGAAATACAGAGATCGGAGCAATCCCTTTTTTTTTTTGGTCCCCCCCTTTTTTAATATTGCCGATCCGGCCAGATCACGCTGTACATCTAAAACATGAATCGTCAGTCCAGCAGAAGGATCAATCGCCACCAAAAGCCGTGAATCCACGAGAGGAACTGGGAATAGTTTAATTGGATTCGGAAACCGAAAAGGCATGGATGGGCGCGGGAGAGAAGCTATCGGAGTGCCCATCCCGACCCGTGCGGAGATTTAGATCCCACCGATTTCTTTAATGCAAAGCGTGGGTTTCGTTCGGAGCGCGTGCTCCTTGATTTGAGCAAATCTGATCACGTTTAAGCATTACTCGATTGAGCATATACTTAACAAAATATGGCCCGACATTCGAAGCCCCAACTCCAGACGTGTTGCTAGGAAAAAGTAGGGTACTTCAAAAACTGCGAATTTTTGTAATAGGGCGGTGTGGTTTTACGTACATGGATGGACCCGCTTTTTGACGGGCTCGAACGTCGGCTCCTTCCGTCACCGACAAATTGGTTCGGGGGGGCAATACTCAACATGGTCCCGCCCCTGATCCGTACACCAATTATTGGTCGGGGCCGTACAAAAGGACCTGCACAGTCTTAAGCTGTTCCAATTCAGAGATTTCATTTTCAAATCCAAATCAAAGCCCAGGCCCCCCACGGCATGGCCATTTCGGTGGGTCCCGTCCCCGTAGCAAACTTCCCGTGTGCTGTCGTTACTGCACCGTCCAGATTCGTACGTGCCCATGGGGCCTAGGACGGGCCCGTGTCTCCGTTCTCAGCCCAAAAGCCTTTTTTGGGCCGGATTTTTCATTTCATTTCGACATTTTTTTTTATCGCGTACATCGAGAGGACGTTTCCGCGAGACCTTTTTTGTCTTCTTTTGGGAGCTCATAGACTGAGGAACTTAGAAGACCTGTTTTTTTTTTTTTGTGTCGGAAAAAACGTAGACAACGTTCATTAAAGAGAGTTTTGTGAATACACGTCCGAAGTATCATAGCAAAATAAATCGCATAGAGCTTGAGGGGAATAGAGGGTCCAATTGCTAGGTAGACTTCTTTTCCTTTGAGCCTTAGCAATCCAATCCGCAACTCTGTTGGTCTCTCTACTGCAATGGGCCAGCTTTAGGTTCGAAAAGAGGGGCGGCAGATCACGCCCTCCAGGGATAAGCGTGTCAACCTCCCAGTTAAACTGATCTGTACTCGGTAAGGCTTCGATAACTTCTTTGTTGTCCGACTTGAGGGTTAAGTCTTCAGTCGTTCGTAAAGAGAAGAAAGATGGGATTTCCACCATAGCTAACAATTTTGCTTGTTTCGTGAAAAATGTAATATTTCCGAAATATGTTTTTGAAAAATATGTTATAGAAAGTCATTTTCCAGGGAAATGACAACATTTTCCATGTTTGGTTTAAAATGAACTAGATATTATGTTCTGTCATTTAAAAGCGAAAACTTGATTCCTAGCCATCGGGATCCCGATCGCAGGAGCCAGGGTTTCCTCAAGCCCAACCACCGAGAACCTAAGCATGATCGCCAGAGACTCAAGCTCGATGTCATTGACTTGGCTAGGAGAGCTGAGTACTAAATAGGGTATTGGGCCCAACCTTAAGCGACCTAAGCCCAACCTTTGTGGACTTGAGCTAGAGCTCTAGTGACTTGGCCGTGGGAGCTGGATATTGGGGAATGGTTGCCAGGGAACTGGGCACGGGCATCAAGGTCTCGAGTATAATTGTGGGGAACTCAAGTACATTAGGGTCTCGAGCCAGGCCTTGAGAGACTCGAGCCTGATTGCTAGTGAGTTGGGTGTGGGATTCGGGTACTTGGACACGGCCGCTAGGATTCAGACATGAGCATCGAGGTCTTGAACCTGGTCTTGAGGAACCCGAGTCTAGGTGTTGGTGACTTAGGCATGAGAGTTAGCTAGTTGGACGTGACTATCAAAGACTTGAGCTCGCCTCGAGAGACATGGGCTCAACCTTTATGGATCTGGGTCAAGCAATTTGGGCATGGGAGTTGGGTACCCAAACACAGGCACCAAATTCCTAGACCCCTCCTAGATGGACCCAAGCCCATATGCCTGTGATTTGGGTACAAGAACCAGTTACTTGGAGATGGTTATCGAGACTTGAACACTGGCATCGAGAATCGATGGACCCAAGTTTGTGTGCTGGTAACTTAGGCGTAAGACGTAGGTACTTGAGAACGCCGCCAGGACTTGAGCAAGGGTAACTAGGTCTTAGGCCTGTCCCTTAGGCCTAGCCTTTGTGGACTTAAGCTTAGCCACCAAGGAACTAGTCCCACCCTTGATGGACCCTAGTTTGGGGGCCGAGTACTTGAGCATGGCTGCCCAAGACTCGAGCATGGCACCAGGTCTCACCCTTGGCCTTTGTGGACTCGGACCTAACCTCTAGGACCTGGACACGGGCTTTGGGGTTTCTGTGTTCAAGTGTCAACATTTAATTATATTTTTAAAAAGTGATTTTAATTTTCAAAAATGAAATCACTTTCCTAAATTTAAATATAAATTTTCCACTAACTCACTTTCCTAAGTGATCCAAAGGTTGGAAAATGTTTTCCAATAGAATATTTCAAAGGGGCATCTTAGCAAGTTTATCTAGATATGGTGGACTTCGGAGTTCCATCTCAAAATTTTGACTTTCAATTCTGAAGAAATTTTAAAAGGGAATATTTATCTTTTTTGCCAACAAAAGGGAATTCAGATTTAGATACGAAGAAAACGATACCTCAATTTTGAGATATATATGTCTACCAAAAAAATTTGCCAGAACAATTGGTGCGCGGCACCAATAAAAATCGAAAAAAATTAAGATCGCAATGAAATCTAGAGCAATCAAATTTCTTAACATCGGCACCGAAGTTGAGCTTTTCACATTAGAGGCAAACAGAGTTAATTAAAAAAATTTAGGTAAAATTCGAAATCCTGATTATACATATGAAAAATATAATAAAATGATTAGAAGAAAAAATCCGCGAGTTCATGCTAAAAGTTTGATTTTTGCGATTAGTTGTTGAGATAAGTGTATTAAAAGTCCTTACACTTTTTATGAAAGTACCATTGAGTCCTATAATTAAGTCATAAAATTTATCAAAAAGTGTAATAAAGTGTTACATCTTGTCAAATTGATCCTATCAAAGTGTTTCTCTTGATTATACATTTTGAAAATTTTAGAATTTAATTACACTTTCGTAATTATTTTAAGATTTTATTATATTTTCGTAATAAATTTTAGAACTCGATTTTACTTTTTTGCAGCAAATTTTGGGATTTTTAGTGCAATGTTTCGTTCATCATTTGACTTACCCGTTTTCTCCCTGTCCTCAGCTGCTGCCACCGGTTCGTTTTAGTCCTCCCCTCATCTCCGGTGAAGTTCGACGCTCCACGGCGGCTTCCGCCGAGGCAGTCCCGAACAGTCATCAGCCGACGAGCTCCGTCGCCGCTCTCGCTCGCCTCCCCATGGCGGCGACAATTCCCGCCCACATCCCCCGCCCTTACCTCGCCGAGCCCGCTCGCCCCTCCGGCTCCACTCGCTTCCCCCCGCGCCCGCGCCCGCGTCGCGCTCGCTCCGCCGCCCGAGTCACCTGCGGAAGGTCCTCCGCGGACCAGCCGGCGCCGTTCGAGGCGACGAAGTCCGTGCTCGTGGACTACGACGAGGGGCGGCACGAGGTCTCGACTCGAGTGAGCGGGCTCAGGAAGAAGGATATACCGAGGCGGTACAGGACGCGAGTGGAAGCCGACCGGTTCCAGAAGGACTGGACCGTGTCGGAGGTAGTCGAGAAGGTTCTGGAGCTCAAGCACTGGGAGGATGTCCAGGGAGTGTTGAATCACTGGGTCGGAAGGTTCGCGAGGAAGAACTTCCCGCTTCTTATCAAGGTATCGTCGTAAGGTATAGAACCTGTTAGTGAATACCGCAATTGATTGATTAAATTCGAGCAGCCCTGAAACACAGGAACTAGAAAGGTGAAATCGGGAATGTTATCGTTTTGGCTCCGAGAGTGGAGTGTTGCCTGTCGATTACGGCTTCTACAGACCAACGACGCACTGTGTATGTCGCTGCTATCTTAGTTGTAGGGCTGGATTTGTTCGTTTCCTTTGTTGATGCGGTTAAGTTTGGTTTATGGTGCGGTGGTCGCTACCTGGTTTCTAGGATACAATCCGCATGTGAGAGGTGAGAGGTGATAAATTCGAAGTTCGAAATGGCGGAATTCAGCATTAGTGCATACCCGTTACTTTGTGTATGTATCGAGTAGGATTGTCGGGGGAGAAACTTCGCGGAGTTCATTTCCTGGTTTAGCAGATATTCATGCAGTTGGCTGTATAATTTGGAGCTGGGAAGAACTCTGATTTTTGCACGTCGCTTCTTATTTGAATTAAAACACGACAATAGACAGGCTTCTTCATTAATTGTCAAACGAAAACAGACTGATGCTTGGATGTTGTTTCGGATCCCACTTGTAAAGCTGATGTTATTCTCTTGGTTAATCATTCATGGAATCTGAGTGGAACTACTCACTTTCTTTCTTTTATGTTTTGCAGGAGATTACGCAAAGGGGGTCTATTGGACATAGCAATGAAGTTTTTAATTGGATGAAGAATCAAAAGAACTACTGTGCTCGTAAAGACATCTACAATATGATGATAAGGTTGCATGCTAGGCATAACCAGACAGATCAGGCTCGTGGTTTGTTCTTTGAGATGCAAAAGTGGAGGTACTGTGAATGAGCTAAATTGCTCCTTTATGCTTTCTTTATCCTCCTCCTAGTCTTCCATTGCTTCGAATCTCTGTTGGTAGGAGACAAAAATGTTCCTGGCACGTGTTCTCTCTCTTAATGCTTTTTCTATGTCTAAAATGTGGAGTGATGCTGATTAAGCTGTGGTCACTGAAACACGAGGGCAAAAACAGCGAGCATTGGCAAACCTTAGCGAGACCTCAGATTTTGCACCATGGTTTCCCTTTAGCAGCATACTGACTCTTTGTTTTGTTTGTTTCACCTGCATATTATCTTATCTCAGAATGCAGTGTTGTTGCATTGAAAGTTGTGTGTGCTTGCGGAGCCATAAGCTGAATAATCCCCTTACTGATGATGATATCACTTCAACTTTAGTTTTTTCTCTGCAGGTGCAAGCCTGATGCTGAAACCTACAATGCTCTTATAAATGTACATGGACGAGCGGGTCAATGGCGCTGGGCTATGAATATCATGGAAGATATGCTCCGTGAGGCTGTGGGTATTTCCATTTTATTCTCACGATTCTTATCTGGTTTAATGCGAGCTTCCTTCAGCAACATTTTCATAAGAAATGATGCTGACTTCATGCAAGCTTCTATTTGTAACTGTTAAGATTTGCGAAGTACTTCGGATTCACCTTTTCCAGTAGCTTGTTTTCATTTGGTGGAGACTGCTTAATTTAATTCTTGCATGAAATGGAGTTCTTCTTCCGTCTGTTTTTCTCTCCTGTTTCCAAAGTAAAATTTTTGTTTCTTCAGTGCCCCATTCTTTTCAGAGGACAAAATGAGATGGGATCATAGAAGGAGAACCTGTAATTTTACATTGCTGTTAGAAAGCTCAAGTGGATGAAAGTGGATTTAATGACGGTTTTATTCATCTTGCTTTCTCAGTTTCATGATGGATACCTCATGTAGTCCTTGAATGCACGTTCATGAGCATGCCATTGCCATTTCTGGAGTTCATCTTTCTCAATCATATATCTGCACTATATGAAAGAGTAGAAAAGTTAGAATGTTTCTCCCTGGACAACTTTGCTTGGATGTCATCAGGCAACTTAGGACTTCTGTTACTAGCTAGTACTTGTTGGAGCAGATGGCAGTGTTAAAAGCAGTTCCCATCAAGTGACCATATGGGTTAGCTAGAATGCGAATATGCAAACCTGAATTTCATTTTTTCCTCCCTTTATAGCATCTTATTCAAGGCACTATGATAATTTTGTTTAATCGAATATTAAGACACTATTCCATGCTTGCAGATTCCTCCTAGTCGAACGACGTACAATAACTTGATCAACGCTTGTGGATCTAGTGGAAATTGGAGGGAAGCTCTCAAAGTGTGCCAGAAAATGACAGAAAATGGAGTGGGTCCTGATCTTGTGACACATAATATCATTTTATCTGCCTACAAGAGTGGCTCTCAGTACTCAAAAGCTTTATCCTATTTCCAACTGATGAAAGGGACAAACATACGTCCTGATACCACTACTCTTAACATTGTCATTTACTGCTTAGTGAAGCTTGAAGAATATGGGGAAGCCACCGATATCTTTAATTCCATGAGGGAAAAGAGAGCAGAATGCCGTCCAGATATCGTGACGTTCACTACCATCATTCATATGTATTCAGTCTGTGGACAGATTGAGAACTGCAGGGCTGTCTTTGACACAATGCTTGCTGAAGGTGTAAAACCTAATATTGTCTCATATAACACCCTTATAGGTGCATATGCTTCTCATGGAATGAGCAATGAGGCTTTATCAGTGTTTAATGAGATAAATGGAAGTGGTCTTAGACCAGATGTGGTGTCTTATACTTCTCTACTTAATGCTTATGGGAGATCCCAGCAACCAAAGAAGGCCAGAAATGTATTTGACATGATGAAAAGAAACAAATGCAAGCCGAATATAGTGAGCTACAATGCACTCATTGATGCTTATGGATCAAAAGGTTTGATTGTTGAAGCTGTTGAGGTTTTGCGCAAAATGGAGCTGCAAGGAATTCAGCCCAACATTGTTTCTATATGCACACTATTAACCGCCTGTGGCCGTTGCAGGGAAAAGGTCAACATTGATACTGTGCTTACAGCGGCACAGATGCGAGGAATAGAACTCAATGCAGCTGCCTATAATTCAGCTATTGGGAGCTACATGAATGTTGGGGAATTTGAGAGAGCTACTAAAATGTACAGATCTATGAGAGCAAAGAAAGTAAAACCTGATTGCATTACCTACACCGTGTTGATCAGTGGTAGCTACAAGATGTCAAAATACAGTGAGGCACTCGAATTTTTCAATGAGATGATGGATTTGAATGTTCCTTTGACAAAGGAGGTTTACTCAGCCGTAATCTGCACCTATAGCGGACAGGCAAGAATTTTGGCAAGACATGCTTTGAATAGTGATGCGAAATTTATGAAGCTAATGTATATTTATTTTTTCCTGTTATTGTCTCGTTTCAGGGCCGGCTCACTGAAGCGGAATCCATGTTCAGCGAGATGAAAATGGCTGGTTGTGCTCCCGATGTTGTTACATATACAGCAATGATACATGCATATAATGGTACCGGTAAGTTCTTTCTTTTTCTTAGTCTTTCAATAGGATAAGATTATCCAGGTTAAATCTCACACATTCTGTCAAATGCAGAGAAATGGGAAAAAGCCTTTTTGTTATTCCAGGAAATGGAAATGAGCAAAGTAAATCTGGACCCAGTAGCGTGCTCAGCTCTGATGAGAAGTTTCAATAAAGGAGGTCAGCCGTCTAAGGTTCTCAACCTCGGAGAATACATGAAAGAAAAGAACCTGCCCTTAAATGATGCTATACTATTTGAAATGCTGTCAGCTTGTAGCATGTAAGCCCAAATGTGCTTGTTTTCCTTTTTCTACTTTTGGATTATGGTTCTGTCTGCTCCTGTGCAAATTGGTTTTGCATTATATAGGAAAGATCTTAGCAATTCTAGTCCCTGATAGCGCTGTTGTTAGTATAATTTTAATATCTCACCTGGTTCCCTTATGTTCTTATAGTTCTTTGGTTTATTTATGGGCAAAATATTACTAGTCTACTGGAAATCATGAGGCAATCTTCCAAGGTAGCAGTCATCCACGAGTGTGAATATGACTGGGGGCTAGAAAAGTGGGTCTTGGAATTAAGTTTGTCTAAATACTTTGAAATTCCTTATAAAGTTTCCACTAGCCTGTACAGTGGGAGACCGCGGGCATCTCTCTTGTGAAATGAAGGGGAATGAATTTTCTTGTAACCGGTTTGAACTTCTCCTCTGTATCTGTTGGTGTATAAGATGCACCTAACCAGGATACTATTCAAAGTTCGGTTTATCATGTGGATGTACCCTTAGTAAATTGGTTAGATCCGTGTTTTCCATTCCTATTATAAAAACCATTGTAAAAGCAGTTTTTATTCAGAGCAACGTGATAATATCTCCATGTGCTACCTTCTGCAGTAGCACTTTTCGTTCTCTTTTTGTAAAGCAGTGTTTATCGACACCGACAGGTAAAATCTTCACGTGCTTCCCTTTTTTGGATCGTGAAGTACATTAGGCATGATGACGATAAACTCTTGCATTAAATGTTGGCTTCATGGGGATCCCATCATGTTCAGTATGCACTTATTATTTATAAAAAGGCAGTCCTTGCAAAAAGCTGTAGGATGTTGTGTGATTAAACCCAACCAAAGCACTTTGCAGTTAGTTTTTTAAAATTTACTTTTGTCATCAGGATTTAGAATCTTTTAATAGTGCTTTAACTGGTAGTGATCAGTGTTGACGGATGGTTAGTCGGAGAATAATTACTGGATGGGAATCATATATCTTGCACAATGCTATTGCTTTCATTCGTTGCATTTTCACTGCCTCTTACGATCGATCATCTTTCGATTTAATGTCTATGAGTTTTCTTTAATTTATCCAAATCTTTATTTGGACATCCTTTCATTAGTTTTGAACTTTTATATAATCTAGTAGCTGCAAATGATGGCTGTATCACTTGATTATATATTTGAAGAGAATTCGATATCTTACGCTTTTCATGTTACTGCTATAACTCCATCTCATTATTCTATGTTCAAGTTCTGAGGGGTGCCTCTCTGTGAAATTGATTTTCCACATTTTCTTTAAATACTCACTGTCGATTACCCTGGAACAAATCTAATTTGAGTTGCATTTCAAGATTGCGAGATTGGAGGACAGCAATTACAATGGCTGGATTGCTAGAGCCTTTCCTATCTACGGTGTCAGTCGGATTGCTAAATCAACTTTTGCATTTTCTTGGAAAAAGTGGGAAAACTGAGGCTATGATAAAGGTAATTGGAAAAAAAGCTAATTCGATGTGAATCCAATGCCGCAACGCCCGTCCCCTCCCTGTCAAACCAAAAAAAAACAAAAGCACTTGTAGTTGGTGATTTTTCACGAGGGTTTGTTGATTAGTGTTCAAAATTGGTTAATATGGGGGTATTTTGGTGGTTTGCAGTTCTTCTACAAGATATTGGCATCTGGCGCTGAAGTGAGCTTCTCCACCTACATGATATTGTTGAAAAATCTTTTGGCCGCTGGAAATTGGAGGAAATATATTGAGGTAACAAGTAAAGTGAACTTATGTCTTGTCATGTTGTTAATCAGGATTCTGTTGTCTGATGGAATTCCTGAAATTATTTTCTTTGGGCAAGCTGACCAGTGATTGCCCATTTGTTAACGGATTCGCTATTTTAAGTAATATTTTAATCTTTAGCCCAAAGAAAGTATTACAGCAATTAAAAAAGGTCCAGTATGAATGGAGAACTAAAAAGCATCTTCATGTCTAGATACTGGATTGGATGGAAGACGCAGGAATTCAACCTTCAAATAGAATGTATCATGACATATTCTCATTTGCCCAAAGGAGTGCTGGCGCTGAACATGCTGCTTCAATATACCATCGAGTTGGTAAGCAGATTCCTGATTCTCTTGCCTGGATGTCATCTATCTTTATTATCCACAACCAGATATCCATATTCAATTATTATTGTTTCTTTGGGCTGTTCAACCTTCAATGGTTTACATGTATATTATGATTTCAATCACATGTCATGGATCTGTTGATAAGAGTCACACTTCAACTCAGAATTGGTGTCTGATTAGCTGTAGTAACTTGCAGCGATATCATTTGTGGGCACACAGAAGTTTTGACTGGTTTTACTTAGCATTGTTCCTTTTTCCAATGCGACTAGAGTTTTTGAATCTCGGTTGCACATTTTGATATAGTTTCTTGCTTGCATGATGCATGCAGAAAGAGATTGGTAGAGATTTGAAAATTTTGAAATTTGTCTCTTGCAATAATTTGGAAATTTATTCCTTCTCCTCCACCTCTCATTTTCCCTCCTCCCCTCCCGTCCATCATCACTTGCTTGCATAATGCTAAACATTTGTCTAATTTGAGTGCATGGTCTGATCGCAGTAAGCATTTTTTATTGCAAATGCACCCTCGGCACCTAAATCTCATTGTCTCGGACTTCATTTATTTCGTTCGTTTAGCTTCTAATTTCATTTTAAATGACTTCCCCATGCTATCTTTGTCCGTTTTAGCTTCCTCCTTTTCATTACCTCTTGTTTATCACGGCTGTGCTTCAGGTTTGTTAAAGGAGAAGTCTGCTGACTTGGCATTAGTCGATGATGATCGTAGCATTCGACCACTGGCACCTTCGGATATAGCCGATGAGGTTTTCATGACAACTCTTTCACATCCTAAGGATCAAGCTTGCAGATAGGATGAATATAGCGGTGACCAAAATGTATAGTAGCTCGTATACCAGCATATGTGGAAAGGTGCAGGTTAAAGAAGATAATCCTTCACTAGAGGGCTTTCGACTCAATGGCATCTGCCTTCCTTGGAATGGTAGAGTTCCGGGATTCGACGACTTTCGGAACTCGGATATTTGGATCGGATGAAAAAGTTTTTGTCACGGAACCCACTTGGCCATTGTCTTACAAGGCCACCTCATCGTCATCAGAAGGAGAAGGAGAAGCAGAAGGAGGAGGAGAATCCTTCGCTAAGCACGATGGGTCGCCACATGACCCATGAGTCCCATAGGGAGAGAGATGCCTATAACCGGTCGGAACCAGTATTTCCAATTCGTCCTGCGGAGTGGCCACGGCCAAGAAATGTTGTATGAATACCCCCCGACTGCCTCGGGTGCGATTGCTAAGTATCACACCTTCGCACGGCTCTTTCATTCACGTTCGAAATAAAGAACATTTCCCATTTGACCAAAAAAATGAAAATAAAAAAAAAAATAAAGAAGGTTTCCCTCGTCTCATTCATAGCAAAAATTTCAATTAAGGGCCTCAAGTGGGATTAAATTTTTAAAAGAGGGCTTAAAGTAAACATAGTGTCAAATAAGGGTTTGAAGTGCCCAATCAGTCTTAAATAAGGACATAAAGTACCCAAAAAATCTCAAATAAGGGCTTGGGTTGTCGGCCGGCGAGAATATTACTATTCCGGTATCAGAACAGTAATTTTTTAATTTATTTTTTATTTTTTCCTTTGTGTTTTTTTTCTTTTACTTTTCCTTTTCTTTTTTTTTCTTCTCTTCCTCCGTTGGCCATAGCCAGTGCCGGCGGAGGTCGCCGGCCTCAAGCGAGGCCGCCCTCGCCGGCGTCGGGCAAGGGCCGTCCTCGCTTGGTCTAGGTGAGGGCGGCCTCGCTTGAGGCGGGCGACCTCTGCCGGCCTCAGCTACGGCCGGCGAAGGAAGAGAAGGAAAAAAAAAGAAAAGGAAAAGAAAAAAAAAACAGAAAAGGAAAAACACAAAGGAAAAAAGAAAAAAATAATAAAAAAAAGTACTGTTCCAGTGCCGGAATAGTAACATTCTCGCCGGCCGACGACCCAGGTCCTTATTTGAGATTTTTTGAGTACTTTGGGTCTTTATTTGAGACGATTGAGCACTTCAGGCCTTTATTTAACACTATGTTCACTTTGACCTCTCTTTTGAGAATTTGATCCCACTTAGGGCCCTCATTCATATATCCGTGTTTCTTCTCTCTTTGTTTTTCCTGTTTTGCCCACTTCAAGCCCTCCGCCGTGTCAAATATCTACTTATGGAAACAAACGGGAATCGCGACGAAAAACTCGCGCGCGAGAGGAGGAATCCAACGTTTGCTTTCTAGGAATCCTCCGGCTGTTGCAGCCCTTCTCACCGCGCGATCGAGTTTTGTACTCCCAGTTTCACTCGACAGATGCAAGACGGTCGCTGCACTGGATCGGCCTGGTGGGTCCCCAACTCACTACTACTGTGAAACGGTAGTTCACCCAGGTGGGAGATCGATGACGGTACGTGAGCCGTTTGTTCTTCGGCCACCGTAATAAGGAAAAGTCAAAAAAAAAAAAAACGATCCTCTTTCCGGTCCAAGATTTCACCCCCTCGTTATTACCCACCAACGCACAGACAAGGAAAGAAAGAAAGAAAGAAGGAGAAAGAAAAATCGAAAACGACTTCAATTTCGCCGAAGGTGGGTCGCTTTGTCTTGACCAAAACTGGAGACAATTGGCGTTACCCTCCACGTGCTCTCCCCCACCTCGCTCGGGAAAAATGGAGCCAAAAAAAAAAAAAGAAGAAGAATTGGAGGCGGCGGAAACTACGGAACTGTCCTCCTCGTCATCCTAGCCGTTACGACCCCCCCTTTTCAAAGGCACGCGCTCGGCCCGCCACGTGTCGCCCCCATCGGTGGCCGGGGGCATTCCCGTCATTCCCCCCCGGCCCTTCTTCCCCTCCCCCCTCCCCTCCGCTCGACTGTAGTTTTCCCCCCTCCTTCCCCCTCCCACTGTGCTACGTGAATCATATTACGCCGAATCCCCCACACACTTTCACTTGAATTGCCTCTCTACTCTCTACTCTCTCTCTCTCTCTCTCTCTCTCTTCTGGGCTTTGCTCTCCTTCTCGTTCGCTCGAGAGTTTCTCCCTCCCTCCCTCTCTCTCTCTCTGTCTCTCTCTCTCTCTGTCTCTCTCCGAGGGACTTCGGGAGCAGCTGGTGGTGGTGGTGGACACTTCCGATTTCGCCATGGCTTCTTCCTCCTCCGACCCGGGGCTGAAGTCCGAGTCCGGCGGCGGAGGCGGAGGCGGAGGGGAGGCGTCGGAGGCGGCGGCGGGGGGCGATCAGCTGCTGCTGTACCGGGGGCTGAAGAAGGCCAAGAAGGAGAGAGGTTGCACCGCCAAGGAGCGCATCAGCAAGATGCCTCCCTGCGCCGCCGGGAAACGCAGCTCCATCTACCGTGGCGTCACCAGGTAGTCACATCAAAAATAAAATAATGAAAAATAAAAATCCGTGTACGGTGCGCGCTGACACTGAAGAAGCAGCTTATGGTCGGTCAGCGCGTCCATGCGTAAGACCGATCGGGTTCTCCTTATAGATTCTTGTAGTTTCTAGGCCGCTGCTCGTGCTTGAGAAGGTGTGCGCTGCGCGTGATCGTCGTTCGTTATCGTGCTGCCTGTGATTCGAGGACGCGCACGGACGTGTCCTCGAGCGAAGATTCGCCGCGATTAAGATTATGAGGTCGCGTTCACCGTTAAAAAATGTCACATCGCTAATTCCGTGGTTATATATAGAAGAGGTACTTACCGCAAGATATCTATTGAAGTGCCGGCTAAATTTCAGGAAGTAGAACGAGCAGTAGTGTATGTCTGTACAGATGTATCGCGATTGGTGCGCGTATACGCGTGTAGATATTAGGTATAATGTTATGGGCGACTGAGTGAGTGTGATAGAGTAAGAGTACTCTGCGAGACATTTAAGCTCGATGAGTTCACGACTGAACTCGATCCAACCGTAGATCCTCACTTAAATGCCGCGTAGTTCTTTGCATCATTCTTACCGGTGAATCCAGTTGGGTCGAACTTTCCGGGTTATTGGTTGCCTCCACTTTCATTTTCCATACATATGTCGTGATGATCTAATCGACCGGAGCTCATGTTTGTCCTGATACTTGAAACTGATGCTAAAACCTTTCGATATTGATGGACTGTGCAGGCATAGATGGACTGGCCGATATGAAGCTCATCTCTGGGATAAAAGTACATGGAACCAGAATCAGAATAAGAAAGGAAAGCAAGGTTGCTCTCGTTCTCTCAACAAAACCTTCTGACACGTTGCTAGAACAAATCTGGACTATTCACTTTATTAAACTGACGCTCTGTCTTCTCTTTGTAATGTCCGTGGAATGGTCTGTTGAACAATCTACTCGGCCAGTTTATTTAGGTAAGTGAAGCTGTATTTGATATATGTGCTTATTTGAAACAGGTCGATGCCAATTGCCAGCTTTTGTAAGCTCTTTCTCATTTGGTGTCACACAATGACAGGTGCTTATGACGATGAGGAGGCTGCAGCAAGAGCCTATGATCTCGCTGCCTTGAAATACTGGGGACCTGGGACACTCATTAATTTTCCAGTTAGATAATCCCATGCCCAAGCCTTTTCCTCATTCGTTTTGGATGACATTTTAAAGTTTTGATTCTTGTGTGTGGTATCCTGCTTTATCTTAAGTTTACTTAATCCTATATAACAGGACATCTATCCGCAAAGAAATAATACGCTAAACACTCATTTCACTAATTTCTTGATTGGTCAGCTAAATAGAATTTTTCGTACACAACCTGCCAACTTAATTAGGTCATTAGATGTACAGTACAGTCTACTAAGCATGACAAATTACGCAGGTCAAAGACTATACCAGAGATCTTGAAGAAATGCAGAACGTCTCTAGGGAAGAGTACCTCGTGTCTCTTCGTAGGTAAGTGAACATGTATGATTTATCTTCGATCTGTTGACATTACACACTCCACTGAATTTTTTCAATTGCCCATTAAATATTCTTGCAGAAAGAGCAGTGGTTTTTCAAGAGGAGTCTCCAAATATCGAGGGCTTTCCAGGTTTGCTACTACAATATGAGCTTGCTTTTTGATAAATTCTGTATATACATGGGTGTGTACATACCACATGTGATCGAACTTCTTAAGGTTAGCAGGCGCTTGCAGCTGCAGATTCATCATGAATAAATGTTTTCAGAATCTATATCATAGACTGAACATTCTTTCTAGGAAAATATTATTGGATAGGCTGGTCTGTCAGTTAATTTGCAGTCCCTTTCATGTTAAGCAGCATTCATAATATCATCCGAGCTCAAACTTTCGCTTTCTTTTCTTTTATTTCCGTTTATTGATTCATATAATTCAAACTCATTCAATGCTTTGTTTTGCTCTGCAAATTTGTTGCTTTTATATACTAGCCGATGGGAGTCATCGTTCAGTCGAATTGGCGGAGCAGAATACTTCAACAGCATTTATGGTGGGGAACTATACCTTTGAGCATCTCTGTTTTTGTTTGGGAAGCAAGCTGTCAATGAAGTGTGTGTCGTCTTAATCGACTTTACTCCTTAAAATCAAATTTCTAATCACAAAATTAAATTGAAAAGGTGCAGGCGAAGATCCAGCAACAGAAAGTGACTTTGGAGGCAGTTTTTGCATTGATAGGAAGATTGACCTAACCAGCTACATAAAGTGGTGGGGCCAAAACAAAACCCGACAACTAGACTTGGCTACAAAATCAAGTGAAGAAATAAAACACTGTTCCTCTGATGATATCAATACTGAGCTAAAAACGTCAGAATGGGAAGCTACAGAACCGTACCAGATGCCACGTCTAGGAGTACCTCGTGAAGGCAGAAAGCACAAAGGGTCCACTTTATCTGCCCTTGGTACTTTGTCACAGTCGGCTGCCTACAAGAACTTGCAAGAGAAAGCGCTTAAAAAACAGGAAAAGGACCATGACAATGATGATGAAAACAAGACTACTATCAACAGGATGGACTATGGACAGCCAGTTGAGAAATCGAGAAGCCATGAGGCTAGCGAGAAACAAGGAGCAACAGTTGGAATGAGTGGAACGCCTCCGCCTCAAAGGAACCTCTATCCCTTAACTTCTTTCTTGAATGCACCCTTGCTGACTAATTACAGCAGTATTGACCCACTGGTGGATCCTGTCCTGTGGTCATCACTTGTTCCGGTGCTTCCTGCTGGACTCTCACGTACTGCTGAGGTTGGTGCTGTTGCTTTAGACTTAGCTAGGCTATTAAGAAGCTTCTTTTCGTAACAATTCATTGATTGAGGAACTTGGATAAAATATTAAAATCAGGCAACACAATTTCATTAAATTTTTTAGTTGTTGGCTGGAATTCACATAGACATCCATTGAGATGCGCTAGCAAAGATAGGTCTGTTTTGTTGTAGCCTTTGACTATCAAGTTAAACTGCACAGGGACAGGGTTACTTCCTATTGTTTCCACGCGCCCCTTTTGCTGTGTTCTTGATATTGGAATAATTGATTTTTCAAACTTTGTTCAGTCTGCGTGTGTGTATCTGCACTTGTACATGAAAACTGGACTTAAAAGATTAAAAGAGAAATGTAGTTTACCTCGGTTGGTATTGACATCTGACATTTACATGATAGCTGTTGTGAGCATGTGAGAAATTGAGGATGGATAGTACCTTTCATTTGATTATTATTGCCTGAGTGATCCAGTTCCCCCAATTGAATGAGACTTGTCTGACCAAACCCTGCTGAAATGAAGGGAACAATAATATACAATAGTCATCCGCCCTTTGACTATTGTGCTATTACTCTGTGTGACCGTGATCTTATCATTTGGTAAGATTCACTAGAAGTGCTTCACTAGAACCTCGACTCGACAAACTTCATTCTTCTTGTGGAAATCTACCTCGGCCATGAAGTACTCAAATTCTAAATGCAGGTTCCAAAGTCCGAGACCAGCTCAACATATACTTTTGTTCAGCCGCAGGAGTGATCATCTGTCACTTGTTGGTACCAAATTTTGTGTAAAGATGGAGTGCATACTCAAGACTTCCGGTCAGAGTTTTAGCGGAAGGCTGCCAAGTCAACGGAACTTAGAGAGCTCAGTTTCTTCAAAAAATCGGAGGTGACTTTTCCCTTGTCGGTTTGACATGGTTTCTGCCGGGTGGAGGACCAGAAGCACATTAAGTGTATATGATTTAGATGTTGTAATTTTTGTATCACTATATATTACAGAGCAAAGAATACGAGATTGCAGAGAGAGTCCTAGGCATGTAAAGACTGAATGCGCCTTCTTAGCAAAATGTAACCTTGTTGCAAATAGAGTTATTGCAGAGTTTGGTATAACTGATTTCTACTGAATAAAGAGAATACTACTTATGATGTTATGATGTTATAAGATATAAAGATTGGTTTAGGAAATAAGTTCACAAAATGATGCGATATGGGGTGCTTAGGTACTTGTCACGTAACTCGGTATAACAACTTCATAATAGCATTTCTTATGCAGCCTACCATAACCAGAAAGAAAATCTCTCATCAGCCCTAACATTACTCAGAAAATCATCTCTCAATCCGAGCTTCGTGACGGCTTCAGAGCTTGCCGGCCATACATCCTTCGATCCTGGGGTGGGGTTTTCTCTCCAGTGTGCCACTTCATTGTCTCCAAGGAGTACACGAGCCTGGCACTTGCAAGGTGCTTGTTGCAGGCCGATACTTCCGGCACATACAGGAGCGAAATATCGAGAAGAAGAACAGATTTATTGCTACAGAGTCTTGAGTAAATATGATCCCGGGTAATTACAGCTTATTTTGGATGATCTTTTCTCCTCTACAAGGCGACGCAACTTGAATAAAACGAAACCAAAGCACGTCATATCCATCACAATTGCGACGTTCTGGAATTGCTCCCCTTTTGGAGGAATGTGCTTGCCTCTGTCTAACGGGCTCTAATTTCTCCTCTATCCGGGGGGACCGGGAAGAAATGTCTGCCAACACAACATCGCAGAGAAATAACATGGATGAATGTGTTGTCTGCTAATCTTGCCCCTCTCTAATGTTACAGAGTAAGAACTACAAAAATTCCTGGATGCTCGGGATTATCTAGACAAACCCATCTTCATGGCAACTTCTATAGGCACGGTGGTCTAGAGCAGGCCAATGGGCCAACTAGATGCGTGCATCAGTATGCAATCACACTGATATCTCCAGCTCGATGTGGAGGAAAGTTGAGGAGGCCCTGGAAACTAAGAAGCCGACGTTTACCCAGGTGCCACTTGTTCCAGATTACGCGTGTTCAAGCGTCTGTATAGTAGTGATTCCGTAGATTCATATAGATGAAATTTCAATCCTAGAGACTCCATTTTATCAATTAGACCAAAGGCCCATTGCCATCTATCATTAGAAAGTAGAAGAGAGCGAAGCAACTGGTTGCAGTGTCTGAACTGCACGTGGAATCCTCTCTCCACCATATGACGGAAAACCTCCACCGATGCGTCCAAGTTTCCTTCCTTACACAGAGCAGGGAGCAATGTAGAACAGCTTGTGTAAGATATATCGAGCCGGTTCTCTTTGAGAAGTAAAAATATTTTGACAGCTTCTTCAATTCTCGATGCTTGGCACATGCCAATAAGAAAAATGTTGTATGGTGCAAGATCAAAGTCCTTCAGACTCATCTCCAGCTGTAGCAATTGTCTGACTGCCTGCTCCACTTCTCCTTTCTCAAAATGGTCCTCAGCTACTTTTAAGGTTCCGTCATCTCGGCCGGTAAGGTTATTCAGATACTTTAACCAAAGACTAAATGCCAATGGAAGCTTACGTCTCCTACACGACCAAGTTATTAGACATTTATATACTGATGAGCTAGGTGAGCATCCCACCCTTTCCATCCTATCAAAAACCTCAAATGCTTCCTCTTCTCTGTCAGCCCTTTGTAGGCCATCTATAAGAGTTGCATAGGTCACCGAATCCGCGAGCCCCTTCATCTGTAGCTCCTTTAACAGATTGCGAGCAGCAGTTAGTTCGCCTGCCTTGCAGAAACCATTTATCAATGTATTGTATGTTTCAATACTCGGCACAACACCACTATTGGCAAGCCGAATTAGAAGCTGGTAGGCCTTAAGAATCAACCCAGATTCGCATAACTGCGACACCATCTCTTTGAGACTCTCGCTATCTACGCCCCGCTTGGAACCTTGAGAAAGCCGAAGCAATATTGAAGGATTTCTGCCTATCTCCATCTTGTGGAGCAAAAGGTGGGCTTCCTTGAGCTCACCAGCCTTACAGAGCCCATCCATTAAAGCATTGAAGGTCACGACAGAAGGCAAGCAGCCATGTTTTTCCATCTCGTCGAATATCTGTCGAGCCTCTTCAACTAGCCCGTTCCTGCACATACCGCATATGAGAATCGTGTAAGTGCAGGCATCATGAATGGAATCATGCCGCGATATCTCGAGTTGAAGAGACCGAGCCTTGTCAAGAAGACCCAAGTCGCAAAACCCTTTTACTATAGCGTTATAGCAATATGAGTTTGGAATTAGACCTCTCTGGGTCATTTCCTCGAGCATACTCATTGCATCCTCCATCCTGCCTGCGTTTGACAAACCCCGAATCATTATGGCATACAAGGTGACATCAGGTATGACCTCCTCCTTGACCATCCTCCTATACCACACATCCACTTCATCATATCTCCCAGCTTTAAACAACCCATTAAGCAAAGTGCTATACCCCTTCAACCCAAGTGCATACCCCTCCTTCTCGAACGTTGGCAGAACCAACAAAGCCTCGTCTATCTTACCTGCTTTGCAGAACCCATCAAGCAAAACATTGTAAGTAACCGAATCGGGACTACACCCGCTCTCCCTCATAGACTCAAACAACTTATAAGCATGATCCGTGCTCTTCGCTTGACACAGCCCCGCAACTACTATTGTGTAAGTCCTCTCATTGGGCGATATACCTCTCAGCGTCATTTCATCAAACATCTTGAGAGCATCTTTAATCTTGCCACTTTTGCAGAACCCGTCAATCAAAATAGTATAGGTAGCTCGGTTCGGCAAACAATCTGACTTCGCCATCTTATTGTAAATCGCTAGAGCCAACCACATAAGCTGCTTCCGCCAAATAATGTGCATTATCTTATTGTAAGTATACACATTGGGCTCGCAATCAAAATCCCTCATCCTCCCAAATGCATCCGCGGCCTTCTCGGCCATACCCATCTCCCAATACGCCGAGATCAGCACCAGGAAAGCGTCGGACACGATCGGAAGCCCGCACCTCCTGACCTCCTCGAGGACCCTCCAGTACACATCGAGCGCACCGTCTTCTTCCGCGAGTATGCCGACCACCAAGCGGTGAGAGTCCCAGACGCGGAACCTCCTGTCCCGCATCGCCCAGAGGAGGAACCGGAAGCACCGCGCTCGGTCCCGCTGCTCCCGGACGACGGACTCCACGACGTCGTGGGAGAGGAACGGGGAGATGCGGTCGAGGGCCGGCTCGACGGCGGGGCCGGCGGCGTCGAGGATCGCGAGGACCTCGCTGGAGACGAAGAGGTCGTCGGCGGCGCGGTTGTGGAGCCATAGGGGCCGGGGAGAGAGGCGGGAGGCGGTGGTCCGAAGGGGCCGGAGGAGCGTCCTCATGGTAGGGAGAAGGAGGAGGAGGAGCGAGCGTAGATGGCGATCGTTGCTGCTTCCCAGGGAATCATCGTTCGTTGCCCGTCTTGTGTTTGTAATGATTCAAACGAGGATGGCTTAAGACAGCCTGAACAGTGCGAGCTGAAGAGAGAGTTCGAACATGTCTTCGTTTCGGAAAATGTCGCAAACGGTCTCTTGAATTTTGGTTCGATATATAACGTGATCTCTGAATTTTTAATTTACTCAATGTAATCTCTAAATCTTAACTCAATATGCAATGCGATCTATGAACTTTTAATTTGTTCAATGCCGTCCATGAATATTTAGTACATGTTCAATTTAGTTCAAAATTCTTTCATTGATTCAAGTTCAGAGGCCACATTGAATATTTTTATATAGTTCATGAATTGCATTGAATATATGCTAAAATTTTAAGGACCATAATGAATAAATTAAAAGTTCATGAATCATATTGCACATTAAGCTAAAGTTCAGGGATTACATTGAATAGATTAAAAATTCAAGGATCGTACTGTATATTGAGTTAAAGTTTAGGGATTGTTTGTGTCACTATTTCTAAAATCAATAAACCCGCTATTGTTGAATGTGGATTACAATAGTAATTTGCTTTAGATGACACAATTTATATCTAAAACAAACGAGTTTGAAAAGAACAAAAATTAAAGAAATGCACAACACGTTTGGTTGTGGTAATAACTATAACGCCTCCATTGAAATCGGAGTGCGCAGCGAAAAGTGGAAAGGGGATTTGAAATCGATTTAGAAAACTAAATACTTTTAATATAAGAAAACATTTTTTTTTCAATTTCAATCTTCGCGGTATTTTCCATGCTAATGTGTGATTTATTTGATTGAACCTTTTTTTCTATCAACACATTGGTAAAAACGTGTTGTTAAGTAGCTGGTTCGGAGAATTTGATGCAAAGCAAGGAAAAGTAAATCTTGGAGTATAATTAAGAAGTTCTTAGAAAATAATCTCTTAATTAATAGATTAAACACCATCATTCCGTCGTTGCAAGAATTTTGCCCACTCGAGGCCCACAAATTTATGATGTTCTAAAATGGGTTGGAAAAGGCCTTATCAATTCCGGCCCAAATAGTATAGCCTTTTTGTAAATTCTATTTCAAGTTGAATTCGGCAATCGATTCCACGTTATGTCTTCTTGACCCAAAAATCAATTAGGGATGCTTTAGAGTGCAGCAGCGACTACCGAGTCTGGTTCAACCTGGGAATCGGACCGAACTGGCCTGGACCAATCGATTCAAGGTCAATTCAAAGGACAACTTGTTCAATTCAAGGTTCTGAGGCTGGAACCACCATTCTATCTAGAAACTTGAGTGTTTAAATTGGTTCCAAAAGGATTTCGAAACTCTTTATGAGATATATACACACAGTTTTGCGCTCATCAAAAATCGAATTGGGAACAAATAATCATCGTAGCTAGATCAACATATGTTGTGGTAATGAAATGGTGCAACTTTTATATTATTCATAAGAATTCGAATTTTTACACAAAACAAAAAGTGGGCCGGTTCCTAAGTAGAACTAGGAATTTGGAGTCACAATTAGGGGTGATCGGTTCTCGATCCGGTCCGGCTCCAAGGTGAAACCGGGAACCGGACCGAGAGAACCGGTTTCTAATTTTGGGAACCGTGGACCAGACCGGTTGGTTCTAGGACCGGGATCGGATTGGACCCCCGATCCGGCCTGGTTCCAGTCCTGTCCAATACAATCGGTCACTTAGAGTTTAGTTTTTTTTTTTGGTTAAACACTTAAGGTTTAGTTCACATTTTACTAATTTTTATCAATGAAGTTCACTTAAGGTTTAATTCACATTTTACTAATTTTTATTAATGAATTTATGATAATGAAGTTCACTTAGAGTTTAGTTCACATTTTATTAATTTTTTAAAGAAAAAAATAAAAATATATATTAAATAGCCGGTCCGGTTCGGTTCGGTTTCCCCTTGGAATCGGGAACTGGACTGCCCGGAAATCGGCTCCGTTTTAAGAAACCGGGAACCGGACCGATAGTCCCGAGAACCGGACCAAACCCGTCGATCCGGTCCGGTCATGATTTGGGCTATCCAAGTTGTTCACCCCTAGTCACGATGCCGGTTTCTTGTTCCAAGGCGAAAGTGACCCTCCATGGGACTGATCACCCCCCACTGCAGAGTCTAGTTTCACTTGCTCCTCCACCTCCATCAACGCACACTAACAAATCATCGTCCTATAGCAAGAGAAAGCTCAACGAGGTGATAGCCCGAGCGCTAAAATAAGTACCGTGTCCCGAATCCAATCAGTTCTTGCCGTAAATCTCTCGGGTCGAGGTACACGAAAGTAATTTCTCGTGAACTCCCTCAAATTTAGGCACGGAAAGCTTCGTCTTTTATCAGGCCAAAGGAACGGTTTAAGGTAGAGCGCGAATGCAAAAGGGTTGAAGACATGACCGCGGCCCACTCCAAGAAAAACCAAAACGAAGGAAGAAAGAACGACAGTACGAGGCATGATAACGTTGACATGACGGATGTACAAGTCACGTTCCACCTTTGACTATAACATCCACTTTGCTTTGCCCCGTGGGTTTGACAGTCGTATAGTTACCTAACATTCTTCACCTCAACTCAATGTCAATCTAAATCTAAGCAAACTCTGATAATTCTCCATCTTGTGACCATGACTTTGAAAATTGTATCGTTACCTAACATTCTCCACCTCAACTCAATTTCAATCTAAGTTTCATCAAACGACGCTAATTGTCAATCTCCCGAGTACAACACCCTTCAACCATCGCGTGTTCCCATTCGATTTATTTTTCGGCTTAGCGATTATGTGATGTCCGCATTAGCTTTCGCACCTCTCAATCAATTTACCTCCAAGGGCAATGTTAAGGACACACTTCCGCGTTTCGGGACGATGCATTCAGGATTTTACTAATTGATTGCTCCCAACAAGAATAAAATCCGTGATTTTAAGGAGAGAAGCAGACTCTCTTACCATCCGCACCAACACGCTCCCTTTCGAATTTTAAAGCAAAAATGAACGGGGTCGTGGTAATTGCTTTCATCGACAAATCATTGGAGTGCGGATCTCAAGAATCGCCGGCAAAAGTTAATAAAGATCAAAAGGTCGAGTAATCTCTTTAGCTTAGCCACACGCCATCGAGCAACGAGCCATTAGGCCAATGAGAAGGAGGGGTGGTTAATTAACCGACTTTCCAACTTCCATCATCTTCCTTTCCCCGAGGAATATGCCGTGTTAAGATACTCTCTCCTTCCGAGGATGATTCTGGCATCATTCCATCCGTTCAAAGATTTTTTCCAATTAAAAAAAGAAGAAGAAGAAGGGATGAGAGAAATGTTGAAAAGAGCAAAGTGACCTTTCAAGGCAATAATGTTCTGATGCCCTAGTTCCGTAACTCATGATTGGTTTAAGTTGTTAAAGAACGACAGTAGGCATATACAAGGCGCACGATACATGTTTGATTTCTTCATATGATACGATATGAGATAATTTTCGGTTCAAATCACCACCTCGACCTGGCTAGTGTTAGCTATCGGAATTTGGTATCTATCTACTCATTGAGGATGGATCTTCATGCCAAAAGTATGAAAAAAGAAAAAAGAAAAAAAGAATTTGTTGCCCCGATTTCTTTGGCTACATATGAAGTGAACGCATCTATGTATTCGGCATAACGATCGGAGATAGATAAACGGAAATTTTGTGCGAAAAGCAAGTTTTGGCCCAAAAAGAGGGATTGTAATGATGAAGAAAGATAAAAGGATCGAGCGACATAAAGTTTCAGGCAATCGCAATAAAGGAAAAGCTGAAGTTTACCTGTTATTCAAACGAAAAGATAATGCGTCGATTGTCCTAATAGTAGAGTCACGATTATTGTTACAATACCTAATCTAAAAAGGTTTGCCTTTTAAGATAACTGATTAGAAACGACGAGATAAGAACGAGTGCATTGGAAGCCCGAGACGACCAACGAGCCGCTAAATCACTTTTTTGGGAGCACACGTTCACAAATTCCGTAATAGGGAGCGAAATTTGTCCTCGCACATGTGATTTGAGGAAGCTTCCTGTATGGACCTTCTGGTTTGCACACATGAGTGGAAATCAAGAAGACTCGTGACCGTACATTTTGTCTGCTAATTTCGATTCGTATTGATCTGCCCTCGACACGAAAGATCCACGTTTATATTTATGCTCTAGAGATTGATTCTTATCACCATAGATCTGCACAGGGGAAAAAAAAAGATTCGAGAAGAAAATCGAAAAAAAAGATAGATACAAAACAGTTGGGTTGGGTAAGTGATGTATCTAATACACGAGGTGGGTAGAGTATTTTCACGAATTTGATTCGCCGGTCCTACTATAGTTTTCTCGTTACCGAAGAAAATGCGCACCGGTAATTAGGAGCGACGTTTCAATTGCGACCCGAAGTCTCTTCTCAGGACTTTTCTCCGTTCAACCTCATGTCCTATTTTCGGGATATCTTCAAAGCGTTGATATCTCTTCTCACGACCACAAGTTGCAGTGTTTTAGAAATCACACGTCTCCAGATTTCGCGCCGTTCGTGGGGTGTTAAGTAATTCATTTAAAGCGGATTTGCAAACTTAAATGGCCGACTTGGTAGGTTTATAGATGAAGAGATGAGGCAGTATCTAGCAACAAAGAGATTGACTTAGATGTTCGACTATGATGGCTGAACCAACATTCTTCCTTGACAAAACCAGTCATCGATGGCCAGCTGATTCATAGGGGAATTTTCCGCCTCGTGCTTTCCGATTGCTTGAGCATTTTCCTACAAAGTTATGTGTGAGATGGAAAGAGGATTCGGTGTGCACGTTCGAGACCGCCTTGAGCTTGAATTGCTAATGCTTGTCAAAATCCGTTGTGCCGTCACTTTATGTTTGAGGTGTTATCTCGATACGACGAGCTCATGACTCTGTGAAATTATCTAGCCATTGGACGGCCAAAAGATAGAATTGACTCGATTCGGGCTTTTCGTTTACTTTTAGAGTTGGTGTGAGCTGTCCAATTATCGGCTTTAGTGCCAGCCTAATCGAAGTGCAAACTCTCCTTGTTTACACAATCAATCTTGACCTCTTGTGGGAGGCAGGTAGAAACTCAAAATTAAATATACAAAAAAGGTAATCATCATAGATTGACAAGTTTAGAATTATCAAAAGGGAAATGAAATTTATAAAAAAATGGAAATTAGAGAAAAGTCCCATGAGGATTGAACATGTGTCCTGTTCTATATTGGTTTGATCTCCATGACTACTTTAGTTAATCGGCTAATTACATTAATATAATCCCAAAAGCAACCAAACGTTGTCGCGGAGGATAATGGGCATTGTTTATGTGGGGAAAAAAGTAATAAATTATATTGCATGAGTACGAGAAAACCGAGAAAATAAGCCATTAATAATATAATGGAAAACTACACATATAGTCTCTAAACTTTTAATTTGTTCAATACGGCATCTGAACTTTAACCTAATATGTAATATAGTCTCTAAACTTTTAATTTGTTCAATATTATTTATTTGAGTCCTTACTATATTGAATATTGTACTGAAAATTCAGAGATCATATTGAATAAATTAAAAGTTCATGGACCGTATTAATTATAAGTTAAAATCATAGACTATAAAATTTAGGGATCACTATAGAACTATTTGTGTCGGTATCAAAAAGCAACCGAACTTCGTCGATGAGGAGGATAATGGGCACTGTTAATGTGGGAAAAAACAGAAGTAAAATAATTATATTGCATGAGTTTGAGAAAACCGAGAAAACAAGCCATTAATAATACGATGGTCGAACCTTTGGGACCGACCTTTTTTTTTTTTCGTCTGAATCTGGACCGTGTTTTGCGCCTGATAAGCTGATCCTGCCTTGCAACCGACGCCTAGTTAAAGTGGAGTGGAGTGTGATGCTTTGCCCCAAAGTTAGTATCCATTCGAATGTCTTCTTCCTTTTTTCCATGGAGTAAACACTACTTCTTTGTCTTGGCTGACAAGCTATGCCAATAAGCTAAATTTCTATTTCAATAACAGCTCAATTTACAAAAAAAATTATGAAAATTTATAGAATAATTTTATGGGTTACTAATTGGGTGATTGATTTAAGAAGTTAGTATTAGAAAAATTGCCCAAAAAGTCCTAAACATATTGTATGGTGGCCAATTCGGTCCTAAACGATTTATTTGTGTTAATTTAGTCTTAAATCTTTTGATGATTCACAAATTTAGTTCTAAGCATTTTGACAATTTGTCAGTGTAGTCCTTCTGGCCAGATATTCAAATAATAGGTTTAGGGCTAAATTAGCAAATTTTCGAAAAGTTTAGGACTAAATTGATACAAAGAAATGTTTAGCGTTAAATTGGCAAATCGTCAAAATGTTTATGACTAAATCGTCACAATTGAAAAGTTTAGGAGTGAATTAATTGTCGTATAATAGGTTTATGAATTTTTGAACAATTATCCTTTTAATATTTGTTAAGATGTTCGTAATAGGAAGGAGTTTAATTTCAAACTCAAAAAACGTAAAGTAGAGAGCATGCTCCCCCAAGTATCGTTGGCAACCGAGGTGAGGAAACATGCTCGGTCTCTTTCTTTGCTGTCTCTTTCGTAAGCCCCTTTTTTTCTTTCGTAAGCCCCGTTTTGAAGCGTGTAAGTTTGACATTGCGTGCACATGTCGAGGACGGCACTTCCTCCTCGTGGACACTTGTTTCGAACGACTCCAAATGAAGATGTCCTTGGGGCACTCCGTGAAGCTCGCCTTGCGACAACCCCTCGAAAGGGAGTTGCCACCGGCCGGCCAGCAAACGAGGTTGCGGGGACGTTTGGCACTGATATGGGGCGAGGAGCGACGAATTGGTGACAGTCGATGGAGTCGCGATGATGAGCTCGCCTATCTCGAATCACCATAGAGGTTCGAGTGGCGCCAAACAGCTATAATTTACGCCGCAGATGTTGTAATAGGTATTTAATTCGAACGATCACCGACAGAGAGCGATCGACCGTCACCGTTCGACCCATGATCCCATTTTGTACCCACGAAATGAGGAGGGTGGGTCCAAAGTCCAACGGACCACGAATTTACTGTTCGAAGGGGCATATGCTTAGAGATATTCCTTTCGAACAAAGAGATAGATAGGTGATTGAATTGGGTCCCCCTCCGGTGGGCTGTAAATTAACTCCCCCATGTTTTTACCAAGTTTTACCAAGGGAGGTATTAAGCATAGTTAGTCATTCCACAATCGATATGCTTAGATGCTATCGGCGCTTGCGTAATTACGGTGCGGTAAATTCTGCGGGCCGCTACATTTCCGTCTTGTCACGTCGATAATCACAACTCTTTATGTAATTTCGGCTTCGATGCTTTCAAGGAGAGAGATGCATTGGGAGCTCGTTCACTGCACCGTCCTTTCTCGTCTGCGCTTTAAATCCGTTTTATTGAAGCAAGTCATTTATAGTCATTCATTGCGTGGATCCCACGCCTCTGTACGGGACGATAAGATTGACAATTTTGGTGAGTTTAAGGGCGCGAACGGTAATTATTATATTTTTATGATTTTTTATTTTTCGAAATAGATTTGAAATAGAAATACGTTTTGATAACGTAATTTTATTTTTCTATTTCTGAAATAAATTTCTACTCTAGAAATATGTTTAGAATAAAAAATCAGAAGTAAAAAAATTTTACTTTTCTATTTTTAGAAAAAAAATAAGAAAAAAATTTTCTCATCGTTCGCCCTCATTACTAGTCGCCTACCCACCCATCACCCGTTGTCGCCACCGGTCATCTCTTGCCGCTGCCGGTTGCCTCCCACCATCGTCATCCGTTGTTGTTCGCCGCCGTCCTCCATCGCCGGCCGCCTCCCACCGCCTCCCGATGTCGTCTGCCACCACCTGCCGGCGGCCATCCACCGTCGCCCGCCATATGTTGTCCTCCGCCACCGCCCGACGCCGTCCGCCTCCTACCATTGGCCTTTGTTGTTCGTTGCCGTTCACCATTGTGCTCCGGCCACCTCCTACCGTCCTTTGCCAGTTGCCTCCTCCCGTCCTTCTCCGCCGGCTACCGTTTGTAGTCTTCCGCTGTTGTGCGACGCCGACCATCTCCCATCGTCAGCCACACTCGCCGGCTCCCTGCTGCCACCGTCCTTCGCCGCCACCCTACACTGGCCGCCGCCGCCGCCTCCGGCCACCGCCTGCCGGCCGTTGGAGAGGAAGAAATTTTGTGTCGTTATCAAACGAATTTCTATTTCATGAATAGAAATTTTGTGTCGTTGACAGAGAAACTCGTCTATGGAATAGAAATAGAAAAATTTATTTCTGGTCAAAGATTGATTTCTAGAACATAATAGTTATCATTCGGGCTCTAATTTACCGGATCTGGATTTGATTCGGCCGGCCTCGACGACTTTAGCTTAAAGCTATTTTTGTTGGCCGTGGAAATTATTGAGTTCATGACCCTGAGATATTTATAAAAAAAGACGAAAAAAGGGGGAAAAGAAAAACAAATCTGTTCATGACTAGAAATTGTTATCATGCGCTCCCCAAGTATCCATTCCCACCGAGCCAAGAAAGAATGCAAGGTGTCCTTGGTGACTTCGTTAATGGAATTTCCATTTAATCAATGGCCCTGTTCGGGCATGGAGTGATTGAGAGCATAATAAGACTAAGCTCCGTTTGTTTTGCGAAAAATAAAATATTAAAAAACATTCCCTAAAAACGATTTATTGTATCGCTTGAAATACTAATTGATGAAAAATATATAATTTCGATAACAGCTTATGTCTAAATATTTTTGTTGACGGTGAAAATATTTTTTTCGTTTGTTCATTCTTATAAATGATACAAACAATCATTTTGAGGAAATTGTTTTCATATGTTTGTTTTACGGAAAATGAATGATTTGAAAAATATTTTCCTAAAAATTATTACTTGTATCGCATGAAATAATTATCTATAAATTTTTTTATCGATAAAACTTTATGTCCAAATATTTTCATGGACGATGAAAATATTTTTCATTCATTTATTTTCGTGAGCAATACATTTTGTGAGCAATACAAGCGATCATTTTTTAGAAAATATTTTTCGAATTATTCATTTTTTGCGAAATAAACCGAGCCTAGGAAAACTTTCAATAGCACGGGAGACCAACTACTTATGATACGTTACCGTCTTTCTTTGATTATGTTCGTCCTACTTTGAGAAGATAGATCTTTAAGAAGAAGGTTAATAAGTTAATTCATAAATAAATAATACGCTAAATGCATTTGGCCATCTCCTCAGTCGTTTTGAAAATAAAATACAAGCAGTTTTCTTAGAGTGTTGCGTATTGTTTTTGTATAGCAATCTATTTATAACTTATAAATACATACGAAGCTAATGCATTTTGGGCATCTTTCAGTCATTCGAGAACAAATAGAATGTGGTTTCGTAGAGCGCCACGTATGACCATTTGAATAGTACACGCAAATCGCATTGATCACTTGTAAGGAATTGGTCAGTTCAATTAAGCGTCATTATTACGATGGCAAATTCCCTATTTAATCTTTATAAATGTTTTCTACATTAAACCAATTAATAATAGACCTTTTAGGCAGTTTCTCCAAGTTGTTTCCTTGCCTGCTTTGCACTTCATTAATGGAAACAAGCGTCTAATCGGAAGCTTTCCATTTCCGTGCACAGCTCGTGTATTTCACCCTTCATCAACAGAAACAAAACAAAAAAAAAAATTGTCCAACCCAAACAAAAAAATATGGAACAAAAATTTATTCAAAGCAGTTTTTACCTTTTACATTTTAGTACTTGAAACTATGAAATTCACAAATGTCAAAGGTTGTAAATTTTTTGGGTTTTAATTTTTTTGGATAAATTCTTAATGCTAAGATGACTTATCTTTTTGGGTTAATATTACGAAAAATTCCAAATTAATACGTCTGTAATAAGTTTACTCCAAATTAATTTTTGATCACAAAAAATCCCAAATTAATATATTTATGACAAATTTACTTTCCATTAATTTCCGTTAAATTTTACAGTTAAATTACACATGGCACGTGACAGCTGCCAGGTGTGTTAGTTTGAGGTTGACCCTCCACTTGTCAAGGGTGTACCAATTTGTGATTTTTTGTGATATTAATTAAATTTAACAAAGACTGATGGAGTGTAAATTTATTATAAATCTACGAGTTTGGGATTTTTTACGGCATTAATTATATTTATTTTGATTTTTGGTGGGCAAAAAGAATTTAAAGTACGTTTTCTGGTCAAAGAATCCCGGCCCCAAAAAAAGAAAAAGAAAAAGAAAAAGAAAAAAAAGGATGACTTAGCAATTTTTCTTTCTTTTTTGAGGAAGAAGGCGCTGACGCAGCGGTTAGTGCAGGGGCGGTGGGGGGCGGCGTCTGAAAATTCCATGCGTCGAGACTCTAGGGAAAAGGCCAAACCCCCGCCAGGAAGCAAGCGTCGTTCCTCGCCCCCTCCTCTCTCCGCTGCCCACACGCCATTGCTCCGTGTCCCTCTCCCTCTCCGGCCGAGGCCTAGGGTTTAGCCCCCCCCCCCCCCCCGGAGAAGCTAGGAGCTGCGGGAAGATCGCCGGAGCCACCGCTCGGAGCCTCCGCGCGCGGGAGCAAGCATGGCGGGCGGCGCCTCCCGGAGGCAGCTGAAGGTCATGCTCCGCAAGAGCTGGCTCCTCAAGATACGTCACCCCTTCGTCACCGCCGCCGAGGTCTCTCTCTCTACTCTCTCTCTCCTCTCTCTAGTTGAATTCCAGCTCGAGGTGTGTTGCGAGAGTTTCCCGGTGTTTCATCGGATTGGTTCGAATTGGAGTGATCGGTCGGTCCGACTTGCTCTCGGATCGTCGATCGCGGACGGCTTCCGGCGGCCTTTTCCGGCCGTCGTTCTTCTGCTTTCCGTTTCGATTCCGAATAGCTGTGTTGGCTCCCGTCGGTTCGGAGCCTTGCCGACTGCTGAGTGATGACGTTCGTCGGACCTTTCTTTTTTTTCTCCTCCCTCCTAGTTTGCTTTCTCTGGTTCGACTTGCCGTTTTTAGCTTGTCCCGAGCTGCCGTTGGGGCTCGACTGACGAGCGTGCTCTTCTCTGGCAGATTTTGCTTCCGACGATCGTCGTTTTGTTGCTGGTAGCAGTCAGGACGCGAGTGGACACGCAGATTCATCCCGCACAATCGTGAGTTCTTTTGTTGGTCTTCGTCACTAGTGTTCAAGTTATCGGTTAAATTTTGTTGCCCCGATATGTTGGTGCTTTGTGACGAGCATAAGTAACAGTACCTGTGTAAGACGGGGTCGTGGGAAGTCTTTTCTGCTTTAGATGTCTCTGTTTTGACAAGGTGTTAAAAAATTGCTACTTAATTGATGTGGCGATGTATAGCATTATACAAATAAGATAAATGGCAAGAGCTTGTTCCAGGCACGTCCGGAAGGAGATGTTGGTGGAAATTGGCGAAGGGATATCCCCTAATTTTCAGCAAGTTTTGGAATTACTATACTCGACGAGGGAGTTTTTGGCATTTGCACCGGACACGGAAGAGACCAGAATGATGATCAACTGGATGTCCATAAAATTTCCCTTACTGAAGGTACTGGTACTTCTTGACTTTTAGATGTATACGCAGATATGAATCCATGCGTGCACCGTCTGTTACAGTCCTTGTTAGTTTAGAATTTTCCCTTCTTTTAGCTTGTACGGTGAGTACCATCTTCGTCGTGATCCTAGTTTGTTCATTTAATGTTATGGTTGAAGTTCTGCATGAATTTATTGAATATGGATTCTGTCAGCCTGATGTTTTCTTAGTTTTTAAACTTTGATCCCAAAAGGACACTGGCTTCCTTGAATGATACGTAGATTGAATTAAATTGCATGATTGGCTTGGACAACCTCCTGTAAGGGAGTGCAGCCTTGTTTCGATCTGTTAATCGAGCAGCACATCTTAATCCAGGATGATTTAATAGAGCCAAGTCTCAACCTTTATAATTGTTTAGAGTTATGCCTTATATATAATGTGAGCATGTGAATCGCTACCTCACAATTTAAGCTTTTGGGAGAAAAATGTTATCTAGCATGGTGTAGAGCACAGCTCATCCCTAGTTTGTGTCCTGATACTGTCTTGTATTTGTTATTGCTCCAATTAATGTGGTCAAGTCCACGTCCTATATATAACATACTGGTTATACAAATGGGGAGTTTTATGACGTAGGCTTGATATACAATATGAGCTTGTTACCCAATAGGTAAAGCTTTTGGAGAAAAAAGTGTTAGTTAAAAATTATGTCAACAGGACTTTTCAATTCATTGGTGGCGTAGAATTGGTTTCGACTAAGCGGATTCTTTTTTTCCTTTTATCATCAATAGAAATACTTCTTCTTTGATAGGACTTGCTGTTATCTTACCCATAAAAAGTATCAGTCCTGACATTTTTGATCCGTAATGTTTCTCCACAAAATTTCTGCCATGTTGTCAACATTGCCTCTCTTTCTGCCTTGCGAAAAGAGTGCTTCGGAGATTAATGATTTTCTCGTGACATTTGGTTGGAGGATTAATAGCCCAGACAATTATGTTCTCCATGATGGTTGACTCATCAAATTTAACGATACAATGACTATTATTTCAACAGCCAAGCAATTTTGGAAGCCATAAATTGCAACATCCTGAGCATAAGAAAAAGTAAAATATTGCAGAGGCATTTATAGCCAGAAGTAGTTTATTTTTCCTCTATCCATTAGAGACAAAGTTTATTTGTCCCCTCTCCATTAGAGACATGACTTTATCCTTTACTTGTCCATCATTTCATTGGAAGTTTCTTCTTCTCTCTTGCATTTGACGTGGGTTGTCTTGTTTATGGAAAGCTATATAATAGAGATGAAATTTTTTCCTTAGATGCGAATGTGATATGTATGCATGATGCAAGGTAAATGACTGCCTTTGTTCTGATGCAGGTTGTACATAAAATATACAAGGATGAAGAAGAGCTAGAAACATACATACGGTCAGACATCTATGGAGCCTGCAGTCAGATTCAGTGAGTAATATATTCTTCCTTGTGTTAACACGGGGTAGCATGCTAGAGGCAACATTCTGTCATAGTTGCCTTCTATTTCGTGTGAAATGATGAGCTAATTAGAGGATAGTGTAATTGTTTGGGTTATAGCTTTTAATCGGTGATATGTCTTAAAGCTCATTGGATCACCTTTTGTTTGGGATCTTGTGCTCTGCCATTGATTTTAAATCTTGCCAGGTCCTTTCCCTTTCATCAATTCCATTTCACAGATTTTTGTTCTTTGTATGATCGATATGTGTAATTATAATGGAGATCTCTTGCCACTGTTTCTATTCTTCTTCACATTGCCTGATCCGACATAACTTTTGATTACCTGTCGAATTTGACTCGGGTTGCATTTTTCAAACTCTTTGATATGTGAAGCTGTGCAACCATCACGAGCCCATGTCCATGTATTATTCATTTATGTACTATTGTTTAACATTGTTCAGAGTGCTTGCGTAAGGAAGAACATTAACTTTAGATTAACTTCCATCATGGTCACTGAACTGAAAGCTTTTTTTTTTTGGGGGGGGGGGGGATAGGGGGGCATACTTAACAAATGGAAAAAAGTAACCACTCACCTCGTCTTGTTTCACACAAGGGAAGCAACTACTCGTTGGATCTGCGGCACTTAGCATGGATTTTATTGACTTCTTCTGCAGGAACTGTTCAAATCCTAAAATTAAAGGAGCAGTCGTGTTTCATGGTCAAGGCCCTCATATATATGACTACAGTATACGCCTCAACCATACATGGGCTTTTTCGGGGTTTCCCGACCCTAAATCCATTATGGACACCAATGGCCCATTCGTCAACGACTTGCATTTGGGTCTTAATACCATACCAACGATGCAGTATAGCTTGAGCGGATTTTTTACTGTATGCAGCACTATCCCTGCAACTATGTTTCTTTGTCAGTTCTTTCATCATGTTGCTGTGACCTGCTATTCTTTTTACTGTTTACCTTTCGATAGCAACACTCTTCCGCGTCTCTTAGCCAAGACCTAAGAAAAAAGCTCATGTCATTGTGCTAAGAAACTACACTTCATTGTTTTTTTGATGATTTTCCTAGTACGATTCTTGGCTTCATAATGAGTAACTAGTTTTCATTGTCACTTTTAGGGTAGTCTTTTCTCTCCTATTTGTACCTCCTTGTCTTTCGCCTCTTTGTGTACATGAAATGTACTGCTGCTTTTCTTTCGTTGCTGATTGTTACTTGTCAGAAGAAGAAAAAGAAAGTAACTAGCATGGAAGATGATGCAAAATGAGTTATTGAGCAGATCTGTTTCCTTGGCTCCTTTTGACACTGTAAAAAGGTTTTTATTAGGATGATTCTTTTATATTTGATGATTGTTAACTGTCATTTTGAGTTACTTGTCAAGGCAATGACTCCTTGTTCGACACACAAATGTTTACAGCGTGAGAGCGAGCGTTTTGCAAGTAAAGAGGACTATTCTCTTTATCATTTACATACATCTGGTCACCCTAAATAAACGACTTTTAACTTTGTTTTTGATAGGAAAAGAGTAATTTCAGCATCTTGGAAATGAATCCTTGAACTTTCTGTGCTTTAGCTAAAAGACTGATGAGATTATATTCTTTGAATATTCTGCAGCTTCAACAGGTCTTAGATTCGTTTATCATTCTGTCTGCCCAGCAAACCCAGACTGACTTGCTGAATATGACCATCGAACCATTGTCAAAATCATCCGAGAGACCTTCCTCGCTTGATCTATCTTGGAAACAATTCATTCCCTCCAACATAAGGATAGTGCCATTTCCAACTCGTGAATACACTGATGATGAATTCCAGTCTATCATCAAGAATGTTATGGGAGTATTGTACGTATTCCCAGAGATTTTCATTTTTCAAATTCTATTTCATTTGAATTCTGGTACTTGTAATCTTGTGAAGATGCTGTTCTGGTAAATACTGATCATCCTTTAATTATGTTCTCCTTGGAATCAAATGAGCAGGTACCTTTTGGGTTTTCTCTATCCAATTTCTCGCCTAATCAGCTACTCTGTGTTTGAGAAGGTACTTAAAATAATCTCTGCATTAGTGCAATGATGATATTTTACACGCTTAAATTGCTCTAAATGACTTATCTCATATTTATTATTTTAAATCAGACATGAGAAAACCATTATCAGCCGCGGCTTATCTGTTTTATGTTCACAAATTCCAGGAACAGAAGATAAAAGAAGGTCTTTACATGATGGGTTTGAAAGATGGGATATTTCACCTGTCTTGGTTTATTGCATATTCTTTGCAGGTAAATGTAGCTTATCTTATTCGTTTTGTCGCGCTTTGTCCTCAGTATGTATAGAATGAGAGAATGCTTTTTTTACCAATCCACATTGTCTCTTACATATGAAGTGATACATACCAAGAGTGGAATATTTTGGCAAGAAGTACCAGTAGAGCTGGGTTGTTTGTTTGAAATGGTTATTAGGTGCTTCTAGAAGTTGGTAGTATTCTGTCTAGCCTATTAATTGGTTGATCATTTGTTCGGTTTGTATTGGATCATTCAATTGCTGATTTGTATTTTCATGTATTATTTCAGTGTTACTACTCACAACCCCTTTTATTTTTTCTAGCGTCTTACTTATTATGGCAAAACATTTTGACAGGCTCCTCATTTTCTTAGTTTTATATTTTCTGCAGTTTGCAATTTCCTCTGGAATTATCACTGTTTGTACAATGGACAATCTTTTCAAGTACAGTGATAAATCCGTGGTTTTTGTGTACTTCTTCTCCTTTGGACTCAGTGCAATCATGCTGTCGTTTATGATCTCTGCATTTTTCACAAGAGCAAAAACAGCTGTTGCAGTTGGTACCCTTTCTTTTCTCGGGGCCTTCTTTCCTTATTACACGGTGAATGACGAAGGTGTTCCTATGTAAGTAATCATGCTAAAATATTTCATTCAGGATATCCTATTTGTGATTAAATTCACAGGACCAGGTTACTTATGCAGCAGTTTTCTGCATATAGGATTCTAAAAGTCATTGCTTCTCTACTTTCGCCAACGGCCTTTGCTTTGGGGTCTATTAACTTTGCTGATTATGAACGTGCTCATGTTGGGCTCCGGTGGAGCAACATTTGGCTGGTACCTTTGTGTTTTGGAGTCTAGAAATTGTGTACTGTTTAATATAACTGATACTAATTGTTCATGATGATGGATCATGCAGGAATCATCTGGAGTGAATTTTCTGGTCTGTCTAGTAATGATGTTGTTCGACTCACTTGTGTACTGTCTGATTGGATTTTACCTGAATAAGGTATGTCCTCTTTGAAGAATACTTGGAAATAGTAGCAATTTTTAGTTGTACGAGTAAATAAGTGTTGGTAAGTAGATATTTATGGTTACTAGATAAGCGTCGAGTATTTTAAATAAGGACGTTATATAAGATTATCTCCTGTACAACTAGAAGTAGATCTACCTATGTAATCTTGCATTAAGTGAAGAGAGTAATTCGATAAAAAAAGAAAAGAAAAAGAAGTGAGCAAAGATGTAGCTATTGATTTTCTTTGTGAGTAAACAATTTTGTTGCTCTAATATCAAAAGTTTAAATAGAAACTTTTGAATTACAACCATATTTGGATTTCTGACTATTGCATTTGTTATGAGATGCTAGATGACTTTTGTCTTTTAGTGCGGTTCTTCAATTTGCTGTCACCCACCTTCCTGCTGCTACTGGTCTATGCTACTCTTGGAATTCCACTGTCCATTATTTTTTTAAACTTCTGCGATTGCTATTTTATTGATGTACTCAGCTCATCAGGTCCTTACGAGTGAGCGTGGAGTGCTTTATCCTTTGGATTTTATACTTGACAAGGGATCCAGATGGAAGAAGAATAGTCCAAAGCACCAGGCTGTCAGAGTGGAAGTACAAGATAAAAGTCAACTTTTGAAGAAGGGGGCCACTTTTTGTGAAATAGATAGTGAACCTGCTATCGAATCAATAAGCTTGGAAATGAAACAACAGGAGCTTGATCGGCGGTATAGAACTGTTGATATTGGATTGCCTGTTTTTTTGGTCTTCTGACTCTGGCGTACACACACTAAGCTGATTAACTTGCAGATGCATACAAATTAGGAACTTGCATAAGGTGTATGCCACAAAGAGGGGGAAATGTTGTGCGGTGAACTCACTGCAGCTAACCCTATATGAGAATCAGATACTAGCTCTTCTAGGTTAGTGCCTCAATGTGTCTTTCTTGTTCTTCATCTTTATTTCAGAGTTGTCAGTTTTTTGACTTTATTCCCTTTTATCGGGCTTAATGTTTAGTCTATAATGGAGGAACGATTTTGGTGTGGTTAATTGTACAGATTCTGTTAGATTTCTAGCATGTCTTTGTGATCTCTATGCTAAACTGTATGGTGCAAATGTTTCATATCAAGCCTTTTCCCTAATATGGTTCCAAAGCAAACAAATGATCAAATCTTTGGACTGATGATGCTGGAAGATCACGGGATAACAAATGAATGGCTATACTTCTGTTGGGAAGCCATGTTCACGAGATTGTCTAGTGAAATATTCTTTTTGATCACTCTTATTTCCTCTTCATATTACAACTGTCTTAACTCCAGATCATTTAGGGATGTACTGTTCATTGGATTCTTTTGGGCCCAACATTCTCTTGAAACAACACATAACTCACTACAGAGCATATCAGTAGCTACGACTTTGTCTATGTGGACCTCTATGTCCATTCTAGTGTATGCACTTGCGCAGTAGCTCCCCTCATAAAAAAGCTTCTATATGTCTTATTACTTTTTCAAATGAAAATAATCAAGTCCATTTAATGTTTACTTTTTTGTCATCTAAATCTGCGAATGCTCTGTATGAAGGACATAATGGAGCTGGTAAGAGCACAACAATTTCGATGCTTGTTGGACTTCTTTCTCCCACATCAGGGGATGCTTTGGTGCTTGGCCGAAATATAACGACGGAAATGGTAAACTATCTCTTCCAAAATACTTTCTCTGTGCTGGTCATTTCATTCTGCTTATGATGCGGAGAATTTGGGTGGCGTTTTTAATTTATGGGAATAATATAGCTTTACGCTAATTATCTGATATGGTCTCGTCATTTCATATTTCAGCTATTTTAGTAGGCTTATTTATTTGATAAGTTTAGCAAATAATCCAACTATGTTCTTTCTTAAACTTGTTTACCTTCCTTGTATATGGTTGCCACATGTGGAGATGCAGTCTTATTGTAATTTACATTGTTGCGAGTATGTGCCTTCGTAGAATGTTCTCCCTTATCAATTTAAGAAATAAGGAATGTGGAAAGACGAACTCTTTTCTAGAGAGGAAGGCGTTTCAAGTGATAAACCCCCTATAAATTCTTTCATTTGCTCGTTCCTGTGATATGTGCCAATTATTTTGAAGTTGGTTTGAACTTGAAGCACTGAGTGGGATAATTCTATTTGAACACGTGACTTAAATCAAGTCAAAAGTGGGTGTGTTGGACATAGGAGGAAATGATTTACAAGGTAAAGAACCTTAAATATTGTGATGGTACCCATGTAGTTGACTCCAGCAAGTCAGTGAAGGGTAGGTTTGTGCATTTCTAGCTTGCTACTGCTTGTCTTGTCGTCAGTCTTCTGGAAAACTTGGAGAGTTTAAACTGCAAATTGTTGATCCATCTTTCTTCAAGATGGCATTGGTGTCCTGTGTGTCCGCTGAGTTCTGAACATTTTCTTGGAAAGGGTGTACATGTTAAGATCGTGTGATTATTTGCTTGTGTAACGCTAGATGCTTGACGGGGTTTATAATCGGAGGTTTGTTTTATTTTGCCTGGTATTTTGTGTTACTTGCGTTAAAGTTGAGTGAGCAACCGTTTATTGTAAAAGTTTAAGTTGTTAGGCAACATGCTGTTTATACTACTATTTTAACACTTCCTGTCACTTGAAGACTGATAGAATCATGAAGCTTGAAGGATTTGAACCTTAGGGTCATAGACGATTTGTATCTTTTCCTCTTTATCCAAATATAGATTTTTAATCAGGATGGATGAAATCTTCTGCAGGAGGAGATAAGGAAATGTCTGGGAGTTTGCCCTCAGAATGATATCCTTTTTCCTGAACTGACTGTAAGTGAGCACTTTGTTTATTTTTTAATTACATCAGTAGGATATGCTGCAAATACTATTTTAAACAGTCCACAAGTTTCTTCCCCACTTCTGGAACTGGATGTGATAATGATCTAAACGTGTGTCTCAACCTAGTCATCTCCATGGTTCTCATTCAGATGAATTAGACTGCGTCGTCAATGCTGTTTATTCAGACAACAGTTCATTTATTTTCTCATAGTTTGATGTCAATTTTGTTTCTCATGCCACATGGAATATTGGTTACTGTTCCAAATGCTTTTTGAAGTCCTCATCAGATTACAATTTTTTGTGTAAATGATTCTTGAAGCATACTTGAATGAGTTACTTGTGCTTTACCATCTTTTGTGGCACTTATCATGTAAGAGAAACTTGAAGGAAAATTCTATTTCTATCATGAGATGACATAGATAAAAGGGGGAAATTGTCTAATCAGTCCTAAACCTACTGTATAAATGCCAATTCAGTCCTAAACTTTCCAAATTTTCCAATTGAGTTCTAAATCTTTCCGTAAAATTCCAATGTAGTCCTTTTGGCGAATTTTTGCCGAAAATCCCTAATGTGGCAGTGTGCCATGTAGGACGACCAACGACGACTAGAATCCCCTGTCAGTGATTTCCAATGAAAAATTGACCGGAAGGACTACATTGAAATTTTGAGTAAAAGTTAGGAATAAATTGGCAAAATTGGGAAGTTTAGGATTGAATTTGCATCCGTACAATAGGTTTAGGACCGGTTGGGTAATTTTCCCTAGATAAAAGGCAGGAGAGGTAAGCCTGCTCCAAGACCTCTGAATGAGTTGTTTATTTTTTTTTGTTGTCAAATTTTGGTTGGAAAAGTAGAAATAAAAGTAGGAAGTCATTTTTAAGTCCCTCTGACCAAGTTGTATTCACATCATATTCTTCACTTTAGTTTCACTACACCATAAAACATTTAGGATTTAGAATTGTCCCCCTAACTTGTGCTGTATTTGAAAAGATTTAAAGGGGACCAGTGCTAATTTGTGATCTCTGTTTGCAATGCTTAATTTTTGTGCCTATCACATGACTCGGACAATCATGCATATCCAACACAGAAGGTGCTGCTACTACAAATCACTTTTGCATTTGAGCATTGAGTAGATTGGCAAGTCACAATTGATCTGTCAGATGCATAACTCCTGGTCCATTTTGGTAGTTTTGTGGCATTATTTATGAATGCCACTGTCAGAAAATGTGCCAGAGTCAATGTCCAATGGTTAGGTTTCTACTTGGCTTTATTATTGCATATATGAACCACTCTCTTTTTTTAAAGTTTCTATATAGTTTTCACTTCTTCTTAACATGGAAAAACACTGCAATAGTGTTTACTGGTTTACTTTGCATATCCTTATATCCTCACAGCAATAAGAATGGAGTAACATTCGTCTTTTTTCCTCCCTATATCTCAATATTTTGTACAACTGAATTCTTTTGCTTGATATACCTTCTTTATTCTTGTTATTTGACTACCTTTCAATGCTTTTGCGTTTATCTTAATCGTTGTCATTTGACCTGTTTGACTATTGTTGGCAGGTTCAGGAGCACCTGGAGATATATGCAATATTGAAGGGTGTCAAGGAAGATCTTTTGGAGCGTGTTGTGTCTGATATGGTTGACGAAGTGAGTTCTCTCCATACAATTGACATGTAGCTTACATTTATTGTGATCATTTGGGAAGTATAGACTTATAAGTATGATTAACAATCCTCTTCTTTGATATAAGGCTTTAGGGTAGCTTTTCTTTAATTCTTGTTTTGTGCTAACTAGGGGGAAATCCATAACTGAGTTTTGCGGGTTGGTAAAAAGCTCTTAGAATGTGTGAGGTGCCCCTCCCCAAACACTGCATGAGATTGGAGGGGGTACATGCTTGAGGAGTTCAAGCTGCACTTCTTAGTTGTCAGCTGCAGTCCCTCATTGCTACACCATTAATTTCTAGGGCTTTAGATTTTCTCATCAATAATAAGGATAGATAGTGCTATTACCCCTACTGATCCTGGGAAACTAGAGCTGCTGCTTTGAGCTGTATGCAATTGGGGGTTGCATTAGAGAATGTTTCTCTAGATGGTTACGTTTATGACTTGCTTGGTCATTTTATATAAAAAAAAGCTCTTAATGGTATTTAACTGGATCCCAATAATGTAGATGTGGAATGTAGGCATTGAAAGGAAAGTCATGCTGCCCTAGTTTCCTTTCCTGTTTCCTTTTATTGCAGGATACCACAAGGATCACCCTATGTTAATTTTGACCAGGTAGGTTTGGCTGATAAAATCAACACCTGCACAAGGGCTCTTTCTGGTGGAATGAAGAGAAAATTGTCTCTTGGGATTGCTCTGATAGGAAATAGTAAGGTGATACTTTCTTCTAGGTTTCCTTTTGGAGGCTCTATTCCCTAGTTTTATTAAGTGATTTCTGTTGAACAAATTAAATTTGTTCCCAGGTTATCATTCTTGATGAACCAACTAGTGGAATGGATCCATATTCAATGCGATTGACATGGCAGTTAATTAAAAAAATAAAAAAAGGAAGAATAATACTATTAACCACACATTCAATGGATGAAGCGGATGAACTGGGAGACCGGATAGCCATAATGGCTAATGGTTCCTTAAAATGCTGCGGAAGGTTAGTTTGATCTACTTTACTTGCAAAAAGTAAGTGATTTCGTTCTCATTTGATTCTTTGTGACATCATTCTCATTTCATCAGAAAGAAACATTTGAACATGGAAAGCCTAGTTACTATTATTGAAACTCTGATGTGCGCTGGGACAGAGAGAGCTGCTTGGATTTCCCGAGCAGTTATTGCAACTGCTTGTGAATGCATAGACATATGAATGACATAATCTTGGAGCTCTTTTAAATCTGTCAGATTTGGAAGAGTTGATGACTTTTGTCACATGTTTATAAGTAATGTTGGAGATTTGAGTTTGGTGGAGCGGTATAAAGATATTCTGATCAAATAATGTATAAACACTGTGTAACGCGGTGCAAAACTTGGAACTCTTGAAGTTGAGTGCACCACTTTTTGTTGAAAAAAACTTAAGCTCTTAGAGAATGTCGCATGACTTAACAATGTTCCACGCGTGAAGGTTGGTAGTATATCAAAGACTTTAAGCGTGCGACCCGAGACATGTGGGTGAGGAATTTGAAGCCCATGACTTTTAATTGAGGGAAACCATTTGTAAATGACATATGTCCATGAACCATCCCAGTTCTTTTGTGCACCAGAAAGCTGACATAAAATGAAAAGGCCTGATCTCAAAAGGTTATGCTGTCGAACTTTTTCTTTTTGCAACTTCCTTTTCCTTGGTAAGGTCTTGTCCTTTGGTGAAAGTTTTTTTTTCTTATATGAAGAAGATCAAAGTAAGGAAAAGGCCATAAATGGACCTCAGATGTAAGAGAGAATGGTCATGAAGTATTGAGACATGAAATAATTAGCATGTGACTTTTAAATTATGGTATCTCTCTGTCTCTCCATCTCCCTGTCTTCCCATCTCTCTCTCTCTCTCTCTCTCTCTGGATCTTGTATCACCTTTTTCTCAGTATAATGTGGAACCCCTATATTCTCAAATGTTTGATATATTTCATAGTTTGGACAGTATATTGTATTCAGTTAAGTATTTTGGTACTCTGAAAGTGAATTGCAATTTCTTATGGTTATGTTGGACAATGTTTTGGCCAGTTCCCTATTCTTGAAGCATCAATTTGGGGTGGGCTATACACTTACTTTGGTGAAGGTATAGTCATTTCTGCGTTCATTTCCTATGTCCTATGAATTTCTCTGGGTTGACATTGACGTGCTTTCTCTGTACTTACCCATGCCGTTACCATGCAGTCTACTCCAAGTGCATCTGCTGCTGCTGATATTGTGTACCGTCATATTCCATCAGCAATATGTATAAGCGAGGTAATTGTCATGACAGTAGCCACATGTATGCACACACATGCATTGGCAGATAAAAAAAAGTCTGATAACATGATTTCATGTGATGTGTACTATTTCATAATATGCCAGACATCTGATATACTTCACAGATTGTCCTGGCCGGAAGCCTAAGCATATTTGATATCGATATGCCATTTAAGATTTATGTGTCAACTTTCCCTCCATATGCTGATTATCTTTCTCTCTACATCAGCTTTTTTTGTAGCTGTAAGTGAATTCACAGGATTCTCATTTGGTGCATTTATCTCCCTTTCCAGGTTGGAACTGAAATTTCCTTCAAGCTTCCGTTGGCGTCTTCTCCTTTTTTCGAGAGTATGTTTAGGGAAATTGAAGGTTGCATGAAGAGATCAATGTCTTCCTCTCGAAAATCAGGTGTCAATGAAAATCTTGGCATAGAAAGCTATGGTATATCTGTCACGACATTGGAGGAAGTATTCCTAAGAGTAGCCGGATGTGATTATGATGAAGCTGAAACTGTTACAGAGGAGAACATCTCTGTTTCGACTGATCACAATCTTTCTCAAGCTTCTTGTGGCAGTACTACGAAAATAACCTTGCACAATAAAGTTTGTGGAAATTACAGAAAGGCCATGTGGATTCTGCCTGCCTTAATTGGGAAAGCATGCAGTGTATCTGTTACTGGAATTTTCCACGTATTGAATTTCTTAAGTATGCAGTGCTGTTGTTGTTCCATCATTTCTAGGTCTATATTTTGGCAACATTGTAAAGCTTTGTTCATAAAGAGGGCCATTTCTGCTCGGAGGGACCGCAAAACAATTGTTTTCCAGCTTCTGATACCAGTAGTTTTTCTATTTCTGGGGCTTCTACTGCTGAAGCTTAAGCCACATCCTGATCAGATGTCCGTCACTTTCACAACTTCCCATTTTAATCCTTTACTACGTGGTGGTGGGGGTGGTGGTCCAATTCCTTTTGATCTATCGTGGCCTATAGCAAACGAGGTATGTAAGATGCACATGACATTTTGTTATGCGTGGTTTTGATTAATATATGAACTTCCGACAGTGGATTGTGAAAAAGGAGTAAGTAAGGAATATCCAACCTAGCTTTCTGTTTTGTTGACTAATGCAATCATTCCTTCCACTGAAAGCTACTGATAATCCAGGTAGCCCAACATGTTAAGGGAGGATGGATTCAGAGATCCAAACCGAGTGCATATAAATTCCCTGATTCCCAAAAGGCATATGCTGATGCAGTTGAGGTAGCTGGGCCTAATTTAGGACCAGCTTTACTTTCCATGAGTGAATATCTCATGTCCAGTTTCAATGAATCCTACCAGTCAAGGTGCTTAAGTGAAGTTCTCTGATGATTCTTTCTCCCACAGTTTTCTATCTTCAGAATGACATTACATTTTTCAGATTTACTTTCCATAAGTGAATATTTCATGTCTAGTTTCAATGAATCCTAACAAGGTGCTTATGTAAAATTCTCTGCGATTCTTTCTCCCACAGTTTTCTATCTTCAGAATGACATTACATTTTTCCAGGTTTAAGGATTTTCTATAATCTGAATGGTGAGATACAATGATTTTACTTCCAAGCAATATTTCTTTCACCATTAAGGTAATTGGACTTTAGGTGGAATTTGGATTGTAAGGATCTAAATTCCCACTAAGGAGAACATATGACTTGCTTCCTCCCTCTAAATGGTGCAGTAATTGGATGAACATTTTAGGTCTGGAACGTAGCCTCAAAGCCAGTTTTTTTATTGATGTGTTCATCTGTGCGTTTTTTTCTTTGGTGAAAAGAAGTATAATTAGACATGGAATAAGCATCTATGGGGCTCTGGAATTCACACTGTTCTCTATTCATACAAGAAGTGGCAAAAACAAGTTGCCATTTAAAGATTGCTTCATCCTGAGGACTGGTGTATCATTTGATAAGCTTAACTTTTGCTTTGGTTTTATTTGAAGCTACAAGTCACGATCAATGCTTTAACTTCCGTATCAATGCTGAATGTAAAACTGTGTGGCTTGTGTATCTGATCTTGCATGATGAATCAATTTAAGCCTTGAATATCGCGGTCTTTCAAATTTGCATCTTATTTGCAGGTATGGGGCTATTGTGATGGATGATCAAAATGATGATGGGAGTTTAGGTTACACTGTACTGCACAATTTTTCTTGTCAACATGCTGCTCCAACTTTCATCAATTTAATGAATTCCGCAATGCTTAGGCTAGCTACACAAGACGAAAACATGACTATTCAAACTCGCAATCACCCTCTTCCAATGACAGAGAGCCAGCGGTTGCAGCGTCATGTATGCATGCCTCTTCCCTGTGTACTATGTTTCTTGGCTCTAATCTTTTTAATGGCCGTTTGATTAGAACATTTCTTTTGTGTTTGTAAAATGCAGGATCTGGATGCTTTCTCTGCTGCAATTATAATTACTATTGCGTTCTCCTTTATTCCTGCTTCATTTGCAGTTTCTATTGTGAAGGTATAATTCTAAGCCTTCTCCTGTTGTATGCACACTAGTTTTATGCCTTTGAACTGCATCAATTTTATCTATGTTTCCTGTACTAATAGCTTACGTAGGCGGGATTTTTTTAGTTGTTATTATTTCTGCCTCTTGATGTTGCAATTCTTTAATATGTATGCTTTGCTTTGTATCTTCCTTTGGTCATGGAAGGAGTCTACTCTCTTCAGCATGTTAAATGATCCTTTCCAGCTTCATGTACTCCTTTAAGTATTGTGTTCATTGATGTGTAGCATACTCATTTAAGTCCTAAATACATGTCTCCTACAACATTATTTTGTTAAGCATTTCTCTAGCAAACGCTCAGATTCTCTTTCTTAGAGGACTGACAGATTCCAACTTCCCCTTCTATCTAATCATTCTTGAGCACTATATATCTCCCTTCCATTCTGAGGTCTAATGTGTTGTAGCTACTAGCGAAGTGTTATTTATTATCTCGACCTGTTACTTCACTGTTGCAAGCAACTTGCTTCTTCATGCATTCCTAATTAAGCTTAGATTTGGAGTATATGAGAGAGCAGTGCATTGTTTCGTTCATATGAAGTTCGCTTCCACATTTGAAGTTGTCCTTAGCCTTTTGAAATGGAACCCTGTGATTGTTTGTTTGTTTAATTATTGTATGATGTTACACTATGCAGGAGCGGGAAGTGAAAGCTAAACACCAGCAACTGATTAGTGGGGTATGAGGCTTTAATTGTAAATTTGCGACTGTAAACAAAGTACAATTAAAACTTATGGACCTATTGTACTTTCAGGTTTCCATACTCTCATATTGGACTTCTATCTACACATGGGACTTCATCAGCTTCTTATTCCCTTCATCTTTTGCAATTGTTCTCTTCTACATCTTCGGTATGCACTTGACATTCTTACTGGATGGATCAATTGACATGGCTACGCTTTATGCTTCTGTTTGATGACTCATTCTTGCCATCTTAATTAAATTAAACAACTTCGTCCATGTTTCCTATTTAGGAACCTTATGCCATTCAAATATTAAATAATTTGAAGCAAGACCTCAAAAAGCAGTACAGGATGTAATGCTGGCTGCTCCATCAATTCAATCTGAAGTGATCAAGACTTACCTTTTACAGTAATGTCTATGTTCACCCTATTTTGAAAACCATAGGCAGCAATTTGAATATTTGAATGTTTTTTAAATTCGTTTCAAATCAAGGGGAGGTTGATTTTTTGGAAAGCTTCTACTTAGTAAGGGCTTAGGGAGTACAGAGATGGCTGTACATAATTAAAGAGTTTAACTGCTTTACCTGCTGGTGGTATGAAAAATCAGGATAAAATATAACTTAGTGAGGGCGCTTTTCTCAACCTCCTTTTCCAATCACCACATCGACAGAGGTTAAAATTTGTAGTAATGGTAATGGAGACAGATACACCAGCCTGACAAAGGGAAAAAAAAAACTCTCCTGGAAGACTCTCTCTTTGACAAATTCTTGGGAATTCGCTTTCTACTAGTTAGCCATGGTTAAATATTCCATTGACCTATATGTAATAGTTGGTTTGGTCTCTTAGGTATGGATCAATTTATTGGAGCTGGTAGCTTTCTTCCAACGGTCCTGATGTTTTTGGAGTATGGCCTAGCAATTGCTTCGTCAACATATTGCCTCACATTCTTCTTTACGGACCATACCATGGCACAGGTGTGCAAATCTCCGAGTGTGCTATTTTTCGCTTCTCAGGCACTGAGCTTTACTAGATCTGGTGATGTTAACGAACTTGCAGAATGTGGTTCTTCTGGTTCACGTCTTCACTGGTCTCATTCTCATGGTCATCTCATTCATCATGGGGCTCATGCATACAACAAGAAGGGCAAACGATTTTCTCAAGGTTCAATTTAATGCTTTATGAATGGCTCTTATCTTGGTCGGGGATCAGTCATTACGTCATTAGTTGAGTATATGCCAATAAGATAGCAGTTTTGAGACTTGAGATGAGTGTGTCTGTTGGATGATGTTTCGAATGCTTTGGTTTATGCATTTTTTTTCACCAGGAAATATCCTGCGATATAATTGTCAGCCAAGCTCTTATTTTGTTTGGATGCTTGGTGTTCTGTCTGATAAGACCTTATTGTGTATCAGATTAAATATTAAATGCCAGAATCATGTTATTCAATTTTGTGTTGTTTTTCCATGGGATAGGGTAACTGCAACTTAGCGTCAAGCTATTCCCTTTCTGATAAGACCTTAGTGTGTTCACTGCCTTTCGGCTCCAGGTTACTTTGGACTGTTCTCATCATTGGGCCTATTTTTCTTGCGAGAGAGTTGCCAAAATACAGATTGTCATTTTGCTCCCTCAGAATATGTGCTAATGATTCCTTTTGACTAGACAAACACATCGAGTGTCTTGAATTTTTTGGAAATGCATACTGTTGCCTCACTTTCGTTAACGTGGTATATTGATGTGGCTATCACCATACTTAACTTCTCTAGAAAATGTTAGATCAATCTGTTAATCTGCTGAATTCAAGTGACAGCATATCCTTGATTAAATTCCAAGTTAAGATTGATTTTCGGAGAGCTAAGTGTCTTTTCTATTCCGTTTCACTTAACTGTTTCCAGCAAAACTTCATGTTGGTAAGCCATACATTGATCTGAGATTTTGACAAATGATAATCTTCTCTCTCAGAACTTCTTCAGAGTATCGCCGGGGTTTTGTTTTGCTGATGGACTTGCTTCACTAGCCCTTTTACGGCAAGGGGTGAAGGATAACTCCAGTAAGGGAGATTTTGATTGGAACGTGACTGGCGCCTCTCTTTTTTACCTTGGCGTAGAGGTATTTCTCATCTTGATTCTTGAGGCCTTTCACATGCTTTTTTCTGTTTCAAAAAAAGAAAATCTTTGCTAGAAAGGTGGATGCTTATTTCAGCACATATCGCAAGTGCATGCTTGCATTCACACATGTACTAAATATGAGTCTACAGACTTTGTTTTAGATATCGAAATCTTTTTGTTAATTTTTTGCGATAGCATGTTATGTTGTTGATCCATTGAAATTGGGCCAACTCTCATTTAGTTTAACTTTTTGTCATGGCAGAGTTTTATCTACTTCTCATTGACTCTTGGACTTGAACTCTTTCCTTCTCACAAGCTGACTGTGGCTGCAATTAAAGAGTCTTGGCAAAAAATTGCTGAGAACCTTTCTAATAATTCCACTAGTTACGCAGAGCCTCTCCTGAAATCATCTTCCAAAAGTGGTTCTCTTGATTACGATGAAGACATTGATGTCCAAATGGAACGGAAAGGGGTCCTTTCAGGTTCCATTGATAATGCCATCATCTATTTGCGGGACCTTAGGAAGGTACTACTATACTTCTGGCGAATGAAATGTTGTTGTCCATTAAAACTTTTCTAACCTGATCCACAAAATTTAGGTGTACTCTGGAGGTAAGCATTGTGGCATAAAGGTGGCGGTACATTCTTTGACTTTTTCAGTTCAAGAAGGAGAATGCTTTGGTTTTTTGGGGACAAATGGAGCAGGGAAGACAACAACACTATCAATGCTGACTGGTTGGTGCAAATTTTTCTCACAAATGCTAATTTGTAACACTGAAGATGTGTTACTGTGAATATCATATCATAAGTGTCCCTTTGTGCATGTCTTCGTTTGTTGAGGACGTTGTTTTCTAAGAAACAGTAGAACGTCTGGAAAAAAGGATGTTATCTCCTGCAGTTTTTTCTTTCTTAGTCAATGTTTCTCTGTTTATCTAGATCTTTCAAGGATTCTCCATGTCTTTTGCAATCAACAGAAAGCCAATGAGTGGAGGAAGTCTTACTAAGCAGGATGAATAATATCAAACGTTAAAAGAAAAACAATATTTTTTATAAGACGGCTCAACACCCCTTTCCCATAATGGAAGAAGTAATAAAAAATGAAATAAGAGAAAAAGGTAGTAATCTGGGCAGTGGAAGAGGCGATTTTTCCTCTGATCAAGTGACATGCAGGGGAGGAATATCCAACTGGTGGAACTGCTTCTGTTTTTGGCAAAGATATCCGCTCGAATCCCAAGGCTGCTCGGCAACATGTATATTTTAATATTTTGCACTATTTATATTGTTTGCCGGTGATGTTCAGCTACTGGAATATCTGAAGCTTGCTAATGTCGTACTTTTCCAGATTGGTTATTGCCCGCAATTCGACGCGCTCTTAGATTATCTCACTGTCCAAGAGCATCTTGAACTTTATGCAAGGATAAAGAGAGTCCCAGACCAAAGAATTAATGATGTACGTTGTCAAAATGAAAGATTTTCGCAATTGCTATCTTATGTTTGCTAAAGAGATGGCTCCTTACTGAATATTCATGGATAGACATAGATTTGGATTATAGATTTTTTAACACTTGTAGGGAAAGGTTTTGAGCAGATCTCAATTTATTGTAGTGCTAGCCCTTTTCATTTATTGCATAAATCCGTGACTCCCCCAAGATGGACTGCTAATGCCTCCTCCGTCTTCGTAGGTTGTTATGGAGAAGTTAGTGGAGTTTGACTTGCTTAAATATGCAAAAAGACCATCATTTACTCTTAGTGGGGGAAACAAGCGCAAATTATCTGTTGCAATCGCAATGATTGGAGATCCTCCTATAGTCATTCTCGATGAACCCTCTACAGGTATGTTAAATAACTATTCTTAATTGGTTTTAGCAACCGATGTGACATTTTTCCTCCCATATTGAAAGTTTAGTAGTTCATTATAAGTTCTCATGGAAGTCTGCATTCGAGGATTTCTTTAAACTTCTAATTGAGTGGATATTTCTTGGACATTTTGTAGATTGTACATAAATACAGACGTCAATTACACACATGCAGCACATTTTATAAACCTTGACATTGTCTGAGTTGGTATGGAATTGTTAAAGTACTTTAGTTGTTTTAGACATGTATGGTTTCTTCTAGATGTTTGTTCCTGATAGCAGGGGTGAAAGATGCTTGGACTATCGTGCCTAGATTTATCCTATCAAATCCTTTATATAAACGTATTGCAGGTGATGCGAACTATTGAGAGTTATTTGCTTTGGTCGATAGGCATTGGTTCTGAGAGGATGTACACTTTATGATACCTCATTAAATTACTGAAACGCAAATGTCTTTTGCGGTGATAGGTATGGACCCCATTGCCAAACGGTTCATGTGGGATGTGATATCCCGTTTATCAACCAGGCGAGGAAAGACTGCAGTTATTCTAACGACTCATAGTATGAATGAAGCTCAGGCTTTATGTACAAGGATTGGAATAATGGTACTGATCGAAATAGTAGTTTCCATGAGCTGACAATATTATTTTCATCAAGGGTGGGTTAATTGTTTTTTCTTGTTGTTATAATTGAAGGTTGGAGGCCGATTAAGATGCATTGGGAGTCCCCAGCATTTGAAAACTCGTTTTGGCAATCATCTCGAGTTAGAGGTATGGCAATGTAAAGGAAGTTCTTATGGCTTTTGCAAATATTCATTGCTGCATCTTTTTCTTCAGGTTAAACCTACCGAAGTTGACCCCATTGACCTGGACAACCTTTGCCGAATTATCAGAGGAAAACTTTTTGATATTCCGCTGCCCAGAAGCTTACTTGATGACCTTGAAGTTTGCATTGGGGGCATGGAATCCATTACTGCGGAAAATGCAACAGTGGCAGAGATTAGCTTATCAAAAGAAATGATAATGACAGTTGGACACTGGCTTGGCAATGAAGAAAGGACCATGACACTTCTCTCGGAGGTACACCTTTCTGACGGGGTTGTACGAGAACAGTTGTCAGACCAGTTATTTCGAGATGGTATAGTCTTCTTACATTGATTATAAAGCTTTTGTAAGCTCCAAAGTTGCAATCATATATTCATCGGTTTATTACTGAAGGAATTAGCCCCATCCGTTTGTTTGTATTGATTTTCGTGCAGGTGGTATACCATTGCCTATATTTTGCGAGTGGTGGTTAACGAAAGAAAAGTTTTCAGTCATCGATTCATTTGTTGCATCATCCTTTCCTGGTGCGAAATTCCAGAATTGCAATGGGTTGAGTGTCAAATATCAGGTAAAGTGATGATGACTTCATAGTTTGTCGCAGCTTGCGGGAATATATGAATCTGCTGAATGATACCTAGTTTATGTCATTTACATTAGTTGTGGTAGGAGGAAAATCAACTGAAATGCCGTATTTTGCAGACATCTTAGGTTGTCATGTTATCTATATATTGACTTCCTTTTCTAACTCCAGTTCTAAGCAATAAAATGAGTTGCATCTAATATGAATAAACTAATTTTGCGATGAAAGAGGTGTTGTAAGATAATAGTTGCTAATTCCTTGGATCACCAGTTCAAACATTGAAGTTCCACCTTCATAGGAGAACACTTTTGACCAATAACCTTGATATATCAATTATTCATTTTTCACCAAGTACTTTCGATTGTATCGATAATTTCATCCCATCAAATAATGCTTAAATAGTTCATTTTGTTTTCCTTAGAAAGCTTAAGAAAATATTTCTAGGATATGCACAAAAAACCTAGTGAGGTTTCAACTACAAGATGTGTTGAATTCAACAAGCGGATCCTTTTAAACCCTGGAGGCTCATTTTTTATGTCATACTGGTTGCCAGATTTGACAAAAGGGAGTTCTTTAAACTCAGGTTATCTGATGAGGCTTTTTTTTTGGTTGAAAAAAGAAAATCCTGAACTATGAAGCCATTTATGATTTGGAGTTTTCAAATAATCTCAGTGAGAAGTGAAGATGCCCTGCCTATTTCAAAGGGATTTGACTACAAAAGAATTGTTGGTTATCCGCTAACCAACACACTCATCCCCTCCTTTATTCGGCCGGTGGGACTGGTTGTGAAGAAAATCTTGCATAGGCACAACGTAATCTATAAGCTATATTTGCCTCCCAACCCGATTTGGATAGAAATCCCTCAAGTCAACCTCTAATCAGTGCGTGATACACACCACATTGGTAACTGAAAACACGTGTTAATCGTTAGATCGTCAGGTGAACACATTGATTTTTTGTTAGCCAGGTAAACAGTATATAAGTTGCTTAGAATCGATCTTGAAGAGTGTTAAATTTGGACTCCTTAACTGTCATTTAGCTGCCTTTGTCAAGGCTGCTAATGATCGCTTTAGCCATTTGTGACGATTAACCATCTCGGGAAGCTTGTTTGTCGGCAAAGAGGATCAGAATGTTGGTTCAAGGTTAATTGTTTCTCTTGGTGGCTGGTTGGCCACTCTGACTCTGGTCATTGTTGCAGAATAACACCAAGTTTTTGGGCAAATGCATGTCTTTTTTCCGTTGTCGTTCTTGTGTACTTTTGACTAGTTTGTTTTGTTCCTCGCGAGACTATTCTTTAGTTTTTGACTTATGTTATTCAAGCAAGATCAAAATTCATCGGAGTATTTTCTGCAGTTGCCATACGGAGAAGGCTTCTCACTTGCCGATGTTTTTGGGCATTTGGAAAGAAACAGGTAACCTTTGTTTCATGGTTCTTTTGTCCTTCTCTTTCTTGACACGGTTACTGACATTCTGAAGTCCGTTGTTGTCAGGAACCGGTTGGGAATATCAGAATACAGTATTAGTCAGTCTACTTTAGAATCCATATTCAACCGTTTTGCAGCAAATGCCTGAAGTATCAGCAATTTTGCGTCGATTAGATGGAGGGGGAGCGGCAAAAGATGCTAGGTATAGGCCACAAGTTTCCCGGCAGGAAGAGCCGTCTTTCTTGAGCGCTTCCTTTGTACAATTCTATTAGCCATTTGTGAATAGAACGAACTGGCACATTGTACAAGAATTCAAGTTGTGGTCTCATCTAATCACTTAAAGCTGCCCCATCAAAGTTATTAAGAGTAAATGAGCTATTGCCTCCTGAAAATATATGCTTGGCGCGGGTATTATTTTGCGGGGATTTGGATGCTGCGGCTTAGAAAAAATCTATCGGTTTGGGATCTTGAAAGTGAATAGGAGGAGACGGAAATTGGCAGAGAAAAAAGCCGATCCAATGCGCAGAAAATACACGGAACCTCACTGCATGATGCGTAATGCGGGATCTCTGTTTCTGAACAGTGTAGCCTGTTCAGATTGTGGCTTCTTCAACGTTACTGTTTTTTGTTCCTTTCTCCTCCACCGAGAAGCCGACCGTGGGTCTTCTTTACTGCTCAAAACACAAACATCATCCATTCGAAGTCAAATTAAGATGGCTGGAACGTCTCGGCGCTGCTGCTAGCCTCCAGAGACTGAGCTCTCAAGTCACGTTCGCACCTTAAAACCCTCCTGAGATTTCTCCCATGTCCCCGTCATATCATCCATCACTAAGCTCCGAGAGAATGGTTTAAAAAGTAGACGCGTGGTATGGTCTTTTCTAGCCTGCAACAAATAACAGCAACTCCCGCACGTTCTTCCTGCTTCGTGTTCGAGTTTCACTCTACCAAAAAGGCTTCCTACCTCAACTACAGTTAGAGGAACAAGTGTTAGTTGACTTCCAGGGCAGATACTTCCTTTTTAGGAAGATTAAGACATTGGGGTTTGTCTGACGAGTGTGAATGCAAGAAAAACTTTAACCTAGTGGACAGTAACTCTCCAAGACAAATGATCCACCGGAGGTCCTCTCTCTCTCTCTCTCTCTCTTTCTCTCTCTCTCCTCTTCAGCAAGTTCTTTTGGGAGGGCCCATGTACGTATTTTGAGAGACTTTGGGAAGAAAAAAACAGGCTTTAACGTTGTCATCATTATGTTAGATTGTCGTTGGCTGAGAAAGGTATGTTAGCCAGGACTCGTTCTCTCTCGCCTACACGGATGGGGATAAATATGTACTTGTGGTCTCTGTTCCTTCGGAAGCTCCCGTTTCGGTAGGTTATCCGAGTCCATGAGACTCGACAGTCTAAAATGACCTACCAAATTCTTCCTAGATTGTTGACGCTTGAGAAGGGATTATCAATCCAATCAGCTATCTACTCCATAAGAAAATTTGCCAACTGCTTTGACAGTGGACGTGGGGTTTTCAACTGGAACTTGGAGAGGAAAACGGCAAAGTCGAAAACTTGTGCGAGGACTACTTAAGATCGCATCGTCAAATTCAACGCCCGCTAGAGAAAATAACATCTACTCCCATCAGTGGCCCAGAAGTACATTTGCGAGGGAGCTGGAGGAGTTCTCGTTTGGTCAGGTTGGTTTGAGGTCTTCTTGTAGGAAAATGGGTCATATGTATATGCAATCTAAATCAAAGATCAACCGTGTAGACATGCATTCTCCCTTTCTTTCTTCATCATATACCGAGGAACCCATTTTCTTCCCCGCCTAATGCATGACCAAGTGTGGTTTTGACTTCAAATCTTATGGTTTTTGGTAGGCTAGATAGATTCTTTGTGCGCTAACCACTGCAGCGATGACTTCGCAATGAGAAATAAAGTGCATAACTTCAAAACATACATGACTTATTACGTGGTTCATTCCTACGGGGTTATATAAATCGATTAGATGCGGTTACTATAGATTAGATTGCCATGATGGTGATCCAATCACTCAAACATTCTTAGAATTTTCCTTATTTCGATTGTACCCTATGATCATCACAAAATAGCCAAAGAGGAAGCGAATTATTTATCGCTCATAAAGATTCTCCGATGGCTCTCCAAACTCACTCCTGTGTTCCAGAGTTCAAACAATGCTATATATAAGGTTAAACACTCGTTTCAAATCAATTCCACGTAAGCGTGCTCGAAAAAAATATGGAGCTCTTTGGACATCGCATGTTCATCTGACGAGTTTCCGTCGGGCTCTTGGACCCCTGGTTGAGAACTCGGCCGCCTGACCAGAGGCTCGAACAGTTGCAGCCAAGAGCCTGCAGCATACCGCAGGTTTTGGACGAGTCAGGGGCTCAGGGCATCTAGCGTTGTGCTAGCATTGTTGGAACCACGACCCTGTTTTCTACTCACATTCCGATCATTTTCTTCGTGCAGGATATCCACAAACCCCATTTTCGTGTCGATTTTATATCAAGTGGGATCTAACTTCGAGCCACAACAGATACTGTACATGTATCACAGCCGAAACTCTGCTCCAGAACAGTTCTAATCAACCCAGACTAGTTCTTACTACCAACCCTAAATATGGCTAAATTGCTTGTTATGACTCAAATGCCTTCTCGTGGCAATGCAATGGGCACCAAGGAGAATCTTCCACGCTATGCCCTAGCTAACTTGAAAACAAACGAAGCAACCTAGTCTGCATACTATCTTACGGTTATAGGATACTTTCTCTTTGGCAAGTTAAGATCACATTTTGAATAAGATAAGATTAGTTGAGTCCATTAGACAATGGGGAAAACTACCAAAAAAGTCTTAAACCTATTATAGTTATACCAATTTAGTCTATCTGGCCAATTTAGGATGGCCGGCGCTGACGTGGACGCCAGCTGACACGAACGCCGGCTGATGCTGAAATTGATAATTTTTAATTTTTTAATTTAATTTTTCTTTTTTCTTTTCTTCCTTCTTTTCTTTTTTCCCCATGGTGGCTGGCAAGGCTCGTCGATCCCCACGCCTCGCGCCCAATTTGTGAGCCACGGCTGTGGGCGAGGCCAGCCTCGCCAGGTTGCCTTCACCCGCGGCCGCGCCTTGCGATCTAGGTTTGAGGCTAGCCTCGCTGGTCGCGGGTGAAGTTGGTGGCAATGGCCGCCTTTGCTCGCGGCCGACGAGAGCCACGAAGCCCTCGTCAACCACTATGGGGGAAAAAAAGAGAAAAGAACAAAATTAAAAATTAAATTAAATAAAAATATTATTAAAAATTATCCGCTTTAGCTTCGATTGGCCTTCACGTCAGTGTTGGTCGGCCAAAATTAGCTGAATGGATTGAATTAGAATAAATGCAAAAATTTTGTAACCGAATTGCAAAAAAAATATTTAAGACTGAATTGACACCATTATAATAGGTTTACGACTTTTTTGATAATTTTCCTATTAGACAAAACCGGGGCAATGATTACACGACAAGTATCCAAACTTCACGAGCTGAGGCAAGATAGAGGGAAACAGCCCCTTGTCTGCCACTGGACATTTCCCTCTTTTGTGTTTCACATGGAACGGATCAACGTTGGAAAAGCTACATCTAACAGTAACCCAAACACCACAATCAATCGACAGGTCTAAGTCAATAAAGCAAATGACCCGTTGATTCATTATCTGTTGTTGGAGAAGTGCTCGTGTGAGTCAGGCAAAATCGTGACTGGAGAAAAAAAAATAGAAAAGAAAAGAAAAAATTATAAAAAAAATCAAATAACTTTAAGAAAAATTCCAAGAATTATCTACGTCAATGCGAAACGTGCCACGTAGGACAGCTGATGTCCACATTAGTGATTACCACTTAAGATTCACCGAAAGGATTACATTGACAAATCTTCAAAAGGCTTAAAACTAAATTGGTCAAATTAATTTAGAATTGAATTGACATCCGTAATCGAAATTTGGATTAGTCAAGTAGATTTTAAAATGCCCTATTGAAAATGTTTGGCTCCCGCCGAATTATTATTGCATGGGATTCAATTTAATCAACGATCAACGATTTACGCAATGTCATGCACCTCTTCATGTGACGTCAAATCTTCCTTATCATTAATTTTTCTTCATTTTTTTTGGGGGAAAAAATCATTTTGCCGGGTCAAACATTCTCAATTTTGTTAAATCGTCATCACGTTCCCATCATGAATCTTCATATGTCAAATAAGATAGCCGCTCTTATCTTCACCATAGTCTTTTTTTTCCCTTGTTTTCGAAAATATTTTACGTCTGCATAATTGTTTTTTAGGAACTCCAAAGACCAATGATATAAGCATGAATTTCGCGGGGCGCGTGTCCTATGACTTTCTTGCTCTATATTTGGAGGTTATGATTGATTCTGGAGTTTTATATAGTATTTAAAAAAGTATATCGATTTCGTTTTTCACGTGGCAGGGTGCATGTTATCTTTGATATCCGATGAGATTTGTTAATCTTTTAAGGGACATATAGACCCTCATCAACGACCACGCCGTCCCCCGCAAAAGAAAAATCAAGGGAAGCATCGCCGACCATTTGAAATTTCGCAGGAATTTTCGAGATAATCATCAGATCAATCTTAAACCTACTGTAAATGCCGACTCAGTCCTAAACTCTTTAAATTTTATATATTTAGTCACAAATTTTGGGCGAAATTTCAATGTGATTAATCCGGTCAATTCTTGTCAAAAGTTGTCGATAGGACGGTTGGTGATGACTAGAACCGCTGCATGACTAGTCTTCAAGAATATCGTACAAAAGTTCAAGACTAGGTTAGAAAAATTGGAAGGTTTGAGATTGATTGGGTAATTTATCTGAAATTTTCTATTTAGGCCACAAAATAATGACTAGGATGCTAATCGTTTTACGTGGCATAGCCGATGCCGATGTGGACATTTTTATATATTTTTAAATAAATTTTTTCACTTTTCTTTTCTTTTTGCAGGTGGTTGGCGAGGGTCGCCCTCACCAGCCACAGGCGAGGTCGGCCTCACTGAGGCATGCCTGGGTGAGGGCAAGCGTCGGTGAGGACCCCCTCGCTAGACCTGGCGAGGCCAACCCTCTCGTAAGCCAAGGTGTCCTCACCGCACCTGGCTTGGGCGAGTGCAAGGCCCGGCGGAACTAGACGACATTGAGGGTGTGGGAGAGGTCGGAGTTGAATCAAAGCGTGTTGAGAGAGAGAGAGAGAGAGAGAGAGAGAGAGAGAGAGAGAGAGAGAGAGAGAGAGAGAGAGAGAGAGAGAGAGAGAGAGAGAGAGAGAGAGAGAGAGAGAGTCGAATGCTAGATTGGACAAGCCGAAGCCAAACGGAGAGGAGTCATTTGCGTATAGATTCATCTCCGATTCGATGGTGGTGGTGGTAGGTAGTGGATTGTGGAGAGGTGAAGTGATGGACCTTGGCGAGGGCTAAGAAAGGGGCCTCGCTAGCGGCTGGTGACCTCCGCCAGCTAATAAGGAAAAAAGAAAAAAAAAGAAAGAAAAAAAAAGAAAATAACAAATTAATAAATAATTAGAAAAAAAGTATTTAAAATTTTTAAAAAATGTCAACTTCAGTGCCGACTATGTCACATAAGATGACCGGTGTCCATGTCAGCAATTTTCGATTTAAATTGATCAGATAGATTGAATCGGTATCAATGTTAAAAGATTCGAGACTAAATTATTCCAATTGAAAAGTCTAGGATTGAATTTATATCAATACAATGGATCTATAGCTTTTTTGGTACCTTTTTCCCGCTAACTACTAAAAGAGGTCCAATCAAAACCGAGGGTCACACAGCTACAAGTTGCTGAGCATCGTCACGTCCTCAATTTCTTCGATTCATTTCGCACTAATTGCTCATTTGCAAATCAAAAGACTAATTAAAAATTTCATGAAAAATATTGACAGGTTACCAATAAGTCACCCGAAAAAAAAAGCACCGTCTAATTTTTTTTTTCACCAACAACTTTGTAAATCTTACCTATGCTTTTTAAAATTTACCACCACAGAAAAAAAAAGTCCCATTTTTTAGCACAGATCAATAGAATTATGCTAACATTCAACTTGATGCCGCAGAAAGTTACACATCTAGCTTGATTCACGAACTACTTTCACATTCGCATTTCAATATATACATTCATGCAGTGAATTGTATCACCTATATAAGAAAACTTATGGCCACTATTTCTTTCTTCCTTAAAATCATAGTGGCCTCTTTTTTTTTTTTTTCCTGAATGATTATTTCTCACTATTCTGTAATCCGATATATATCCTTTTGAACTATCATCATCACTTGCATGACTGAGAGAGCAAAATGCTTGCGCTCTCTCTAATGCCTGCGCCTTTCCTCTTCCTCTCCCCTCTCTGATCTCCCTTAACCTCCAATCTCACCCCAAACAACTTCAACCCTTCACTGCTATTGTTGTTTTCCTTCTCTTCCTCCTCTTCCTTGGCACCCTCGCCCTCGTGTCGCGCGTACTTCGCGACGAGCTCGAGGAGCTCCTTGCACTTGTGCTTCATGCTGGTGAGTTCGGAGCTCAAGGCCCCGTTCTCCTTCTTGAGGCGCTTGTTCTCGTGGACGAGGTTGCTGTACTCGGACGACGACGACGTCGACGATGACCTTTGGTCCTCGTCGGAGGAGTGATTGTTGTTATTGTTGTCCTGATGAGCTTGCGCCGAAGGGTTTGAGTTCCCGTTCTGCTGCTTGTTGGCCCACGCCTTTCTGCGGCGGATTTCGCAGAGCAGCTCTTTCTCCCCCTTTCGGAACATGTCGTTGCAGAACTCCCATCGGCTCGTCGCTACTTTCCGAAAGCCCTATTTTTTGTGAAAATGATTCAAAATAATTATATTAGATTGCCTTTGTTGCTGAAGGAATACACAGATCAACTCTCACTATTCTAATGACATGACAAAAACTAATGAAACCGACAAACGAAAATCGATATAGTTATATCATCAACGAACCAAATACGATAAACCATATCGAGGTAAATATTATCGCCCATCTTCTCATTAATGAAATCGAATCAAAGTGCAACTTCGGTTGACGTGTGATTCTGCATAATCCATGATCATAGGTGCAGGTTTTTCAGTACACGGGCAAGACACAGGCGAGAATAATGGGAACGAGTGCTTAGAAGTCAATCTTGACTGCCAGATATCTGTGACTGGAGAAAATCTATGTGCATGTGTAATCTTCCACTATTGGTTCAATTGATCATCAAGCGTATAGATCATGTTACGACTTTGACTGGCTTATACTGTCCACAGGATATTCCAATACTTTGTGCTGAGCTTTGAATAGCCTGCATTCGGATTAGCTCAGGTTACCAAAATGGGTAAATATACACACTTATATATATATATATATATATATATATATATATATATATGTAAATATATATTTTTATATATGAAACCTCTGGCAAGAAAATCAAAGTTGAACTTCATTGAAAAGTGTATCAGATTTAACGTAGATATCCAGTCAAACTAGCCTAGCTAACATGCGGTGTAGAACGGCGACTAACGATTCTTCTTTTCTGCTCATCTTTTATCTTATTATCATTGTCAACTTTTTTGGTGGAGCTACCTTTCTTCTTTTTTAAATTAGTCGCCCGGCGTTATACGTTATACAATGCTTATGTACAAGCTATTTTCTCTCCTTAGTTTCTCCCCCCACATCCTATGTGAAAAATTTCACCGCCCCATTAACTTCGAGCATTTTTGTCTCCTTTTTTCTTTTTTGGAGTTAATGAACTTTTAGTATTGGCATGGGACTTTCTTTTCTTCCTTTTTCCAATTCATATGATACAAGATGCTGAAAAATTAAGTCTAGACATAGTTTAACTATTCACATGACGCGAAAAATCATCGACCGTTTTGAACTCTAACGGACGATCTATGTTGGAAGATTGAAAAGAGGGAAGCAAGCAAGCAAGCCTGATTGTTACGTACATAAGTGTTGAGCTGCCTCACGAAGCTAGAGAAGTTGCTGTGCTTGAAGAGCGTCGGGAGGAGATCCCTCGCAAACTCCGCCGGCTGCCACACGACAAAGGCGGTGCCGTCGGCGTTCCACGATATCACATCGTCCGTCGCCGGGTCTTCCACGAGCATGTACGTCTTCAGCAGGAACGGCGGCGGCGTCGACTTCCTCACGTACTCCAACAGCAGGCCCTTCTTCTCGGAAATATAATCACCGCTCGCCTCCATGACGATAACGATACAATATTACCTCTGGATGTATTCCTCTCTACAGAATGACCAACAAAGAGAGAGCAGTTGAAGAGAGAAGAAGAAGCTCTGATTAATAAGGACGAGGGAGATGATTAGAGGAGAAGAGAAGAAGGGCAGTTAAGAACTCCCAACCCCAGCAATAGAAACCCAACACGAATCCACAGTTCATGAGATTTGCAAGAGTCGCTTTTGTTCTCTCGTTTCCCTTCTCTCTCTCTCTCTCACACAAAATAGAAGAAAAATGGTTGAAAACGTACGTGGAAGGCGCGTCTCTCTTCTTATATATGGTCGAGAAAGGTCATGGAAAGCTCCTAACTTTGCAAAATTTTTCTCTATTTTACTTCTTTGTTTATGTCTAGTGTGTGCGCAGGAAAATACGGTGCAAAGGGCGTAGACTTCTTTGGAGAGTCAAGTAAAATAATTTGACGTTCCGCACGGAACCCTAGACAAAGCATGGGAGGAGCTAGTGCTAGTCCAATTAGAACCACCACCCATTTAATATTTATTGCCACGCCAACTCCCTTTTGGCTTAAATTCCTCATTTGGATGGCGTACGCCGTTTGACCGGTCGTGCACGGGCCAACGAAATTTTCGCGGGACAAAAGGGCATGCCATTCATAAACGCGGTTTTGCAACTTATTTATATCTTGAAATGTATACAAAAATATGGAGAAAAAATTATCCAAAAATTTCTAAATCTATCGTACAGTGATCAACTCAATGTTAAGCTTTTTGACGATTCGTCATTGTAACTTTTCACATCAGTGATATCCGGTAATTACGACTTTCCTTGTAAATATGCATATGTGTACTAGTTAGTGTGGATATATATCTTTTGTAATGTCAATTTGAGAAGAGTTTCTATGCATAGGCCGCATAAAATCACGAGTTATTCGATTAGCTATTTATAGAAACCTCTTATTTATCAAATGTAGATGGAACATCATTCGTCGCATGATATCAACAAAAGTTATCTCATACTCGGAATTGCAACATACTTAAGTTGTTATGCCATGTAATCCTCAGCGGCACGTTATGTACCCGGAACGTCTATCTAGTTTAGGCGATTCTTGTCGGCCCTTGTGTCTTCATAATCTCGTGTGATTTATCGATATAGTGAGATGACCCGAAATAGGACACAAACCCTAGAGGACCCATGGTTCAAATTTGCAGGACTTGTAGTCGGAATAGTGAGATCTTGACAAAGGCCAATTCGACCACTGATATAAGCGAGACAAAGACAAGAACACGATCAACTTCTTCGATCTGATCCGGGAAGTTTCTATGAGATAGTGTGCTGATAAAAGCTTACAAGAAACTTATGTATCAATACAGATATTTTATCTATGCACTTCACACCTTCCCGTGGGTTGAGGCTTGAAAAGCTCTTGATGTGGCCCTTAGTTTTTCTCCATATAAATTAATTGCTTGTTTAACTTCTTCTGGTGTGCTGTACTTTCTTCGCTTCTTTTCTTTCTTCCAATTGATCAAATTCGAATTTTAATATCTAACGTGAGAGTTCTTCTATCTAAAGAGCTTCCGACTGTTGATCATGAATTTCAACCTCCGTGATCTCATGCCTTGGACATCTCCTTCTTCTCCATCTCCTTCTCCTCCTCCTCCTCCTTCTTCTTCTTCTTCAAAGAGAGAGAGAGAGGGGTCGCTTTATTGACTTTCTGCGATGTTTCATATCTGAATTTCTCCAGTATGCAGTATCTCCTCCTCACCCTGGTTGAAGAAACGCGTTACGTGGAAATTCTAACACTCAAAGTCAAGGGGACATTTGCGGAGAAAAAGCTGGGCTTGCGTTGGAATTTGGCACAGTGGACCAAAAATCATATGGTGGAACTTGGAAGTTTAGGTCATGCTCCGAGATGAAGAATCCACACATAGCAAGCTTGCCATGCGAAGATAAACGGGAAAATTACCAAAAAAAAGTTCTAAATCTATAGTACTAAATCTTTTAATTTGGCCAATTAAGTCCTAAATCTTTTGACAGTTTGCCAATGTAGTCCTTCCGACCAAATTTGGCCAGCAATTTGCGATGTGTATGCTGGCCGTGCCGTCGTTTGGGTACGACCGGCATTAACGTAGATAATTTTTATAATTTTTTATAAAAAAATATAAAATATTTAAAAAATCGAAAAAATTAAAAGAATTGCAAAAATTGTCTACATCAGCGTTAGCCGTGCGACGTAAGCACGGTAGAACGGCCGGCGTCCATGTCACTATTTTCTGGGCAAAATTGGCTGGAAGGACTATATTGACAAATTTTTAAAATGTTTATGACTCAATTGGTCAAATTGAACAATTTAGGATTGAATTGACAACCGTACACTATGTTTGAGACTTTTTTGGTAATTATCCCAAACATAAACTGCAAATGAGTAACAAATATATGTTCATTCTTCTTTATGACTACCTCGAGCTCTAGCAATGTCATTTCGGTTGATAAATTGACTTTTTCGGCTTAGAGTGCTTCGATATAACTTTCGCTTGAAATTTCCAAGTTTGAATATTGGACTTTGGTTTAGAATTAAACGCCGCGAACCATTAAAAATACGAAATAAACGTTTGAAGTCATCTTGTATCGATTGCATTTGGAAAAAAATGAATTGATTTCCCTAAGGTCAAGTCAACAAAGGCCTTTCGGTCCAGTTTAAGCAAGAACAGGCACCCTCTTTAAGTTCTAGGAAAGTAAACCCAGAAAAAAGGGGTCAAACATCCATGTCGATCATTTCTTTCTTCCAGATCCTATTACATAGTATACAAAGTAAATTTGGAATATGGTTTAGTTGAATGACCGAAACTAGAGATTGTTTAAAAATAAAATAATCAAGATTGACGAAAATCAGTTGTGGTTCAAGACTTCGAAGTCCCAAAAAAATAAACATATATGGGATAATAGCACTAATAGTCCCTGCACTTTGATTCATTATGTAATGTGGTTCCTGAACTTTTAGTTTTTGCAACATAGTCTCTAAAATTTGGCCCATTATGCATTGTCGTCCCTTGAATTTTAATGTGTTTAACGTGATCCCTGAACTATTGGTAAATATTTGATATAGTTTCTATACTATGAAAACGTTTAAAATTTCAGCAAATGCATTGAATATTGGATCAAAATTTAGATATCACATTGAACAAATTAAAAGTTCGGGGACAACATTGCACATTGGACCAAAGTTCAGTGACCATTTATGTCATTTTCCTTATATATGGATCCTATACCTATTGTACGTAGTCAATTCAGTCATAAACTTTTTAATTATACCAATTTCATCCTGAATCTTTAACTGTGCTAATTTAGTCCCAAACATTTTGAGAATTTGTAAATTTAATTATAAACCTTTTAACGAATAATCAATGTAAACCTTCTAACCAATTTGGGCCGAAAATCACTGATGTGGCGATTCAGTCAGCGCCGACTGTCCTAAGTGGTGTGACCTTAGCGCGATCAGTGCCAACTTGGATAATTTTTTTAAATTTTTTTTATTGATTTTATATATGTTCTCTTATCTTTTATTTTTCATAGGGTCGGCGACCACTAGGCAAAGGGCCGCTAGGCACTAGGCAAGGGCCAGTGAGGATCGTTTGCCCTAGGGTGAGGGTCGCGAAGACCTCGCTGGCCTGCAGTCGAGGGTCACAACCTTCGTTAGCCTCAACAAGAGCAAGTGAGGGCCGCGATGCCTTCGTTGTGGCCCATGAGGGCCTAGGCAAGGGCTCGCGACACCCTTGCCAACTCGCTGTGTGAGCGAGGGCCGCAACGCCTTATCAGTGGCCAGTAAGGGCTTGGGTGAGGGTAGTCATGGCCACGGTTCGGAACCGGCGGTTCCGGTTCGTGACCAAGTATGAACCGGAACCGGAACCGTCCCTGGCGGTTCCTGTTCCGGTTAGGAACCGTCCGGTTCTGGGCAGGTTCCGGTTCCGGTTTAGGTTCGGAACCGGTTCCGGTCATTTTTTTTTTCTTCTTTTCTTCCTCCGCCGGCCATAGCCGGGGCCGGCGGAGGTCGCCGGCCTCAGGCGAGGCCGCCCTCGCCGGCGTCGGGCGAGGGCTCGACCTCGCCGGCGTCGGGCGAGGCCGACCTCGCCTGCAACTGGCGAGGCCGGCCTCGCCTGAGGCCGGCGAGGTCGAACCCTCGCCAGTTGCAGGCGAGGTCGGCCTCGCTCGACGCCGGCGAGGTCGAGCCCTCGCCAGTTTTTTTTTTCTGTCTTTGGAGGTTCCGGGCCCGGATCCGGACCGTTCCGGGCCGGTTCCAAACCGGCTGGGCTCGGGTTTGACTGGGCCGGTTCCGGGCCGAAACCGGCCCGTGGCCACCACTAGGTGAGGGCTCTCGATGCCCTCGCTAGCCACAGTGAGGGCTCACAACCCTCGCCTAGATCTAATGGCCTCGCCCGACCCTATGAACAAAAAAAAAAAGGAAAGAAAAAAATAAAGTAATAAAAAATTCAAAAAATTTTAATAAAAATTTAAAAAATTCTCTACCTTAGTGCTAGTCGCGCCATGTAAGATCGTTACGTCAGCGATTTCCGGCCAAAATTAGCCGGAAAGATTACATTGGTAATTTTTTAAAATTTTTAAAATTAAATTGATATGATTAAAAGATTTAAGACTGAATTTACTGTCATATAATAGATTTATAACTTTTTAGACAAATTTAAATATATACACAGACACAGACACACACATACACACACACACACACACATATATATATATGGGAAAAAACCACCAAAAACCCCGAACTTTGTCATCTGTGACACATTTACCCCGAACTTTTTTTTGTGACACCAAAAACCCCAAACTATGTTATTTGTAACACATTTATCCCAAGGTATTTAGTCCATGGGCATTTTCGTCTTTTTTGCTTTTTCTTTTTTTTTTTCCTTTCCAGCGAGGGGGCCCTCGCCGGCTTCGGGCGAGGGTCCCCCTCGCTCGACGCCTATGAGGGTCCCCCTTGCCGGCGTCGAGCGAGGGCCGCCCTCGCCGGATTTGGCGAGGGCCGCCCTCGCTTGCCCAGGCGAGGGCGACCCTCGCCCGACGCCGGCGAGAGTCGCCCTCGCCAGATCTGGCGAGGGCCGCCCTCGCTCGACGCCGGCAAGGGCGGCCCTCGCCAGACGCCGGCGAGGGCGGCCCTCGCCCGACTCAGGCGAGGTCAACCCTTGCCAACACGGGCGAGGGTCGCCCTCGCCTGAGTCGGGCGAGGGCGGCCCTCGCTCGCCCAGGCGAGGCCCGCCCTCGCCGAATCGGGCGAGGCCCGCCCTCGCCGAATCGGGCGAGGGCCGCGCTCGCTCTACGCCGGTGAGGGCCGCCCTCGCTCGACGCAGGCGAGGGCAGCCCTCGCCCGACGCAGGCGAGGGCGCCCATCGCCGGAAAGGAAAAAAAAAGAGAAAAAAAAAGACAAAAATGCCCATGGACTAAAAATATTGGGGTAAATGTGTTACAAATAATATAGTTTGGGGTTTTTGTGTTACAGAAAAAAGTTCGGAGTAAATGTGTTACAGGTGATAAAGGTTGGGATTTTTGGTGATTTTTTATCCTGTATATATAGATATATATGGTCCACCACTTGTGGGATAAGAACACTATGAAGCACATCATTTGAAAAGGTCATCAGGTGGACAAATTCGTTTTGGCGTGGTCGGGAGAATGAAGAGCCCAAAGCGAATGGCGGAAGGAACAAAAATCAATCGATCAATCAATTAATTAATCAATTAATAACGATTTATCGATGTAAAAATAATAATAATTTGGGGGAAGTTTTGGAAGGTAGTGAATATTTGGTTGGCAGCTGAGCTTTCTTGACTAGAGTTTTTCAGAAAACTCTTTCTTGGTTTCATACTCTCTCTATCATCGATTGCTCATCTTTTTGTTCGAAAATGCCGGTTTTGTCACTATACGACGTCGTCGAAGGAACAATCCATCCGCAGATTCTGTTCCCATTGGCTGATCAAGGTATTGCGTGGGGAACGCCCCACCAATCACGGCCAAAATTCATTTTTAGAAAAGAAGGAAAAATACTAGAGGTGTACACAGGAACCGTCCAAATCTAAAACCGCTGTATTTTTTATCAATTGATTCCAGAGGCCATTGGTCCGGTTCTTGATTCCAGGATGAGAACCGAACCAACGGACCAGACGGGCTACATTTTTATTTTTATTTTTTTTTAAAGAATAGTCTAAAGTAAACCCTAATATGAGTAATCTCTATTTTACAAACTCCTCCCTCTTATCTCACCGTATCGTCCATGGTGTTAAGCTTTGCAATTGTTGGTATTTGCTTTTTGCACAGTAGAGCTTCTCCAATCTAGATTTCTTTTCTTTTGTATTGTGCTTTTGTTTAGAAGGAGAACATTATAGTCACCGATTCCATCGAACTGGATTGGACCGATTGGTCCGGTCCCTAATTCCTAGGTGGGACCAGATCGGACCGGACCGAGAATCCGTCACCCCTAAAAAATACTGTGAGCACCCCTTGAATATGAAGTTCATATTTTGGATAAAATAGCTATAAAATAATCGATTATATTGGAAGCAAACTAGGATTGACTAACCAAAGGGATGATTTTTTATTTTTTGGAGAAATATTGCTGAAAATTATTAGATGTGCTCTTTCTAGCAAGTATAGCCACAAGCCGTCCTGCAACGATCTAGTTGTTCTGCTTAAGAATGAAAACATGAGTGGAAGTCGTTGATGTTTGCCCTTTTTATGTAGTTGTAGTGCTGAACATACTAAAATCGTTTCACGAAGTTGATTCGTCGAGCTCCACATCGGGCTATGAACGGGCCCTCTGAACAAGCAGATTCGCGTTCAAGAACCACTAATGACCCGACACATCGTTTAGCGAATTGGTTTTGTGAACCGGTCTCAATAACTCAAGTATTTTCCTTTATGTCAAAATGTGTGGGGGATCGGCGAAAGCCCCCGAGCATATCGATAGTGCAAGATCCGTAGACGACCCCATCTCACGTGCCTCATCGGAGTTTATCGCCGTCGCTTTCTAAATCAGTGTCTGTAAATCAAAATCTTCGTTTTTTCCTGCTGTGGCGTGATTAATCAAGAAGCCAAACCTAATTTTGCTCCTTTTAATCTAAGCTTCCGTGCCGACAAAATTTACGTTGTTGGTAGATCGAAGCACGCGCCGTTTCCAGTTTTGGGAAACTGATGCAATAATTTGGCCAAGAGGGCAGCCAACTTGAGGCCCATGGCTTGATCGTTTTTTTTTTGGTCGAAAAGGCCCATGGTTTTGATTTGACCGATGTAATGATACTAACGGTAGGTTGCCACAGTACAAGGAAATGTAGTGCATGGGCTCTCAGTATAAAAGTGCTTCTGTTTCTCTCTTTCTTCCCCTTACTCTCCAGTCCCTTAGGATCGAGAAATCGGCATTCGAGACGTGTACTAAACTGAATATAGACCGTTAAAGCTCCACCAAGCTGTGTGATTAGGTAATCCCTGTCTAATTTCCTTGCTAATTTGAGTGTTGTGGTGTAATTTGAATAGGCTTAATACATAACTCAAATAGATAGGGGCTTATCCCTCTATCGTTATTGGGGTAACGATGAGCATGCACTTACTTAAATGCGAGATTATCGATGTTAAAAAAAAACGCACGAGTTTTTGAGAATTTCAATAATTTGAAATGTATGCCCAGCTAGAGAATCCAAGAATTTTGGGAGCATAGGCTTGGATGAGCACAGTTTTAGAGTAGAACCTAGAACTGGAGAATCGAACCGGTGAAAATTTATTCTGTTCCAGATGTCACAGTATGCAAGATGGGTTTTAAGTTCCAGAATTGAAGAATCTTTTTTGAAGGATATGTTTCAATTCTAAGTAGGTGGAATCTGAAACCTAAAACAAGTTTTTGTGTTTTTTTCTTGATCTATGTATTCACCAATCCTGGAATATTCCTTGGTGTCCGATGATAAATATATAATCTGGAACCAACAGTCCGAGTTTTCATTTTATGGCTGAGACTTTTACTTTGTTAATGTTTCATATTTTTCGTGTGTCTAAAATATAAGTCGTGATAAGTTGATTGTAATAGTAAGCCGTGATCATTAAATGTGACGATTATGTGGAACTTGGGTAAATCTTAGAATCGACCTGGAATTTGTGACAAGGTAGGATCCAAGTTTCAAAAATAAAAAACTTAATATAACATGTAGGTTTCAGGTGGAACTTGTACGAATTCTAGAACTGCTTAGCTCCAGTACAAAGTATGTCCATTTACCAAAATGGAGATGAGCGAGTAGCTTTTTTTTTTTTTTTTTTTTTTTTTTTTTGGGCCCATTCGCCCCGTTGTAGATAGGAGGCCAAGCCAGAGCGCGCGACCCAACCAACACGTGGCCTTCAACACTCTTTCAACCGCTGGTCGTCCTCGAACCATTTTTTTTTCTTTTGTATGGTCCGAAACCAATGGCTGCGAGCGCAACCGCTAGGATAGGAGCCACCGTCGGGATCGCGGCCGTGCCGACACACCGAGTCACCTCCACCACCACCGCCTCCGCCTCCTCCTCCGCCGCGGCCGCCGCCGCCATGACTCCGTCCGTCGCCGCCTCCCTCCCCCACCGCCACTCCCTCCTCTACTCCAACAGCTGGTCCTCCGCTCGCCGCCCTTCCTCCCTCCGCCTCGACCCGCCCCGCCCGCGCTCTCTCCTCCCTCTCCGGGTCAGAGCTTCTTCTTCCGACGACTCGCCCTCGTCCGGTTTCTCAGGTCGGTGCTCTCGATTTTCGTGTCCAATTGCGTGCCTTAGTGATGGTAGGTGGTTTGGTTCGTGCGAATGTTGCGTCAGCGATGTGTACGATGTGGTCGTGGTCGTCCCATTGCCTCCTCCTGGAACATTGGAACAACCCGTGTTGACTTTGGATAGCTCCGACAGCGTGAAAACGTGCCGGCGATCGCCTTTTAAGTTTTCGTGTCCATTTCACGTGTTGAGTTAGGCTCCATCAAGTTGAGGCATACGTCTTTTGTATCCATATCATATCTAGTACGTGGTGCGGATGTTGTGTGCTGGGTGAATGCATTGTGAGTCTGTGACTGTTACATTTAATTGCTTCTGCTTTCTAAGGATTTGGAAAGTAGGATTTGTTCTCTCCTGCCCGAGTTCGGTATTGATTGCACGGGTTGATTTAGACCGCCTGAATGGGTAAGCATTTGGTGTGGGAATTTCATCTTAACCATTGTCTGAGCTCAGCTCTTTATAACTGTAAAAATCCTGTGTGCAGAGTTTAACCTGTTTATCTTCGATTCTGGATAGTCAATACAGAAGAAATGAGATAGATGACAATCTTAATTGATATTTTCCACCCCTCTCTTGGTTTTGCAGCCAGAGGAGTGGAGAATGTGGTGATCATTGGTTCAGGTCCCGCTGGATACACGGCAGCGATATATGCTGCTCGTGCCAATTTGAAACCGGTAGTTTTTGAGGGGTTTCAAGTAGGTGGTGTACCGGGAGGACAGTTGATGACTACCACTGAAGTGGAGAATTTTCCTGGTTTCCCTGATGGAATCACTGGTCCAGATTTGATGGACAGGTAAAGATATATGCGGGACGCAACTTCGTCTCTCGTATGTCGTCATGTATACGGCAACGGTTGTATTCTTCTTTCAATTTATGTGATGGTGCTGATGAGAATCTGGCATGGCATGTTCCTGTTATTAGGATGAGGCGGCAGGCTGAGCGTTGGGGAGCAGAGTTACATCAAGAAGATGTAGAATTTCTTGATGTGAAGAATAGCCCTTTCACTGTGCGAAGTGGTGAACGTGAGGTGATCTATTGACAATTGTTTATTGGAAATACTGACTTGAAAGGAATGTTTTTGAAATGCAACTGATTGACCATGCTAAGTTTTATGCCTTAGAAATAGGTTCTTTTGCTAATATCTGAGAGAACTCTTTTTGGGAAATAATATATCCTTCACGGCTAACTTTTCTGTATAACGCAAGAATAAGATTCAAGCAGAATTTAGTGTACCGAATCTGAACCATTAGCATATATTACAGAAGAATTTTGAGCATTAGAATCACATGCATATTATTACCACTGTAAAGCAAGGAGTTGCAGGATATTTCTTGATAATCAAATAACCTGGTGATGAATACCCTCGTTCTTCTATTGGGATGTCCTATGTGTCCTCTTTTACTGAAACGGAAAAGAATTATGTTTTAACGAGCTAGCTTTGTTAATGTCCCATTATCTTGTTCTTGCTGATTTGTAGTTGGCTCGGCTGCTGCTAAAAAATTGCATGTATGAATGGCTAAAAAGTTTTTGCATTGTGGTTGTATTCCAGGTTAAGTGCCATAGTCTTATTTATGCTACAGGAGCTACAGCGAAAAGACTTAGGATACCCCGTGAAGACGAATTCTGGAGTAGAGGAATCAGTGCTTGTGCTATCTGTGATGGCGCATCACCACTCTTTAAGGGGCAAGTGCTCGCTGTGGTTGGAGGGGGAGATACAGCTACAGAGGAAGCACTGTACCTGACTAAATACGCTCGTCATGTTCACTTGCTCGTACGTAGGGACCACCTTAGAGCATCCAAAGCAATGCAAGATCGGTGAGACTCTGTCGATTATTTCATGTTTATATCACAGAACTACTTAATTTTGTGAGCACTGACAATTATCAATTGCTTAAGTAGGTTGAAATATGTTGCTGACATCGTTGAAAATCTTTTATATTTCATCTCTCTTTTAGTCAGTGATTTGTCATAACTTATATTTTTTTCTATTGTGGTCCCTTCTGGATCGTTCTTGACAAAGCATTGCTGCTTTTTTCTTTGCTTGAAAAATATTGTCTTGCATCTCCTTTTGTTGTAGTTTTACCTAATTCATGAACATTTATGCTCTGAACTTCTAATAATCAGGTCACTAGATTATCCAGTCATAAGCTTTCCATAGTTGGTCATTTCATAGTAGATTGTGAAGATTGAAATGAATGAGACCTCCTCTTGACAGACCCTCAAAATGACAAATTCAGCATCTTTCCATAGTTGGTTAATTCAGATTAAATTGTGAAGATTGAAAAGAGACCTCCTCCTGACAGACCTTTAAAATCACAAATTCAACATGCAAATGCTTTTGTATGGTGCACCTCCGGTAAAGTTCTTGGAGAACTTACTAGATGTATGGCCAAGAGTTGTTCCGCAACGAAAGGCTTTCTGTTTTGGGTGGGTTGGTGTGTTGGCTTTATAAATTCCTTTTTTTTTTATATATATAAAAGGAGCTGGTGCTGGCAGTGAAATGAAAATCCCTCCTTTCTCGGTCATGTGCATGTTGGATTGCTGAATCAAACTGACGACTGGCTCCTCTGTTCTTGTATAATCCTCCACTTTCACAGTAACTAGTTAGCTCTCCGCTCAATGTCGCAAGCAAAAAGAAATGAAGCTTAATCAATTGATGGGGAAATAGAAATTTCTCAAAATTTTGTTTTGGTCCTTAAGTTGCGAGGTGACAGCTTGTGAATAAACTGATGAAGGTATCTAGAACATAAATGTTGACTATTTAATTTCTTGAAAGCATGATTAAGGTAATTTCTTATACAATCCTTATCTTAAGAGATCTAATTTTAGGAGATAATGGTTTGAAATGTTATATTCATGTTTGGTCATTATATAGCAATCGATATGATATGATAGAGTGTTCAAGACATTATAATGTCATATGAAAGTTCCCTTGAGAATCGATATCTCAAATTAAAATGGAATCATATCAGTATAACAACTCCAAAACATCATTCTATTGAACATTCTTATTGCTTTCATATATCAATTTTTAATTCTAGATGGAATCTATTAGCAAAATTACATGAACCTAAGCATAGTTCAAGCGCTCCTTAGTCATAATTGCCAGAGGTTATTTTTTTATTCTGCGTAAAAATATTTGGCATACGGTTGAAGCATAATACAAGAGTACCAATTTATTATTGTTAAGATTGGTTTGTTTAGGAAAACAGATTAAAATAAAAGGAAGAATAGTGGAGAAATAAAAAAATAAACATGGCCAAAAACTAAGTCGATTGGAAATGTAGTCCTAGGTATTAAGAGAAAGTTTCCAAATCATTTAGGTTGAAATGAAGTTATTTGTTTATATGCATGAAAACCTAGTTAGACTTGGATGGCCGGTTACATGTGACGAAGAGTTAGCATTCTCATGGCACCTTTTCAGTACAACAATTTGTTTGTCGCTTAAGTTCTAAGTTAATTAGTCATTTGATTTCGTAAGTGCGAATTATTCAGATCCATGATATTGAAACCTTCCATTTTAAAAGATTAACAATTATCAATATCTAAAGTCACTTCGAAGTCTTTTTACAAAATTTCAATATTTTCATATACTTTTCCACGTGGTAACTGGTAAGTAGTTTTTTGGCTTTTTACCAAGCGAAGCCAAGCTTACAAATTATTTTAGGCAATAAACTTAAGAAAACATACTTAAAGAGAATGAATCAGATTGAAATAACTTTAAAGAACTTTCTCTAGAAAACTCTATTATTAAGGAAAAGATAAGTGAATAGTTTAAAATGAAGATGAAAATCTATATATAGATATGAACCGTATAAAGTGTAACTTGCAATTTTGTTGATAAAAGTAATTAAATTGTTATTCCAATTAAAAAATAAACCAAAAGAAAGGACTAGGTGCATTGTGAATATATAATGAAGAAAAAAATGAAAGGAGGGCTTGAGTGAGTGACACATGTCTACCCCAAAACTCTCCTTTCATCTGTTTTAATAGATTATAGATATTAGCTGCAGGTGTTCAACTGAGCTTTTTAAATGGGTACAGACCACAGTTCTATATGCTGAGAAAATTAACTAACATCTTACTTCTTGACCTGCAAAAGTATGAGAGAATACACCACTTTCCTTACTATGTAAAATGTACATTTTGATATGCAATTACTTGTAAGGATCTCAATCACTTGTTTAAGTGTACAATATGTTTCTAGGAATAGTTGTCTGCTTATGCAAAGTTATTGTTAATTTGTGGCATCAACTTACATGCTGCTAAAGAAAATTCTGGTCACCATAACACAACTTAGCATATCATGTCATAGACTCTTAGAATATTAAGCAAATCACCTAGATACCATGTCTGGAAGGTACTGCAAACGTTTTTGGGCAATCTTCTCCTTAGATTTGCTGCATTAGTGTTGGGAAGTTTACCGTACTAATGAACCGTCCGTATGTTGAGTTTTCAACTTCCTGAATGTTTGTTTAACAGGTTGATTATCGCGAATGTTTCAGAGTGTACAATAATCCAAATATCACCGTGCACTTCAACACGGAGGTTGCCGATGTTGAGAGCAATTCAAAAGGTCAAATGTCTGGCCTTTTACTTAAAAGAGTTGACATGGGGGAAGAGTCTGTGCTCGAGGCAAAGGGTTTATTCTATGGTATAGGCCATTCTCCAAACAGTCAGTTGTTGGAAGGGCAGGTTGAACTTGATCATACGGGTTACGTGTTGGTCGAGGAGGGTTCTGCAAGGACTTCCGTACAAGGTGTATTTGCTGCTGGAGATGTACAGGTAATGAAGTCGAGATTTATTTGTGCTTCAGCATTTTTCTACTTTAGAGTCTTTCAAGGTTTGTCAATTAACATGTCAAGCTTTCTTACTTGCTCTGCTCCTACTCTGCTGCTTTCTTAACCATGGGAGCATTCTTACTTCTGTGGACCCTATCTGTTTACCTGTTCTTTGGGGTCCAGCAATCCAGTTCAGCTTGCACATAGACTGATAAAGCACAGAATGTATATCAGAGCTCTTTAGTTAACATGTCTTTTTTTTTTTGCTAATTGATGAGCTTGTTAGGGACGGTTAAGTGCATTTTTTTTCAAGAATGTGGAATGATTGATGTTAGAATAATTAAATATTAAACCACGCCTTTATGAAACAGCTTAAGCTTTTAGAATAGTTGACAGTGGTCTCACAAAATCTCACATGGTATCAGAGTGAGAGGTCTTGAGTTCAAATCTTTCTAGGCCCCATTTACCTCCCCATTTAAATCTGTCCATGCTTAGTACTAGGCAAAAAGACTAGAGTAAGCGTGAGGGGGAGTGTTAGAATTATTAAATTTAAGCCAATGCTTTATTTAATATGTCACCGCTGTATGGTCAATGCTTATGACAGAAAACTGATATTTCATTCTGACGGATTATGTATTTGCTTGATTGAACTTTGGCCATTAGAATATGATATGATTTAGCATGCCAGGCCCAGCAATATATTAATCAAGATCCAATAGTGAGGCTATTCTATCGTAATATATTTTAGAACATGGTTTGTAATCAGTCAGTTGCCCACTCATTCGAGTTTAGGGGTTTGGTGCATTTACTGGCATCATCATAAATTCACAAGCGTTGCCTGTAGCTATGCCCCAGAGTTCCTAAAATGTTTTTTTTTTTGGTAAGGAGAGTTCCTAAAATGTTGTGAGTGCAATATCTGAATAAATCACATTCTCTTGTTACACTCATAATGTGGTAGTATCTTTGCAAAATAATCATATGATCTTCTAGATTCCTAATAATTGTTAATCCGTGCCTATTAAACAGGACCATGAATGGAGGCAAGCCGTAACTGCTGCTGGATCAGGATGTATCGCTGCTTTGTCGGTGGAAAGATATCTTGCAAGCAATAATCTGCTTGTGGAGTTTCATCAGGTATTTGAACTTTGGAAGAAATTTCGTTGCAGTTCCTCTATTTTCTTTTTGAGAAATTTATCAAATTAGTCTGCCATGTTCAATATGGCTCTATTGAGAAAGCTACAGACTACGGTAATACTTATGCTCATTTTTTCTTCAGAATTTTGGCATAATGAGAGAAGGAAAGTCTATAGCTAGTGAATATTTGCGCTTGCCTTGTCTTTGATATGTGCATTTAAGATGTTACACAGTTGTTTGACGCATTTCCTGTAGCTTACATTTGCTATTAGTTGCTCTATATGTGTATTGTACATCTTCAATGGCCTAGATGTGCTCTCGGTATCTTGGTCAGCTAAATTATCTTCCGATTGGTCTTTTAGATTTTCAGAAGCCACACTGTTAGCTGGTCTGAACCACTTCGTTGTGATATCTAGTTTGCTTTTTTGAGCTGTGTTGGAATTCTTTGCTGTTCTGGACCCATCAATGAAGGGGGAACTTTTAATTGTCCGAAATTGATGACGTCCTCTTGATGTAAACTTTTTTGCAGCCTCATACTGAAGAAGTTAAGAAAGAAATTACAGATAGAGATGTGCAAGAGGGTTTTGATATCACACGGACCAAGCACCGGGGGCAGGTGTGCTTTTGTGCAGATATGAAAATTAGCACGTGATGATTAATATTTCCTTGTTGGAAAATTTAAAGTTCAGGCCTTTAGTTTTTCCTTAACATGTATTTTTGTTTTCCCTAATTCAGTATGCTCTACGGAAGTTGTACCATGAAAGCCCTCGGCTTGTATGTGTACTATATACAGCACCAACATGTGGTCCCTGCCGAACTTTAAAGCCTATTCTTGGCAAGGTACTTTATGGTGCTCCCTTCAATTCAAATTCTATGGCATTTCATAAATGTATTATGCCTGCACAGTTTGCTTTCCTCTTCCTCTGGCTTCTGCGCATCAAATTTGGAATTATACTTTTGGAGATGGCGACTCTGCATGAGACTTCTAATTTCTTTCTGAGGAATAAAAGTTGTTGATGAATTGTGGACTACAAAGATCTAGTAGCTCAGATACATCAGAATGCGCTTTCAGGCTATGGCTGATTTATAGATGACCATCCTAAGGTTTGAGTGTGGTATGAATAGCTTTGTTTTGGGTCATTTTCAACATTTGCGTTAATCTCACTCTAGGTGCTGAGTAGTAAAATTGGGTGCTGTGCTAGTGACACACTATTCCTGTGGGGATGCACACGAGATTTCTGGCTGTTATAATGAGCATATATTGATTGTTTGTCTCTGCATTTAATGGGTCTTATTTATTTTGCAAATTTCTGATTGTGATCACCTGTTTGGCTAACTATGTCGCTTTATCTATTTCCCTCTCGACAGGTGATAGATGAATTTGATGAAAATGTACATTTTGTTGAAATTGATATAGAAGAAGATCCAGAAATAGCAGAAGCAGCAGCAATTATGGGCACACCGTGCGTGCAGTTTTTCAAGAATAAGGAGATGATCAGGTTAGATTATTATTTTCTCTCATTCCGAACTTCTTTATTTGCCTCTGCATCTGGGCTTCATATCGTTATAACTGAGCTAGTTACTTGCTTATTCTGCATGATTGGGAAATATATTTTATATTTTGGTTCAAATCAAACAAAGTACTCCTGTCTTGTTTGCTGTAGTTAGGCAATTCTATGACATCTTCGATCACTTTTGACTATCTCGTCCCCATCCAGAGAGTTCTTTCTATTCAGGAATAGCCATTTGGCAAATTCACTGTCTCCGTCATTGAGCTAGCGCTGATTGCTGGTGCAAAATTATTCTATGCTGGTGATACAGGATGATCTCAGGAGTCAAAATGAAGCAAGAGTACAGAGAATTTATTGAGGCAAACAAATGAGAACATTTCCCTTACTTGTTTAGTTGCTGCCAATGTCTGTCGATTCAGTTTTGTTCCATCCAAGCTAGCCAGTCGAATAATGCCCATTCTATTGCTCGATGAGATCTTTCTATTCGTCAATCCCAATGGATTATTTCTACCAAGTTCCAAAAAAGCAATATAGAGAATTTAATATTTGATTGAATCATTGAAAATCTCATGTTAGTTTTGATAGATTTATAGAGGGAGAAGTGGAATCTTCTCGAATCATTCTTGTTGCACCCTCCAGACATGCATGGTTAACTCAAATTTTGGTTCAAATGTTGCATGGATATTGTGGATTATTTCTTTCGATTGTATATGTCGAGATTAGGACTGATGACATATCATATATCTGTTATACTGTGTACGGGATGCTTTGTCGCAAGGTAGAGTCGTTCTGTGATTGATCCTTGGTAAACAAATGAAGCTGGCAAACTCTTCGGGTCAGTCCTTCGGCCTGTGCAAATCCAACCTCCACTTCTCGAGATGCAATGTGATAAGGCCATTAGCAGAATGGCAACTCAGTCAGGTTTTATTAATGTCAATTTAAAGTTGATCCAAACTTTTTGAAAGTTCATCGTCTGTTTTACCTTGATTTAGCTGGCTATTTGGAAAAATCGAGCCGAGTATAGTCAATGAGTTCAATTCTCAAACATTACTCAGCTCAAAAACGGTCAAAATCTTAGACACGAGTTCAACGTGCGTGATGTTGGTGCGATGTCGATATTTTTGTGCTGAACTTGATTCGATACGAGTTATTTAGGCTATAGGTACGGTTCTAGAAGTGCAAGAAAATTAAAACGATGTGTTATTTGTGTCGGCACATTAGTTAGTAATCTATCACAGGAAACAATCAGGAAGAAGCGTGTCTCGGATTGAAATATAACATTCTTGTCACAAAAGGGGAAGGAAGAGAAATGAGAACAAAGAAAGAATTGTATTTCTGTTACAACTTGGTTTACATGTACAATGCTTAATATATAAAACAAGATATGTGCAATAAGAGGAAAGAATATCTTTTATATAATCAATCCTAATCCTGAATTGATTCATTCAATCAACTATAATCTCGGAATGATTTAAATGTATCAATCATTATCTGGATTGATTCAGGCATGTCTTCCAACACTCTCCCTCAAGCTGGTGGCTTATATATGTCCAAGACACTTAACTTGCTCGGTAGATATGTGTGTTGTCTTTGGCATAAAGGTTTGGTGAAGATATCTGCAGGTTGTTCTATGGTTCCAATCCGTCTTGTTTTGATTATCCCTTCTTGGATCTTGTCTTGAGTGAAGTGACAATCCACTTCGATATGCTTTGTTCTCTCATGCACTATTGGATTTGCCGCAAGCTTGAGTGCTGCATCATTGTCGTAGAACAGCAATGTTGGTCCTTTTACTTTCACCCTAAGGTCCAAAAGAAGGCCTTGTATCCATACTATTTCACATACGGTCTTAGTCATAGCTCAATATTCTGCCTCAGCTAATGATAAGGATACGATATATTGTTTCTTTGTCTTCCATGAAAGCAATGATTCTCCTATTTTGATGCAGAATCTAGTGATAGACCTTCGGCTCATAGGACGTGGCATAATCCGTGTCACAATAGGCAGTCATTTTCATGTTACATTTTCTGGAAAGAAGAATTTCAAGTCGTAGGCATCACTTTAAGTACTTTATGACTTTCAAGGCTGCATTCATGTGGGATTGTTTCGGACTATGCATGAACTGATTGAGTGTCTGAACTGCATAACATATATCAGGTTTGGTCATGGTGAGGTAGATTAGTTTCCCGACGAGTCTTTGATAACTTGATGGATCCTTGAGTAATGGGTCATTATCTAATGATCCCATATCATATTCGGCTATAGTCAGTTTGATGTTCTGCTCGATAGGGATAACAACTGGTTTGCATCTTGATAGATCTGCTTTTGATATAATTTCCAAAACAAATTTTTGTTGGCTAAGAGAGATTCCCTAGTCTGATCGGGCAATTTCAATTCCAAGGAAATATTTGGGTGATCCTAAGTCTTTAATATGAAAAGTGGAATGCAGACAATCTTTCAGATTTTTGACAGCAGAATCATCGTTCCCCATAATCAGTATGTCATCGACATATATCATTAGATGAATAGATGACGTACCTCTCGTCTATGTAAATAGAGCATAATCATGTCGAGACTGACTGAAACCAGCTGTCATAAGCACAGTAGTAAATTTAGCATATCATTGTCGAGAAGCTTGTTTGAGACCATAAAGGGATTTATGGAGACGACATACTCTAGACTCCCCCTATCTCTTTAATCCCTGTGGAAGATCCATATAAATTTCTTCATCCAGATCACCATGGAGGAAAGCATTGTGAACATCCATTTGATGTAGTGGCCAATCACGAAACGCAGCAATCGACAGAAAAGAGCGAACTGTGACGTCTTTCAACTGATCCATTTGCTTTGTATTTTATTTTGTAAACCCATTTGCAACCAATTGGTTTACGTGTGGTGGCAATGGTACGATTTCCCAAGTTTTATTTTCCATCAGGGCATGTAATTCTGCCTTCATTGCTTTTTGCCAATGTGGGTCAGTAGCTACTTCTTCATATATGGAAGGTTCGCTTTCTTCTGAAATTCAAATAATACAACATGTGTGGTCCGATGACAGCTGATGAAAAGAAACATAAGAGGAAACTGGATAGTGAATACCTGGTGAAGCAGCACATACGTAGTCCTTGGTCCATGTAGGTGGTCGAGTAGCACGACCAGACCGTCGAGGTGGATCAGGTTGTATTTGCTCATATTGATTCCGAGTATCAGCTTCTCCTGTGGAAGAGGAGGCAGGACTCTCTTCAAAATTTTCTACATATTCTTCTGTTAAATGTTCTGGATTTGAAGAATCGCCAATGGTGTCTATTTCTGGGCTAGTATCTGGATAATTTGACGATGGAGCAAGAACATATTGCTATCGAGAAGACAAGTCCTCTTCAGATAAGAATTGACGATGATCCAGAATCGGTCCAGAATGTTCAACCGAAGATGCTTCATTTTGGAAAGGAAATATGTCTTCATGGAAAATAACTTCTCTGCTTATAAAGAAATTTCCTGTGAATAGTTCAAAAACACGATAGCCCTTTTTAAGAGTTGAATATCCCATGAAAATGCATCGTCGGGTGTGGGGACCCATTTTGTCCTGAGGACCTAATGTAGTGGTATAGCATAAACAATCGAAAACTCTCAGATGATGAGTTTTTGGTTTCTTCCCAAAAAATAATTCAAATGGAGTTCGTCCATCAAGAATCCGAGATGGCATGTGATTGATTAGGTAAGCTGTTGTGACTACACAATCACCCGAAAAATTTTCTGGAATAGAAGTTTGGAACTTAAGGGCTCGTGCAACTTCTAAAAGATGGCGGTGCTTACGCTCAACAATCCCATTTTGTTGTGGGGTGTATGTGCATGTGCTTTCATGAAGAATTCCTCGAGAAGAAAAAAGTATTGTACATTCATTATTAAAGAATTCCTTCCCATTGTCATTCCGAATACGCTGGACAGTTTTTCCAAATTGACTTTTTGAGAGAGAAAGGAAAAACTTCAAATGAGAATGCACTTGACTCTTGGATTGCATAAGAAAGACCCATGTAGCATGTGAGTAGTCGTCCACAATAGTAAGGAAAAATCGAGATCCATCATGATTTTGTGCATGGTAAGGTCCCCAAACATCGGCATGAATCAGCGAAAAAATACTTGTGGCACGAGATTTGCTAGTGGGAAAGGGTGCACGAGATTGCTTTGCTAAAGGGCAAATTTGACATTGAGGATGTGGAAAAGAAGCACTGTGACCTAATCGCTGATGAGAAAGAATATTTTTGTCATTGGTACTGGCATTACACAATGATTGATTATTCAATGGAAAGCATGATAAATCAAAATTTTTTGGGAAAGCTGGTCCATAAATATGGCCCTTGTGAGACACTACCCAAGCCCATCAGTTTGCCAGTCGAAAGGACCTGAAGAAACAATTATCAGAATTGAAGAAAACTCAACAGGGATTATTCTCACAAACTCTTGAAACAGAAATGAGATTGAAATGGAAATTAGGGACATATAGGACTTTTCGAAGAGTGATGAGAGGACTAAGGATTACGGTGCCAATTTTTGTGACATATGTAATGTTTCCGTTTAGAAGACATACTGAAATTGGCGAATTGAGATCTTCATCAATATGTGAGAAAAGACTCTTACTGCATATAATATGGTCACTAGCACCCGAATCAATTATCTATGCATTATTTGAAATGGTGCTCGAACAATAAGATGTACTTGAGAAAATTGCCACTTTATCAGAATTCTTCAATTTTTTTAGAGCTTTCATCAGCTGCTGATATTCATCATGAGTAATTTGCTGATTGAATTTGTCAACACTTGGCCCAATGACCTGATGAACTGAGAATTCCTTTTCTTTCTTCCCTTTATCTCTGAGTTTTCCATCCAATTTCCAGTAAGTATCTATTGTGTGATGTGGCCTTTTGCAATAATCACAAAATAATTTTCCTTTTAAATTTTGGCCATTGCCCTTTTTATACGAGGCCGAAGATGGACCGCCTAATTTAAAAATCGATGCTAATGCAGCTTCATAGGGGCGTCCGATCCAGGGGCTTGGTTCTTCACTCGTGAGCCGTCGGATTTTGGGTTTCAATCTAAACCGTCCATTATGTATATGGAGCCCTTCTCTTTTCCGTGAAACCCTAGTGGTGCAGCCACAGATCTCCATTTTGCTCCTGCCTTTTCTGCGGCTATTCCTCTCGAGTGAGCTCTTGTCTGAGCTGTGAGGAGTGTCGATTCCCCGACCTTTATGTGCTCTGACGAAGCTAGTCGTTGGCTTTCCTCCTGGACGGCAAGCTGGTAAATTCGGCCTAGTGAAGGCACCGGATCCATCGCCAGAATCTGAGAACGAAAAGGTAAGTATGTTTCGTTCAAAATCAAGAGAAATCGAGTCGCCTTCTCCCTATCCTTCATGGATTTGTACTGTGGCAACGTTGATTCTGGCCCCTCAAGAAGCTTCTAATTCATTCCAAAGCGCTGAAAGCTTGTTGAAACAAGCTGTGACCGTCACATTCCCTTGTTTTAATTCGTTGAGTGCCTGGGTAAGAGAGAAAATTTTCGCACAATCAAGCTTACCATACATTTCTTTGATATTTTCCCACATGCACTTTGAGTCCTCCGTCGGGGGAAGTCCGGCCGCGATCTCTGGAGAAATGCAATTGCCAATCCATGTTCGGATGAGGTGGTTGCATTTCCTCCAGTGTCGTGCTAGACATTTGTCGGAGGGGATCAGGATGGCTCCGTCAAGGAAGCCGTCCTTGTCCTTTGTTACTAGTGCTCGTCGGAACTCCTGAGACCATCGGGAAAAATTTTCCGAGCCGATCAGTTGTTGGCTGATAAGACGTAACTCCGGTCCATCGGCGGTGGAAGTATACAGTGGGTCGTCAGGCTCCGGGCGACCATTGGCAGCAGGAAGCGAGAACGGCACCCATCCGGGTTGAACAACCGGGTAGGGATTCGTTCCCTGACCCGACATACTAGATTCGAATGCCTGACCCACATAATGCATTCCGGGCCAGGGGTGTGGGCTTGCCCCAATATTGGTTGGTGGGCTCTCTCTGGTCTGGTCGTGTTCTCCGTGGCCCGTGGAATTTTGGGCCTGATTTGTTGGTCCTTGAAAATTGTACCACGGATTCGAATGGGTTGGTCCATACCAAAATGAGTTGAATGGGCCCTAGATGGGCAGCCACTGGATGTGTTGGCCCAAATTGGGTTGCCCCTGGTTTGGCTGTGCCTGAACAGGGCCTTGCTGAATAGGTTGGATTTGTTCGGTGGACGATTGGCTTGATGTGATTCTAGTCGGATTCTCCACTGTTGATTCCACGAGTATCCTCCAGATTTTCACTTGGAATCTGGTCTTCTGAACTGGAAGGATTCTTTGACATGGTATCGGTAAGATGGTTTTTTTTTTAAATTGAATTGCTCAAAGAACTGATTCCTACACTGGAGTGCTAATCTTGTTTTGCAGATTAGTGTCTTCCGCAACAGGAAGGATAGAAAAGAAGAAATCGGAAGGCAATCAAAAAGGAGAATTTTTGCGGAAGCTAAGCCAGGAACGTGAGCTCTGATACCATGTCACGAAAGGGGAAGGAAGAGAAATTAGAACAAAGAAAGAACTATATTTTTGTTACAACTTGGTTTACATGTACAATGATTAATATATAATACAAGATATGTGCAATAAGAGGAAAGAATATCTTTTATATAATCAATCCTAATCCTAGATTGATTCATTCAATCAACTATAATCTCGGAATGATTTAAATGTATCAATCATTATCTAAATTGATTCAGGCATATCTTCCAACAATTCTACACCTGTGCTCAAAATGTGATGTGAAAATTGGGATCAATGATATGCAATGTAGCAGTAGCACTCGATGCGGCTTTGCGTGCGAATCACTCAAATCTAGTATTGAAAAGCTCAAATTCTGACTCCCTTTTGCGGTCGAGCTACTGGAACTTGATTAAGAACCCTCAAGTTCAATGCTTTCGACCAAAAAATAAAAGTTAGATATTTCGATAAATCGAGCTCAAGTACTTTTAATTAAGTAGGTTTGTCTAACTTGATTTCCCTTCTTGGTCACATCTATCCTCTCATCTGTTGGCACAAGTTGGACTTTTCTGTCCAATTGTCGACACTAAAACAGGAGCATTTCAGCAAATCTCCATATCCTCCGAGATTCTATTACCCATGTGCCTCTCTTCCTGTAATGACCCTTTTCTTTTCATAATAGTCAACCATATTCTCAAAACCTTTGACTTTTGTTCTCATCTTTGTTCCCCCACAAAAATACTTCATATCCTCTTGTCCTAGTTTGTGCTCTTCCATTATTTTCATGCACCATGTGTGGCACTGGCAAACATTTACGGACAGTGATGATTTTTTTTTTGGTCAGAAAAGTCGATCACATCCTAGAAACGATAGTGCCTGAAAATATTGATTTTAAAAATGCATGTGATCTTGGTAAAAAGGAAGTCCTCGTCATCGACATACCGAGTGGCTAGCCGGCTCTATGGTCTCTTCAGTTGCTCAACGCCCAGTGTAAGTTTTGGGAAATATACACTACAATCCTGGACATTCGACATAAAGTTTCACATGTCGGGTCGACCCAACTAGAGTATCACAAACTTTATTTTTATTTTTGCTATTTCGTTTCCCTTATTTAAATTCTCAAATTCAGCACTGCTTCACATTCTACCTTTTCTTCTCCAATTTGTCTCTCTGATCTTTTTTATGTCAATGAGATGACTCTCGCATCCTTGGATCTTGTCCCTAATTCTTCGCTTAGCTGTTTTGATGTTTTATCTGCACGTCCACATGGGTGACACACCCATGTCCTTGCATGCGAGATCTGTGTAGATATGCCCCTCGATCTTCTCTCCTTTTTATACGAGGAAAAGAACACCAGAAGTGCCAAAACTTGTGTACAGCGCTCACTTTAGTGCTAAAAGTTTGTTTCGGATCACTTAAATACCAAAATCGGAGAAAAACGATCACTTAAGTGCCAATGGCAAGAAATTCCGGCCAAATAAATACGTGACTTTTTTAATTAAAATTTTAATCTACATGGCATTTCCACGTGTATATTTTGAATTTCTCAATCCTACGTGGCATTTCCACGTGTAAATTTCGAATTTTCAATTATTTTTCAAAATTTTTTTCTGTTTTTTCCTTCTTTTCTTCTTTTTCTTCTTCTTCTTCATTTGGCCGGTGACCGGACACCGGCCACTGGCCATGCTCGGCCACCTGGCCTCGCTGGGGGTCGCCCAGGCCACGGCGGCCTTGTCCGGGCGAGGCCAGGCGGCTAGCCATGGCCGGTGGCCGGTCACCGGCCAAACAAAGAAGAAGAAAAAAGAAAAGAAAAAAGGAAAAAAAATCCAAAAAAAGTTTTAAAAATATCAAAATATTATTAAATATTGTCCTTGTCAGCGCCGACGTGCCACGTATGACTGAGAAATTAATAAAATATGGCCATGTCAGATTTTCGCACGACCCAAATCAGAGTTGGCACTTAAGTGATCGTTTATTTTTTAAAAGTGGCACTTAAGTGATCCGAAATAAACTTTTGGCACTAAAGTGAGCGACGTACACAAGTTTTGATACTTCTAGTGTTCTTCTCCCTGCTATATATGATCTTGGGTTGCATATATGAATAGCACATCTTGTCGTCAACTGTTTGTTCCTTCACTACAAAAAAACATGTTTTTTCCAACAAAATTTCCAACGAAAAATTCGAAAAAATTCGTTGGAAAACGAATTTCCAACGAATTTTCTAACGAAAAAAAATTCGTTGGTAATAAGTCGTCGCAAATTTTTCCAACGAAAAATTTCAATTTTCGTTGGAAATTTGCGACGAATTTTTTTTCGTTGGAAAATTCATTGGAAAACTCGTGGTTAAATTCGTTGGAAACGAACCTTTTTTCCGACGAATTTTTTTCGTTGGAAACTGTAATTTTTTTTTGTCGAAAAATTGTGAAAATTTTTTTTCCATCGAAAAAATTTTTTTTGGTCGAAAATTTTTTTTTTGGTCGAAAAATAGCCCTCGCCGGCCATGGCAAGCTCGGCCCTCGGCATGGCCGACGAGGGCCAGCCTCATCGCCGGCGAGGGCCGAGCTCACCCAGATCTGGGCGAGCTCGAGCTCGCCGGCCATGGCGAGCTCGGCCCTCGCCATGGCCGACGAGGCTTGCCCTCATGGCCGGCGAGGCTGTTGCGCCTCTTCTTGTTCTTCCCAGAACAAGAAGATGAAGAAGAAGCAGCAGCAGCAGCAGGGGCAGGAGCAGGCGGGGTCGCCGCCCGTCAAGTCCGTCGTCGTCTCCTAGCCTCGCCGGCGACAAGGCTTGGTGGCGTCGGGGGCGTCGGAGGCTTGGTGTCCGTGGCGACGGAGCCGGAGCCGGAGCCGGAGGAGGAGGGCGGCCGGTGAGGGAGGAGGCGGAGGGGGAAACGAAGGGAGAAGGTGAAGGCGAAGGAGAGAGAGAGAGAGAGAGAGAGAGAGAGAGAGAATGAATGTTGAAATTGAGAATTGTGGGGATAATAAGCGCGAAAATATTGAATAAGGAACAAGTAGGGTTTTTGTTGCAAAATTCGTGGGAAATTTCTCACGAATTTTGCAACGAAAATTGTACACACTAAAATAATTGTCTGGAATTGGGAATTTCCAACGAATTTTCCAACGAAAATTGTACACACTGAAGTAATTGCCCGGAAAATTGAAATTCGTTGGAAAATTCGTTGGAAATTTCCAACGAATTTTCCAACGAATATCAAAAATGCCAAACAAAATCGGGTTTTTTTTGTAAATCGTTGGAAAATTCGTTGGAAATTTCCAACGAATTTTCCAATGAAAATTGTACACACTGAATTAATTTCCCGGAAAATTGAAATTCGTTGGAAAATTCGTTGGAAATTTCCAACGAATTTTCCAACGAATATAAAAAATGCCGAACATTATCGGGTTTTTTTGTAATTCGTTGGAAAATTCGTTGAAAATTTCCAACGAAAAAAATTCGTTGGAAATTTCCAACGAATTTTTCCAACGAATTTTCCAACGAAAATTGTACACACTGAAGAAATTTCCCGGAAAATTGAAATTCGTTGGAAAATTCGTTGGAAATTTCCAACGAATTTTGCGACGAAAATTTTTCGTTGGAAATTTCCAACGAATTTTGCTTTTCGTTGGAAAATTTGTCGCAAATTTGCAACGAAAATTTTTTCGTCGCAAATTTTCGTGGCAAAAATCTAGTTTTTTTGTAGTGCTTGGTGTGAACTGAGCCACAACAACTTGTTTTTTTATCGTGCTTTGCACTCGGATTCATTCAGAAAGAGAAAGAGAGAGAGATATCTATACGAGTATCCTGCCGGATCTCTAGGTGGCGTGCTGTGATCTTCAATCGATAAATATATTCTCACAAGGAATTTATGTCACGATACAACCTTCAACATGTAATTTAATCTCCATATGCATGTGTTTTAAGAGCAAAAGAAAGTGGTTGCTCCAAATTTTACGACGTATGATCGGTTTGATCTAATAGAGTAAGTGCAGGCGAGACTCACTCGATATGATATCGTTGTTTATGGATCTAGCCAATGTGGAGGATTGCTGCCACTTCTATCCATGTTTTTTTTTTTTTTCTTTCTTGCTTTTGTTAGATCCCGGTCAAGAACGAATCTAGAACAAGTAAATTGGGGAGCCAAATGTGTGGATGGTGAGTAGACAAATTATTTAATGAATATATCATATTGATTAGTGGGTAATTTTAGTTAATGAATGTACGATGGAGAATTCTCTTTTGTATGATTAAGATCTATTATGTGACAAAGATGTATCTTTTTTGAATATAGAAAGATGTTTATTTATAACATAAATAGTAAAAGATTTCTGACTCGCTTAATAATCTTTAAGCATGACAATAACTCTTGACTTTTTACGATTATAATCACAAGATTCACAATGTCTGTTATAAGAGTCAATAGATGCAAACTTGTAATGGATACTTAACATTACCAAAATTACATCTAATAGTAAATAAAATATTCCCATAGGCACAAAAAATATGCTATTTCTCAAGTCGGAAACAACCAATTGCATTGCATTGATTTATCCTAAAGACATGCGAACTAGTGGAGTGCCACACCGTAGATGGTGACTGATATGCCCTTAGGCACGGCCATACAGTCTTTCACTATGAAGTTATAGATGGAACTCGACCTTGGTTCCATAAGAGCAACTCACATGCAAAATGAGTCACTTCAAATATGTTCATTGCTCGAGCCCGAGTCTAATGTTTGTACAATAGTATCTGAAATTGATCAAAAAGATATACATTGGTAATATTTTATCTCAATGTGGTGGCTTTCGGGACCGCCTAGATCCCACCTTATGGTGTTTGCATTGTAATGACTAAGAGAGCTTGCGCATCTTTAATTCCAAGGTTTCTCCGAATTTTTTGATCCCATCACAAATGATTTGGCAATCTCTCAAGTGCAGGTCTAGCTATTTCATAGTGCTCGAGGGTGTCGTTGTTGATTCAAATGACAAAGACATTGTTACATGCTATTTCTCAAGTCCGAAACAATTGGTTACTTAATCATCTCATGCTTCGTAATCAGAAGCATCGTCATTTAGCTTTTAACTTAGAAGGTATTGAAAAGTTCCTACAAAAACTTTCCAAGGCTATGAAACTTGAAGAGATCCGAGGAATTTTGGGAGTCAAATTGAGGACGCATTTGTGAATGATTCTTGCTTTAGCCTAATTGATATGGTAGCAAACCATTTCGACTCCTTTTTGTAGACGAGACGATATATGGGTGAGCAATTCTAGGTGGAACTTGGAACTTATATGTTGGAACAAGTTACTCATTTTTTGGAACCTCAAGCATATCATATATACTTTAGAACCTGAAACCTACCCTGTCACGGGTTCTAAGGTCAATTTTAGGGTCTACCTAGGTTCTACCTGTATAATTAATTGACTTTTAATTATCATCACTTATTATTACAATCCACTGATCACGATTTTTTTAGACACTCGAAAGATACGAAATATTAACAAAGTAAAAGTCTCAGTCATAAAATAGAAGTACAGATCAGTGGTTTCAGATTAGACAGTTATCATCAGAAGTCATGGAATACTGCAGGAGCATGCGAAGACATAGATCAAGAAAAACACAGAAATTTGTTCCATATTTCACTTATCTAGAAATTACCCGTCGAAATAAGTCCCTCAATTTTTGAAACCTGGTTCCTATACTGCATACCCTTGTTCCTACCGGTCCGCTTGCAAGTTCTACTCTGAAATCATGCTCACCCCGTTACGAAACCCGAAAGTAATTAATTATATTATAAGCTGTCGCTTGTTTTCCTGCAGTGTGGAAAGATTGGGAAGATACCAAGGGGGTGGACGATGGGTTCAACGCTTTCTCCAGAAATAACGGGAGTGAACAATGATGTGTCCAAAAAGTATTTTTCACCCTATGGTATAGTCATAGGGTAAGATGCTCCTCTTCGTTTTAAGAGCATAAAGTTTAAGGAACTTAGTGGGGCCCACCCTCTCTTTTTCAACGGGTGTCAATTCATCCGGACGGTGGGGGCGCGCCCACCCGATCGGTGCCTCCCCCACTTCCTCAAGACAAAACGCTCCCATTTTCTCCTCCTTCATCGAGTGGTCTTTTCCTTTTCTTTGTACTTTTTTGAAAAAATATATCTTCTCAAATCATGGTTCCACGAGGAAGGGAAACTGGTCTCTCTCTCGATTTTGTCGTGTCATTTAAGAGGTGTGATTCTTGCGTATAAAAACCTATTATGCGAATTGGTACTGTACGTTCAAATCTATTATCGTCGATATATATTTTCTTTTTAAGGAGAACTTTATGTGTCATCTAATCCTTATTTTCCTTGAATGTCTGGAATGTGACAGTTCAAAATCCACTGAACATGAACATGATGGCGTTGCAGACATTAGAACCAAAATCTAGGCTAAGTCGTATTTGATAATTAATTGGACATTGATCTTCGATCGACTAATTAAAATCATGAATTTCTGGCTATCACAATCTTGCTAAAAATTCCACAGCGCGCATTATGTAAGCGCTGTGAAATTTCCAAAAAAGAGTAACTTTGGGAATAGACTATCCACACGTTGAGAATTTATAAGAAGAATTTGCACCTTGAATATGTTGCCAGGTCTATTTTTATAACTTACATTCTTTTCGTGTCTAATAGAAATAGGAAAGGAAGACACGTAGAAGATCTGAGTTTTATGACTATAGTTCCTAAGTATAACGATGTGATGACAACAACATTAAAATCGCCAAGACTTCAACTTTACATTTACTAAACAACAAAAGAAGAAGTTATACATCTTATATACCGATTTTGTCTTTGTGTACATGTGTGTGTACGCGAAAAAAGTTATAAACAAAAGCATTATAGGTTGATTATGTAAGCAGAAAATAGGCAGTAGAGGTCAAATTCTGCGGATTATATATATGCTTGACTTAGAGCATGCTCAATCCTCTATTTCTTCAATTCTTTCTTTTTATTGATTTATAAAAGTCTATGTTTCTTCTATGAAAAGAGCGGCAGCATGCGCGCAAAGAATTAAACTATAGAGAGCGATGATGATAGGGGAAGGCGACGATGATCAACACGCTGATAAAGACTTCTCTTGCAATGGAAACCCACCTTAGTCAATCAAACTAATTAATTAATGGAAAATAACAGCTCACCGAGAAATGAAATTAAACTTTTTTTCTTTTCTTTTTCCTGCATGCATGTGTAAAGAAAGGTGAAAAACAAAAAAAAAACGAAGTATACAAACACGCACAGACGTCTAAAAACATCATCGTCGTCGTCGGATGCAAATAGAAAAACAATAGAAATCACATAGGGTTGAGGTCCTGCACGCTAAGTAACTACTTCATATTAATATTGAATTACACCATGATATGTATAATTTATCACTGACCATCTTTTTTCTTCTTCTTCTTCTTCTTCTTCTTCTTCCCACACCACCACTTTGAAAAATGACTAATTGACGATGAGAACTTCAGCTCGGCGGACAGCTGACGGCGGCTCTGATCATTCCATTAGCCCTCTTTACCGGAGAGATTGGAGACTGAGTTCACGCCACGTCGCTTTCTCTCTCTGTCTCTTTCATAGTCTCAACAGGAAGATGCTGAGCTCGGGGCCCCCGTTGCCGTCCGGGTTCAACATGTAGAACGCCTCGGAGTCGCGGCTCCCGACGACGCGCTCGAACCTGGCCCTCATGTACAGCAGCTCCCCGTCCCCGCCGCCGCTGGCCTTCTGGCCGTCGTCCGCCAGCACCGGGATCACGCCGGCCCCGACCGACATGGTCCGCACTGTCCTCAGCACGTGCAGGTCGGACTCCGTGCACACGCGGGACGCGGCGTACCCGCACTTGCGCCCGTTGCAGTACATGGTCCAGGCCGGCTCCTGGAACAACCTCGGCGGGCGGTCGGCGGCCGTGGAGGCGGTCTTCTCGCACTCGAGGGCGATGCGGACGAGGCCAGAGGACATCTCCTTGACGAGGGCGGAGGTGGAGATGGCGAGCTCGAGGAGAAGGACGGGGTCGGACTGGGGGCCGTCCTGGACCGCAAAGGACACGTGGCCGCGTCGGTGGCCGAAGAGGGTGCCAGTGACTTTGCGGCCGAGGGAGGTGGAAGAGGAGGAGGAGGAGGAGAGGGAGAGATGGCGGGGGAGGGAGAGGAAGCGGCAGGCGGCGGCAGGGGCGGGGATGAGGCTTTGGAGCTGGAAGGAGGAGATGAGGCTGAGGAAGGAGCGGAGGAGGGAGGAGATTTTAATGGAGCGATGATGGGTTGTTGCTGCCGATGACCTGGAGGAGGATTTGCGGAGGAGGAGCTTGTTGTCGGAGGGTGCAGAAGCGGCCATATCTTCATGGTGGGATCGAGAAGGCGGCGGTGTCGGCGATGACGGGGTGCATGGTCGAGGGAAGCTCGAGGAAGGAGTGATTCTTCTGGCGCTTCTGTAGCTGCCGCTGCTGGTGGTGCTTCTCTGGAGAGCGAGTTCTTGTGATCTCATAGTGCGTGCGACAGAGAGAGAGAGAGAGAGAGAGAGAGATGAAAGGACAATTTGACGAAATGGGAGAGAAAGTGGAGAAAGCTTTTGTTCTGGTGTTGCTCTGTAGCTTCGTACAGAGAGAGAGAAGAAGAAGTCTAGAAGGGGTATATTCGGGAGGGAAGGGGGACAAAGATGATGATGGTGTTGGGGGAGGGGAGGTGGGGAAATATATATATAAAAATATATATATATATATATATATATAAGGGGAGACTGTGGAGGCTTTGTGGGTTCGTGTGTTTTATTATGATTATCATCATTTTCTTGTGCATGCTCACCCATTTTTATCTCTACCATTTCTTTCTTTCTTTTGTTCTTTATCTCCGCCAATTGTTATATAACATATACCAAAAAGAATAAATGGTTACCATGGTTGATGAGTTCTACTGCAGATGTACATGCAAAGTCGATTGGGTACTGTGTGCTTCTCCCCCTTCAGGAGCAGATTGGCCCAATGTAAATATTGCTGTTGAATGGAGAACCTCTAAATCTAAATCTAACCTTTCAAACGTCAACAAGTCACATCACATTTTTGAATTGATTTTTCTCTTTCATCGTTTTCCCACTCTGGCCCTCCTCCTGTGGCTATGCGCGCGCCTCGTGCGCCCGCGTATGGGTTATACTCAAATGACTGAAACGAAAGTCGTAATCAGACCGGATTATGAGTTTGAGCATACTGGACGAGAAGCTACTAAGATGAATTAACAGTATAACTCAGCAATTATTTGATAGAAAATTGTTTAACAATTATGAGAAGTTTACTAAGATGAAACACAAGCGAGGGCCAACCCTTGCCCAAATATATCCAAACTAAGATGGAAATGTTGAAAAGAAAAGATGATCCCCAAAACACTCTGCGGAATAGGTAATCGCTCGGTTCAAATACAACAAATCCTAAATTTAAAACAGAACCTCTTCCACGTAGAGTAATTATGGGAATCACCCTCGCCACTCAAGGATTGAGCCTTATTGGATATACGTGAACGACACCGTCTGTGTACATTTATAAAAATTAATCTGAGTCCGAAATTTTAGATACCACATATATAAAGAAAGGGAAGCACACGATATTATGTCCTCATGTGCCCACCATACATCAAATTCTTAATCTTTGCCATCAATTTCATCGAGCAATAAAACCGGCCTATTCGAATTCAAGCCAACACAACGGCTGTGATTTTGATTGCTGATCTTTGTCTATCGTTCTTCGTCGAATCACATAAACGTCGCAATATATCTTGAGATTTGTCTTCTCTTGGAGGCACATAACATTATTTTTGTGGGCGTATCATGTTGACCGTCGGGATTAGAATCACCACACAAATATGCCCAGCGGCCATCGGAATTGGTAGGAACATGATGAAGACGTAAAGCATAAACTATGCATATCATTGTTCCCACGCTCATCAGTACATGTAACTTTCCCCCTTTGAAGCGGTCTTGAACTTCGGCTCTCTCTCTCTCTCTCTCTCTCTCTCTCTCTCTCTCTCTGTGCAAGAACAGTTGTAAATAAGCTTTGTTGCCTTCGTTACCGGGACATCAATGGGCAATTTTAGGGTTTCTTTTATGGGTGGAGGGGCATTGGCACCTTTTACCAAATGGAACGACCTTTTCTTTCCCATCTTATAGTTGTAAAATAAGCTTTGTTGCCTTCATTACCAGGACATCAATGGGCAATTTTAGGGTTTTTTTTAATGGGTGGGGAGGCATTGGCACCTTTTACCAAATGGAATGACCTTTTCTTTCCCATCTTGTAGAACGCCTCATCATGTCACCTTTATGCCATTCATACACACACACACATATAAATATAGTTGTCCAATTAATTTAGCATCCCAAGTTTGCTAATTCTTATGCGCGTTTTGCTTGCTGGGTCCTCGTTAACATTCCACTTAAGAACCCAAAAGAAGAAAGAAAAAAAGAAACACAAATTTGTTCGACCATAGCCTTAATCATGCTTAATTTCATGATATAGTCTAAGGAAATGTTAATGGAGTTGCGTGGACTATGTATTGTTCGAGTGACGAAGTATATGGGAACATAGGTCAATGCGAAAATGGATTATATATGGCTGGAGAGGACCATAGTATGTACTTGGTACACGTCCCTTTTCGAAAGAAACAAGGTCGACCTTATTGATAATAATAAACCCTAACAAATTATGATAACCGGTCGTTATCATTAACGTAGGTCCAATGTGGAGATGAGATAAACGATAGATTAATCTGATTTTCTTCTCTTTTTTAATTTTTGGACGGTTCCAAACAAAGGAGTATCAAATGCCTCATGACCAATCGGATTGGTGGCCTAACAAACTTTGTGAGGGCTCGAATTAAAACCCTCAGGGTCGTGCCACGCGGGCAAGAGCATGGCCAGAAGAGGACGTGAAGTTGTCCTTTTCATGCATGCCATCGTCTTCATTTGTACGTGATTCAGCATCGAAGCTATGTCATGAACAGTAGGGAAATCGATCATTTTCGTTTGGATAGATTGATTGATTTCAAGAGCTTTGATCAGTTTTTTAAAAGGGTGGACGAACCCGTCTCGTTCCTTAATGTCTTAGGAGGCCATATGATATGATTTGGTCTATGGAAAAACGAAATCTGTCTATGTTATCTATAGGTCTCCAGATCAAATTGATGATTGATAATTAGGGTAACAGTGATACTGGCCCTACGATGTCTGTGCCAAATTTGAGAAATCGTGTCATCAAAGATTATCCGAATTGAGATTTGAAACACTTAGTATTATGACAACGTGATTTGTTATTCGACATGGAGTAAGGTGTAGTACGAGAGGAAAAGGGTGCAAATTCGTCGTCATGAGTTCCTGCCATTTAACTGTAGTTGGAACAAAATTGGAATGAGTGTCAAATACATGAAAAGCAATGAGCTAGTTACTTATAAAACCCAACAATTTATGAAGCAGATTAAGCATAGTTACTATAGAGAATCCCTGAAGTTAAACTTGGTGCAACCTAAAGTCAATATAAGTGGGTAGCGTTGAAACTTAGTAACGGTATATGTTGGATTCAAATCAAGCGCTTAACCACTCAGTCAATCTCTCAAGATAATTTTCACGGGACTAATTAATCAACTAAATTCATATCCAAGAAGTAGTAGTGGTGGTGTCTCTATAGATTAGTTTTGTTTTCGAAAAGATTAGGTTAGATTGCACTTGTGCTTAGGTGGACCATTTAGAGGCACAGGACATAAGAGGGAGACCTTGACAAGCTCTAACTACTTAAAGAAGCAACTGCACTAATAATGGTGTACCTTCCATTCCGCAGTGTAAAGGGCATAAAGGATTCGTTAACAAACATAGTTCACGAGTAACAAATATCAAGTGGGAATTTAAAATCGATGAGTTTTTAGTCTTCTGTTTTTTATAATGAGAAAACCCTCTTTGAGTAGGTTAATCTCAGGCGATATGACGGCAAACTAACCTCACGGGCCAAGACATGTCGAGCATTCGACACAAGAGTTTAGTTGTGTTGGTTCGTGAGTGAGTGAATTTCGCCGAACCACTCTTTGTACAACCTAGGGTTGTTTCATTATGCAATCTAGATTTTGTCCAGCTGCTACAACGAAAGTGCCTCACATAGCTTTCCCAGATCAAGCACTTGAGATGATCGCTATCCAAGAAGTTGCGGCACGTATATAGCTAACTGAATCAATTAATCAACTTGCTATATTATTAATATTAAGACGAAATCGATCATAATATAGAATCCGCAAGAGATTTCTTGGAGTAATGAGTCACCGTAACTTCGGATCTTTAGCTTATTCGTGTCATCAAGTTGATTCTGCTAATCCTTTGTCGGCAATATAAAAGAAACAGCATATAAGTAAGAAAGGACTGTATCATAATTAGAACCGTTCGATTTATTGAGCATCTACTCCCACATCTATATCCAGATATTATTCATCTCGTAACAAGTACGAGCTTTGTTGGAATTATCGGGAAAAAAAATTTAAGGTTGGAAATTATTTTCAGTTTGCTTTTATTGTGCAGAAAATCAGAGGTATAAATATGTCAAGCTATTTATTGATCATCTCATGAATTAATTGAACTCAACACCATTCTTCTCGAGTTCGAGATTTTGAGAAGCTCGAGCATTTGATTCACTTGAGATTCGAAATATTTAATCCTTTTTCCCAACGCAATTCAAATACACACTGAGTGCAGTGAAGGGTCTACTCAGCACGGATTCTGCCCTTCTAAAAACTGCTCATAACTTTCCTCATTAGCGGTCGATCCACTGATAATCAAAACGACCGCTCCGGATTCGATTCCTTCTCGACAGAACTACTTGACGATAAGGAAATAATTCCTCGGGAATCCCCTCGTTCCGACGTAGTTGGCCTGCCTATGACGGATCGAAGAGGAGAATTTAAGTCCGATGAGCAAATGTTTAATCTAAACAAAATTTATATAAAAAAAAAACATGCACTAGGGTTTGTGCACCTTTGACCATTTAGATGTTCGATATTAAATTAATTAAAGCCGAACATCATCGTACCAAAAGCAAAGGCCCACCGCTCGTTCCCCGCATTTGTCGGGCCCAAAGCCCAAATTGCGCATCCCAAGCCCCAGGCCCAACTCAAGACATCCCCTCGAAGGGAATCGCAGCCGTCCGCGTGCGCCGAACTCGACGGCCACGATCTCGATGGGTCGAAGTGACCGTGCAGCGCACGTGCAAGCGAGAGAGATGACGATGATGTCCCCACAGATTTGAATTCAAAAAGTGTCAAACGCAACGTTACGATTCTGCAGCCTCATCAGGCACGGACTCGAACCCCAACTCCGAATCCTGAGTCATAGTGCCACTTTCGATCCTGAAAGGGCGATTCGGAAGGAGGAAGTAACTGAAGCAGTATCGGCGATTTCGCTAAGCGGGTCCGCTCTTTTCTCTGACTGAAAGTCTCTCTCCGAGATCAAGAACGGGAGGTATATTCTTGGACCCATCGCTCGGGAAGCATGAATGTCTACGGATATGTCGAGGACCCATTTGCTTTCTGCTCGTTCATTTCATCCTTTGCCCGTTGAAAAGCAATGGGGAGACGAGTTCTTGATGATTAGTGCGAGAATTCATTTTCTTCCCTTCGTTTTGGGATCATGGGACACGAGTTGGGCATTTGATTCTTGATTCTTATTCTGCGTGTCCATTGTTGCTGGGTAGATAAAGGAAATGGCTCTCGTGGAGGACTCGAAGAGAGCAAGAATGCACGACCTTACTTTGGCTTCGAGAAAAGCTGAAGAAGCAGGTTGGTCTTCTTTTATACGGCTCTTAAAAATCCTTTCTTTTTGAAGATTTTGGGACTGGGGGTTTGATGTGGTTTTCCGCAGCTTGGAGACGGTATCAGGCTGCCGAGTGGCTTGAAAGTTTCGTGGGTCCACTCCGATTGCCTCGACAGCCATCGGAGAGAGAGTTCGTATCTTGTTTGAGAAATGGCCAATATTTGTGCAATGCCATCAATAGAATTCAACCCGGAGCTGTCCCCAAGGTAATATAGTCCATCTCATTGATTGTTCTCCTGCCCTAGAATTTATATGTCAGTCGGCCCAGGAAAAGGAGGCCCTCGCATGTTTAGAGCAGATGGAATGTGTGTGTGATCGTGTTATCATTGGACCACCTTGCATCTCTAGTGGGGTCAATTGGAGTAACCGTAATGTTTGGCCTGTATCTCTTCTCAAAACACATTTACCAAGAAGGAAAATTGAGATTTGTTTGGTCGATTTGATTTACCTTTATTTGCAATGATTGTTAGGTGGTGGAGATCAACTCTCCTCAGCTATCGCACACAGGCGAAACCCAACCATTGACCGCTTATCAATACTTTGAGAATGTCCGGAACTTTCTTGTAGCCGTTGAAGATCTAAAGCTCTCAGCATTTGAAGCTTCGGATCTTGAAAGGGTAAGTTAAGACTAACTACGGTTTTATGCTTTTTAATGTGTTTATATTGGAAGTGGGGAATGATTTTAAATTGGATCTCGCAGGACACTTTGGAAGCAGGCTCAGTGGGTAAGGTTGTCGATTGCATATTGGGTCTCAAAGCTTACTACGAGTGGAAGCAAATGAATAACAGTGATGGACTTCATAAACACACGAGATCTCCTCTAGTCATGCATTCTACTAATAGGATGCATGCTAGATCCTCAGCTGCGACTCCATTGGACTCTCGCAGACAATTGTTCGACGCATCCTGCACAAATGATAGACAGGACCCTATTGGTGAAAATGGAAGATTTGAAGGTTAATTTACTTCACATATCTTTGAGGACAACCTACACTTCTTCCATGTAGGCTAAGCACCGTAACGCCGGGGCTCTCTTTGAAGGAATAATATGTTGTTTCATTTATGCCAAAAAGAAGAAAAAATTAGCAGGCATTTGGACCATTTAAATTTATTTTTTGATAAATAAATGATTTTGATGCACATGGAAACACTTCACCAGAAATATTTTGCAACTACAAAATAGGTATTCATACAAGACTTGAAGATAAAAACTGCAGAGCCTTAAATAAGCATATGTCCTTTTGTTGTCCTTGGAAGTTGGTGCCGGTTTCAACTAGTTACGTAGAATGTTGCTGGTTGAACATGGAATCTGCATGTCAATTTAGTCCTCAATGCCCTTCACTTTTTCCCCACTGACAATCTTTTGGTGCTTCACTTGATATTGTAGAATCAATAGTCAAGTTACTCACTGACTATATGGTTGAGTCAAAGGAAAATGTTGACAGGAACCTTTTTGCCACCATTGCTAATGGTAAACAGGTAAGAAGTCAGATTTTGACAAAATCACTATGAAATTGCTGGCATGGTTCCTGATATCTCTTCTATTTTGTTTTTCTTCTGTCATAGGATTCCATGAAGCTCTTCACAAAAATAATCTCACATTGTTTGGAGCAGCAACTTCAAGGCAAACACCCTGAGGTAAGAAGTTTGATTTTCTTCTATAGCAGCATTGGTTGCTCCTTGCCTTTATGTTTTGGATGTAACAAGTTTTTCCTCACAAATACACTAGAAGGTAGAAAGGGTATGAAAACGTAGAGCTCTTAGATTGAGAAGGCATCACTCTCTTCTATCGAGTAGTTAGAGCAAATATCTCCTGTAGAAATTTTCCACGCTTTTTTGTGGCTAGTTGATGTGTATAAGGTTAAAATTATAGTTTTTAGACTAACCAGAGTGGTAAGTATGTTGCTTTTTCCAGCGCTTCCTTTGCATCTGCACAAGAAATAAAGTGCACTAAACGTCACAGGAGTGGCATTTCCATTTTTCTTTCTACAAACAAAATAAGCTGCTAATCTTCTTTGCCGAACTATATGTCATATTCAACCATCAGGGAAACATTTTTTACTCAAATCTTCTGCCCAATATAATTGATATAGGGACGAGAAACTTTGATTTTATTGAGTTTTTCATTTTTTGATGCTCGTGGTTTTTTTACTATCGTAATCGCAAATGACATAATTGTTTCAACATCCAATTTCAGCTGGATTTAGTTTTTGGAGATTTACTAAAAGAAAGAGGCAGGTCGCTTTCAGCATCCTCGCCGCTGGAGGATTTGTCCACTCGAGGATCCAAGGTATGTTATCTTTGTGAACTTACTCCTTTGCAGTTAAGTTGCACTTACTGACATTCTTTTTCGCACCTATGTCATATAGTGATGTCCATTGGCAGTAGATAATTTGTGCAAGAAATTTATATCTATTTTGTTCCCTTACTTTGCTCTTGTCATCACATTAGTTGATGCTTTATGATGACTGTTTGGTCGATTGGCATGATAGGGTTTCGGTTATTGTACTCATTGGAATGGGTATCGCGTTCTATTACCCATAATGAAAAGAAGTGGCTCATTGATCAAGCATCACTTGATTATAAAAGCTGGAAATTAGTTCTCAGGACATATGCCTACCAGAATATCTTTCTGCCAGCAAGTATTTGCATATTTAGTAGCTATTATCGCCATGGATAATTTGTAATCTGATGCCTCCACACTCTTCTTGTTCATAGTGCTGCAGAACCTGCTCGAAAGAGGGTAACTGCGATCATCGAAATGTATTTGAGATGCAAGAGAAAGAACTTTTGGTGAGTGCCTCTATTTATAATGCAGCAAACCTTCAGAGAAAGAAAAGCTTGCGGACTTCTTCTGCTGAAATTCGCAAAATGATTTGGAAAGATTTTATTTGATAAAAAGATTTCAGGAGGAGATGTTGGGACTATAATAGAAATTTTTTAAAATTTTCATTTAAACTTGCTTGCAGAATAGAATAATAAAGCAAGATCTTTAAGTTATCATGATTTCATGTTCCCGTCAACAATTGTAAAGGACGAGAAAGTCTAATATTTGCATCTTGCAGGATCTTAAAACTTTGCTGGTGAAGACAAAAAGGGAGTTTGAAGATCTGCAGTCCCAGTTTCAGAGAGATCTAAAACAGCTAGGTGGGAAAAGAAGATTAAAAAGGAGTGGTCTAATTAGTTCTTTTTTTTTTCCAAGCACGGACGAGGCTTAGGACATTAAACTCCCTGATGCAATTGCCACATGTCAATTTTTTCATTTTCAAATTTCCTCTACTTGGGGAATTGCATGTTCCCTTATGACACGGTTGATTTCCTTTTCCTTTTGCATTGAATGTCAACCATTTTAGATGAGTGTCGTCTATTTACTTTATTTATTTATTACAGCTCCTCTGAATGTCATTATCTCAGAATGGGGCCATTGTGATTAATGTGCTTCTTAAGATTTGGCAATAATCCTCAAGTTTCAACTTCAAAAATGAATTAGTGGGATCTTGTTACGATCTTTTTCTAGCTTTTGCATTTTATTAAACAGAAACCAAGCTAGATGTGACATGCTTCCTGAGCATTAATATGTGTTTTTGCTTTTCCAATGGATCAGGTAATCAAGTCCAGGAGATGTCTACAGCTGCTCTTGGTTATCATAAGGTGGTGAAGGAAAATCGAAACCTATACAACATGGTTCAGGATTTAAAAGGTTAGCTCTCTTTTCAAGGAGAGTTATTTGTTTATGAATTGGATCACATAACTCAATGTTTTGAACAGTCTGCATTTATCCACAAAAGTATATGCTTATCTAGGGGTTAGTCGCTTTTAAGTAAAGGAGCTTTTGTGGTTTTAACTCCAATATTATGAGTTTAATTTAATAAACATCTTTACAGGTAATATACGAGTTTACTGCAGAATTAGGCCCATTTTTAATGCGGAAGCCAAAAATGTGGTAGATTTCATTGGAGAAGATGGTTCACTTGTGATTGTTGACCCTTTAAAACCCCAAAGAGATGGAAGGAAAGTGTTTCGGTTTAATCGGGTTTTCAGTCCACTTGCTACTCAAGGTATTGTTACACCTCATCTCACTACCAAGGGTATATCATTGGCCAAGTGATTGCTCTGCAAGTTGCTGTTCAGCTTCGTAAAAAACAATGTAATTGTTTTCCGCCATGTGACCCTCTTTGCAGATGATGTGTACATGGATACTCAACCTTTGATTAGATCGGTCATGGATGGTTACAATGTCTGCATTTTTGCTTATGGTCAAACTGGATCTGGTAAAACACATACAATGGTAAGAACTTGTAAGTGTAGCTTTTGCAGATCCAACCTTTGTGCCAGATCACCTCCTAGGCTCCTAGATGATTTGTTGAAAAGTGTGCATTTTCCTCACTGGCAGATGGATGTTCTGTTAATTTTATTTATCTACCTGCAAAGCATATACATAATTAAACCTAAGCAGATGCTTAAGATTGCTAACATTGATTCAAGGGATAACTACTTATTGCCTTTTGGAATTACAGTGTGGTCCATCAGGCGAACTGACAAAGGACATGGGCATTAATTACTTGGCTCTCAACGATCTCTTCGAGTTGTCTAACAGAAGGAAAGACATTGTAACTTACGAGATTCACGTTCAGATGGTTGAAATATATAATGAGCAAGTGCGTGATCTCCTGGATGAGGATTCAGCATCCTCAAGATATCCTTTGAAATGGATGCTTCTGTCTTACGTAGATACATTTGATGTCAAATAAGTAGATAAAAAGACTGAAGAAAGTTTAACTAAGTTTCGAAATGTAAATTTGGGTTCCTTGACGATGCACAAATTAGAGATTCGAAGCTGTACCAATGACGGTGGCTTGAGCCTTCCAGATGCTACCATGCATTCCGTCAAGTCCACAGCTGATGTGGTCAACCTAATGAAACTTGGTGATATGAATCGTGTCGTCAGTTCTACAGCACTGAACAATAGAAGTAGCCGGTCACACAGGTCAGTTTTTGGACAGGCAGAGTTTCCTTCCCATTCTTTTCAGTATAAATTGTGATGTAGTTTCCAATGGATAGATTATTCGAGAGAGTGATATTGATGCCATTGGATGCATCCTTGCAGTGTGCTGACAGTACATGTTCAAGGGAAAGATGTCTCTGGATCCATCCTCCGCAGTTGCCTGCATTTGGTTGATCTTGCAGGAAGTGAACGGGTAGATAAAGCTGAAGTCAAGGGAGAGAGACTGAAGGAGGCACAATACATTAACCGGTCTTTGTCTTGTCTGGGAGATGTTATTACAGCTTTGGCTCAGAAAAACTCCCACGTACCTTACCGCAATAGCAAACTTACGCTTTTGCTACAAGATTCTCTAGGTACCTATTTTGAAGTTTTTCAGGTGTTATTGAAGCTAAGGGTGAGCATGATTCTAGGGTAGAACTTGAAACCTAAGATCCTAACCGGTGGAAACGTGTAGGTTTCATGTTCCGGGATACGTTCCAGGTTCCAAAAATGTAGGCGGAACCTCGAATTTGAAACATTAAACAAGTTTTTTGTGTTTTTTCTTGGTCTATATTTTCACATGATCTTGCTTGTTTCATGGCGTTAAATTATGAGGGCATAATCTGGAACTAGTGTCTAAGCTTTCATTTTATGACTTGTTAATGTTTCTTATTCTTCGTGTGTTTATATATAAGTTATGGTCAGTGAATCGTAGCAGCAAGTAGTGGTCATTAAAGATGATGATTCACTGCAATTGTTCAATTAATAATACAAATGGAACTGGGTGAACCTTGGAACTGACCATGGAACTTGTAACAGGTAGGTTCTAGGTTTTAAGGTACGTAGGGTAGGTTTCAGGTTTAAAAAAAATGAGAAACTTGTTTCAAGTTCCAGGTGGAACCTGTACGAACCTGGAACCGCTCACCCATAATTGAAGCTTCATTTTAGGATAAAATTACTAATACCGGAGTCAGCATTTCATAGAAGAGAGACGCCCTGATTATGATCTTTGGGAAATGGTGACATTGCTTTTGTGTATTTTATTTCAGGAGGGCATGCAAAAACATTGATGCTGGCTCATGTGAACCCTGAGGCAGATTCATTTGGGGAATCAATGAGTACCTTGAAGTTCGCTCAGAGAGTTTCAACGGTTGAACTTGGTGCCGCACGGGTGAACAAAGAGACCAGTGAGGTCATGCAACTCAAAGAACAGGTAAATGTACTTGGGTATTTTCTATGTTTCAGATGCCTTTTTGACAACAATCAACATTACAATTCCAGGGGCTGGATCTGCGGATCTGGCTTCCTAATTTTTCGTAAGCGACAAAAGGTATCCTTCAATTGGTGTAATTGCAGGACTGGTTTGTGCATGTTTTGACAGTTTCTCCTAATTAAAACTTGGATACATCAATCTGTTTTGTACAGACATGATCTTTTTCTGATTTGAGCATGGAGATTAACATGTAAATGTTCTCAGTATTGCCGGTTGATTTTGAAATCCATTGTCCAAAGAACTTATAAATAAATTGCCATCTCTCTCTCTCTCTCTCTCTCTCTCTCTCTCTCTCTCCAAAGCTTTTTGTATCATTATTTATTCAGTGTTTCTGATTGTAAATTTATTCTTCGACAGCCGATTAATGTCATAAGAGTATAAGGAGGTTTTTAATCATCTCAATGAATAGACCATGTCATCATACTATCAGCTTCATGATTTCTCAGATTCAAATAATGTGCAAGTGCTATTATCTCTACATACAACACCACTTTTAGCTGCAAATCTGAGTTGGAGATAATTACTTAATTTGTTGAAATCTTACAGATTGAAAGTCTTAAAAAGGCACTGGCAAGCAAGGAAATGCAAAGCATGCAGTTCAGTAGAACAAAGGAACCCAAGTCTCCGAATGGACCGAAAGCAGTAAACGAACACACACCACCGCGTTCAAGAAGATTAAGCATTGAAAACCGTACACCAACAATCAAAACTGGGAGAATCATGAATTTTGCTGAGGTGAAGGCAAGAAAAACTCCTGCATCTACTCACACATGGAGATTGAGTTTGGAAGGCCCAAGAACCGCTAAAAATAATAATCTGCAGATCAAAGTACAGGATGAATTGAAGCCCCTACTATTTGAGCCAGAATCGAATCTGAAATATGGGCTGTTTCAAGATACAAAAATCTTCCAGTCCTGTGAAAGTCTGAACCATCAGGGTTCCGCGACGGATAAGCACCTTCGAAAGACCGCTAGAAGCCCGACTAATTACTTTAGTGTGCAAATTCCCCCTCTTGAGCTACCAAAGACACCTAGTCCTGAACCACTCTTACCTAGCAAAAACGAGATCCAGAATGTGATGCAAGGAGAGCTCACTCTTTGTACTGATCCTCGAACACCCAACTTGCCGATTCAAAGCGTGAATGGCAAAGAATCTCACATAAGGAAATCCCTGCGCACCATTGGGAAGCTCATCAATGGATCCGAAAAGAGGTCAGTGAAATTTTTTGTTACTAAATAGTCTTAACACTGCTTTAGACAAATACAGTATAGTAAGAAACACACGTAATGCAACTGAAAATTCCAAATAATGATGGGTAATGTGAGAATTTGCTCACATCAGTATCTTGCAATTAAGACTTGGTTTCTATGCAACTGCAGGAACCAAAGAAATGTGACAGAAGCTCGTTCACCTGTCAGAGGCTCGACCACGTTTGGCAACAATGGAGGATCAGCAATTGCAGCAAACACAAGGACACTTAGGAGACAATCACTAACAGATGTTCAAACAGGTTCAGAACGGTCTCGCCGATCTTCTCTGGGTGGCAAGTCCACTAATTCCGGTAAGCAGAATCAACATAATTAAATTGAATTTACGGTATATATTTCATCTCAGTCTGTCCATCATCTATTTACTTTTGTTTCTTCAATAAGATGTAAAAGATGCAACGAATGCCAAGACGCCTCCTCCGGTCCACCCATCATCAAAGATAGCAAAGCGTTGGCTGTAGCTATAGATGGCGAAATTTAGTGTTCAATGACCTGCGCAGTTATGCTTTGACTCGAAGCCAACTGAAGTTCTGACATGATAGATGAGACACCAAGAATTGACGAGAGAGAGACTGAAAAGTTAGCCGACACATGCAACAGCAATTTTTTGGTTTAACATGCTGCTTTTGTACATATTCAGACAAGTTTCTTTAAATAATACCCGAAATTTTTTCTGCCAATGTTTTCAAATACAACTGCTCTTGCCCATTGTTCTCGAATCTCTGACTAAATTCATTGAAGCTATTGGCATCATTTAACAGAGTTGGAGGAAATGACGGGTGCCTTTGCTAAAAAACAAGCTGCTCTTCGATTGTATAGCTTAGATTCAGAAAATACAACGTGACATTGATATTATGTGACACCAAAATGGTATTATCATATCAAGTGTTCTTGTTTTTAGCATAGTTGATTATAATGGCTTCACATGTCCTGAAACTGAGAATCCCTTTGTTTATTTAGGCGACACCGCTCGTGATATAGATTTTCCATGGTTGGCTTATTTAGTTATAAACCTACAATGCAACTGAGGGGCTCATCAGTCTAAAAGAAAACACAACTATAGCAACAACTTCCATGTTTCATTTTCTGAAAGAGGATCCCTTTCCCATCTTTGAAGTTCAGCTTAATTTTGTTGAGGATACAACCAAGCAGATGGCCATTGCCTTAGATTTACCCAAAACTCCTACTGCCAGGTAAACACATATGAAGGGAAAGAGCAGCATCATTAACAAGTCATCCAATTCACCAAATTGTTAATAATGCCTTCTTTACAAGTTTATGATGAACCTGAAAAACTGATTTACAGATGAGAGTACTTATTCAAGTTCAACCATTAAGTCAATGGAAAAAAAATATTAACAATTATTTAAGGAAGGTGAAGATAACGAAGTAGTTAGCAAAGCTTTAACAATTTGGTTGTTTGATTGTACCTAACTTGACTGTTTATTTTCGCGAAGGAATAGTCATAAGCTTGAAGCAGCCGCTTGTGGAATCTCCTCATGTCCAAGCTCACATTCTGTCTGTCGAGATAGATCTCCTTAGTGTATTGCCATCCCTTCTTAGTCACACTCTTTGGATTTGTAAGGACTGGGTCGCCCCTGTCGTATTCGCTATACAACGAGCTCTCTCTAGGCAAAATCTTATACCCGATATACTTGCAACCAAGCTCTCTTGCAGGTTTACCATAGCATGTCTCAGCTGGCGAATCTGTCCCTAAAGGAATGACTTGGATGAGCACGGAACCAGGCTTCAGGAAGAGGAGGTGGGTCAAAGCAGCCCCGTGTACACCAACCATAACTTCGCTCTCATTAAGCAAGCTATACATCTTCGCCAGTTCTGTCATCCGATCAGGCCTCGAAACTTCTACTATGAACCCCATCTCCTCTGCCATTTTAACCAAGCAATCCTCGTTAACTAATGCCCTCGACCCACTGCGCGATAATATTATTAGCTTCGGTTTCTTCACCCGGTGTTTCTGGTCGTCCTTATTAATTGTCATCGATTGCCTCAAAGCTGGCACTGAAGCCGCTTGATTCAGTTTCAGCTGTATCCCTCGCTTTTTGTCTGGTATTGAACCTTTTCTCCGCGGCTGGTAAGCACGGTCCAGGAAGTGTCTGAAATCGAGGATGCTCTTATTCCCCTTCATCAGTGAAGGATCCACAGTCAAATCATCATGGATTTTCAGACCAACAATGGCCTCCGGGAAGCAGTGGGTTCTTTTATCTCCACTAAAGTCGATGGGCGGATAGTTCGAGAGGCGAGAAAGGATGTTCTCATACTTCATAATCCACCAATTGCGATATGCAAGGATGACAAACACGACCTCCTTCTTGAAATGCTGTGACGTAATGTACAGCGGAAGAATCCCATCATTGAATTCATGGTAGAGGTTACCCGTGTAGCCTCCGGTCGAAAATAGCAGTGCGGGAACGCTGTGCCAGACATCGCACCGATGGTCAGCGCCCATGGTATCTTTCTTCGCGATAAGGTCAAGCTCATCAATTTTATCCATGATAGTGTTCTCCCATTTTCGCGTATAGGGCCTCATCTTTTCTCGCTGGAGTTCCTCGTCATCGTGTCCTTCGGCCGCCCGGTGAACGCTTGAGATGAAGTCGACGAACCTGCTTGGCTGTTTCGAAAGATAAAGGAAGACTGAAGAAGAGGGAGAGTGTGTCCTTACGTCCCCTTTCATGATGCATACATCAGAGCGAAAGCCGCTCCTATCACAGCATATGGTCCCTGCAATTGTTTGCAAAAAAATGCTTTAATTCAAAAAAATGGGAAAGGCCAAGAGAGATTCAAGTAGTCCCGCTCCAGCCTAGAATTTCTACATGCAACAAGGGCACGATACACCGCGCAGGGCCAAAAGAAACTGTCATTATGTGTTTGATGATTATGGGCTCGAAGTAAGCTATGCTACAACAACATAGAGAAAACGGTCACCAGAAACTGAGGGCAAAAACCAGAGCAGCAGTATGCAAAGTACTGAAGTTCCAATAATTTCAGCTTGTTTTCCGCCATGTTTTACTTGCTGGACACGCATAAAGAAAAATTCCAAAACAACTACAAGCGCAGTTTTCAAGAAACTCATTTTGTTTAAGGTTTTGTCTGGGATTTTTTCCCTTGTTTCGCCTCCCTTTCAGTTTGCCTTTTTCAATGCAGTTAAGGAGTGGGTACCCACCATTAGACATTGAAGAACAAGGAGGGGCATTTGCATCGTAGTTCTCACCAGCGCCTTCACTGTCCACGCCGAAAGAATCTGCCAAAATCCCACGAAAGAAAACCATCAAGAAAAGGTGAAGAAATAACAAAACAGAGGAACAAAGAGAGACGAGCAAAACCCAACGGAGAGAGAGGCTACCGGAACCGAACAGCTTAGGGACCACCACAAAGCTGCAAGAAAGAAAAGAGAGGAGGAGGAGGAGGTAGAAGAGCTTGGGCTTCTTCCTGCCACGCGACTCTTCGTCATCGAAGATATGCGCTTCGCCTTCTCTCCATCGATGGAACCTCTGGCGTTGCACCATCTCTCTCGCACCAATGCCCGCAGATATTTTTGAAAAACCAGATTTTTTTTTTTCCCCTGTTTCAGGCCTTCTGCTAAATGAACCCAACTGGGAATTGAGAGAAGTACGTAAATCCAGGAAGATTGGAAGCGAGTGCGCAGGGATTTTCTCAGGAAGAGAGAGAGTTGCACCAGTAGCAGAGACACTGTTTTCTGAGGTTCAAGTGCATGCACTTTTTTTTTTGGTGACTGAAACAGAAATTTCATTCAAACTAAGCAACAAGAGCTGGAAATGGCAAATGGGGAAACGCTTCTCTGTTCAAAGGTGGCAAGAGTCTTTCTGGGCTGTCAAATATGAATAGAGAGGGAGAAAGAGAGAGTCTAAAATGGGATAACTTCTACGTGAAAAGCTACCATCTAAGATGACTAGCATCTCGTTTATTGGCTAATGGCATATCGGATGACACGAAAACGCATACGAGATCTCGGTGATCTGATAAGGTAATTACTCTTGCCATTAATGATCGAAGCTTTTGAAATCAGTGGTGTGGATCGAGCCTCATAGGCACAAGCTCGAATAATAATGCATCTCATGATCGACCTTCGGACAACTTTCCAGACGTTCGAGAATTACGGCATTCCACGTTAGGATCACAATGAATGGCGTATTGCTACAACGGTTCGAGACTGGGTTTTCGAGAATAACGCAAGCGGTGCCCTTTTCTTCTTCCCTTGGGCATGGATTCAAAGTTTATTCATGAAGAGGAGGAAGAGAGAGAGACAGTGTGTGTGTGTGTCCCGTCATTGACCGGATAGAGAACGTCTCCATCTTCCCCCTCTTCCCCCTCACCTCCGACGTCTCTGTTTTCGGCCTGACCCGTGCTTATGTATGCTTATCCTGCCGTATGCATGGTCGTCACGTTCTCCTCCAGGCCCGAGTTTTCGGCCTCCGGCGGCTGACGGAGGCACTGTCCACTCTGTTTGGGAGATGCTATCATGGCTATGGGCGCAGAAGAACTCCCACGTCAGGCTTCCTGACGCTTCTCCTACATGATTTTTTCTAGGTACCAATTTCGAAACGCCAATTTGTCTCACGAGTTGGCGAAGCGTCATTTTACGATTAAAAGTGCTAATTACTCAGCATCTCAAAGAATAAGAGATGACTCTGTTTCTTTATGCCATGGCTTCGAAGAGATCAATAATTGCTTATGTGAACCCTGCCGCAGATTTGTTAATCAGATCAAAGGTCAGGATGCCTCGATCAAGCGCTCCCTAGTTCAGAGATACAGAAATTCTCAGGTCCTACGACTGTCTGAACCAGCAGGATTCCGCGACAGAGAATCACCCTTGAAAGGCCGCCAGAGCCCAACCGATTCCTTTGACGTGTGAATTCCCCCTCCGAGCTAACGAAGATTCCTAGTCCTGAACGGGCTCGTAGCTAGCAGACACGAGACCCAGATTGTGTCGCAAGGAGAGCTCACCCTTTGTACCGATCCTTGAACACACGGAGCGCCAATGGCAGCATATCTCATGTTAAGGACATCACAGCACACCTTATGGGGAAGCTCATCAATGGATCCGAAAAGAGGTATGGTGTCATGTTTTCTTTACTTAATCGTCTGCATTCAACAAATTCAGTAGAGTGTAAAATGCACAGGATGCGACTCCAAATTCTGACTGAAGAATGACGTGCGAATCGGTTCACATAGGTGTCCCCCACTAAAACTCGTGGTCTATGCAACAGCAGCAACCAAAGAAATTTGACAGAAGCTTGTTCGCCTGTCAGAGGCTCGACCACATTCATTTACAATGGAGGATTAGCAATTGCAGCTAACGCAATGACACTTCGTAGACAATCACTAACAGCGGTTCAAATGTCCAGTTCAGACCAGTCTCGCAGGTATTCTCTTGGCAAGCCCACCAAGTACGGTCAGTCAGAATCAAGATAATTAAACAACAATGTACGTTTACATCTCATTTTTGTCCATCTGAGTATCCGCTTTCGTTCTTTTGGATAAGATATGAAAGACACGAGGAATGCTGAGACGCCTCCTCCAACCTCACCCATCATCGAAGACCGCAAAGTCCTGGGCATAGCTATATATGGCGGGTTCGATCACCTATTGCAGTGGTGTTTCGACCATCTGAGTGTCCGCTTTTGTTCTCTGGATAAGATATAAAAGACGCAAGAAATGCTGAGACGCCTCCTCCAGCCTCACCCATCATTGAAGACAACAAAGTGCGGGATATAGCGAGACAAGGCGAAATTTTAGTGTTAGATCACATATTGCAGTGGTGTTTCCACTCGGAGCTGACCGTAAGTTCTGACGCGAGTGATTAGAAAATCGACCGACGAATGCAATAGAAGTTTTTTGGGCTTTACACATTGCTCATGTACATATACATCGACCCAAGTTTCTTGAAATGAAAATCAGAATCTCCAGGCCAGTATTTCCAAACACAACTGCTCCTGTCTATTGTTCTCAGAATCTCTGACTGTCATTGAAGCCGTCGGCATCATTTAACAGAGTTCGTGGAACATATCAGGTGCCTCTGCTCTTCGATGTATACAGCTTAGAATTCGGGATAAAGTGAAGCTCGACATTCATATTGTAAATTCTTTTGCGACCACTATCAGATGATACTAAAGGCTTAAACTCTTTAACGAAAGTGTGATTTTAATATTTAAATAAACACACATGACATGACGCCAACATGGCATCATCCAACTAAGGCTAGTTGATTTTGGCATTAATGATGATACCGCAGGTGCATATGAACTTACATAACTGGCTCAGTTCAATAAAAGAAATACAATGCAATTTATGGGATCATCAGTCACTCTTTGAAAAAACTCTGACCAGCAACTTATATTTTGGGTTAATATCACGAAAAACCCTAAACTGGTACACTTGTGATAAATTTACTTCAAACTATTTTTTTAACTACCAAAAACCTCACACTGGTACAACTACAATAATTTTACCCCAAACTAATTTTTTAATCACCAAAAACTCCAAACTTGTACACTTATGACAAATTTACCCTCCGTTAGTTTCTGTTAAATTTTACTGTCAAATTGCTAAGTTTGATGACACTTGGTAGTTGACCGGTGTACCAGTTTGGGGTTTACACAAGTTTACCAATTTGTAGTTTTTCGTGATATTAATCTAATTTAACGGATACTAACGGTGATAAATTTGTCACAAATGTACCAGTTTAAGGTTTTAGTGGTCAAAAAATTAGTTTAGGATAAAATTATCATAGGTGTACCAATTTGAGGTTTTTGGTTGTAAAAAAAGTAGGTCAAGATAAAATTGTCACAAGTGTACCAGTGTAGGGTTTTTTGTGGTCAAAATTTATCACAGATGTATCAGTTCGGAGTTTTTTGTGATCAAAAAATTAGTTTGGGGTAAAATTATCACATGTGTATCAGTTTGGGTTTTTCGGGAAAAATTCTAAAAAGGGGCATGAAGTGAAATCATTTTCTCAAATAAAGTTTAGAAGTGGACTTTATCTCAAATAACGACCTAAAATGCCATTTTTTTTTCAAATAAGGGTTTGAAGTGAATCTTGTCTCAAATAAGGGTCTAAAGTGGCTATATCAGTCTCAAATAAGGACCTAACCTCACTAGCCAAAGGGTATTTTCGTCTTTTACTTTTTTGAATTCTTTTCTTTTTTTTCTTTCTTTTTTCCTTTTCTTTTTGTTTTTCCTCTCTTCCCTCCGCCAACCATCGTTGGGGCTGGCGGAGGTTGCTAGCCTCAGGCGGAGGCCACCCTCGATGGTGTTGGGCGAAGGCTACCCTCACCTGGGCTGGCCATGGTCACCCTCGCTTGCCCAGCCCAAGCGAGGCAACCTTCGCTCAACATCGGCGAGGGCAACCTTCACCCTCGCCTGGATCGCCCTACTCAGCATCAGGCATCCCTTGCCCAATGTGGGTTGGGCAGCCCTCACCTGACACCGGCGAGGGGCAGCTCTCGCCTGAGGCTGACAGAGGTCGCCGCCTAGGCATAATGATGCTAGGAGGGAAGAAGAAAAAAGAAAACGGAAGTAAAAAAAATAAAAAAAATATACTTATAATTTTTTTTACTGAAATACCTTTTCTTCGACGACGGAATAATCACCAGCTGACCAAAGGTCTTTATTTGAGACAATTGGGCCACTTCAAGCCTTTATTTGAAACGATTTGATCATTTCATACCATTTTTTGAGACAATGTTAATGTCATATCATTATTGGAGAAAATGACTCCACTTCGGGTACCATTTAAGAATTTTCCCGATTTTTCGTGGTATTAACTCTTATATTTTTTATAATTTGAAAGTGGATCACTTGCCCATTTGTTTCCAATTTCATCTTAATCTAGTTAACGATACAACCAAGCAGATAGCTGTTGCCTTACATTTACATTATCCCCTCGAACTTTACAAAGAAAAACAAGATTCCTGAAAACTCTGATAGCACCCTGCTCCAGAAACTGCTATCTTACCCAAAAGATATCAAGAGCATAACTTCATGAAACTCAAAAATCGTATTGTCAGGAAAACGCACATGAAAGGGGACCTGGAAATTTGTCATCCTAAAGCTTTCAATCTTTTTAATAAGAAAAATTTGGGAGCTGGAAATTATTGAAAATGCCCTCTGTACAAGTTAATGGTGAACCTGACAGAGGAAAACAAGTCGTCTCTCTCGATTGTAAGCATATGTTTATCTTAAACATGCCCTGGACTTGCATCAAGAAGTAAGAAACTGGCCCTTCGTTTTTGCCACTGAATTAAGAGATTGACCTTGAAAACTGAAATTGTAGATGAGAGTGTGTATTCAACTTCAGCCAAGAAAGTCGATGGAAAAAGTTGTAACACTAGTTTAAGGAAGCAGAAGAGAACAGAGTATTAAGCAAGCCTTGGCCAACTTGGTAGTGTGATTGCAACTAATTCGACAGTTAAGGACCTCATTTCTATCCACTCTACACATAATAGCAAAAGATTCTTATTGAAACCTCGCTTACCATGTCCATCTCTTACATTGCGATTGTGCACAGACCAAAAAAAAGAACTTACTTTGGTGCATACCTTGTACATGAAAAAGAAAAACTATGAATAAAATCTCTAACCTGTACAAAAGGACTGTCCTGGTTGCAATGTACAGCAATGAAATGTAACGACAATGGCAAAGAATATATGAACAACAAAGCTAATCAAGCGAAACCGTTGACTGGAACTTCAGCGGAAGATTGGCATGCCATGCCAGTTTATTTTCGAGAAGGAATAGTCGTAAGCTTTAAGCAGCCGCTTGCGGAATCTCCTCATGTCCAAGCTCACATTCTGGCCATCAAGATAGATCTTCTTAGTGTATTCCCATCCCTTGTCTGTCACACTCTTTGGATCAGTAAGGACCGGGTCGGCTTTATCGTATTCACTATACAATGAGCTCTCCCTAGGCAAAATCTCATACCCGATATACTTCAAACCAAGCTTTCTTGCGGGCTCACCATAATATGTATCGGCCGCCCAATCTGTCCCTAAAGGAACAACTTGGATGAACACAGAACCAGGCTTCATGAAGAGAAAATGGGTCATCGCAGCCCCATGTACGCCAATCATAACATCGCTCGAATTAAGCACGCGATAAATTTTCGCCAATTCAGTTGTTCTATTAGGCCTCAAAACTTCTACTTGGAACCCCATCTCCTCTGCCATTTTAATCAAGCAATCCTCGTTCAATAACGCCCTTGACCCACTGCGTGATAATATTACTAGCTTCGGTTTCTTCAGTTGGGGTTTCTGATCCTGTTTATCAATTTTCATCGATTGCACCCGAACTGGCCCTGAAGGCGACTGGTTCAGTTTCAGCTGCATCTCTCGCTCCTCGTCTTGTATTAAACCATTAATCCGCGGCCAGTAAGCACGGTCAAGTAAATGTCTGAAGTTGAGGATGCTCTTTTTCCCCTTCATTAGCAACGGATCCACAGTGAGCTCATCGTGGATTTTCAGACCAACAATGGCTTCAGGAAAGCAATGGGTTCTTTTATCTCTACTAAAGTCGATTGGCGGATAATTCGTGAGGTGAGAAAGGATGTTCCCGTACTTTGTAATCCACCAATTGTGATATTCAAGGATGACAAACACCACCTCCTTCTCGAAATGCTGCGAAGTAATGTACAGCGGTAGAATCCCATCATTAAATTCATGGTAGACGTTACCCGTGTAGCCTCCAGTCGAGAAGAACACCGCGGGGACATTATGCCAGACATCGCACCGATGGCGAGCGCCCGCAATGTCTTTCTTCACAACAAGGTCTAGCTCATCGATAGTTTCCATGGTAGTGCTCTCCCATTTTCGGGTATAGGGCCTTATCTTTTCGTGCTGCAGTTCCTCGTCGTCGCGGTCTTCGGCTACCCCAAGAAAGCTCGAGAACAAATCAACAAACCCACTCGTCTGTTTGGAACTATAAAGGAAGACTGAAGAAGAGTCAGAGTGTGTCCTCACATCCCCTTTCATGATGCACACATCAGTGCGGACGCCGCTTCTGTCACAGCATATGGTCCCTGCAAATTTTTGTGACAAAATGCTTAAATTCACAATTGGGAAAAGGCTAAGAGAGATTCAAATAGTCCAGCCTAGAATTTAGTTACGCAATGAGGGCACAAGATACCATAACGAGCAAAAGAATAAGCCATAACTAATGAAATTACTGGGATGATTATGTCCTCTGATTAAGCTATGATTCAACCCAACAGAGGAACTGAGGGCCAAAAACAGAGAGCAGCAGTTTATGAAGTATCGAAGTTCCGAAAACACAGCTTGTTGTCCACCTTTTTTAGCTGCTAAACAAGCATACAGAAAAAACTCCGATGATACAGAAAAAACTCCGATGATACAGAAACAAATGGATTTCGTTCAACATCTTGTATAATTTTTTTCTACTTCTTTTTTATTTGCATTTTTAAGATGCAGAACAGTAGTGAGAACCCACCATTAGACATTGAAGAACAAGAAGGGGCATTTGCGTCGTAGTTCTCACGAGCGCCTACACTGTCCACGCCGAAAGAATCTGCCAAAACCCACCAGAGAGACCATCAAGAAAAGGTGGAAAGAAACAACTAAACAGAGCAAAATAAAAAGGAACAAAGACAAACAAGCAAAACCCAGAGAGAGAGAGAGAGAGAGAGCTTACACAAGAGAGAGAGGCTACTGGAACCGAACAGCTCAGGGACCAACAACACAAAGCTGCAAGACACAAGAGAGATAAGGAGGAGGTAGAAGAGCTTGGGCTTCTTCCTCTTGAAACCGGAGCTCGCGCAGTCAAGCACGACGAAGCCATGCTCTTCGTCGTCGAAGATATGGGCTTCGCCTTTCCTCCACTGATGGAACCTCTGGTGGTGCACCATCTCTCTCGAATCCCCAGAAAGTTCGTTCACAAACACAAAACAAAACACAAAAAACAGATCTTTTCTTCTTGCCTGGCCTTGATGCACAAAGCCTCACGCTTTGAAACGAAACGAACCGAACTGGGATTTGTGAGAAACACGCAAGGAAGGAATATTGAGAGCGGCTACAAAGGGATTTCCTCAAGAGGGGTTGTTTTCCACACAGAAAGGAAGAAAGAGAGGGAGAGGGAGAGGGAGGTTGTATGTGTAGCGGAGACAGCGACCGAGTCCTGCTTTTTGAGGCTCAAGGGAGCTCCTTTCTTGTTTCTTCTCTCTTTAGTAGTGCTTGGAGAGAGAGGAAGGAGCGAAGGGAAACTGCAAATGGGGGAAGCGCTTTTCTATGCCTTCTGTTGAAAGGTGGCAGAGCCTTTTCAGGGCTGTCAAATACGAAGAGAAAGAGAGACAGAGCGTGTGACGATGTTGAGGCAACGCGTCTGAACAGGGATTATGAATATTGGCGCTGCATCGCTCGTTCAGTCAAAAACCTTCTGCAATGCGAACAGCTCCAAACCAAGCAGCTTCGTTTCGTCCATTAATGATGTTCAGTATTCACAGTGGAGAGAATGCGCGTGAGGTTTTCCGTGATTCTATGAGCTGATCTTCCCTTGTGTAAGGTGTCCAAGCTTATTGAAATCAGTAATAATTTTCAAATGTCCGTGATGTATTACGATATGTCGTGGACGAATTATGGAAGGACGCGTGCATGGTTACGGTCGCGTCAACATCGATACATGTTGTTCGGGGAATCGTACACCGGGGCCTTTTTTCTCCGTTTTCCTCTAGAGCACGAGAAAATGTTGTGTAATTTATAAAAAGAAAAACACCACCAAAAAATTCAAACTACACTACTTGCGACACATTTACCTCACAATACTTTTGCCCAAAGACATTTTCGTCTTTTTCTTTTTCTATTTTTTTTTCATTTTTTTCCTTTTTTCTCTTTTCCCTCTGTCGGCCATGGCAAAGGGAAGCTAGCAAGGGTCGCCCTCGCTTGCGTCGGGCGAGGGCCACCCTGCGCCAAGGCCGGCAGAAGGAAGAGAAAATAAAGAAAAAATATATATAAAAAGGAAAAATGCGAAAATATCCTTAGAAAAAGTATTGTGGGGTAAATGTATCACAAGTGGTATAATTTGGAGTTTTTCGTATCGCAAAAAAAAATTCATGATAAATTTATCATAAGTGATATATTTTAAAGTCATTGATGGTATTTTTTCTTTACAAAATCACGTGGGTCGATACTATTCGAAATATAAATGACGGGACTATTCTCGAGGCATGGACTGGATTCGAAGTCCATTCAAACGAAGGGGTGAGGGGTGACAGAGGGAGAATGTCCCATACCGGTCAATGGCGTGTGAAGGAGAAGTGCAGACTCGGTGTATTTGGGTTGGCTCCGCCCTTTGACGAGCTCGTTAGTTCGGTCCTCCACGCTCTCTTTTCCCCTCTTTTTACTCATCCATTTTTCTTTTATCTTATTACTCATCGATTTTGATTAAAATATACTTATGAGGGCTAGACATATAGCTATTTATTTTGCATTTTCTCCTTTCACTTTTTCTAGCTTTTGAAGTTGTTTTTAGCTGCTAAAGATGGTTAAGCTTTGGTTTTCTTTATATTTTCAAGTTTAACTCTCCGGTTCGAGTGGCCTAGCCATCTCTTTTTCGCCCCGTTAACTGTAATCTGACATTGCTTATGATGTCACCGTTACGTATGTAATCTCTATCTAACTAAAAGCCTAAGTTTTTAGATTAGACATTCTCTAATATGGTATCGAAAACATGGGATTAAAAATTCAATCCTTGACATCCCGCGTCGCTTAAATGACATGGTTATAACATGCTTAAACGGACATTTTAACACTGTCCTCATTGGTAATGGATGTTTCTGGGGAAGATGAGAAGCTTCGGATGTAATAATAATTCGAGCGAAAAGCATTTTTGCTCTCTGGACCTAACTTTTGGGCAGCTCATGTTAGGAAAGCAAGTCGGCCAAACGCACGTCCGCGACAGCTGGTATTATTCATCCAGCAACTTTTGTCGCGTTAGCTTCTCTACACGGTAAATGCAGCATCATGGAATGAGATGCCCCTCACGAAAGGGAAAGTCGGCTCAGTTCCTTTCGTCACGAGCTGACGTGAAGCATCGGAACTCGCCAAGTTTCGCGCTTATTCACGATCAAACCACCGTGTTTATCAGGAAAAGCATCGAGCGATTCTTTGATTCGCAACGCGTGCGGAATTCACGACGCTTTGATGTTAATTTACGACAGAACATGCAAAAGCTTCTACGTGCTTTTCGGTATGTGCTGCTGCGTTGGCTTCTGCATCGTTCATACGAATCAGGGTCTCCTTATATGGACAATGGTTAAGTCCCTAAAAATATATATTACTATGGGGACGGAAAAAAAGCACGGACGCATGTGATTTACTTATTTTCGATTGCTTATTAGCACAAACCACCGAGACCCATATGTCCTAAAGACTTTAATCGGCATATAAGAGTGCACAGGGTGCGGTGCAACTGGCGGTACTACTTTGATCCCACCCACTTAACGCTAGTTCGAATCTTTCAACTTGCGTCACATCTCTAGACCGAAGGTTTCAAGTTTCACGAAATCTGAAATCGCTCACCCTTAAAAGTAAGGTTTGCTAGTAGAAATTGACCGGTGCAAGTCAAGACGGTGCGAGTTCCCTCGCGATCATGAGCACGAAATTTCTTCTTTTGTTTTTTTTTTTTGGAAAGCACGAGCAAGGGCTTGGTCGCCGAGAACGATTAATGAACCATTTCCTTTCGTTTTCTGAAAAACTGGCGACCAATTCGAACCCCGCAAGCGGGCAGCGGCTATAGCACAGCTCGACGCCCGCCCGAAATTGACCGGCGCAATGATCGCGATTGCGACGTATGCTTGTGTCTGCGATAAATTTTGATTTCGATACGTGTTGACTTTAGGTGCAACCGAAAAGTAATTGGCCCCTTTTTTTTTATTTTTCAAAACTCCAATTATTGCAATAATATTGAGATGTCCCTTTTCGATTAGGCGTATTGAAAACACCTACCATAATTAAATAATACCACATATCACGCCCGAGAAACAAATAATTTTTATTTCGCCAGGTTTCTTGAAAAACACTTCTAACAGATACCCTCTTTATACGTCGGTTTATGAGCGCGTGAATACTTTAATTAGGATAAATCCCTATTTTTGAGTCTAATACACTCGATAGGAGGGGATTAAAACCACCCGCCTGGGTGGCGCTGCTGGAGCGCGTACTCTTCCTCTCGCAAAAGGTTGAGTGTTCGAATCCCGGGCGCCGCAGGGTGACTTAACCGGTGGCACGTGTGTGGTGGCTAGCACGTGTCGCCCCCAGGATTTGCTCCCCGGCTGTCGGCCGTGCGGGGATTCCCTGGGTTATCAAAAAAAAAAAAAAGAGGGGTTTGCTCCCCGGCTGTCGGCCGTGCGGGGGTTCCCTGGGTTATCAAAAAAAAAAAAAGAGGGGATTAAAAGCGAGCGTATCCTCCTCTATTATTATTTTTCTTGGTGAGGAAGTGCGTCGAATTTTGACAATTCTCTATGAAAGGAACTTTTGGCGCATGGTCCGCAGCCTGATTGTTAGAACATTCGGCTATTTAATCATGTTTCATTTTCTGGATGTTGAATGTATATTTGTTTTTCTCTTGGAAATACGTTCGCAAAGATCGTTCTTTTTTATTTGACATTTTTGGTTCCGCCCGTGACTTTGCATTTTTGTTGTGCCGTGACTTTTGGCCGAAGCACTATACTGTAAAATTACGCTTTTCGACTCTATGATTGAGGCTTTTATACTATAAAAAAAAATCACAAAGCATAAGAAAGAAATGAGAATATACGATGCGGTTTTCCATTTTAGAAATGTTCAAAAGGAAATTTACATCGTCGACAAAGGAAAAGGTGTAGAGCGCATGATTCCCACGCTCTTATTTTTTAATTTCTATAATCTTTTCGGTGGTTATCATCTTGGTTTTGACAACGTTAATGGCCAACAGTACATTATAGTCTAAATTAATTAATTAAATAATTAAAACTTTACCCCCCGATTGCTCTTTTTGCCAAATTATTGTTGCCATGCTCATTTATATTTCTGACCAAAAAAAAATACTCATTTATAAACATGTGAAAAATTGCTTTTCCCACCAGCAAAAGTTAACTTTTTTTAACTTAGGATAGACTGGATTTAGTAAACTGGACCTTATGACGTATACAAAATAATGGCACGTGTCATTGCGTGGTAATCCATGTTAGTCTGATGTAAGTTATCATGTACATTTATACGACGGAACAAGATATGGTGTTGCGGTATGCGTTATCAGAAACATAACCGACCAAGGTATATTACGAAAAGGAGTAGTTCTCTACACGGTCCAAAAGCCACAAGCCAAAAAAAATGTATCCAACTCGCTCAGAGTAGCGACATCAATGCAATTTCTTCGAACGGTCGAGGTACCAAATATTATTTCTCATGTCTCGATCGAAGTCGATATCATTAAGGAAAATGCACGAATTCGCAACTAACTTAGAAAAGTCCCGACTCTCTCGTCTACACGTAGCTATTTAAGTAAGTCATTAACCCACATCGCTTGAAATGCACCCAAGAACGCGCTAAGATTGGGTGATTTTACCGCGCGAAAGAATAATATCCTTCGAATTTTTTTGCAACGGACAAAAAGAGGCAGCATCGGGACAAGAGATTATATAAATAAATAAGCACACGAATATAATATAAGAAGCGCACGATGTGGTAATTCTCGAAGAAATTGGCATCATGCATGCAAAGTCCAGCATTTTTGCGTGGGAATGACAAAAAGCATTTCACACGGGCATGGTTGCGACATATTCAATTTGACTTAGGTACTGCGTTCATTGGATGGTGAAATCTTGTAATTCGCATGCTTCACGCCAATTGATGATGCCAATTGAATTCGTCCCCACGATTCAAGAATCGCTTTAATCTTCAATTTAATTAACCAAATAACCAATTTACAATTTTTTTTATTGAGCCTTTTCTCTTTCGAATGCGAAAGGGCATACATATCACGAATTTCCTCCGTCGTCGTATATATCTTCCGTGTGATATGTGCTATCTTAGTTGTTACAAGTTGCCCTAGAGCACTAATTAAATTTACCAAAGAAAGAAGAAGAAAAATCTCTTTTCGAGACGCTTTGAAAATTGGAAAAGTACATGATGTAGAAGATTAATTACTGGAAATGGGCGATTTTATATTTTCAAAGTACGTCAACGAAACTCGATAAGTGCTCTAGAGACACCTTAAATTTCTCCAAAAAAAAAATCACACACACATGCATGACACATAAAATCAAGTTATTAGATTGACTATGTGTCGTGCAAGGTTGCTCAATCTCGAGATACACGGTCGATGACGATGTACGAGGACATCTTAACCTAGGCTCCGTTTATTTCGCGTAAAATAATCGGTTTGGAAAATATTTACTTAAAAATAATTGCTTGTATTTCTTGAAATAACTAATCAATAAAAAATATTTTCATTATCGACAGCAGTTGATATATATATATATATATACAGATGATGAATATTTTTCATTCATTCATTTTTATAGGCAATACAAGTAATCATTTTTAGGAAAATATTTTTCAGAGCATTTATTTTTCGCGAAACAAAGAGACCCCTAGTTTTACCCTATTCGCTATAGATGAAGTGAACTATTTGTACGCACTGGATGAAAAATATTGCATATTTATAAAAGCCAGGAATATCAATTTGTTTAAGTAAGAATGAAGGATTCCGTGCTAACTTTTAATATATAATTTTTCTAAGTGGACAAAATGAATCTAGACAATTACAAGAGCCTAGCAAAATAATGTGGAGTGAAGCAGCATCCACATCCCAAGATCTATCTTCAAACTTTTCTTATTCACTTCTTTATTCTATTCAATTTTAATTCTTGACTTTAGCAATGCCCCGTGCAATTCGTCACGTAAAAAAAGCTGAACTCTTTCCACCACGAGAATGTCTCCCTTTCAAGTTTAGCCTTAATAATAATAATAATAATAATATATAATAATAATAATAATAATAATAATATTATTATTATTATTATTATTAATGGAACCTAGAATTTCTTATGGTTGAAGTGTCCACAGCCGAAGGCCACTGTATTTGATCAAGTGTTAAAAAAAGCTAAACTCTTTCCACCACGAGAATGTCTCCCTTTCAAGCTTAGCCTTAATAGTAATAATAATAATAATAATAATATAATAATAATAATAATAATAATATTATTATTATTATTATTAATGGAACCTAGAATTTCTTATGGTTGAAGTGTCCACAGCCGAAGGCCACTGTATTTGATCAAGTGATATGCTTACGTAGGGTTGTGATGGTCCAAACTATATAATAAAGCTCTGACCGGAGCATATATTATATTTTGGGAATATTGATGTTACGCAATTTAGTTGGAATTAGTAAAAACCGATTTAAACATGTAAAAAAAAGGGGGGGTGACGGTGAAAAATCAACACCATCCCATCGGAATTCTGACCATACGTACGTTAGGAAAAAATATATAATTAAAGAAATTAAAATTAAGTTGGAGAAGGAACAATTTTTTTTTGTTTTTTTGGTCGTAGGAGAAGGAACAGTTTTTTTTTTTGTTTTTTTGGTCGTAGGAGAAGGAACATTGGAGGGTGGGTTCAGCCACCTGTTTAGACTTTTGATTATCGTGAATGGACAGCTTAGCCTGTCATTGAACGCGGTTGGAACGGGCTACTCGCCATCAGCTTTTTCTGCAATTCATTGATTAATTTAATTAAATGTTAATTAATTACGTGCAAGATTTCAAACGAATCCCCCAGTGGGGAAAGAAGAAGCCGGAGTTCTCGTCAGCTATTTCTAGAGGCGGCGACCGCAGGTGAATGGGACTGGTCATCTGAGTAATGAAATGGCGATTAAGATCACGTTTATCTTATGAAAAATAAATAAGAGAAAAAATCATCAAAAATCCCAAACTTTGTCACTTGTGACATATTTAATCCGAACTTTTTTTTGTGACACCAAAAACCTCAAACTTTATTATTTGTGGCACATTACCCCAATGTACATTGTCCATGGGCATTTTCGTCTTTTTTGCTTTTTCTTTTTTTTTTTACTTTTTTTTTCCTTTCCGGCGAGGGGGGCCCTCGCCGGCGTCGAGCGAGAGCGAGCCTCGCCGGCGTCGAGCGAGAGCGAGCCTCGCCGGCATCGGGCGAGGGCCGCCCTCGCCGGCATCGGGCGAGGGCCGCCCTCGCCGGATCTTGCGAGGGCGAGTGAGGGCGAGCCTCGCCGGAAAGGAAAAAAAAGTAAAAAAAAAAAAGAAAAAGCAAAAAAGACGAAAATGTCCATGGACAATGTACATTTGGGTAAATGTGTCACAAATAGTAAAGTTTGGGGTTTTTGGTGTCACAAAAAAAAGTTCGGGGTAAATGTGTCACAAGTGACAAAATTTGGGGTTTTTGGTGATTTTTTCCCAATAAATAATTCGAAAATGATCGCTTATTCGTCTATAGAAATGTACGAATGAAAAATATTTTTATCATTTACGAAAATATTTAAACATAATTCTCATGGGTAATGAAAATATTTTTTATTGACTAATCAATTTAAGCGATACGAGCGAATACTTTTTTTTAAAAAATATTTTCCTAATTATTCATTTTTCATGAAACAAATGGAGCATAAATTAACAGAACAATTGCATGATATATACTAAGCTGTGCCGATTCGAAATAAGTCTGAATGACACCGGGAATTGCGAAATCAAGATTATGGACCCCATTAACCTCAAACGAATTCTCGAAGCGAGTTTTAGCGAGCCGGAAAACATTCGTCCATTTGGAAAAACCAAGCACACTCTGCATCTTTCGGTTTTTAACTCCCGTGAACTCCAATCCATGACACCTTTCTTCAATTGAGTATTGCGGAATCTAACAAGTCCAGACAAGGACGTTCAATATAAGTAGTACAAAATCTTATTAACGAGCGTCGAGCATACTTCGCAGGAATATTCTGAATCCGAAAATATTGAATATCCCGATCACGAGAAAGACAGACCCACCAAGAATTTGTAAACATACTCTAAAATGACTTCTCAAAAAGTGCCTACAGGTATTGTTTGACAAAATCCCATAACAAATGAAGAAGAAACAGGGCTAGTGTTCATCTTGGAACTTCTCTCTATAGAGATTAACTTGAATGACGAGATACCATTGAATTCTCACAGGCGACAACTGAGAAAGGGTCGTCTTGGGTTGGGTAGTTCATGGGCGACATCGCATTTCGTGGAGCTTTCGCAGGATTTGACCGTTGCACGAAAATCTCGAGATACCCTTTTTTTGGCTCCATCCGAAGGACCCGACCCGACTCATCTGAATCGGAGCCCCCCGCCCCGAGGGGCCAGATTCGGTCACGTGCGCACGGCGCGTGCATCCGGCCAGGCTAGGCAGCCTTGGATTCCATTGCTACATATACACATACGTACGTAAAGGCCACCGATGAGAGGGATAAAGCTCCGTGCCTTCAATTTCTTGACCTTTTCGATTAAAATTTATTGGTAAATGCGAATTCACCGGCCCGTAGAACCCCGCACATCGATCCCGCCATGAATGTGGCGGGAAAAATCAGCAATTCGTGAATTTCGGCGAGAGATGGAACTTGGGCACACGGGGCGGGACACGAACAAATCCACGGACTCTTCACCGCAACCCGTCGTTCAACAAGACCTATTCTCTCTCTATGGCCGTGGGCTCGATGTAATCTCAATCTTTTTCGGCACAAATCTTGTCACTAGGGCATGTTCCTCAAATTAGAGCCGCGTGCTCCAGATCAATGTCAAGCAAGACAAATTACACGATGGGTCAATTTCAATCCTCGTGGTCCGTGATGGTGTGGATATGTGGATCTATAAGAACATTTTACCGCTCTCCAATAATCCAATCAATGGCAGTTCCTCATTCAAAATGATGTTGTACCAAGGTCCCGAGGGAATTCGAACATTCCCGTGGTTAATCCGCAACCAATGGTTGATGAGTAACGAGTTTAGAAGTCAACACCATCTGTCTACAGATTCTTCATGTCTCCGTTGCCGTGAACTTGAGAAATTGTCTAATCAATCTTAATCCTATTGTACAAATGCCAGTTAAGTCCGAAACCTTTCCATTTTGCCAATTTTGTCGTAAATTTGCGTGTAAAATTCCAATGTAGTCATTTCGATCTCTTTTTCCTCGAAAATTGCTAATGTGACGGTCCAATCATAACCAGTTATCCTATGTTGCGAAATGTCACGTTAGCGATTGGCCAGCTTTCGTAGCAATAGGGTAATTCCCCCTCCAAACAGTAGCTCTTTCATCCCCCATCCAATGGAATTTCGCGCACTAATTGACAAAATTAAAAAAATTTAAAGCTCGGCATCCGTATTTGTCACATGTTGTGCGCGGCTGCCTCACATCACATGCGCTAACTCATGGGGTCAAGAGCAAGTCAAAAAGCAAAGTGGAACAAGACTCGACAAAGGTAGCATTTATCACGGGACGACTTCAGACCGCCCCCCACTTTAAGGGACATGTGATCTGCAGGCCTGATCCATTTGGAAGCTCTCCCTTTGATTTTGGCCTCGCCCTCCGCTCGGATGCGAGCTAGATCGCCCTTGATTCGTGGCTCTCTGCCTCTGCTTTTTCCGACTCGATCAACACCTTCAATAGGCTGGTCTCAATGTCCCGTATTTCATGGGCTCGAAGCTCGTGCTTAATCGAGTGGTGAATGAATCCGGGGACGGCGCGCCCCGTCCTACGAATCGAGCGAAGCACGTTCGTTCATTCGCAGCTCCCCAAAGCTCAAACGTGCTTGCTGACCGGGTGATGCCCGTCTTCTTTCGACCACTTCCGTAAAGCTTTGCTTCCGCATCGCCGTGCGTCTCTGCAACAATCGTGGGCTCCTTGGGATCTGCAGATTTTCGCCAAGAGATCTAAGTGAAGCGGCGCATAAGATATATATGAGTGACGAGCATCCTTTTTGTTCCAAATCTGTGAAAAGAACTTGGAAGAGAAGAGGGACAGCAATAGCATGCGACCATGCAGGTCAATTAAAGGAGGAATTCCGTATTCAACCTCATCATATCTTGTCGTACCAAAAGAAATAACAGGATAAGTATAAAAAGTAGGGCGTTAAATTTCGGCCACTGATTAATCGAGAATTTAAGATTTACTTTGGTCGATTAAGAACTCGATTTTTTCAGGAAGTTCACAATCAGGTTTTTTACGTTCACTTGGTTTGAACGTCGAGTTTCCTTTTACCACCTATAAGAACGGGGATGATCTGACCTCTCGACATTGAATTAAACCAACCCTGCAAGCGTCATCGCTCCTCGAACCTAATTAAGACCCGAATTTGACATGTGGCTTCTCTAGGAACTCTATATGGTTTGGAGTCTTAGAACTCCGCTTGTTTCGCGAAAATTGAATGATTTGAAAAATATTTTCCTAAGAATAATCGCTCCTATTACTTATAAAAATACATAAATAAAAAATCATTTCATCGTCCATGAAAATGTATATACATAAATTATTGTCGATAATGAATACATTTCCTATTGACTAATTATTTCAAGCGATACATGCAATCATTTTTTGGAAAATTCGCTCCAAATTATACACTTTTCGGCAAAACGAACGGAGCCCTAAAGTAAACAATATGGGTAGTGCAATTGCAAGGAAATCTTTCACTATAAAATTTGCCTTCGCGGACCATTATAAGGTTATAAATTTTCAGGCTGGAGGCACATCTCAATACGACCAGCCCAAAGCTAAAGCCCAAATGCTGGCATGAAATGGTTCATCTTGTTGTACCAGGCTGGCCCAAGTTTTATCCGTACAACTATTACAAGGCGCTTTGTTGGGCTCTTGTTTGGTACTTTAAAGCCCACGCGGGTTGGCTTGTAATAGACAAGACCGCTTGTTTCCACCGTGTCTATACGAAAATTGAATTTTCTGATTTTAGTTATAACGGAGCTTGACATGAGTTGCAGCGATGGATATACCTTCCAATAACCTAGCGGGTTTTTTTTTCTTAAAATAAATTTCTTAAGCCTAGTCAACTCGATCTATATGGTTTGTGTTCGGTACGAGAGAGAATGCATGTGGGTTTTTAGGTCGATCTCTTCGATGGTTTGATCAACATCAACGCGACGCGATCTGTTTGAGCTTGTGGGGGTGGGGGACATAATTTGCTGCGAGGCGGTTTTCGGGCCGAGGCGACACTGAAATTAATGCCACGATGCTCGCTTTGGCGGGCCATGATCGTAGGACCGTGCAATAAATAATACGAGTTTTCGTTTCGGTTCCAAATTCGCTTCTCTTTGTGAACTCACCATATCCGCACGACACAATGCAGCCAATCGCATAACTCGTAAAATACGCATTCGTATCCAAACGTCGTATTCGATTCACTATCAAACAAGAGGCAGCATATAGAGATAACCCCATCCCCGTCCCGTTTACATCCCGTCCTAACCCCGCGTACGTTCGCAACCGCGCGACGGAATCCGTACTTTATCACGACCAAAACGATTTGGTGGAGGACGGGGCCCACAGGAACCGCTATCCCTATCCAGGAACAGGAGCCCGACCCCGACCCGGACGGAGACCGCGACTATACTCTTCGCCAAACACCGTCCTTGTCCAACTCACCCGAACGCCGGGAGCACCACGAGACCCGTCCCAAGCCCGAGTCAACACCTCTATAAATACCCACCCACCCCTCTCTCCACTTCATAGCCCCCCTTCCTTCCTCCCTTCCTTCCTCCGCTTCCGTTACGTCGCTCTGCAGATCTCTCTGCCGCGCCTCTCGCCCCGTCGCCCCGTCGAAAGGTTAAGAACGATCGTCGGAACGTGAGCTCCACGAAACCCTCCGGACGATCGGACGGCGGAGCCCGATTCGGTACCTCCTCCTTCCCCCGGGGGCTCCGAACGATGTCCGATGCGTTCTGCACCGACTGCAAGCGGCAGACGGAGGTGGTGTTCGACCACTCGGCCGGGGACATGGTGTGCTCCGAGTGCGGCCTCGTGCTCGAGTCGCACTCCATCGACGAGACCTCCGAGTGGAGGACCTTCGCCAACGAATCGGGCGACAACGACCCCGTCCGTGTCGGCGGGCCCACGAACCCGCTCCTCACCGACGGCGGGCTCTCCACCGTGATCGCGAAGCCGAACGGGACCTCCGGGGAGTTCCTCTCGTCGTCGCTGGGCCGGTGGCAGAACCGCGGCTCGAATCCGGATCGCGGCCTCATCCTCGCTTTCAAGACCATCGCCACGATGTCCGACAGGTGAGAGCCCCTCTCTTATCGCGCCGCGGGAGCTCGAGCGCTAGCCGTTTCCTGTGTGGGAGGGGGGCTCTGGTTTTGGAGATGATTGCGAAGTGCGGGAAAATGAGGGGTTGTGCAACCTGAATCGTACATGGTTTTCTTGTCCATATTCCTGGTAGATTTAGCTTGAAGCGTGGGCGACGGATCGGGCTTTCTTAGTTATTCGATGGCTGTAGCTTTTTCGCCTGTTTGCATCTATTCGAGTATAAATATCTCAACTCACTCAAGTATTTTGGAAACGAGAGCTGGAAATGCCTTTGACATCACAAGATGTAGGAATTCGCTGTGTGATCAATATGAATTGATTTAACTAGGATTAAGATACTTTGGGATTGCTGTTGCAGCTTACTTTGTGGCGAGTGATCTAGGTTAAGGGCTTTTGATAGCTGAAACACGATTATGTAAGTGAGAGTTAGCCAAAGAGGGGAACGGGGTTGAACTTTGATTCCATTTGGTTAGTTATATCCGAGTGGTTTCTCTTTCATTTTGATCATGGCATAGAAATGTAACCATGTTATATTGGATTAGGATCTTCATTATTTTATAGATGATGACTACATGTTCTGGACCTCTACTGGGTAGTTGATAGATATTATGCTGTGAAGCGAATTGCTTTTGAGTTTGACAAATATTTACTGAGAATGAGTTTGTTCTTTGCTTGCTATAGCCACTGCGGTAAATTTTAGTTGTACTCGCCATAAAGAAGAATCTAAACTGCATAACACATTTCAAACTCACGATTTATTTTCCCATTAATGTCCCTTACCTTGCTTATTTGCTTTCAGGTTGGGCCTTGTTGCAACCATCAAGGTATGCTATCATTCCTTATAATTTTTTTGGGCTCATTCATTCTGTATCATGCCTATGGGTCTATTATCCTGACTTTCATCCACTTACTCGCGCTAATGTAATCTTCCCTTGAGATGGATTGTTGATTGTATCATTCTGTAACCTATCAGCAATAGATAGCATATGCACACATCCAGCTAGAATACTGGAGGAACTCGGTTGTTTTCTGCCAACCTATGTGAAAGAGTCCTTGTAGCTTTGTATGCTCATATGCTTCTTGCAGACGCTTTTGCCTTTAATTTCTTTAGTTTTATGTGATATGCAATGGTGAAATAGTGGTACTTGGGCTTTTTATAAAGCAAAAACTTTTCCTTGAACACAAACAACAGGTCCTCTTTTGTATAGGAAACAGCAAATTTAGAACTTAAATGCATAGTTGCATTATGTGCTACCGGTAGTTATGGCAGGAAATATTGAAATAATGTCCTGTAAGATGTAATGGGAAGTACATTAGCATTCTCATTTGTTTTTGGGAAGAGGCAATTGCTCTTCTGAAGTTTAATCACATACCATTTTATACATTCTGTATGATCGTTCTCTGGTATTTGCTAGTGACACAATAGACGGAAATTATTGGAACTCATGATTAAGAAGGATTGGTTTTTTGAATTGACAGAACTACATATGATATTTAGAAGAATTTTGTCAATCATTAAATTGACATAAGCAGAGCTTTAAAAGACACCCTGATTGGGATTGTGATTGTGTCTTGACTGTGAGGCAATGAGTAAATTTATTGGTTGTAAGAAGCACAAGTGGATTTTGCAATTTTTTAATGTCGACATGCGGATAGCTTGACAAATATTCCAGAAGCACTTTTCTTGGTAAAAGGCATTTGCGCCTCTCATTCTTGGTTCCTTAAGCACAACTGGATCTTGCAATTTTTTAATATCAACATGTGGAAAGCCTGACAAATATTCCAGAAGCACTTTTCTTTTAAAAAGGTGTTTCCGCTTGTCATTCTTGGTTCCTTAATGTTGGATTGATGAGCAGTATATATATAAGTCGATCGAGTTATATCTCATTTATCTTTCATAACGGATAGCAGCCGCATGGTTAATCCTACATGCAGGAGATGAGACTGTCGACACTTCTTTCCCGACCTTTTTGTTAGCTCTCTGATTTTCCATTGTGAACGATTTACTGCATGTGGATACTCTACGACTACAACCTGGGCATTTTTATTTATCCAACAATAGAGTGCTTTGAATGAGATTGTTTAGCTTTTACTTTTTCACACTCTTCTTCTTCATTGTTGGGAGTGGCACTCCTTCCTTTAAGTCCTCATTGTTCAAGTGTCACTCTGTGTTTATTTACTGAAGATCTCTTTGCAATTTGCTGTACCTATTCGCAGTGATTGATTTGTCCTGCATCTATTTTTTATGGACTTACCTTTGTTTATCAATGACTTAGTAATCCTTTGTTAATGGTTTATGTTGTAAGTTCTGATGTAAGTAAGGACATGTATAGACTTAGGAACATTCTCTTACCGTTCATGTGTGTATCTCTTTTGTATGGAAGTATATTTTTTGCTGATCCATATTTGACAAGCCAATTTTTCTCAAAATGAAGGATCGGGCAAATGAGATATTCAAAAAAGTAGAAGATCAAAAGTCTAGTAGAGGAAGAAATCAAGATGCTCTGTTGGCTGCTTGCCTTTACATTGCTTGTCGACAAGAAGACAAGCCGCGCACTGTAAAGGGTATGGCTTAATTCTTCTAATATCTGCAAGCTTCCTGTTGATATAGCCCTCCCATGTGTCCGTGTCCCTGAATCTGGTTTTCCACTAGAAATTTGCTCTGTCGCCAATGGAGCCACAAAAAAGGAAATAGGCCGGGCAAAAGAGTACATTGTGAAGCAACTGGGTTTAGAGAAGGGACAGTCGGTAGAAATGGGAGCAATACATGCTGCAGATTTCATGGTAAAATCCCTCCTTATCCTTCTTTCCGATTTTCCATCTTGATCTGTATGATCTCACTCTCACTCTCTCTCTCTCTCTCTCTCTCTCTCTCTCTCTCTCGGTCTCTGACACTGAGATTAATTTGATTTTTAAGAGGCGTTTTTGTTCCAATGTTGGGATGAACAACCAAGCTGTTAAAGCTGCTCAAGAATCTGTGCAGAAGTCAGAAGAGTTTGACATAAGGTACTACTCGTTATTTTCCAGCTCATCGCACAAGTTGCCCTTTTTTCAGAAGAACTCATGCATCCACTATCCTACACGTGGAGACATTTGCAGAATTAATAATGACGATCTGATAATCATTCTGAGAAGAATAATACAATGCAGACTGTTTTTCATAGGAGTATAAAAGAAAACAAAACCATATCATAGAGAATTCAAAAGAACAATGGAAAAGGAATAACAAACTCTTATAAACACTGTTGTTGCTGCCACAAAAATGAGCTGGTCATGTAATTATTCTTTTGAATTGGATCCTTAGTGGTAGAAATTTGGGTGTTTTCACGGTGGAGCATGAGCACAATATCATGGCTCCTAAGGATATAGGAGTCTACACCATTAAAGGGTAATGGTGCTTTGCTCTGGTTTGTCTTGCCACCCTAACTCAATGGGGACTTGAGAAACATTGACAGCTGTTATCAAGATTACCATTTTGGCTAGTGGCTACCTGAATATATTGGTGGTTATTTTCTTCTCAACTGGAATTATAATGGTAAAGCTGGAGGAAGAGTTGAAAACTGCAATACTTGGTTGACAACATTTCATCTTTCTTCTGTTGAAGGTTGAAAGACATCGTGATTTTAGCAGGGTCCTCAATGTGGGCCTGCTGTGTATAAGGATTACTTTCCAAGTTTTGTTCAAACTTATGCTTTACTGTTTTTCCCTTTTTTAGTGCTGAACCTATTCTCCTTTCTGTTTTTGTCCCCTGATTTGCAGGAGGAGCCCCATATCTATTGCAGCAGCTGTTATTTACATTATTACTCAGCTCTCCGATGAGAGGAAGCCTCTCCGAGGTTTTAATTTCTCCAACCTTATTTGGTCCAAACAACTAAACACATGTTTTCACAATCTTATTTGTTCATGGATACATCATGAAGTTAGATCTTGAAAAGTGGTTATTTACTTAATGAATCCGGTTTCACAATCGTAATTGTTCGTGGATACATTGTGAAGTTAGATCTGGACAAGTGGTTATTTACTTAATAAATCCTGTCAAATATACTAACCGGATAATACAAACTTATTATGCTGGAGAAAGTTAAGTGATGGTTTCCATATTCAATTATCAACGTGCATATAGAAATGCCATCTGAAAGAGCACGCGCATATAAATAACCGAATGTTTATGCAGACATATCACTTGCCACTGGAGTCGCTGAGGGGACAATTAGGAACTCCTACAAGGATCTGTATCCTCACATTTCCAAGATAATACCAAGCTGGTACGCCAAGGAAGAGGATCTAAAGAATCTCTGCAGTCCTTGAGTGTTTATAGTTATACAAACGGAATGAACATTAGATAACTTTCAGTCAGTTTTGGAAATCTGAACGATCTCGAATTTGTAATTCTTGTCATAAAGAATATGGTGGTTCTTAATTCTTTCACTCTATATTATTGCAAGATATATTGAAAACTTTCTAATTCAAATGTCGAAAGGCTGCGTTCAAGAAGTCCTTTTTGGCCCTCGACTGCAGAATACATATGACAGCAAGCTCTCTCTCTCTCTCTCTCTCTCTCTCTCTCTCTCTCTCTCTATATATATATATATATATATATATGTTTAGGTCATCTGGGTGACAATTCCATGGATGGGACTACCGGAAGGTAGACCTGTGATAGGGTTATAGGCCCATATATGATAAGTTGAATTGTTATATGAGTTAGTTACATTTAGTAAATTGATTATAAATGAGATTAAATATTATATGTGTGTTAAATGGGTTACGAATGAGCCACAAATGTCATAAATGGGTTTACAATTAACATAGATTCAATTTACCTTTATGACTTTTTTTTCATTCTTTTTTGCTAATTTGATTTTGCACTTACTCATTCTGCAATCTCACTTCAATTTAATGAGTTTTCATCAATTAGGTTATGGGTTGAGTTTGAATTGGGTTGGATATGAATTACTAAATTTGCATTGTATGAAAATATGTTAAAACTCGTTAAATGAATATATTTGAGTCATATCACACTGTATTTGATCCGACCCACTCATTTATTTGATGGGCCTACTAGAAGGTGAAATGAAGTTTCAAATCGAAGTGACACCTGTCTTATATTTGGACCACGGTCCATGAATTATTCCGGATTTCGGTTCGTCTCCATGTCGGATGTGGCCGTCCCACAGGACCGCTTTTCCTTCTGGTCCCGTTTCATCTCTGTTCCATTTTCTTCTCCTCAGTTGTCTCGGTCCTAGAATTCGGCCGCCACTCTCCCCCACTAGCGAGACAACATTTTTAGGGGCAGCCTAGATAGGTCCCATGAGTCCACGCACGTGTACCTATGTTGTTAACACTGTACTATTAACGGCGATCGTGATCCATAGCCACCGTGAGCTTTCTGACTCTGCAGTGCATAAATCCAAGAGGGACGACGCTTCGAGATGCGCGAGCACGAGGTCTGGGTCTCGATCCCAAAACAAATCACAGGCAGGCAGATGAAAAAAGCATCAGTAGGAGAGAATGCAGGGATTTATGAATTTTCGCGCTACGTTAGATAAAGTCGAAACTTTTAATGGTTTGACAAATGGATCTCTTAATGAAATTCGATAGCTAGAAATTATCTCAGCAGATCCAACTGTACACGTCTTGAGAAATAACGATATTTATACGGCATTTCTCAAAATAACATGAGTGCGAAATGCAAAAGAAAGACTAATAACGAAGATCAGAACCAACCCGTCTTGAATTTCATCCGTCTAGATAAATTAACCTACGCCTAATACCTCAATCACACCCCCAACAACTATCCCGTCTTGGGGTTCCATTTCCTATGTATAATAAACCTATACCATCCCCCTGTGTACAAAAATGTATATCTAACTTTTCAAACGCATTCTAAGAACGTAGGGTCCCTCCCCTTTTTATATGAACCTATATCCAACCCCTTAGACACACCCAAACCAAATTTCCTTGATTCATTTCCGATCTGTGTCTCTCTAAGCCAAATTTTGAAAGAAAAAAAAAAGCGCACACCACACTATAAAAAGAAAAATTTCCTCCCACCAACACCAAGAAGACCAAAACTGTGTGCAAAAACTACCGAACGGCCTGAAAATGAAAGAAGTCTCAAGATCAGTGGTGATGATCATGGTGCCTCTCCCGGCGCAAGGCCACCTCAACCAGCTCGTCGAGCTCGCCTACCTCGTCGCCTCGTACGGCATCCCTGTCCACTATGTCGGCTCTGCCTCCCACAACCACCAGGCCAAGCTCCGCTCCCACATCCCGCCCTCGTCCTCACCCAGCGACATCTGCTTCCACAACTTCCCAACCCCGCCCTTCCTCTCCCCCGCCCCGAACCCTAATTCGACTTGCAAGTTCCCCTCCCACCTCCAGCCAGCGTTCGACGCCGCTTCATTGCTCCGCGGCCCCATCGCCTCCCTCATCCGCTCCCTCTCCTTGGAGTCGAGGCGGGTTGTCGTGGTCCACGACTCGCTGATGGGGTCCGTGGTCCAGGACGCCGCCTCAGTCCCCAATGCCGAGAACTACGTCTTCCACTCGGTTTCCGCCTTCGCGCTTTACTGGTACAAGTGGGAGGCCACGGGGATGGTGCTGCCGCGGGAGGAGGAGGTCGATATCGTGGAGCTCCTCTCCTCCAATGGCTTCCCGTCCCTCCAGGACTCATTCACCGACGAGTTCTTGAAGTTCATCGCATTGCAGCACGAGTTCAAGAAGTTAAGCTCGGGAATCATCTACAACACATGCAGGGTTGTCGAAGGCCATTATGTAGACTTATTTACCAGTGCAACAGCGAACAGCATCACAACCAAGCACTGGGCAATCGGGCCGTTCAACCCGATCAAAGTACCCGAAAAGAAGTCGAGAAGATCGGCTCACGGGTGCATGGAGTGGCTCGACAAGCAAGCACTGAACTCAGTGATATATGTGTCCTTCGGCACCACAACGGCGCTGAGCAACAAGCAGATCCACGAGATCGCGATTGGGTTGGAATGTAGTGGACAGAAGTTCATCTGGGTATTGAGGGAAGCTGACAAGGCGGACGTTTTCAGCGACGGAGGAGAGGCGAGGAAAATTCTGCCCCAAGGGTTCGAAGAGATGGTGGAGACTCGAGATTTAGGCGTGGTGGTGAGGGACTGGGCGCCGCAGCTCGAGATCTTGGGGCACCCTGCGACAGGCGGCTTCTTGAGCCACTGCGGGTGGAACTCTTGCATGGAGAGCATCAGCATGGGAGTGCCGATCCTCGCATGGCCTATGCATTCGGATCAACCCCGGAATGCTGTCTTGATCAGCAAAGTCCTCAAGATTGGACTTATTATCAAGGACTGCATGAGCCAAAACAAAGTCGTGAAGTCATCCGAGATCCAAGGTGCCGTGAAGGCGCTCATGGCGTCGGAGCAAGGTGACGAGATGAGGAAGAGGGCGGCGGAGTTAGGGGTCGCCGTCCGGGGTTCAATGGATGAGGGCGGAGTTTCTCGGGCCGAGTTGGACTCTTTCATCACTCATATCTCTAGATAAATTCTCGCCCTTTTTCTTATTCTGTTCTTAGCATTAAAGATATATCTTGGTTAACGGGAGAGGGAGAGGGAGAGAGAGAGAACAATCTAGATAAATTCAGTCTGCGAGTGATTCAATGTAAAAAGCAATCATTATATAGAAAGTAAACGAAAGCATGTATCTTCTGTAAGATTTAATGCGGATTCAGATATATTTTTCATATATGATCGACTTGAAGTAGAACGAGTTCAGAACCTCAGTACCATTCGAAGAGTTATGGAGAACTTAGGTCGTGAATTGTCGTGGGCTGTAGGAACATGCGGTTGTTGTCAGGGATGTAAACATGTGCAAGACTAATCTGCAGTTGTTGTCGAGGAAGTACGTAAACACGTTCAAAGGCCCATCCAAAATCATTAAGCTGGCAATTACCTGACCTTCGGACCAATATCCAAGGGCAAAAATTGTAGATTTTCATCTTCATTTATCAATTGTATGGTAAACATTGATCTCTATGCGACACATCTTTGATTCTGCCGACATTTGTAATTTATGAATTGTTGAATGATCGTGTCTTTGTCATTGTACTATCAATTCGTAACGGCGGTAAACAACCCAGATAAGGTTCTACCATTTTTTTTGTTAATTCAATCCAATGACAAACGCAAGTTATGATGCGTGGTGGCATAAAACTTGTGTTGATTAACTATGATCGATCTTTTTGGCCAAGCGATATGGTATTCGAAATTTCACCCAAGAGGATTTACCAGTGTTTCTCATCTCATCTAGCTTGTAATCTTTAGACAAATCTCATTGTATGAACTCACTGCCTTTTCTTTTTATTTGCTTGCATCTGGCTAGGCCTGCGCAACTTGTTGTGATGATTATTAGAATGTCCAATTTGAATATTTAAGCCATTGAGTGGAGAGACTACATATCTGTAAGGCACGTTACGTATCTAGGCGACAGTTGATTACGGCTAACACCCCCTTGCATCCCTTCGTGTGTAAACCGTCTCTTAATTACACCTACACGTGTACGACTCAGCTCAATTATTTGTGAAATGGGCACAATTCTTGTTTTGTGTGCCGGTTATTGTGAATCTACCACGATTGTGAGATAGATATGTGTGTTAATATTTAAACTCTTGACTTGTCCTCTGATATCATGTTAGAATGCTCAACCCAAAAGCTTAAAACTACTTGCATTGGGTTTACAGTTAACAATGATGATGTCAAATGCTTGATAATCAAGCATAGCAATTTGAATTGTCTACTTATACCCTCTAATTAAGTTGTAAAATTTTATTTCCAAAAGGCAGCTCTTGAGTGTGGATGTGTAAATTATGTGTTTCTCAAGGTCATTTCAAAACCGCAAGGACCTTTTTGAATTCAAACATATGTACATACAAAAAAAGGAACATATTCCCAGTAAAGGAAACAACAGCAATTTGATAGTACTCTATTATATAATTAAACTAAGAGGAACAACAGAGAGCTAAAAGGAAATTATACGAAAATCCTATCACTCATAGACGGCGTGTGCTAACGAGGGCTAATGTCAATATTGGTCCAAATGACCTTACTCGAAATTCAAAATCCTCCTTTCACTTTCCCTTTTCCTTAAATGTTTCCTTCGATTTTTAATCATATATATCCCTATCGGATGAAACTTCTTTGAACAAAATTTCTAATCGGTGGGTTACAAATACAAATGCTACCCACATTTAATCTGTAATGATAAATATATACTTGAGGATTATAATTCACCGATCAAAGGTTTTGCTGGAGGACTTCCTCTAATTAGAGTCGGAGGAAAATGCTAACTCCATTCAGCGGTGTTGACTGTTTTGTCCTGGAGGCTATTCAGGCAAATGGATTTTGCCGACATCAACGCTTGTTTTAGTTTTGCTGTTTGTTGGAGGTGAAAGCAGTCCTCGTATTTCTGCTGAAGAACCAGGACATAGGGGACGCCGCATCTCTTTTCAGATCCTCCGGCATTACGATCGACATCAGTCTCTTGGAACTCCACTCATTCAATGATGATTAGCTTATACCGTATCCTTATCAACGTACTGAAAACCCTAAGGAGCATCGCGTTCTGCCGACGAAGATTGTCCTCCGCTTTTGTCCCTTATGCATAGCCCCTTCCGTGCACGACTGTAAGACCTGCGGGACATCGATGAGACTAGGACAGGCGCTCCTTTTTCTCTGGGTTTTGCGCACATGCTCGCCTTGTTCGCACGATCTTGTCGGATCGACGTGGCGGCGTAGGGAATAACCCACCTGTAGTCCGACGCTACCCACTTCGTTGGCCATCAATATCCTAGTGCATATGCGCAGGAGTGATCTGGGCCCTCTGATGGGACTTGTGTTACGCTGCGATGCTCATTCTTATCCTTCGGCATTAATCTGCACATGATATCTGTCGTGTTGGATTCGAAAACGTTGCTCCGAGAAGACCACATGTCTAGCACAATTCACGCACTCTTTCTTGACACACATGTTTGGGTACCAAAGAAAAATCCAACATCTATCAGCAAAAGTACCAACAAATTTTAAAAACCTATTATATTTGGTATCAATTTAGCTATAAAATTTTTAATTAGATCAATTTAGTCTTAAACATTTTCACATTGGTACCAATTGAGTCAATTAGACCAATTTAGACTGAAAATTACTGATGTGGATGCCAACCATCCCATGTGGCATGGTTGGCATTGACGTTGACAAATTTTTTATATAATTTTTTGAATTTTTTATCAATATCTTCTTCTTTTTTCCTTTGGTCGATGACTGGCCATAGGCGAGGGCCGGTGAGGGCGTAGCGACCCTTGCCAAATCTAGCAAGGGTTGCCCTTGCGGCCCCTAGCGAGGGCTTGACCCTCATCGAATATGGTGAGGGCATCACGGCTCTTGCTTGTGGCTAGTTGTTACCCATGCCTAAGCATCAGCCATGGGCCAAAGAAAAAGAAAAGGTAGAAAAAAATGGAAAGGAAAAAACAAAATTTTTTTAAAAAAATTAATAAAAATTTTGAAATTTTATTATAAAAATATAAAAAATTATCCAAGTTAGCGCTGGCCGTGCTATGTAGGACTGCCAGTGTTCACGTCAACAATTTCCGATCTAAATTGGCCGGATGGATTGAATTGGTACCAATGTGAAAATGTTTAGGACTAAATTGATCTAATTAAAAAATTTAGAACTTAATAGATACTAATGTAATAGGTTTATGACTTTTTCACATTGGTATCAATTTAGTCCATTCGGCCAATTTAAACTAAAAATGAATGATGTGGACGTCGATCGTCCTATGTGACACGGCCGGTGCCGTCGTGGATAAATTTTTTATAATTTTTTAATAAATTTTAATATTTCAAAAATATATTTTTCTTTTTTTCTTTTTTTTTTCCTTCCTTCTCCTTTACTTGTGGTTGGTACCTGGCCATGGCCAATGACCAGCCATAGGTGAGGGTCTCCCTCGCCAGATATGACGAGAGTTGGACCCTCGTGACTTGATCGAGGGTGGCCATCACCTATGGCCAGCAACCGACCACAGGTCAAGGAAGGAAAAGGAAAAAAAAAGGGAAAAACATTAAAAATTGAAAATAATTATTAAAATGTGATTAAAAAATTTCACGTCAGCACCAACCATCCGTCGGTAGTGCCACATAGGACGCCGGCATCCACGTCAGTATTTTTCGGCCTAAATTGACCGGATGGATTGAATTGATACCAATATAAATTGGATTAAATTGGTCCAATTGAAAAATTTATGACTGATTTGGTACTAATACAGTAGGTTTAGAACTTTTTTTGTACTTTTCCCAACCAAATTTGTAGGGCTTTTAAGGATGGGCATAATTGAAATATATGGCAATGCCTAAGAAAGTTTACGCGAGGTTAGGAATAATAAAGAGAGCATTTAGGCTGCGCATGGCAACCATTTTGTGCCCGGAAACAGATTCTGGTAAGAAATTATTCTTTTTTATTCTGTACTCGGGAACTGATTATGAGCATTTGAAGGTATTTGGTAACGACCCAAAATTTATATTCCTGAAATAGTAAAAGAACATAAATGTGTTTGGGAACAACATAAAATTTCTTTTTATTAATAATATTTTAATATTTCTTTCTTTTCTTTTTTTCTTCTCCTCCTTCTTGGCCATGACCAGTAAAATGTTTTTTAATTAATAATAATTTTATTTAAAATAAATTTTTTTATTTTTTTTGGCAATGGCTGGTAAAAAATTTTCTTGTAAAATTTTTTTATTAATAATTTTTGAAAATATTTTTTATATTTTTTTTCGCCATGGCCTAATCACTGGCCATGGCCGGTAAAATATTTTTTATAAATATTTTTTTATTTATAATATTTTAATAAAAAATATTTTTATTGAAATTATTATTTTTTATTTTTTTTGCCATGGCCTGGTCGCTGGCCATGGCTGGTAAAATATTTTTTTATAAATAATTTTTTATTAATAATATTTTTTATTAATATTAATAAAAAATATTTTTATTGAAAATATTTTTTTTATTTTTTTTGCAATGGCCTGGTTGCTAGCCATGGCTGGTAAAATTTTTTTTATTAATAATATATTTTTATTAAATATATTTTAATCTAGCCAGATATGGTAAGGGTGGCCCTCGCGCCGGACATCAGAAGCTATATTAAAAATCAAGAAAAAGAAGAAGAAAAAAAAACTGATTCTCATTTTTGTTCCCATAATCAAGAAGCTACTTTTTTTTTATTCTTGATTCTGCTCCAAAAATGATTCTGGGCACAAATTTGCAAGAATTTGTGCAGGGAATCAAAAAATTAAACAAACGGATTTTTATTCCCAAACCGATTCTAGAAACAAAAGAACAGAATCAAACACTATTTGACAAGTTATCATGCGTAGCCGCATGGCAACTATTTTGTACTCGAGAACAGATTATGGTTAGAAATGATTCTTTTTTATTCTGTGTTCGGGAATTGATTCTGAGTATTTGAAGGCATTTAGTAACAGCCCAAAATTTCTGTTCTTGAAATAGTAAAAGAACAGAAATGCGTTTGGTAACGACATAAAATTTCTTTTTATTGATAATATTTTAATAACATTTTAAATATTTTAATATTTCTTTCTTTTCTTTTTTTCTTCTCCTCCTTCTTGGCCATGACCGGTAAAATATTTTTTAATTAATAATACTTTTATTAAAAATAAGTTTTTTTATTCTTTTTGGCCATGGCCAGTAAAAAATTTTCTTATACATAATTTTTTTATTAATAATTTTGAAAAAAAATATTTTACTAAAAAATATTTTTATTGAAATTTTTTTTTATTTTTTGCCATGGCCTGGTCGCTGGCCATGGCCGGTAAAATATTTTTTTATTAATAATATTTTAATAAAAAATATTTTCATTGAAATTATTTTTTTATTTTTTTCCATGGCCTGGTCGCTGGCCATGGCCGGTAAAAAATTTTTATAAAATTTTTTTTATTAATAAAATTTTTTATTAATATTTATAAAAAAATATTTTTATTGAAAATAATTTTTATTTTTTTGCCATGGCCTGGCTGCTAGCCATGGCCCGTAAATTTTTTTTATTACTAATATTTTTTATTAGATATATTTTAATCTCGCCAGATACGGCAAGAGTGGCCCTCGCGCCGGACATTAGAAGCTATATTAAAAACCAAGAAAAAGAAGAAAAAAAAAAACTGATTCTCATTTTTGTTCCTAGAATCAAGAAGCTTCTTTTTTTTTATTCTTGATTCTGCTCCAAAACTGATTTTGGACACAAATTTGCAAGAATTTGTGCCCAGAATCAAAAAATTAAACAAACGGATTTATATTCTCAAACTGATTCTGGGAACAAAAGAACAGAATCAAACACTATTTAGCAAGTTGTCATGCGCAGCCTTAGTTACCACAAGCATTCGTCAACAAGGCTTGATGCTTTAGATGCTATCGTCACCGAGTTTGGTTGATCAGTTTTATTTATTTTTTTCTAAATTACGAATTCTAAGTCACGGCGTGAGCAAATCTTGAACGGACTTATGTGTTATTTGGGGCTGCTAGTTTGTGTGGAGATTTTTACAAACTGCTAACATCAGCGATGGATTTAGGTCGCAAAACCCTCCACTCAACATGTGTCAATTTTTCCAGGTTATTACTACATTATTTTTTTTGGCCAGATATTACTACATTAATTAGACAAACAATCAAAGGCAGTCGAACCAGCAAAAACAATAGTAACCGAATTTTCATGGTATATCAGATAAATCGTCTTCTGCAAAAACTTTAAGAGTCTTAAGAAAACGCCTCATGTACAATTTCCCGATAGAGTTCGACATCAGGAGATTATTTTAAAAGATCCAATCCAACACATCTTAAGAAATAGTCAAACCTATATTGCATTCCATCGAAAAAGATATGGATGTGATTTACTTTCTCGCAATAGTAACTTCTTCGTCAGGTCAATGGTAAAATTAGCAGTATGTATTCGATAATTTTTTCATAAATGACACATCTCTACGAACAATTTGACATGAGATATAAAAGAGAAAAACTTAATAAGAAAGGTCAGAACGATCCCGTCTTGCGATTCCATTCCCAAGTATAAAAACCTATACCAAACCCCTCAAACATACCACCGACCATATTTTGCCTCTCAAGCCAACACCATTTTGAAAAAAATTAGACTCCTTAGGAGAAATGTCCTCCCCCCAACACCAACAAGACCAAAACCATATCGAAAAACTACCGAACGGCCCAAAAATGAAAGAAGTCTCAGGATCAGTGGTGGTGATCATGGTGCCTCTCCCGGCGCAAGGCCACCTCAACCAGCTCCTCGAGCTCACCCACCTCATCGCCTCCTACGGCATCCCCTTCCATTATGTCGGCTCCGCCTCCCACAACCACCAGGCCAAGCTCCGCTTCCATGTCCCAGCCTCGTCCGCGCCCAGCGACATCTGCTTCCATGACTTCCCGATCCCGCCCTTCCTCTCCGCTGCCCCGAACCCAAATTGCCCCCACAAGTTCCCGTCCCACCTCCAGCCAGCGTTCAACGCTGCTTCGTCACTCCGCGGCCCCGTTGCCTCCCTCGTGCGCTCCCTCTCCTTGGGGTCGAGGAGGGTCATCGTGGTGCACGACTCGATGATGGCGTCTGTGGTCCAGGACGACGCCTCAGTCCCCAACGCCGAGAACTACATCTTCCACTCAGTTTCCGCGTTCGCGCTCTATTGGTACACGTTGGAGGCCACAGGGATGGCGCTCCCGCAGGAGGAGGATGTCGACATCGCGGAGCTCATCTCGTCCAAGGGCTTCCCGACCCTCCTGGACGTCTTCACAGACGAGTTCTTGAAGTTCAGGGCGTCACAGCACGAGTTCATGAGCTTCAGCTCGGGGAGCGTCTGTAACACATGCCGAGTCATTGAAGGCCGTTATGTAGACTTATTTGCCAGCGCAATCCCGAATGGCACCGAGACCATGCACTGGGCAATCGGGCCGTTCAACCCAGTCAAAGTACCCGAAAATAAGTCGAGAAGATCAGCTCACGTGTGCATGGAGTGCTCGACAAGCAACCACCGAGCTCGGTGATATACGTGTCCTTCGGCACCACGACGGTGCTGAGCGATGAGCAGATCCATGAGATCGCGATGGGGTAGGAACGTAGTGGACAGAAGTTCATCTGGGTATTGAGGGAAGCTGATAAGGCGGACATTTTCACCGGCGGAGGAGAGGCGAGGAAAATCGAACTGCCCCAAGGGTTCGAAGAGATGGTGGAGACACGAGATTCAGGCGTGGCGGTGAGGGACTGCGCGCCGCAGCTCGAGATCTTGGGGCATCCTGCGACAGGCGGGCTCTTGAGCCACCGCGGGTGGAACTCTTGCATGGAGAGCATCAGCATGGGAGTGCCGATCCTCGCATGGCCTGTGCATTCGGATCAGCCAAGCAATGCCGTCTTGGTCACTGAACTCCTCAAGATTGGACTTTTTGTCAAGGACTGCATGAGCCAAAACAAGGTCGTGAGGTCATCTGCGATCCAAGGCTCCGTGAAGGCGCTCATGGCGTCGGACCAAGGGGACGAGATGAGGAAGAGGGCGGCAGAGTTAGGGGCCGCTGCCGCCCTCCGGCGGTCAATGGACGAGGGCGGAGTTTTTAGGGCCGAGCTGGACTCTGTCATTACTCGTATCTCTAGAAAAATTCTCTCCCATTTTCTTGTGAACATTCTATATAAACCAAGTGTGCGAGTGACTCAATGCAAAAAGTAATCATAATGCAGAAATTATACGAGAGTCTATAACTTCAGTAAGATTTAACGCGAATTCATATATATTCTGGAAATATGATTCATTTGATTTAGTAAAACGAGTTCAAGCAACCACCGCTCCAAAACTAAGTATTCAAAGAGTCACGGAGAACCTAGATCGTGATTTATCCTGGATTGTAGGAATATGCAGTTGTCAAGGACGTGCATGAGCACGTTCAAAGGAGACGACGTACTTAAAACACGTGCGAGACTTCCTAAGACTGTACAGTTGTTGTCGAGGACGTATGTAAACACGTTCAGAGGCCCATCAAAAATTATTAAGCTGGTAATTACCTGACCTTCGGACTAATATCCGAGGGCAAATAAGATAAAAATAAATTAGTTCTCATATTTATCTATCAATTGTATGGTAAACATTGATCTCTCTGCGACACCTCTTTGGTGCTGCCGACATTTATTACTCGATAAATTGTCCTATGATCATATGTTTGTCATTGTACCGTCAATTGATAACGATGGTAAACAACCCAGATAAGGTTCTCTTTTCTATCTATACATTCAATCTAATGACGAATGTAAGTTATGATGCGTGGTGGCGTAAAACTCGTACTAATAAACTATGATGAATCTTATTGGCCAAATGATATTAAATTGAAAATTTTGACAAACAGGATTTAGCAATGTTTTTCAGTTCATTTGGCTTGTAATCTTTAGACATTTCTAATCGGATGGACTCACTGCATTTTCTTTCTAATCGGGAGCATCTAGCTAAGCCTAGAGTGGCATGTTGTGATGATTTCTAAAATGTCCAATCCAAAAACTTAAGCCATAAGGTAGATGGAGACTACAAGTATGTAAGGCACATTATAACCATGTATTTAATTGATAGGGGATTATAGTTGACATCCCCTCGCGTGTAAGCCGACTCCCAGTTACACGCGTATGACTCAGCTCGATTATTTCTGAAATGGACACGGCTCCTATTTGGCGTGAGTCTGTAATTGTGAACCTACCACGAGCTCGAGATGAGAATGCTAGAGTTTGAACTCTCGACTTGTGCTAGGACACCATGTTAGAATATCAAACCCAAAGCTAAAAACTGCATGCATATAATGAATATTATAATCACATAGTTAATCGACATGGGACTACAGTTAACAACGATGATGTCATATGCTTGATGATCAGGCAAAGGAATTTTTATTGTCTACATAAGTTGTCTAATTAAGTTGAAATTTTTTTCCCAAATGGCTGCTCTCGAGTCTTGATGTCTATATTACGTCTTTTTGTGTGTGTGCATGCATACAGAAATGGATCATATTCACAGTAAATGAAACAGCAGTAATTTAATAGAACTCTATTTTGTGATCAGACTAAGAGCAACAAGAGAGAGCTATAAGGAAATCGTACCAAAATCCTATCACTCATAGACGGCATTCGGTAACGAGGAACAATGTCAATATCGGTCCACATGCTCTTACTCGAAATTTGAAATCTTCCTTTCACTTTCCCTTTTCTTTAAATGTTTCATTCAATTTTTAATCATAATTTTCTCTATCCCTATTGGATGAGACTTCTTCCGACAAAATCTCTGATTAGTACGTTACAACTACGAATGTTATCCTTATCTAATTCATAATAATACATTTACACATGCGGAGTGTAACTCACCAGTCAAAGGTTGTTGGAGTACTTCCTCGGAGAAAAATGCAACTCCATTGAACATCGTTGACTGTTTGTCCCGGGGGGCTATTCATGCATTGGATTTTGCTGAGGTCAACGCTTGTGAGTTTTGCTGTTAGTTGGGAGTTGAAAGTTGTCCTTGTGGTTCTGCTGAAGAGCCAGGACAAAGGGGCCACCGCACCTCTCTTCAGATCCTCCGTTGTAGCGACCTAACTTTGCGGTGCACCACCTAGGAGTTCGGTTAATGGATTATTAAGCCTAACTTAACTTGGGCTCTCCCAAGCCCATACCAATTTACAACTTAGGTTCAAGTTATTTAACATGCAAAGATCTTCTCATTTTGGAGTTGTCACTCATTTATTTTTGGTGGGTATATTAGAAACCCGAGTAAAGTATTGGGAGATTTACTTTACTTCTATAAATCAGAGATTATGTATTCGGGGACTTGATTATGCTAGATTACCCTAAAGCCCTTTCGGTATCTTTCCCTTTTATTTAAAAAATAATATTTACAGGCAGCTTGGATTGATTTTAAACCTATTTACTAACATTTGAGGTGATCATACATGAGCGCAACCATTAATGAAACACTCAATAAAGCAAAGCAATAAATAAATCGCAAGGATGGGAAGATAATACTTACCTTGGAGTAACGAAAGCATTTGCAATGTTAGTTAGAAATCACATCAAAAACCATACTATGATTTCTAATTAACACGCAATTCCACTCAATGTATTTTTTGGAGTTTTCTCTTATTTAGTGGAAATTAAACTATATGCGATGCATGCTACTTGTCTAACATGACATGCGACACACAATTTACCTAAATGTCCTAATTCTACTGACGATTAAATGAACTATCTTTAATATGGCATGCAATGAACCTCGATATGAATTTCTAATGATGAGCAAAATTAATATGCAACTATTCTAGCATACAATTTCATGAGCTTAACATACAATCACTAAATGACATGCAAGTCATGACTTCGCATACATGATGACATGACAATATGACAATGCGACGTAGCATACGTGAAACGAAGTAATGAAATGGTAGTGATGATGCAAGCATGATGCAATTAATTGATATGACATATGGATGATACCTTTTTTGTATTTTTCATTGAAATACAAAATTATAAAGTAATGAAAATTTATATCTAGTGCAAGATATTATCCAATTCATTTTAGGAATTAAACTAGGCCAAATCCTAATTTAAATCGGAATGTTATCTTGACTAGATAAATCCTAACCTAACATGCGATCTATCTAGAAAAATTTACCTTCATCCTATCTAATCTTTTTGGGATTTTTTTAACAAAGAATCAAATCAAATCAACACAAAGATGAAACCCAAATCAAAGATAGCATCCAATCACCCAAGATATCATCCATATCCATTTAAATTTGGAAAATAAATTGACAAATCGTATCCCAGGCATGAGGATCAGATTGACCAAATTTTTGTACAATCAAAATTTCCCAAATCACGGGCTTCGAAATATTTTTGGATATTAAAATATCGACAAGACATAATTGATATCACAATAAACTCAAATTAGGCAACTTAATATATCATAATTGAATTGGATAACATATTACCTAATTCGAAGTATTGCATGTATGATATTTCCGAATTTGAACGATGGATGGCTCGAGCTCAGTGATTGGCGGTGTGCTCGCGGCAAGGATGCTCGTGGGAGCAATGCTAAGGATTTGGCACGACGAAACAAGGAGGCTCGATGATAGCATGGAAGCACCAAAAAAGACTTATTGAATTGTGTGGCCGTGTATGGAATTGTGTGGCCTCTCCCCTCTCCTCTGAACGTGTATCCCCTTTTCATATGCAAAGCCATCCGACCTGATCAAGGAAAGAATCATTATCTATTTCCTCTTTTAAAATATTTATATATATCCCTTCTTATACTTTGCACATGGCCAAAGATATATTTTCCCATGAGTGCAATTGACTTCTCATGTTTTAGTGATCCATCCCTATTTCTTTCCCTCTTTCATTCGACCACGTGAATATATATTCTACTCATTGCAAGCTGCACTTGGCTGAATATATATACCCAGGATATTGCCCTTTTGTGGCCGAATCCTCAAGATCGTGGTAATATTGCTCTCTATATTTCTTAACTTAAAGTATTACATGAGCAGAGCACATGAATGATGGATTCGGCCAAATTTTCATCACTGCGGGCTTAGTTCAATTAATTTGATTAAGCTTAGAACTACTCATTCAAGATCATCCACTGCCGGTCCAATGCAATGAAAGAGTTAAACAATATGATGAACGCTCCTAAAACTATATGCAATATTATAATTATTTTTGTTGAGAGGCTAAAATTTAGTCCCTGATTTTTTGTGCAATGTATTTTGACTGGTTAGCCAAAATTTAAGTGTCAACATCCGTCATTAGGAACGACATCAGTGCTTTGGAACTCCAATGATACAATGATGATTCTTGTGGGGTAACATCAGCTTGTACTCGTGTCAACGTACTGAAAACCCTAAGGAGTGTCACGTTATGTGGATGAAACACGTCCCCTGCTTTTGTGCATGTTAACGATTTCTGTGAGATTGGTGAGAATCAGACGAGTGATCCTTTTTCTGGGTTTTGGACACCACGCTCGCTTTGTTCACCCGATCCTGTCGGATCGATGTGCCGACGTAGGGAATTAGCCAGACTCTGGTCGGACGATGCTTACTTCATTAGCCATCAATTTCTAGAGCGTGCGCGCGTGAGATGATCTGGGCCCTCTGGAGGGACGTTGCGTTTGCATGTGATGTTCAACCTTATCGTTTGGTCTTAATTTACACATGATGTTTTTGTAGCGTTGGATTCGAAAAGCTTGTGATTTGTCTTGGCACATGCTTGGGGTACCAAAGAAATATCCACATCTATCTGTCTACATCCGCATCTGTGTTATTCAAAGAAAAGTGGGGCTCACGATCTCATCTTTGCTTTTCAAAACATGCCCCTAAAACCAAAAAAATGGGTCTTATATCCCATTGACCCTCCCAAAAAGTAACCACTCGTCCACTCCTTTCAGAAACTACCATTCTCTTTTGATACCTAAGCACTAGCTTGAGTGATGCCGGAGAGTATAGAGAAATAGATGGTAACACAAATGAGAACTTAAATGGATATGTTGTTCACCACTCGTAGGTAATTGACTTAAGAGGCCCGTAGGAATCCACCTAACGAATAAGAATAAAACAAAAAAAAAACTTCTTATTCTCAAGCCAAAGGCTCAAATAATTTATGAATCAATCAAGTCTTCTTCTTTAATTCATCATAGCATGCTTATATAGATGAACATGGAACAACCCTCCAAGCATGAGTAATTATCAAGACTCTTTGGAAAGACAAAAGACTCATAGGAAAGATAAAACTAGTTTTACTAGAAAACAACTATAATTAAATAAGGACTCTAGAAACTTGAACGACATTTATTAAACCTTGAAAATATGAGAAAAAAATTAACTCGGTTGAGAGTCTCCATGGTTCACTAGTTCCAAAGACTAAATTAATGGCCTTCAAGAAATGCGAAGAAACACTGGACGTGTCGTAATCGATTAGACTTGGAATTCGACAATAGGCTTGCAAATCAGCAACTTGTAGATCATTGTCGGCTTGTCCACTAGATTGGCAATTTTCTTGCGTAATCGGCATCTTTAAGGAATGCGCTGGCATCATTGAGGCACCGGTGACTTCTCGTGTGAAAAGCCCTTATGACATACTCAAAATCAATAGAATCTTTGGGGACTGATGACCAATTCTTTAGTTTGTCCCGTTTGTCCCATTAGGAAAGAGGTCATACTTCCGTCCCTAATCACAGAGAACCTCAAAAAGAAAAAATGAAAATGAAAGACAAACATATATCATTAGAGAATCGCCGACGGCATCAAGGGCACTGGTAAGATTAACAATTTGGTGGCCACAGAAAATGACCAACCACCCAATGAACAAGAGAGTCGTCCTTTGATGTTGTTGTCGTAGGAGTAGTAGATCAAGATGACACGGTATTTTATATCTACTCGTGAGAACTCGGGATAATCTCTCGATCAATTCTTCGTTTGCTTAATCATGTGCGGGTTTGCCGATAAAGACCATAACGTGAAACGATGTATCGTGGAAATCCGAAAAATAGTTAACCGTGTTCACAGTAATTTCTCTCCATTTGAGATGCAAATCTTGGAGATTTGATATGAATGTATTAGGACGACGACCGAGTCCGTGTGCTTGACGTGCATGTGTGAATTGCATTTTTCTCTGCAAAAGGGGCACTATCACTTGTGTACCTAATATTTTCTCCTACATTAGCTTGGATGGAAAAAATCGAGATTCTTGGGGGAATTATATGCCAGAAGGAGAAAGTCAGAAACATCAATGTTTGAGATCATACGAGATCGAGCGCAGAGGATATGTTACTATACATGCTATAGTCATCCATGTAAATTACTAATATAGGATGTTTTGATAAATAAATAAAAAATCAATATGATTACACTTGTCCGGCCTTTTAAGGATGGGAAAATTGGATTACATGCTGGTGCCTAAGCAAATTTATGAGAGATTAGGAAACATAAAAGAGAGCATTTAGTTACCGCAAGTATTCGTCAACATATGGTTTGATCACCGATTCTAAATGGTTCAGTGCTCACCTGAGCTCAATTTGTTTTTCAAGATTACAATATCCGAGTCATGTCGTGAGCAAATCTTGCATGAACTTGTGTGTTATTATTGGGTGTTGTTACCGGATGTAGAGATAGTTATGAACATTGGAGATGGATTCATGGCCCCTCCATGAGTTTTCTAAAATTGTTTTGCCGAAAAGTGTTGATAGAGCACTGTTGAAAGGGTGGATCGATGAACCAACCGACAAAGGCTATGAGAGGTCCTTTGTTAACTTTTGGACAGGAAACGAAATGATGAGAAAATTAAAAGTACGAAAACTGAAGGTAATAACAACTGACCACGTAAAAGGGTGGTGGAGTGTAAAGATAGCATGAAAAAAAAATGGATGCCATTCGTTTATTTATAACGATAACTTTATTCGTTAAGTCAATGTTAAAATGAGCAGTATACATACAATAATTTTTCGTAAATGACACAGGGTGGTGCTAAATCCAATCCTAAAATGGGTCCATTCAACCCTAGAAAATTTATAGGACGAAATTACCCAAATCATGGGTCCCACTCCCCACCGTCTCCATCTCTCATTAGGTCCTTGCATCTCTCTCCTTTTCTCCCCCTCTCTCCTAGCTCCTCGTGTGCATCTCTACCCTCACCTGTAAAACCTCGCCCATCGTGCACAAAGCTTGCACTGCTCGGGTCGAGGTCATTCAACCAAAATCCTTCCGGCTATTTGCTTGGTGTTCCAAGGTCCAAGAGAATGTAATGCAACTGGAGATGCTTTGTGATTGGGCGTTCTTTAAATGCGACTCTATTTTTAACTTCCATGTCGAGAGTTTAACTCTTGTTGTTAGAATAACTGTTATATATTATTTGTCAAGCTGTATTGTTCATGGTGTTAGAATTGATTCGATAATCGGTTGCAATGTCAAATGAAGAATGACATCATTTCCTTAAAAAGAAAGCATCGGGGAAAACTTCTTAAATGACGGAGGAAAAAGGGGCGGCAAGGCCGGAGAGGTGGTCACAGGGTTGGAAGTCTAGGCGTCGAAGCTGGGACTGGTGGGGTGGTGGGGGCAGGGGTTGGGCGTGGCTGAGAGGGTAGTAGCGTCGACGAGTGATGCGAGACAGTGATGGAGGTGGAGGGTGGTCTCGCCATTGGTGAACTAGCGGAGGGCCGATACGGTGCTGTGCAGAGCTCGGAGGTACATGGAGTGCGAGACCTACAATGCCTGTCTGGATTTCACAAATTTCTTCATGTACCTCCTCCTCGCTTTGCAACAGGACACCATTCCTTCTCTCTCTCCTCTTGAGTAACGAGTCCCAAAAAAGCACTCATTTTCTCATTCAAATTTTATTCTCCTCTCTTCGTGGGTTTTCATTGGATTTTATCAAGCTAATTCCTCCATCAATGTCACTGGCAATTTCAGTGAGGGCTCAACATTGGCTCACAGATATAGTTTTGTTAATCACGTACTTTGCTTCAGTGTAGCTAGAACAACTTTAAAGCAAAGAAAAGGGAGGGGCGCCCTTGCCGGCCATTATTAAGAGAAGGAAATAAAGAAACAACAATGAGGTGAGCGGGTGAACCACGGAGAGTTGGGGGAGATAAATGAAGGTGATGAATGAGATCCACAAGTTTTGTAATTTCGTCCTTTCTATCCTCTAGGGGTGGATGGACCCATTTTAGGAGTGAATTTAGAGCCACCCATAACACATCTCCATGGACAGTTCTCCATGAAATATGAAGAAGTGAAAAATAAGAAACCAATAAAAAAGGCCAAAACGATTGTGTCTTCGGATTCCATTCCCTATTTAACCTAAAGCTAACCCCTCAAAACCCACCTCAAACCAAATTTTGCTTCTCAAGCCACACCCAGATTCGATTCATCTCTGATCTCGCTCTTTAAGCCAAATTAAAAATAAAAAATGTCCTCCCACCAACACCAACAAGACCCAAACCATGTCCAAAAGCAACCAAACAGACCAAAAATCAAAGACGTCTTGGGATCAGTGGTGGTGATCATGGTGCCTCTTCCGGCGCAAGGCCACCTCAACCAGCTCCTCGAGCTTGCCCACCTCGTCGCCTCCTACGGTGTCCCCGTCCACTACGTCGGCTCCGCCTCCCACAACCGCCAGGCCAAGCTCCGCTCCCACGTCCCGCTCTTGTCCACGCCCAGCAACATCCGCTTCCACGACTTCCCAACCCCACCCTTCCTCTCCCCCGCCCCCAGCCCTAATTCCCCTTACAAGTTCCCCTCCCACCTCCAGCCCGCTTTTGACGCCACTGTGTCGCTCCGCGGCCCCGTCGCCTCCCTCGTCCGCTCCCTGTCCTCTGGGTCGAGGCGGGTCGTAGTGGTCCACGACTACCTGATGGCGTCCGTGGTCCAGGACGCTGCCTCAGTCCCCAACGCCGAGATTTACGTCTTCAACACGGTTTCCGCGCTCACGCTCTGTTGGTACATGTGGGAGAGCACAGGGATGGCGCCGCCTCCGGAGGTGGAGTTGGACATCGCGGAGCTCATCTCCTCCAAGGGCTTCCCGTCTTTCCTAGACTCCATCACCGACGAGTTCTTGAAGTTCGTCGCGTCACAGAACGAGTTCCAGAAGTTTAGCTCGGGAAGCATCTACAACACCTGCAGGGTCATCGAAGGTCATTATGTAGACTTATATGCGAGCGCAACGGCGAACGACACCGCGACCAAGTACTGGGCAATTGGGCCGTTCAACCCGGTCAAAGTACCCGAAAAGACGTCGAGAAGATCGGCTCATGTGTGCATGGAGTGGCTTGACAAGCAAGCACCGAGCTCGGTGATATACGTTTCCTTCGGCACCGCGACGGTGCTGAGCGATGAGCAGATCCGTGAGATCGCGATAGGGCTGGAACGTAGCGGACAGAAGTTCATCTGGGTATTGAGGGAAGCTGACAAGGCGGACATTTTCAGCGGAGGAGAGGCGAGGAAAATCGAACTGCCACAAGGGTTCGAAGAGATGGTGGAGACTCGAGACTTAGGCGTGGTGGTGAGGGACTGGGCACCGCAGCTGGAGATCTTGGGGCACCCTGCGACATGCGGGTTCTTGAGCCACTGTGGGTGGAACTCGTGCATGGAGAGCATCAGCATGGGAGTGCCAATCCTCGCATGGCCTATGCATTCGGATCAGCCCAGGAATGCTGTCTTGATCACACGAGTCCTCAAGATTGGACTAATTGTCAAGGATTGGATGAGCCAAGACGACGTCGTGAAGTCGTCCACGATCGAAGGTGCCGTGAAGGCGCTCATGGCGTCGGAGGAAGGGGAAGAGATGAGGAAGAGGGCGGCTGAGTTAGGGGCGGCCGTCCGGGGGTCCATGGATGAGGGCGGAGTTTCTCGGGCTGAGTTGGACTCTTTCATCTCTCACATCTCTAGATAGATTTACTCCATTATCCTTATATTTTCCGCATTAATGATGAATCATAATTAGCGGGGGACAGAAAGATAACACTTTGTATAAACTGATTGTCAGAGTGATTTGATGAACAAAAATGAATGTAATATGGAAATTATATAATGGCTTGTGTTTTTAGTGAGGTTTAATATGGATTCAGTTTATATTATCAATACGTGCTTGATGTAATCTAATAGAACGACTTCAGATAACTATCTCTCCATAACTATTCGAAAAATTATAAAGAACCAACGTCTTGATTTGTCCTAGGTTCTTGATTTATACAATTGTTATCAAAGTACCTATCGAAAACATGTGCAAGACTTCTTAGGAATAAAGTATTGTACTTTAAAATTTAATAACAGATTAATCTAAATTATTGTGTTTCGTGCACCAGTAGAAAATTGAACTACCGGTCATGCACTCACCAACAAACTCCCACTAATAGAAAATAATAAGGATTTAACTTCTATATAAAGATTAGGGATATGAGAAAAAATTGGAAACCAGAATTAGTGAGTACCGATAGAGTTCCTGGTTTCAAGTGTGGAACCGCCCATCCAGACCACCCGGACCAGTATAAATACACAAAAAATGGGTTGAATAAGACCGCAGTTTGTTCTGTTTTGATGCTCAGACAAATTTGTTCTTATGCGATGAGACTGTGCTTATTATAACAATTTGTCCTTTATTGTTCTACCTTGCCGTTTGGATTTGCTTTGTTTTGAACATCTTCTTTATTATCTTGAGATCTTGAGATATGAATGAAACTTCTATTTTCAACCAAAAAAAAACACTCTCTTGCCTCATCCCACTCTCTGTCGCCTCTTAGCTGAGCTCTCACCTTCGGCCCTCTATCGCGGCGGCATCACAGTCGCGGCTAGCCTTCGGCCCTCCCTCACAGTCATAGACTCACTGCCTCACCTCCCTCTCCTCTTCTCTCTCACAAGTCGCTCTCTCAGTCTCTGTTGACTCTCGCAGCAACGCTATTCTCGAAGCCTCGCTCACTTATGATGCTCGTCGTCTCTCTTTGTAACTTCAAAACCCTAATTGCCATTTGCCCCCTTTTCTAACCCCTAATTGCCATTAGCCGAGGTTTATCAAACGACTTCTGGGTGTGCGTAAATTTAAAGCATTATATGATAAATGATCTGTTCTTGTCATCTCCATACCATATCCCTCGTTCTTGTGTTGAGTTCCGCATCCTTGTCGCTCTTTTTGGTCCTTTCTTCTTTGTTATTGCTTCTGGCAATCCGCTCGGTCGTTCTGAGTATTTGTCATCAGGTTGTGTTCCTATGGTTCTTGGATGGAGGAAGAAAGCATGAAAATATTTTTAATCAGCAGCCGACAAACTGCAGGAACATCATCGGACTAGTGATGTATTTTGGATGTTCTGCGGGCGTGATTTTTCGCTCTTATTTTGGTGAGCTGATGATGGGCCAAATTTGACAATCACCGATGGCTCGCCTTTTTTTGAGAAATAATTAGTTTTTCAAAGAAATTTTTGGTAATGTGTTAGTAATAACTGTGATTAACAAAATGATGTTAAAAAGTGCAATTAAGTGGTAACGGTTCGCGCATCGTCGGTTCATGAAGGATTCTCTCATAAATGATGAATAAAATGTTCAATGATGAGACCATTTCTTAGTTTAAATGGCCAGTGGCTACTAATTTAGCTTGACCATAAAATTGCAAAGTTAGTTGGAATGATGACGTACATTCGCGAAGAATAATAAGTCCAATCAGCCAACCTCTTAATATAACAGTAATTTCTTCTAGACCCTGGGAAATTTCAACCACCGACCATCTTACAATTATAGTCATGTTTTTTCTAAATGATATATATAGGGTCGTCATGGATAATTAAATAAAAATTAATTATATATATTGTCAGTGTAAATAAAATAATATAAGCGATCAAATCGACCCTTGATTGAATGGTTAGTGGGAGAATTGATAGCTGGAATCCCCAATCAAGCCATTCATGTAAAGTTCTTTATTGCATTATTGGCGGTGTATACTTTAATTTGCCCTAGATATGTGTTTGTATGTGGTCCCACACTTAAGTAATTACACATGATATGAAAATATATTGAATATGGAGGCAAAGAACAGTTGTGGCACTTCTAATTTGGGTACCAGTGGAGGTCCCTTGTTTATATCCCACCGATTGCCTGCAAACTGTTCTATTCAAGTCAGAGCAACTCACAAAGTCCAGAGGCCTATATGATTGGGGCTTGCTTCCTTTCTTCTTTTTTGGGAGTGCGTAGACATGGAGACATGGGATTAGAGATGACAAACAAGCTGGTCCTGGTTCGATTACCAAGTCGGTTAGTATTGGTTCCAGATCATTGCAATCTATGCAGTTTGGTTGATACATAGGGTCAAATCAGATCGTTCGCAAACCTTTACTACTCAGGAAAGGATTACAACAGGAGGCAAATGCTGATGCTATTGGCCCCAGTACAGCAAGCCCAACAGTTGAAAACTACCAAACTATAGAACTCAATTCTCACGAAGTGTTTTTTTTTTTGGTAAGGTAAGTATTATATTAAACTTTTCAACACGCAATTTGCAAGAGGAGTTGCCGTACACAAAAACCTCGTATCTGAGGCAACACAAAAGGTTCACGACGGGTGCAAAGGTGTAACGGCTAAACGAAGCACAAATACACCAAGTGCGAAGCACTAAGTATAGCCAAAACAGTGGCCAACTAAGATTAGACAACTATAAGGCAATAGCCATTAAAGTTACTGAAAGATAGAGGCCGGAATGCCCCACTTGACTTGAAGTCTTCTGTTACGCGGTGTTTCAACAATAGGCTAGAGGGAAATAGCCACATCTCTTACAGTCTTGGCCAGATGGGCACGCATTGCAGGCAAGTAGGGGTTACGATCCCTAAAAAGGATATTATTCCGTTCAGTCCAAATGCAGTGGCACATTGCCTCGAAGGAGGCACGAGCAATACGTTGATAGAAGGTCTGTCCACTGAGGACACGGGTAGCCCAGCTGATAATATCCATCCACGATCCAGCACTCCATGATAAATTACAATTTCCTACCCAGAAGCGCGCAAGAGAGCCCGTAAAAGCACACCCAAAGAATAGGTGATCGATTGAGTCCGGCCTTGTACGACAGAAAGCACAAGAGCCTTTGCTTATGACATAACCGGACCTTTGCTTTTCTTTACATAGACTCTACCCTGAATCTTGCATCACTAAACATACCGCCGATAATTGTTAACCGTAGTAGTAGTAGTAGATCACGACGAGTCTATTTCATCTCTACTTGTGAGAACTCAGGATAACCTCTTGATCAATTCTTCGTTTGCTTAATCATGTGTGGGTTTGCTCATGAAGACCAAAACGCTAAATGATGTATCTGATAATAGTTAACCGTATTCACAGTAATCTCTCTCCATTTGATGAAGCATATCTTGGACCTTCGACATGAATGTACTAGAATGACGCCCAAGTCCATGTGCTTGACGGTGGATGTGTGAATTGCATTTATCTCTGCAAAAGCGGCACTATTTTAGCTTGTATGGAAAAGTTAAGATTCCCGGGGGGATATATGTCGGAAGTGGGAAAATTGTCCAAAAAGTTCTAAACTTATTACACTTTTAACAATTTATTCCTAAACCTTTTTAATTTTACGTACCAATTGAATCCTAAATAATTTCACGTTTTTCAAATTGAGTCTATCCGATCAATTTTGGCTAGAAATTGCTGGCTTGGACTCTAGCCACCAATGTGGCACAATCGGCACTGACGTAGATAATTTTTAATAATATTATAATATTTTTTTTGAATTTTTTTCTTTTCTTCTCTTTTCCTTCTTTACTTTTTATTCCTTTTCTCTTCTTTTCTTTTTTTTCCATTTATTAAATGTCCACATCGGCACTGACCGTGTCATGTAGGATAGCCGGCATCCACATCAACGATTTCCGGCCAAAATTGGCCCCATGGACTCAGCTGACAAAATATGAACAAGTTTAGGACTCAATCAACACAATTAAAAGTTTTATGACTAAATTGACAAAAGTGCAATAGGTTTATGATTTTTTGGACAATTTTTCCAAAGTTAATGTGTGTAGGGGTGGCTTTTATCGCTGCCTTATCAAGATATGGTTCTGACTCAAAGTTTGCCTTTTATCTGCTTCTTTTTCATTGCTGATTTTCAGTTCTTCTTTCGCATTCTGGTAGATTATCTGGGGACATGAATGTTGCACATCGGAAAAAGGGATCGTACTTTGGCCTCTCATTTATTAGGGATTGTCGCTTTATTTCGAGCTAAGTTCTTCATCATGTCTGATACTTGTGACTTGTGAACAGAAATTAGGTTTTAGCTGCTGTATGATAGCCGATTTTCGACTAATCATATCGGAGTTGATAAGCCTTGAATTTATATCTTTTCTCACCATCCCTCTCCTCATAATAACACTGCTCGACAGGAGAAAGAACATAAAACAGCATTATGCGTGTAGTTAAATTAAAGAAACATGGAATTGCATGGCATGAATCTTTCTCTCGTTAAACACTAACTCGTGTGCAAGCAGTTCGGCTGTTCGAGTACATGGAAGTAGGGTTTTACCGGGGTACACAACAATGATCCTTTTGCATGTACGATTTGCTAGTCAACTATACTTAGTTAATTCGATTACTCCTAGCAGTTAGAGAGAAGTCCCGTGATTTCAGTGATGGGTGAACTAAAAAATCATCGATCAAAATCAATCCCTAATCACTATTTTGCGAACCCTAATCTCATTAGCTATTTAAGCATCTTGCTAACGTTACCTTTGTCCCTTTAGGACAGTCTTAGGGCGGAAAGTTGGTGTGAACATGATGACATTATCGCATGAAATTGTCGTAGAGCTGCGTCTGCATAGCCTCGTGGAGCGCCAAGCCTTTTGTCCATGAAAATGAAAGTATAACATTGTCGGACCAAAGAGAATCTCGCAACCGCGAGGCAACTCGAGAAATTTTGTCTCTTTCGATTTTGGTTTCTTGTCGATGATTGATGATGATCGTGTAGTTCCATCCAGCCGCATAGAAAAAAAGAACTTTAAACGTTACGAGACTGCTCATGAAAAGAACATACGATAACCTTACGAGTATTTTGTACTAAGGCAAAAATAAAAGAAGTCAAGTCTTACATTATAAGTTCATGAAAGTTAGGGCGTAAGTTGCAACATGAGCTTTTTTCCCAAGTCGACATAGAGTCTCTTCGGAAACTTTGCGCTTAATCAATCCAATGCAAAAGATAAGAAATAAATTAACACCTTGTCTCGCAACATTGATGAACCATATAAATCTTTGAATTTAGAAGATGAGGGGGTAGTTAGACTTTATATAAACAGTTCAGCAAAACCATACTTCCACCAGATAGAATGCACTTTCGAGCTCTTCTAAGTTGCTCGATTAGAAAGAACTCCTGGTTAATTTGTGATTCGATTATCGACATATCTACGCGGGCTTTGCTCATAGATCTCCATGCAATCTTTTAACGAGAAAGCAAGTTGTCAACAATTTCTGTTAAACTTATCTGCCCTTTGCTACGACCAACTTTATCAAAGGAAGTGTATACATGCACTGGCAAAAGGAAGGATCAAAAGGGAGGAAAAAATTAAATTGAAATGCTTATCCATGCATACATAGCAATCGTAACAATCCATGTTACATACAAGTTGAATTTTGCGGGGTCAGAGATCAACTTGACTGTGGAAGCTTAAGTGATTGCTGACTACTTTTGCTATATGAGGTAAGAAATGATGGATGGTACGATGATTTCTGAGCTTCTGGGGCTTTTATGACTTTATCTGTTGCTAAAGATAGGAAATATTAATACTGCAGAATCGGCAAGCTATAGAAAGACATTAAAGAGCTGTATGTCACGATTCTTTCTATCCAAGATAGAAAGATCAGAAAGAGGGAAAGGGAATTGCTTTGCTGATGTGGGATTTTATCTTGATGTGCGGTGAGGTGAGTGCTTTCTTGACCTATTTTTGTCCCAGACCCAATAAGAAGGTCTCCGAGAGGTCTTCTCATGTTCTTGTTTTACACGCTTGCTCGTAATCTCTGGAGCGGGTGGAAGTTGCCCCACACTTTCTTTGAGGAAAAATTATTAAAAAAGTCTTAAATTTATTATAATTATGTCAATTCAGTTTTAAATTTTTATTTTTTTGTCAATTGAATCTTAAACATTTTGGATTTGTGTTAATTTAGTCCATCCGGTTAATTTTAATCGAAAATTGCTGACACAAATGCCAACCGTCTTACATAGCGTGAAGGAGATAAGGGCGGCAAGGTCGGAGAGGTGGTCATAGGGTTGGAAGTCTAGGTGTTGGAGCTAGGATTGAGAGGGGGTGGGGTTGGGTGTGGTGGAGAGGGTAGCAACAGTGACGAGTGATTCAAGATAGTGGTGGAGGTAGAGGGTGGTCTCACCGTCGATGAACTGACGGAGGGTTGATCTAGTGTTGTGCAGCGCTTGGAGGTATATGGAGTGTGAGACCGAGAATGCCTGTCTCACTTTCACGAAGTGTTTTGTGTACCTCTTCCTCACCCTGCAACAACACATCGTTTCTTCTCTCTCTCCTCTCGAGCAACAAGCACCCCCCCCAAAAAAAAACTACCATTTTTCTCGTCCAAATTTTTCTTATTCTCTTCTCTTCATGGGTTTTCATTGGATTTTATCAAGCTCCTTCCTCCATGAATGTCACCGGCAATTTCATTGAGGGGCTCAACATTGATTCATAGACACAGTTTTGTTGATCACGTACTTTGTTTCAGCGCAGTCATAACAACTTTAAAACAAAAAAGTAAAAGGAGGGGCCCCTTGCCTACCATTATTAGGGGAAGGAAATAAGGAAACAAATAGACGTGAGCGGGTGAAGCATGAACATTTTGTGGATATAAAAAAAAAGGTGAGGAAAGGGATGGATAAGTCGGATAATATCTTCTTTTCCATCCTCAAGGGGTGGATGAAGGCATTTCAAGGGTTAGAGTCGCCCATAACACATCTTGATAAACAGTTCTACATAAAATATAAAAAAAAGTAAAAGGAAAAAAAGAAACTAATAAAAAAGGTCAAAACGATCATGTCTTCGGATTCCTTTCCCTAGTTATAAAAAGTAAAAACCTAAAGCTAAACCCCTCAAACCCACTCCAATTCAAATATTTGCCTCTCCAACCACCACACCCATATTCGATTCTTCTCTAATCTCTCTCTTTTTAGCCAAATTTAAGAAAAAAAAATCACCCACCACAAAAAAAAACAATGTCCTCTTACCAACGCCAACAAGACCAGATTCATGTCCAAAAATTACCAAACGGCCCAAAAATCAAAGATGTCTCGGGATCAGTGGCGGTGATCATGGTGCCTCTTCCGGCGCGAGGCTACCTCAACCAGCTCCTCGAGCTCGCCCACCTCGTCGCCTCCTACGGCATCCCCGTCCACTACGTCGGCTCCGCCTCCCACAACCACCAGGCCAAGCTCCGCTCCCACGTCCCGCCCCCGTCCGCGCCTGGCAACATCCGCTTCCACGACTTCCCAACCCCACCCTGCCCCTCCCCCGCCCCCAGCCCTAATTCCCCGCACAAGTTCCCCGCCCACCTCCAGCCTGTGTTAGAAACCACTTTGTCGCTCCGTGGCCCTGTCGCCTCCCTTGTCCGCTCCCTGTCCTCAGGGTCGAGGCGGGTCGTGGTGGTCCACGACTCGCTGATGGGGTCTGTGGTCCAGGACGTTGCCTCGGTCCCCAACACCGAGATTTACGTCTTCAACACGTTTTCCGCGTTCACGCTTTGTTGGTTCAAGTGGGAGAGCGCAGGCAACAGCGAACGGCACCGTGACCAAGCACTGGGCAATCGGGCCGTTCAACCCGGTCAAAGTACCCGAAAAGAGGTCAAGAAGATCGGCTCACGTGTGCATGGAGTAGCTCGACAAGCAAGCACCGAGCTCGGTGATATACGTGTCCTTCGGCACCACGACGGTGCTGAGCGACGAGCAGATCCGCGAGATCGCGATGGGGTTGGAATGCAGTGGACAGAAGTTCATCTGGGTATTGAGGGAAGCTGATAAGGCGGACATTTTCAGCGGAGGAGGAGAGGCGAGGAAAATCGAACTGCCCCAAGGCTTCGAAGAGATGGTGGAGACTCGAGATTTAGGCGCGGTGGTGAGGGACTGGGCACCGCAGCTGGAGATCTCGGGGCACCCGGCGACAGGCGGGTTCTTGAGTCACTGCGGGTGGAACTCTTGCATGGAGAGCATCAGCATGGGAGTGCCGATCCTCGCATGGTCTATGCATTCGGATCAGCCCAGGAATGCTGTCTTGATCACACGAGTCCTCAAGATTGGACTTGCTGTCAAGGATTGGATGAGCCAAGATGATGTCGTGAAGTCATCTGTTATCGAAGGTGCCGTGAAGGCGCTCATGGCGACGGAGGCAGGGGAGGAGATGAGGAAGAGGGCGGCTGAGTTAGGGGCGGCCGTCCAGGTGTCTATGTAAGAGGGCGCGGAGTTTCTCGGGGCCGAATTCGACTCTTTCATCCCTCACATTTCTAGATAGATTTTCTCCATTATCCTTGTTTTTATCCGCATTAATGATAAATCATAATTAGCGGGGGAGAGATTGAGAACATTTTGTATAAACTCATTGTTCAAGTGATATGACGAACAAAAATCAATCGAAATGTGGAAATTATATAAGAGCTTGTGTTTTTAGTGATGTTTAATATGGATTGAATTTATATTCTTAATATGTGATTGACTTGATCTAATAGAACGAGTTTAGATGACCTCTCTCCATAACTATTCAAAAAGTTATTAGGAACCAAGGTCACGAATTGTCCTAGGCTCTTGGACTGAAGTACGAATCGAAAACATGCGCAAGACTTCCTTGGAATAAAAAGTATTGTACTTTAAAACTTAATAGCAGATTAATCTAAATTACTGTGCTTCATGTACCGGTAGAAAATTGAACTACCAGGCATGCACTCACCAGCAAACTCCCGTTAATAGAATATTATAAGGATTTAACTTCTATACAAAGACCGTGTATACATTTATGCACAAAAGTCTTAATGCTGGCAATAATCGTAGAGTAAAACTTAACTATGGTTACTTGCATGGTTGCAAAATCTAAATCAGGAAAATTTCAAAATTAGAATATAAAACTGATATAATTGTAATTAAATAGATTGAAACTACCGGGGGCTTGCCCTAATGGCAACCATTCCCACGTGGGAATGGGGAGTTTGAAACTTCTCTCCTCCGAATATGGGGATTTATGAGTTTATGGGGTTTCCTCAAACTGAGCCGCAAAATCATAGAACACACGTGACTTTTAAAAAAAAATGGATTGACACGTGTTAACTGCAGCCAAATTTTGACAATCACCGATGGCCTGCCTATTTTGGAAAATAATTAGTTTATCTAAGAAATTTTTGGTAATGTGTTAGTAATAACTGCGATTAACAGAAAGATGTTGAAAAGTGCGATTGAGTGGTCCCGCTTGTGAACGGTTCTTGCCTCGTCGGATTATGAAGGATTTTATCATATAATGACAATACAATGTTCAATGATGAGACCATTTCTTAGTTTAAATGGCCAGTAGCCACTAATTTAGCTTCACCCTGGAATCGTAAAGTTAGCTAGAATTATGAATTGGACGACATATATTCGCCAAGGATAACAAGTCCAACCAGCCTTTCTCTTAATATAATAGTCATTTCTTCTAGACCCTGGGAAATTTCAACCACCGACCCTCTTACCATTATGATCATGCTTTTTTCTTAATGATATGTATAGTGTCGTTGTGGATAATTAAATAAAAATTAATTATATACTGTAAAAAAAAATTCCATAAGCTAGAATCCCAATCAAGCCACTCGTGTAAAACTTTTTGTTGCATTATTGGCGGTGCATACTCTAATTTTACCTAAATATGCGTGTACACGGTCTCGCACTTAAGTAATTACACATGGTATGAAAATACATCGAATTAGGAGGTACAGAACGGTTGTCTGGCTTTTTAAGGATGGAAAATTGGATTATATGCTGGTGCCTAAGCAAGTTTATGAGACGTTAGGAAACATACAAGAGAGCATTTAGTTACCGCAAGCATTGTTCAACATAAGTCTAGATGGTTCACTACTCACGTGAGCTCAATTTTTTTTGAGATTACCAGTTCTGAGTCATGTCATGAGCAAATCTCGAACGGACTTGTGTGTTTTTGTTGGACGTTGTTACCTTACCTAGAGAGAGTTATGAACCACTGACATCAGAGATGGATTCATGGCCCTGCACAAGTTTTCTGAAGTTGTTTCGCCGAAAAATGTCGATAAAACACCTTTTCAAGGATCAATCGATGAACCAACTGACAAAGGATATGAGGGGTTTTTTGTTGATTCTTAGACTAGAAACGCGAATGGATGAGAAAATTAATAGTACGAAGACCGAAGGCAATGGCAGCCAGCCATATAAAAGGGTACTGGAATGTAAAGATAACATGAAGATGAATAACCTATGTTTATGGATTGATAGGCGATCCCTTCTACAAACTATGAGTCAAGCATTTATACTACTACTAGTAGTTAACAAGGGTTACAAAGAAAGCAAATAACATCCTATGTGACTCCTAAAGATTAGCAATATATATATTTACACAGAGCTTTGCTAGCATAATAGTCTTTGGGTTATTGTGAGAGTAGCAGCATGTTGTGAATCACAAATTCTTAAAATAGTGGACCCCATATCCATTTTTAATAATTTGTCAGTTCTTTTTTTGTGGTCCAAAACAAGCTGTCGATCCAGAGTAGATTAAAAACTGTCATATAAGCATTTCTCATTTACAAACAGTTACCAAAAGACCCACTAATCGAACATCATGGAATCACCACTGGCCCCACATTAACGATTACTTCCATTGCTTGCAATTCCTCTTCCTGATGGTTACGACAGCCCATGTTTCCCGGCCATTTTCATTCATGGCTTTCGAGATTCATGGCTCCATGATCAAATGATTGTATGGGCTCCACGATTGAATGGATTGTAATGGCTGCCCCCGAGCTTGTTCGCTTCATTACTTGAACACTCGTCTTATTCTCGAATCATCGATCTTTACTTCAGCTTCATTTCCTTCGTTAACTAAACTAAGTCCCAGTCACCGACACTCATGGCTGGACACTAAGTGATTTTCTCTTGTTTCACCTATCAGGAACTTCTCATCGTCTTTGTTGATAGCTCGTAGTTGCCGACCAAAAGTACTTAGCAAATTCTACCTTAGCCATGTCTTGCTCGTTCATATTTAGTCCGAGATGACGGTCAGAAACTTGAGCATTTTCTGGTGTCAACAGAAATTATTATCCGCTTGTCATTTTTCCAGGTCATTGCAGGCCTAGCAAGTCATGAAATGGAAGGAGAAGTGTTGAGCATGCCGACCAATCTATCCTAACTATTAACACGACAAAGATGTTCAAAAGCTCTCAGCATATGTGGTTTCATGTGAACCCTAATATAGGCCCCTCAGCATTCGAGCCTTGATAATTACCCTATTACATGTAAGCGTATAGAGTACAGTAACGCGATCTTAATTTCTCTGTTTGGTTGGTTATGACAAAACTTCGTAAGTTCTTATTCTTCTTGTTTTTTTTTTGACAGCATGTTAAACAGACCGTTGTTCGATGAGATTGAAATTTTAGGACATGTAAGCTAATTTAACATATATATTTCTTTAAAGATTTCCTTTGCGTGAAAGTCGACCCCTGAACGTGAAAATACGAGACTTTGAGCCGCCACATGAATAGACAAAAAATCAAAGACAGTCGAACGACCAAAAATAATAGTAAGAGAGAATGTTAGGATTTTGAAATTTCACACCATGTAAGCTAAATCGTTTTCTCCAAAACTATAAGGATTTTAGAAAAACGGCTACGTATAATTTCTTGATAGAGTTCAATAACCAGAGGTTATTGTGATAGATCTAACGAAACACGTCTCAAAAAATTATGAAAATAGTCCATTTCATCGAAAACGAAATGGATGTGATTCAATTTTTCGTAACAGTAATTTTATCCATTAAGTCAATGGTAAACTAAGCTGTATATATACGATAATCTTTCGTAAATAACATAAGGCTGTGCTAAATCCACCCTTGGAAAATTTAACGAATGGAATTACCCAAATCATGGGTCCCTCTCCACCTTCTCTATCTCTCATCAGCTCTTGCATCACTCTCCTTTTCTCCCCCTCTCTCCTTGCTCCTAGCGTGCACCTCTACCCTCACCCGCCAAATCTTGCCTTTCAAGCTCAGAGCCTACAGTGCTCGGGTCAAGGTCAATCAACCAGAATCCTTTTGGCTGTTTAATTGGTGTTCCAAGGTCCAAGAGGATGTGATGCAACTGGAGATGTTTTGTGATTAGACATTCTTCAATTGCGACCCTATTGATGACTTCCATGCTGAGAGACTCTCAGTGAGAGTTAACTTTGGTTATGAGAGTAGCTATTGTATATTATATTTCTAGCTGTATTGTTCATGGTGTTGATTGATCCGGTAAGTGATTGCAAAGTCAAATAAAGAATAACATCATTTCCTAAAAAGAAAACATAGGGGAAAAATTCTTAAATGACGGAGGAGGTGGAGGTGACAAGGCTAGGGAGGTGGTCACTGGGTTGGAAGTCTAGATGTTGAAGCTGGGACTGAGATGGGTTGGAGTCGACTGTGGCAGAGAGGGTAAGACGAGTGATGCGGGACAGCGGTGGAGCTGGAGGGTGGTCTCATCGTTGGTGAACTAGCGGAGGGCGGATCTGATGCTGTGTGGCGCTCGGAGGTACATGGAATGCGAGACCGAGAATGCCTATCTGGCTTTTATGAACTCTTTCGAGACCAAGAATGCTTGTTTGGCTGTCATAAACTTATTCATGTACCTCTTCCTCGCTGTGCAATAAGACACCATTCCTTCTCTCTCTCCTCTCGAGTAAACGAGGCCCCGGAAAAAAACCTCTTTTCTCTACCAAATTTTATGCTCCTCTCTTCGTGAGTTTTCATTAGATTTTATCAAGCTACTTTCTTCCATCAATGTCTCAATGAAGGGCTCAACATTGGCTCACAAACACAGGTTTGTTGATCCGTACTAGAACTTTACAACAAAAAGAAAAGGGGGTGTGCGGGCCACTATCAAGAGAAGGAAATAAAGAAACAAAATGGCTGCGAGCGGGTGAACTTTGTGGAGATAAATGAAGGTGAGGAATGAGACCCACAAGTCAGATAATTTCGTCTTTTTGATCCTTGAGGGGTTAGATGAAGCCATTTCAGGGGTCAATTTAGAGCCACCCGTAGCACTTTCTCGATAGATAATTCAACACGAAATATGAAGAAGCGAAAAATAAGAAACTAATAAAGAAAGGTCAAAACGATCCTGTCTTCGGATTCCATTCCCTATTTAAGAAAACCTAGAGCTAACCCCTCAAACACACCCCAAACCAAATTTGATTCATCTCTGATCTCTCTCTTTAAGCCAAATTAAAAAAGAGAGTAATGTCCTCCCACCAACACCAACAAGACCCAAACCATGTCCAAAAGCAACCAAACGGACCTAAAATCAAAGACGTCTCAGGATCAGTGGTGGTGATCATGGTGCCTTTTCCGGCGCAAGGCCACCTCAACCAGCTCCTCGAGCTTGCCCACCTCATCGCCTCCTACGGTGTCCCCGTCCACTACGTCGGCTCTGCCTCCCACAACCACCAGGCCAAGCTCCGCTCCCATGTCCCGCCCTCGTCCACGTCCGGCAACATCCGCTTCCACGACTTCCCAACCCCACCCTTCCTCTCCCCCGCCCCCAGCCCTAATTCCCCTCACAAGTTTCCCTCCCACCTCCAGCCTGTGTTAGAAACCACTTCGTCGCTCCGCAGCCCAGTTGCCGACCTCGTCCGCTCCCTGTCCTCGGGGTCGAGGCGGGTCATAGTGGTCAACGACTCGCTGATGGCGTCCGTTGTCCAGGACGCCGCCTCGGTCCCCAACGCCGAGATTTACATCGTCAACACGGTTTCCGCGTTCGCGCTCTGTTGGTACGTGTGGGAGAGCAGAGGGATAGCACCCCCACCAGAGGTGGAGGTCGACATCGCGGAGCTCATCTCCTCCAAGCGCTTCCCGTCCCTCCTGGACTCCTTCACCGACGAGTTCTTGAAGTTCGTCGCGTCGGAGGACAAATTCGAGAAGTTCAGCTCGGGGAGCATCTACAACACGTGCAGGGTCGTCGAAGGCCGTTACATGGACTTATTTGCTAGTGCAACAGCGAACGGCACCGTGACCAAGCACTGGGCAATCGGGCCGTTCAACCAGGTCAAAGTACCCGAAAAGAGGTCAAGAAGATCGGCTCACCTGTGCTTGGAGTGGCTCGACAAGCAAGCGCCGAGCTCGGTGATATACGTGTCCTTCGGCACCACGACGGTGCTGAGCGACGAGCAGATCCGCGAGATCGCGATGGGGTTGGAACGCAGTGGACAGAAGTTCATCTGGGTATTGAGGGAAGCTGATAAGGTGGACATTTTCAGCGGAGGAGGAGAAGCGAGGAAAATCGAACTGCCCCAAGGCTTCGAAGAGATGGTGGAGACTCGAGATATAGGCGTGGTGGTGAGGGACTGGGCACCGCAGCTGGAGATCTTGGGGCACCCGGCGACAGGCGGGTTCTTGAGCCACTGCGGGTGGAACTCTTGCATGGAGAGCATCAGCATGGGAGTGCCGATCCTCGCATGGCCTATGCATTCGGATCAGCCCTGGAATGCTGTCTTGATCACACGAGTCCTCAAGATTGGACTTACTGTCAAGGATTGGACGAGCCAAGACGACGTTGTGAAGTCATCCACTATCGAAGGCACCGTGAAGGCGCTCATGGCATCGGAGGCAGGGGAGGAGATGAGGAAGAGGGCGGCCGAGTTAGGGGCGGCTGTCCGGGGGTCAACGGACGAGGGCGGAGTTTCTCGGGCCGAATTGGACTCTTTCATAGCTCACATCTCTAGATAGTAATTTATCCATTGTCCTTGTTTTTTTACGCACTAACAATGAATCATAATTAGCGGAGGGGGGATAGAAAGAAAACATTTTGTATGAACTCTTTGTTCGAGTGATTTGATGAACAAAAATCAATCGCAATATGGAAATTATATAAGAGCTTGTGTTTTTAGTGAGGTTTAATATGGGTTCAATTTATATTCTCAATATGTGATTGGCTCGATATAATAAAATGAGTTCACACGACTGTTTTTCCGTAGATATTCAAAAAGTTGCTAAGAATCAAGACCTTGATTTATCCTAGGCTCTTGGATTAGACAGTTGTTGTCAAGTACGTATCGAAAACATGTGCAAGACTTCCTTAAAATAAAGTATTGTACTTTAAAATTCAATAGCAGATTAATCTAAATCCTTGTGCTTCATGCACCAGGTAGAAAATTGAACTACCGGGTATGCGCTCGCATCGAAACTCCCGTTAATAGAATATAATAAGGATTTGAACTTCTACACAAAGACGATGTATGCCTTAATGCACAAAAGTCTTACTCCTGGCAATAATCGTAGAGTAAAACTTAACTATGTTTACTTGCATGGTTGCAAAATCTAAATCAGGGAAAATTCAAAATTAAAGTACCAAATTAATATAATTGTGATTAAATAGATTGAAACTACTGAGGGCCTGCCCCAGTGGCCACCGTTCCCACGTTGAAATGAGGCGTTTGGAACTCCCCTCCCCCGGATAGGGGGATTTATGGGTTTATGGGGTTTTCTCAATTGGGCTCACTAGGGGCCCCGCCAAGCTCCTGACTTTTAAAATCAAGGAATACATGCAGCTGTTCAAAAAAAAAAATAGATTGACACATTTTCCAGCAGCCAGATTTTGACAATCACTTGTGGCCCGCCTTTTTTGAAAAACAATTAGTTTTTCGAAGAAATTTTTGGTATTGAGTTAGTAATAATTGTGATTAACAAAAAGAGTTAAAAAGTGAGATTGAGTGGTCCCGTGTGAACGGTTCATGTATCGTCGGTTACTGAAGAATTTTCCTATATAATGATGAATACAATGTTCAATGATGAGACCATTCCTTAGTTTAAATTAAGATGGAATCTGTGGATTTTCACTAAGTTAGCTTGACCATGGAATTGGGGAGTCAGGTGGAATTATAAATTGAATGACGTACATTCAAGAAGGATAATAAGTCCAACCAGCTACCCTCTTAATATAATAGTAAAATTATCTCTAGACCTTGGGAAATTTCAACCAGCGAGCGACCATCTTACAATTATTGTCATTTTTTTTCTAGATAATATGTGTAGTGACGTTGTGGATAATTAAATAAAAATTAATTATGTCATGTACTGTCAGTGTAAAAGAAATTCTATAAGTGATCAAATCGACCCCTAATTAAATAGTTAGTGAGATAGCTAGAATCCCCAATCAAGCCACTCATGTGAAGTTCTTTGTTGCATTATAGGCGCTGTATACTTTAATTTTCCCTAAATATGTGTGTACGCGGTCTTGCACTGGAGTAATTATTACACATGTTATGAAAATATATCGAATGTGGAGGCAAAAGAACGGTTGTCGTGATTTGTTGGAAGGTCGCGGGTTTCTAACTTATGAACAGGTGAAAGTTCACCTGTTCATAATCCCAACGATTGCCTGTAAACTGTTTCGTGCAAACTATCCAGGTTAGAACTACTTACAAAGTCCAGATACCTACACTGTCGGGCCTTGCTTGCTTGCTTTCTTTTTGGGGTGTGTGGGCATGGGATTAGAGATGACAAACGAGCTGGTCCTGGCTCGATTACCAAGTTGGTTGGTATTGGTTTCAAATCATTTCAATGTATGCAATTTGGTTCATACATAGGGTTAAACTACTCAGGAAAGGCTTACAACAGGAGGCAAATGCTTTTGCTATTGGCCCCAATACAGCAGCCCAACAGTTGAAAACTGCCAAACTATAGAACCCAATTCTCACGGAGTTGCTTATGAAATAACTGGACCTTTGCTTTGCTTTACATCGACTCCACCCTGAGTCTTGCGTCACTAAACATACGGCCGAACACAGTATCAACATCCAAGACAACATGATCATTATGAAGTCTTCTATACCTTTCCATCCAAAGATGATCAGCAGTAGCACACCAAGAAAAGCTTTGGATAACAAGATAGGAAAGATATGCCTTTGGCCCATTGATTCTATCCAACCAAATTCAGCACTCCAAGCACCAGGTTTCCTGATCAGCAATGAAAAGTAAAGGCCACTAGAACTAGGAAACCCCACAAGCTCATCAGAGATATTGGAGTAAGGGTGTAGTATTGGAGAGAGAGCAAATTGTATATCCCAAAGCACGTCAGATCTGGCTGAAGGCCAAAACCAGTCCTAGCCATTTATAGCTTTCGAGACCTCACAAACTTGGCCTAAACTTGAATTGCACATGATCCTTCCAGGGAACTTGTCCAATAAAGGACCAAGAGAGTGCCATGAGTCAAACCATAGCTTATATTCGGATAATTTCAGACCCGATTTATCTCAAGGTTACTAAATAATTTTGTTTTTCCCATTGAAATAATCCATTCAAGATAAATACAAAAGTAGAGCTAGAAATAACATAGATTTATCTTTTAATCTTTCTGCACATTTAAAGTAGAACGGGGTAGGTTGATGGCCAAAAATGGTTTCTGTAATAAAAATAACAAAAAAGAAAAAGACGCTCTTTTATGAACCTTAAAAAACAAACTATTAATAATCCCTCAAAGATGCTATCAAAGAGAGTTCTACGATATTCCGTCATCGTATAACCAAGAAAATCAACATACCCATACAATTTACCAACTGGCCTTTCTAGAATTTGTTCCCTTCACAGAGGTACAAAACAAACGTACAATGCTAAACAGAAAAAGGTTCGATTGACTCAAAGTTAAGGGAGAGGAAAGATATCAGCCTAGTCATTCAAAGTTCAAACAGTTGGGAGTAAATTCTTGGGGAAAGTGAAAGCAGAGACAGGATCCGAAAGAGAACTGAATAATCAATCATTCAGCAATTGTTTCCAAATATCATTCGGCTGCTAGATTGACCCGCATTCATTCCGTCAAAATTTGCACCGGTTTCTGCAAGAATAATAATAGTAACTATGAGTAGAACAATCACAGAAAGTACTCCAGGCTCGAGGGAAAAGAGACCTCATGATTTCACCTCCATTTAAAGTCTCCAATCTAGATCTCCTTCGTTCTGAAAGAGCGTCAAGAAACTCCAATGAAATTGATCTATGGAGCTGCATGTACAGACATTTATCAGGGCAGGACAGGAAGCTCCACTTTGCTGAAGGAAAAGAAACTGACGCGCCCTTGCTCCACCAGACAAAATTTCAGTGGAATGTCTCCACATTGTCTTTCAAGAGCTTCAATTTCTATTTTAGCTGGTGGTTGGCCTCTGCAAGTAGCCAATTTGCAAAAGATTGAAACAGAAGCATTGACAATACCCTAAAAGTTATTCTGATAATATACTGATTAACCCAGTTCTTACACACTCCTGAGCAACAAGATTTAGCAGAATTTCATTTTCTTTTCTCAAGATAAGCTGATTCAACCACTTTGATTCACTAACTGAAAACAAATTCTCCAGATATGTTGAAACTGATTGCGGAAAAACAAGTAAACAGAACACAGAGATTTACGTGGTTCGATCACAACGTGATCTACGTCCACGGGCGAGGCAAGACAATGTTCCACTATAATCAAAGAGAGTACAATTTTCAGAAGTCGAAAACAACGACTAAAGCTCACGGCTCACAAAAAAACTCTCTGTAAACAAAATTCTTTCGGTACATCAATCAGAAAACCTAGCCGCAGTATAAATAGGGCTCCCAAAAATTTTCCTCGGGGCCATAGCCCCCGAACCCCCCGAGACATTAGTTCGCTTCCTCCAGCTCGGGCGGTCCGCTATGGAGATTTGTTCGCTTGCTGCGGGTTGGGCCTATCGGCCCAACCCTTCGCGTCGCGAACCAAATCTCAATTTTCTCTCCACTTTCGGGTCGCACAAAAATGTCGGGTCGGGTCATAAACCGGACCAAGTACATAAAATTCAAGACATATTTAACAAGATATTATATGTTTCTCTCCAGAATTTGGGACTTAGGTATGTTCTCAACTTACATTAATGAACCATCAGCAACAAAACCCAGGAATGAGGAACTCGGGTCCTGGGAGAGCATATTGAATTTCAATAATTTGCATTGGCAATCAATGCGATGAGAAATTTCAATTATCTACTTATATTTCAGAGAGAATACTAGACACACAGAGCTTTACGCTGGGCCTTCCTCAGAAAAAGATGCGAGTTATAGAAATTTGATAAATTAGTACCTGATTAAGCAAAGCACGTAGCTTGGATCACCAGGTGAAGATTTTCTGAACTTTCCATTTGGGAGATAAACATCAAATACTGGCTTCAGTTCATTCAAGTCCATCTTTATAAATCTTTTAATTAAAGAATCGTAGTCTTGAGGTGAGTGCACTTCCAGGCTTTCTGAAGTACCTTCAGAAGAAACTGTGCCAGTGTTTCTCTTGACACTCTTCAAAGACCAAGGAATGTCATGCCGACCAACAATGTAACCAAGCGACTTCAGGTGTTTATAGACCTCATAAAGCTCCCAACAGCATCCATCCTTCTCCTCTGCTAGTTGCTGATACATAGTTTCCAAGGAGATGGATTCATCATTCTCACTCAAAAGAAGCAAAGCCCCTATTTCCATCAAGAACCTACAAAAAAGAAAAAGGAGAAATAATCGATCAACAAACAATTTTACATCAAGTTAACCGGGCAAATCTACTTCTTAACTATGCAAATGTGTGCTAATCAATAGGTGTCTATGAATCTAAGAATCAAAATTTCTAGTTTAAAAGTCCACTTAGTTGATGAGAAAAAACTAAAGTCTCTCCAATGTGGAATACAGAAGTGGAAAATCAAGGCACCACCAAAGCAATGTAGATTGGCAACGCCTCATGCATCACCTACAAAGTCTCTTCAATTGAGCAGTAAAGCTTCCCGCTACGGACAATGCCAGTTGTTGTCCATAACTGACCCTTCCTTTCCACCACCTCAGCCATTCCAACCCCACTATTCCACCGAGCTACAGAAGTTACTTTCCTGTAAAACACGCCTTCATGGATCGTCAATTCAAAAGCATCATCAATAGTATCAAGGAAAAGCCATTTCTTGTAGTAACTGACCTGAATTGCAACTTGGACGAAGAGTTGGATGTATATTTATATTCCTCTTCATCCTTTAAGTCTTGTTCCAATAACTCAGAGTCACTCGACAGGCTGTCCCAATCATCACACTCCATTTTGGACCTTATTCGTTAAGGAAGCTGCAGAAGAGAACAGTTCAAAACAAATATAATCTCTTCAATTTAGTGGCATCCCATTAAATTATGCAAAGCAGTTTAAGGGCAAAAAGAATGAAAATAAAGTAATGAAACACCAATCGGACATACTTCTTGAGAGGGGAACGAAAGGAAAGCTAACAAACATAGAGGACTGACATTCAGTGACGTTCCTATAGCTTCTACTAAAATTCAGAAAATCATCTTGGAGAAAATTACACCAGTTCTGGAGCTCAAGTAAAAAGTTTATACCAGTTCTATCATTTTGCAACTTTCCTTCCATTCGAGATAAACCATCAAATTTAAAAATTTAGAATGACTGGGGATTTTGAAAACAATGCTTGAGACAGATTCAGATGAAACCAAGAAATGCTATAGTGCAGTTTATATTGCATTTGTGCAAAACCACGAGCTTTTTTCTCACACAATCTACCACCTCATGTAAGTCACAAGCTCCCACTTTCTACAAGCTGAAACCTATTGTTTGCTGTCTAGGGTCCAACCTCAAATACTACCCATCAATGTTGGTTCCGCATTTTAGTAACAAATTCCTAATTAAAAATCTAAAAGCAGCCGTGTGCTCTCTAAGTCTTTCAATAGTGTACAGAGGCTGGCCAGTCGAGTAGTGTTTTCATAAGGGAAGATGATCACCTTATCATTTCTCACAGTTTCATACACACTTCTCTCTTCGTTAGTGAAAAATAAAGGGAACGATTTCGTTTTGCTGCGATACAGGTGTCAGGGAAAAGGACGGGTTTAGAGATAATGCCGAGTTAGGACCAATGGTCCCCGTTCGGAGCAAATTCTCCCAAACCCTTACCTCGCGCAACATTGGGATTTTTCGTTTTAATTCAATTAACCCTATGAGAATTCTATATGAGGATTCACCACCAGCCTATTGGAGTAGGCTAGAAACCAAGTGAGGTATGGGAATATACCTCACTTCCTACGTAACTAGAGATCTACGGGCAGGGACTTGACTAACACTAGTCATCTAACTAGTGCGCTTTCAGTACCTAATCTCGATCATTTGTCAACTAAGGTGCACATGCAGTCTTCTTATCCAATCATGAGTCCTAAAGTTCTTGTCTACTAAGTGTCCATGTTTATTGTGATCCTAGTGTATGGCCTAAACCGTCCAAATAGGCTAAAAAAACATAAGAAACACAATCAAAGAAATGACATGGAAGTATTATCACGAGAGTAAAAAGATGAAGTGCGGTAAAGTAACCCAATACAAGTCATGCTGAAATATAACATGGCCTTGTAAGTAAGCCCCGGGACAGCAAGCTCCATGAGCTTAGGTCAAATCAAATTCAATTTCCTTAAGAGACTAATCTAACTAAAACTAAACTAGAGAAAATCATGAATTTTCCTAAGCCATGTGTGTACTATCCAAATGAAACTAAAAAATTTCCAATACTAAATTCTAACAACGTAATAAATGTCTTTATTTCTAACCAATTTTCCAAATTTTTAATTTCAGATTTTTTTTATTTTTTATTTCTAGAAAATGGGGACTCAGGTTGGGCTGTTGAGCCCAATCCGAACATGGTCCGACATGGTTTAAAAAATCTGGGCCAAGAGATATGATCGGGCTTTTATACAGAGCCCCTTTATAGTTCTAAACCTTCAAAGCCCATTTTCTTGTTATTCCTTATTTTCTCTCTTTCTTCTTGGAACCATTTGCTTTCTCCCTAAGCTGAGAACGACTCGCCAAGATCAGCACTCCAAGGTTTGTTTCTTAAAAAAGCTTACAAACAGCTGCATTCAAATTAGCAGTAAAAAGGAACTCACCTAAACCAATTCAAGTTTAAAGATTAGACCGATTTCCACCATTGAAACAATCCTCAACATCCCAAATCTACTGCTCCTATTTTATCATTTCCTTTTTTATCTCTGTTTTATATATCTATTGTCTTCCATTTAGTGAACCGAGAACACACAAAGCCATGACCAAAATTCACCACCTCAAAACACCAACAATCAAACCTCTTATCAACAAAGTGTCAGTACACTGAACATATATAGCCCCACCATCAATCACCTATTATCATCAGCCAACGACAGATGCTGTCCTTACCTCTCCTCCATCAATCTCTACTGAACACCATTGTCATTCACTTTCACTAAACAGCTTCAGTTATTGAACAACTCTTCAATTTTCATTGCTGGCCACTCACCATTCACAGCCACTAACCAGAAAAATGCAAGATAAGAGAATCACCATATCTTGATGTATGGACGTTCTTAAGAATCGGCTTAATTCAATAACATTTGTCACGGGCAGTCACCAAAGAGAGACCCAATGCAGCAGATACAACAACAACCGAGAAGCAAGGAGAGAGAAAAAAAAATGTTTAGAATTCGATTTCAACCATGACAAAACAATGATGGAATCGAGTCTGTGTTAACCAAATGATTATACTACACAGAAATGTACGTAGGTCATCAAAAATGTGAACTATTTTCGCAGCTGTATTTGAGGAGCATTTCAACAAACAGTTGGCGTGCATCGAGAATATTGAACCTTACCATGAATTCAAAGCAGTTTTTCATTTAAAACTAACACTGGCACAACAATATCATCGCAGATCATCGATCAACACTTCAGATTCTCAGTGATAAACGCATAACCGACCCTCGGTCTCACAACGAAACATAACACGTGAAAGGCAGCATCACAAACGTTACTCCATCAATCTCTACACCAGCAGATACTGAAAGTTATCAAACATTTCGAGCAAACCGACGACTAATCGAGCAGAGTATCGTCAAACCGCTCAGAAAGATTACCTTCAGCTTCTTGCGGTTTGCCTCGAATCTCCAGCAGACGTTTATCAAGTCAAGCCACTCGAGCCCGCGGGAAATTCGAAACCGACTTTCGAAATCCGGCTCGGAGAGATGGAAGCGAAATCAAACTTCGAGGGGAGCAGGAGAACTGCGAAGCCGCCCAATCGCGTCGTCGCAGACGATCGTGGCGCACGAGATTGACGAAGCAGCACCGAATCGCATCATCGCCGCATTCGCAGCGCGAGCGATCGATCGGTTTCTCGGAGAGATACCCTTCGGAATCGGCAACGAGACAGGAAGAACCAGGAACGAAGCTGTCGAGCGCCGGAGCCACCGTGCGGAGCCGCCGAGCGCCGGTGAAGAACGCCGGAACCTCGAGCGTTCGTGGAAGGAGTGGCGGCGGATTGTGCTCCTCGGTTCTTTATTAGAGAAACAAAAATACAGTTGAATATTAGATTTATTTTCATACTGTTTATTTTTTTATATATATAAAATACTTTAAGACATTATGGTGTATACCTCAAGGAAATTAATTTTTTGTTAAACTATGGTAGTCCTGTGTATTTTTCACATCCAATAGAAAATATAATATGTCAAATGGAAAATTACAAAAAAAAAGGGTAGTGAAATAATAATGAAAAAGAGTCCAAAAGGGAGACCCTCGCCGGACGCCGGCAAGGGCCCCTCGCCGGACGCCGGCAAGAGCCCCTCGCCGGAAAAAAAAAATAAAAAAAACGAAAATATCTATGGGCTAGATATATTGAGATAAATGTGTCGATAAAATTTGAGGTTTTTGGTGACTTTTTTCCTTCTAATAATAAGATTTGTTTCTCGAGGCCCCGCAGCATCCACGTAGGCTGCTTACGTGTCCAAAAAGGTCATCCGAGGTGGGGCCCCAACGCTGTCTCCGCCTCTCCCTCTCCCTCTCGAGAATGTGGGCATTGTGGAGTACACGATATTTTCTCGGGGAGTAGAGCAGGTGGCCGGTCGCTTTCACTTGCAGGCCTCTCTCTCTCTCTCTGTCGTTTTCAAGGTACTGCTGCTTCACGCTCCGTCCTTGGTCCTCCACATCTCCCGCTTCTTCACGCCAATCTTTTTCTCGCTCGCTTCGTCGTCTTCGACGGGGTTGCTGCCATCCCTCATCTCCGTCTCCGTCTCCGCCCCTGTTTCGTTTCTTTCCGTGACCCTTTTTCCTTGTTTCGGCGAGGGGATGGCGACCCGCACATGCGCGGAGGATTCGCGTAATCTTTTCTTGCCACATTGACCGCGTGATGGCGCGCGTTAGCTGTCGCGATCCGTCGACAAATTTAGAAGCTGCCACTACGAGCAGAGTCTACGTCATCTTGCACCTTCTTCGCACCGCGGGCGCGGCCTCTTTTATTGCGCCTCGCGACAAGGACTCGCCGTACTTCCCCACGGTCTCTTCTTCTTCTTCTTCTTCGTCTTCCGGGTCGCTCTCGTTTCCTTTGGCCGTTTCTGTTCGATCGAGTTTTCGGGAGTTTCACCTCGGCGATTCCGAGCTCGTAATTTTCGGCATCCATTTTGCTTCGACCGCGGCGCTTTAACTTTGTCTTGCTGGCTGGGTCGCATCATCGATCGAATGGAATGTTCATGTCCTTAATTTATTGTTAAAGTGACGTTCCTGCGTGTGTTGGTTGCTCGGGTGGGTGATTTCACGTTCAGTATTGATGCAGCCGACTGGGTATTTCTCTTCCTTTCTCTTTTCCTCTTCTGCTGGTTTTCGCACATTTCTTGCTTTTTTATGTGCTTTTCTTGATAGCCCATGGATAAATTTCTCTGCCTCTCTTTACCAAAAAAAAAATTTCTCTGCCTCTCCATTCAATGGCCATGAAAAACCGATTGTTTGTTCTAGTTGTACAACGTCCGCGAGTTTTTCCCATGCCCAATCTACCCGCAAATAGCTGCTATAGCATGTCGTCTACACCTGTAAGCTTGCGTAAACATCTTCATGCATATGTTGACTCATGAACCTTCGTCTGCATCAGTTTCGGGAATGGTATTGTTAAGAACAAAGATTTGATGGTAAATTGCAAACTTTCCAGGATAAACGGTCACGAGATTATGACATGGGATCTCTGGGATCCACCCCACATCCAAGGTTCTCCTGCTCTTTACTTAGTTCATTTTTATTTTTTCAACATCAAGGCTCCTTGTGTGTGCCATCACGTTCTTATGATTCAATTATGTCTCTACAGTTGCACCAGAGAGCGGCATCGACATGCAATGTGGGTGTCAACATGACTTCCACGGAGGTTATGGCGTTGGTGAGTTTTCGTGCTTGTCTTCTCTGCATGTCCTGGCAGTGATTTTCTTGTCATCAGTAATGGCAGAACTCTGATTCCAACTATATCTGCTGGTTGCAGATGTACTGGAAGGGAATGCAGCAAATGAGATGGCTTGTGTACAAGTGCTTCAAATATTGGTGAGGAAGGCCGATGATGAAATCGACGAACTAGAAAAGCATCTGGTGTGCCTGCAAAGTGAACTAGCGTGTGTCGAATATGAAGAATGGCCTAACATATGCTGCAATGCATTGAAAGAAAAGATTGATTACTTTCATGTATCTCTGAAGTGGTTGAGATGTAGAGATCAAGATGATTCCGGCGCTCATTCAAATGTGAATGAGGAGCCTGCTGAAAGAATGCATGACATGGTGAAGGCTCTACTCGGGAGTTACTGCCATGAAAAGAACCAGGTTTGGCTCTTGAATTGTTATTGTTGTACTTCTAATGGCAACCAAACCTGTGCTTGTGGCACCAGGATCTGATGTTCCTAACTAGATCCAAAGAGCGCGAGGAGAAAGGAATAGTTGACATAAGATTGATTTGTCAAAGATGCAATGGCTAACTGCTTCCATTCACAAATTGAAGTGTGGCATTCATTTTGTCAATTGCTTCCAGTTCCTATGTCACGAATAATTAGGTTTACCGTCGTCTTTTGTTTATTGATTCTTCCATGCTTGGAGATTCGAAAGAATGAACAGTCCTCAAAATCGGCACATCCACCATTGGTGGTAATTTTAACAGTTTTCTTGTTTTTTCCTTCGTGGATTAAGTTAGGAGATATCCACGTTTCTGTGTAGCAGTAAGCAATACCATGCATGAATCTTCCTTTTATACTAACCAGAAGTATGTGTGCGTTCTTTGTTAGAGTGTTAAGCTTGTTGAGTTTAATAAATCACTTGTCGACATCCTCTTTTTGACCCTATTGACCTATTCGTCTTTTCTATAAGTGGCTGACAAGCAACATCAGAAATCCTGCAAACATCCCCCTCTTTTGATCAGTTTATAAATATTTAATTGGGCTACATCTGTTGTATTTTTACGACTGAGGGAATGTCTTCAAGAAGTAGTCTCTTGCTTCTAAACATATTTATTTACATCTAACGATTTATGCATTGACACGGCACCTCTTTTGGGCAAAGCATGAGGAAATATCCTAAGACAATTATTTCTGCCTTTGTATTTTGCGGTTTCCTCTTTGCTGCTCTTAACATATGTGAATATGTCATATACTTTTGACCAAAAAAAATATGTCGTATACTCATCGTGTGTTCCTGATAGAGCTACCAGCAGATTCTTACTGTTATCTAGTTCATCTAGTGACTGATGATGACTGCTTTTCGCAGAAGCATGAACTTTCTCTGCAAACAATTGATGGAAGTTCCAGTACAGATGCAGTAAATGATTCATCTGTTCATTCCAATACTGACGAGAAACAATGGGAGGAACCTCATCCCAAAGCTTTGATTTCAGAGGTTGGATATAGTTCCGTTACTGTTTGCAGTGTAGCAGCCCTAAAATCATCAAACGAGTCTGAGGAAAATAAAATTATTTCTTTCTTCACAAGATAAATGTGCATTTAGATTACTTACCTAAAAAACGTACTCTTAAGTTCTCTACTCAGGTTTGATATCAGCTCAAATGTGCAAATCATGGCACTGTTGCATTGTTGAATCATCTTTTAGTTTGATTCTAACGCTACAGGAATTGTTCGCCTATCTGACTTTCACCTCTGCTTTTCTCTTCTTGCTATCCAATATCCATAGCCCGCAAGTACCAGTATCAAAAGCTCCAGTTTGTCTGCTCTAAGAGATGAAACTACTTGCGATGGGAATATGGTTAAGATGTGTGAGCCCAAACTGGAAGTTAGTGATGATGTTGAACATGGAAATGGTAGTGCTATAGATAGTAGCAGAATGTTAAATCAGCCTTTGAAGCCGCGGGACAGCACCATGAAATCTGATGAGGTAAGAATTTCGTTTCTTCATTTATTTCAGTGAAGTACCTCCATCATATTCATTGTGCTTGGGAAGTTGACGGGCAGAACTCTCGGAAAAGCACTTAAACGCAATATCAACTCCATCAATGACACAATTATTCATATCAATGACCAGCCTCCAGATGCAACCACTGAGTATACTGTTCCAGATCCTTCTATTCATGATGGTGGTTGCGATAGGAGAACGAAGACATCCAACACTGCAACAGGAGCACTTCCAGAAAATAACAGAAATCCTGATGAAGAGCCAAGATATAGCGATCAAATGCTAAAAATTGCCTTGAAAGATGAAAAGGAAGAACCAGAGGCTGCTCTTTCCAAGAAGCAGACCTTGCCGAGCTCATCTCTGATTGTTAGTGGGGAAAACAGAAATCCTGACAATGAAAGTTCTGCCTTGAACTCAATGGTAGAGCTAGAGGACCGGAAAAGTGAACATGTGATGAAGACAGATCCTGGGGAAGAAGACAAAGTTTCCACTGCAGTCAAATTACAGGATGATGCTTCTGTTGTAGCTAGATCCAACTTGATCCAGTCAAAGAGGCCACAGAAGCAGAAGGTTAAGAGGGAAATAGAGCAAAATGTATTGAGTTCTAAAAGATTGCAGCAATTGGAAATTGCACCAAGTGCATCCCTTTCAAACACCATAGGGGGATGGATGTTCGGAATTGTTAATGAGTGCGCCAATGTAAAGAAGCCTTTGACTGGAAAGATTTTGAAGGAGTTTGTTCTTGCGATCCACTCTGAAGCCAAACATCCTGCTCTCGAACATGATGTTAGTGCGGGTTTGGTTTCTCAGCAACAAAGGAAAAGACAGAAGACATCAAACGCAGAAACTTCCATGAGGGTTACCCATGCACATGTTAAAATGGGCAACTTAGAAGCAGAAGTATCTGGTCCTCGATGTAAGGCCGAACCCCTGATGATCAAACATGAGAAATCAGATGATTTAGACAACGAGCTGGGGATATTGCAGCGCCCTGCTGAAGTCAGTTTGGAGAGTTTGAAGTTAAATGATCTCAGGGCCATCGCAAAGGAACACAAACTCAAAAACTACTATAAGCTTACAAAAAAGTTGCTGGTCGAGCAGATAGCTAATAAAATGGGTCGTTGCTAGATTACAGGTGCGGATTTTGTTGAGTATGGTTTGTATCTGCTATGTGCTTACAGCTTGTATTTGCACATTTGTGGGTATTCTTGCAACTTCAATCGCACCTTTGGAAAGCTCCGTGCTGATCCGTGCGGGTTACAGGCTGGCTCCATCTTCAAAGGACCACGGCGAGAAATCATACATCACGTGATACACAGTAATAGGTACTTTAGTAAGAAAAGCTTTAATACACTTGTTGTTCAGATAAACATAAAATAGGTATACACGTGCTGAAAGAGTAAGCATGTAGGAAATGATGGGAGGATCACTTGTACTTTTACACTTCGTACAATTGGGCAAGTAGAAACAATGTGCTGTCTAGGAGTTGGAGTATGTATATTTCGTTCGCGAATGTTGACAAAGTGCAGGTGGTATCACTATCGACCTTGAAATTCTCAATTCTGCTAACATCATATATTGTCTTTGTAAAAGAATGTTACCGGTCATTAATCGGCCAGAGTTTGTAGCTAGAACTCCTTCAGCCAGCTTTCAGTTTTTGACTTGAGGTAAGCAGGAAGCGCGGCCTGCAGGCTCCATTTGGTTAAGCTTTAATGGCAATTTTTCAGCCCAGAGCACGGAGAAATTCTGTTTTGTAACACTCACATTGTCTTATGAGTTAAATCTTAAACTGCGCGACTTAAATATTACCCATTGGAAAGAGTTTGCCTTTCCTAGACAACACTTCTCTTGATCTACTGGTCATCTACTACTACGACAGCCTATGATAATAACAAAATTATTAGTGCTCTCGGAGGATTCCGGTTGCTCATTTCATAGGTCATTTGCGGCACGAGATGATGGTTTTGCAGTTTGGTCATGAGACTAGCTGAGCTTAGTTATGATGGTTTTGCAGTTTGGTCATGAGACTAGCTGAGCTTAGTTATGCCTAAATTCGCCCGGCCTCAATAGTGAGGATCCGACAGATGATACATCTTCGCTGGAGAATCAAAAACTGTTTTTCTGGGTGTCTCGGGTAGAATGAAAATGACTCAATTGATTCCGCTCAGCCAACCCATTTCCTCAAAACATTTGGCTCGTTCAACTCTTTCCTATCAATTAGCTCTTTCTTAAATTTGAAGCCATATCTCAGTCACTACCCAACAACCCCCCAACTTGAAAAAGTCAATGAGACTAGGGAGGGCTTGAGTAAGAAGTGAGATCCGGTTGGATCCATCTTGATTCTGGTCCTTCTGTTAGGATCAAAGTAATGCAAGCCGACCAATTAAGCAGATTTAATCATTAAGAACAGGGAGATAGAAGTGCCATCTTAATTTGAGAAGTGTTTGAAAAGACTTGCAAAATCCTGCATAAAAGCTGTGCAGCCACTTCTAGCTAAAAGGTAAGAGCTACCAGTTGATCAAAATATAGATGTATCAATTCAAAGTCCATTATAAACCCATTATGATTCTGTCTCACATACAAGTAAGATGCTGGTTTCTTATTATTGCTCTCTCGGAAGAACAAGCTGCTCAAGGCTGACCAAGAAGCGAAGGTCGGTAGAAAGCATGGCTCTGTGCAATCTCGATTCGTTCGCGAGGATCATTCAAGGTTTCGTCTCTCAGTGCTTGCAGGATAGCTCGAGCAGGTTGTTCCCTGGCAAATGGCAACCACACAAAAATGATTTCCGTAGAAGGGATTCAATGATTGGAGGGAGCTGAGATTAGTAGGCTTGCAAAATGAAATGAATTAGCATATATGCGCGAGAGTAAGATGATATTGATTTGCAAGATGAGAATATATACTAGACGTTAATAGCAATGCAGAAAGTACCTCACTGTCAGAATCTTATATAGTGTCTTCAGGATCGGGCACAGTTCAACGGGAGCAACAGGCTTCTTTGCTTCGGGATGCAACACGCTTAAGCTCGCCTGGCTCAATAGTTCGTAGAAGGCTCCAACAGCTGAGACACCCTGCAATTAACATAACGAAGTTGGCAACAGTTGAGCATAAGATCAAACATGCTAACAAAAGGAAATTAGGCAAATAATACACAACCTACGGGAACTAATAAATGAACTAAATCATCACAGTTATGTGTAAGCTGACAATTGCATTAAGACCGTAAGGTCGCAAAATACGGACACCTGAATCATTCCTTTTCCACTGATATTGTCTCCCATGTCCAGGTTCAGCTGCCCCTTGGCTAACATTTGCCCGTACCATGCATTACGACCTTTCAACAACGTCACATACGTGTCGGCCAGCAAAGGTCCCGCCAATTTCTCTGGTTCTTCCGCCAACAAATGGGTTATGAATATCATCTCCGATGTACAGTGTGCAAAGTACACCGATTTGCTTGTAGCACTTTCATTGGTAAGAGCAGCAACCATTCCTGGAAAATTTCAGCACGCAAGGAACAAAACGCCCGGAGGTTCTCAAAACAAATATACAAGATATGATAATGTTATGGACATGATCGCATTATATACAATTACTGGATTATTGGCAAATTACCAGCTCCGATGGCATAGACATTCTTGAGGCCGCCCATGACCTCATGTGTGACAAGATCACTATTGTCCCACACTGTAAAATGGGGTTGTCTTAAAAATTTGGCGAGAGGCTTCCTCCATTTGTCAGATCCACATATTCGAGCATTTGCATACTCCTTATTGTAAATCTCAGAAGCAATATTGGGTCCACCAAGATAAAGTATGTTCTCTATGGGAATTCCAGCTGCCAAGCATGCGGATAACATAAATGCTTAGAAAGCGGATGGATGCAACCACCAATTTGTATAAGCAACGAAATATGCAAGATTGAACTTCAATGCAAAAGGTGAATGGAGTGAAAACACAAATTGTCAAGTGATGATGCTTAGTGTTGGAAGGGAAGCACTCATCAATGTCCTAAACAGACAGAATATGAATCTGAGTTTCTAAATATTCTCTTCCACGATTCCCTTCCTATGTTTTTGCTGAAGCAAAGTTGGCTAGACTAGGATGAAGCCCACATTTCATTATGTTTGTCACTTTTTTCACTTTGAATTAATTCTTTTACTCCTTTGATTGAAAATATCCCTAAGATCCAATGACGTGTTATTTCGTTTAACTCTACAGCCCATTCAATGGATTCAGGTTTCTTCATCTTTCAAAATGCAGCCAAAAGTAAAATCGAATATGGCAAACAGATTTCTACACACAAAGCAGCAAGATAGCAAACCCCCTTCACAATGCACTCCAGAGAAAGAGAGAACTGATAGACAATTTCTTAATTGCAAAGATGCAACTCTTACTTGCACGGTTAATCATCTGAGTGGGAGTTATAATATGAGGTTCAGGATCTAATGCAGCTTCTATGCCCTTCGCCAGAGAAATAATGATGGGCATTGTGATCCTCTCCTTCCAATAATTATTGATCTCTTCAAACACCTCACTTGTCTCCGTGGAAGGCAACCCGTTCACCACAATATCAGCGTCCCAAACGGCCTCCTGCAAGTTAGTGACCACCTTCAAGGGACAGAGAGGCGTATCGATCATGTTTAAGCAGAAACCATCTTTCAGAATCTCATCAGCGAATAGAGTACGATCGCCAAGTCTAGCCTCAACGTACTTCAGATACGCACAGCGTCGTATCAACCTCCTTAAGACATCCTCCCTTGAATTTATGACCTCAAAAAGATGTTCAGCTGTGGCTCTATCCACGGCTCGACCAGGCCTTCGCCATATCCTGATTTGAACTTTGTCACGAAAATGGCCGTAGCTATCTTGAAGCAGAGCTGCAAAAACACTGCCCCAAGCACCGGCCCCCACACCAACAATTCTCAACGGATCACCATCGGCTTTGAGGAGAAGATGCCTGAGCTCGTCGAGTTTTTCCTCCAAACCATTCCCATTATTGTGAATGGACCCATTCGAGTACCCATTATGAGCAACCCTCTCAACACTACCCACCATTTTCTTCCAAAGAGTTAATACAACTCCAAAATCAACAGATCAACAATACCAGCACCACCTTAATCCCTAAGAACCTTCAGCGATATTGAAAAGGCGTGGCCCCGGGGAATGCTTGTATGTCTCACCACTTCTTACTATTGTTATGATGGTTGCATTAACCCCACAAAAATCAGACACTACAAAACCCACCTGATTTTATGCAGCTGCTTCTCTCAACACAACCTTCCACTAAATGAATGATCACAACCCCCAGCTTAAAACCCCACAAACTTCTCCCACTTTTTCCGAGCTTCGCCGTTCATCAGAAGAATGAAATCTTGTTGGTTGGATATTCTTCACCAAAACTCAAACTAACTCTGCATTTTTTCCACTCAGATTTTCTGGCCACCCAAACCGGAGTTTTGCTCTCTTTTCTTCTTTTCCGCTACTCGAATTCAAGGCATTTTACTCATGGCGAGAACAATTCCACAGAATATTTAAGTGCATGTGCTCGAGTCCATCATCTCTCAGCGGATGAAGCGAACTGCCACACGCCTTCGTTATCTCCGTCTTCTTAAGTTCGTTCATCTACCCACACCTACAAAGCCCAATGAAAATCCCCAAAATGCCACTAAGATACTGCCGGAAAGGGCAAAGACCGACCTTTCCGTGTCGGCAACTCCAAAGCCGAGCCGTCCAATAAAGGGTCGTTTGCTTGTGATCGTAACAACACTCTCCCCGCTTACAAACTTGACCATTTCTTCCGTCATTCAAAAAAGCTCCATTGCTGGACCCAGAAGGCAAAGAACCAAACTAAAAGCTCAGGCGCATGACAAGACCGTGACTGCTACTGTGAATTCGAGCGAGTCACTGTGAACACGAGAGGATTTGCATGTAAGCTCACAAAGCTTGAAACGAGGAACTGGTGAGCGGGAGTCATGTAGAGAGAGAGGCATTCAATGAAATGAATGGATTAGTTGGGTATAGAGTTGGGTGCCAAAGGGCAATAAATATTTTGGAAGCTCGCCAACTTCCCAAAACGGTGATTAACACGAGTGTACCCACGAAAGGACTCGAAACATTGGTCTCAATCTCAGTCCCCGTGTCCTGTCCCGTGACTTGGGTCCTTTGCCATTTGTATTTTTGCCCTGTTTTCTTCATTTGTTGTCCTGCCTCTCTCTCTCTCTCTCTCGGGCCGAGCTTCATTTCTCAAGCCCATCAACCCCCAATATGTCTGGTTTTTTCGGCAAGGTGAAGTTGGGCCAAAAGAGAGAGAAACATGGCACCGCCGAATCTAGTAAGATTGATCAGAGAAAAAATGGCAAATAAGCAGGACATTTTAAACACCTCTAACGACCGACCGACGGTCGTAGAGTTGGCTAACATAGACCGGAAGTACCAAGTAATATTTCAAATATCTGTACATGTCGTACTATAAAATTTAGTATATCAATTTTATTGTCTTTAATACACTTAAGCATTTCTCTCCCCAGGAATGCTTGGTGGATCGGCACCTAAGGTTTCCTCAAACTAGCAGCGCTCGAGGGTAAGTCTATCAAGGAACAAAATGAGCTCGCTGAAAGACTTTCTTTTCATGAAAGCCAGCTTTTGTTGGAGAGAGAGAGGACCAGAGACTCTTCCGAACAGGACTTTCCATTATAAATGGGATTTGACCTGTACAAATGTTTCTCTGCTACTCGAGAAACTCTGGCCTATACAAGCTATCCATAAACAGTAGATCTACGACAATTTTGCCGAAAACTATACAAAAAAATCATACAGGTCGGACGTTGCCTTTCCCTCAAATCTCATCACTCTTCCCCGATGCCGTGAAGAAGCCAAAAAGCAGCACTCGATGCCTTTCGCGATGTGGAAGGTCAGCCAGTGGGAGCGGATATAACTATACAACTCATGATTCCTTTATATGATCACGTCACAAGTTGTCGCGTGTTCATGTACTGGGATCACTGGAACCAAATTCTTGAATAGACTGAAATAGGGTCTGCTCCGTAGGTATGTTGGGCGCAGGAGTAAACGCAGGCTCGAGATTCTCGTTCACACTCTTCTTAGGCCTCTTTAGTCTCTTCGGTTTCTGTGATTGCTGGTCATTATATTGTAAGCCGTCATCAAAAGGATACTCTGCGGGCGATGAGCTATGTTCATTCATCCTAGGCGGGTTTCTTGACTTCGACGAGTTTTGCTTATCGGCAGCAGGTTTCCTCTGCATTACCAGCAGAGCAAGTTAAAAAAAAAAAGGAGAGAGAGAGGATGCTATCAACGCCATCCTTACAAGTCATGCTAGTGTTCAAAAAGCACGGAGAGTCGAAAAATAATCACCAGCGAAAAAGTTCATGGCATAATAAGGCAAAAAGACAAACAAAAACAGTGCAACAGCAGCAATCAAGCTAGTATGTACATTGACGATAAATGAGATGGGTAAAAAACAATGCAATTAATACACAAGAACCACCTTTAATCCTAGGGAGACATAATATAAAAGCTTGCACTAGCACGATATCCCTTCAAACTAACCCACCCCTCACAATAAATGTGCATGAAAAAGTGGGGGCACACGTGGAGTGTGCAACAAACAAAGAAATAAAACATTCAGAACGAGGTACATGTTGATGCCAGCAGATATCACACATCACTATTAGCATAAAATATACATCTTACATCCACAGTTTATTACCAAAAATTTTCCATTAAGTTCAAAATTTTCAGTTCCTCAGTCCACAACCAGAGAATGTTCCCCAGGGGTGTTGCGACTCCCCTCCTGCTAACAACTTGAAATGGAATACCTCAGATACCAATGCCCATCCTGACTGGTGCTAACGGGGACATAGTTTCATTAATTAGACCAAGAGCTTGCACAAACACGGAAGTAATTTCAAAAGTCTAGGTTTTACACCGGTAATAACAAATTTCAACAATTTTACCCCAGATCACACAATTACGCTCCTTTAGTCATGCCTCATGCCTCTCTTTTCGATAGTTTCGCATAGTAAATCTCAATCTCTTAAAATAAATTGATGATACATGTGACGATACCTTTTTGCTACTGGACTTTGGTTTGTCTGCATCAGGATTGGGCTCATTTCCAGCACCCTCAGCAGCGATATTTGTTAAGTCTTCCAAAGACGCATCCCCTTCAGCATCTAAGCGGATGCCCTTTGTTGGCTGCTTCTTTCTTTGTCTATCCTTAACCTGACAATGGAATGAGATAATATATCACCCTTTGCAACACTCAAGCTTCATTTATATTGTGCTTTCTCCATCTCATTAGGATATTTCTTTCAAACGCAGGATACAGGTGAAGCTGCATCAACTAAAGTCCGAAAAAGACAACAATGATAGACGTTCTATTCCAACCTGTGGTGGAATCTCTCTTAGTTTTTGCTCCAATTGAGCATCATCCAAAAGTAATGACACAACATCCTCAGGAGCCAACAGATCGCCCTGGACATGACCACCTGTCATGACAAGCTGCTGAACAGTATTTTTCTGACTAGCTCTTTGAAGAATTTTCTCCTCAACTGTCTCTTTACAGATTAACCGATAGACAGTAACCTACAACACAAAGCCAAGACTGAAATTTTCATCTGAAGATAGAATCCAAAATCAACAGGCATATCACAAAACGTTTTCATAAAGGCCAAATGGACACCAACTTCAGCAAGCACAGATGGTTTTGACTGTTTGCATGCATTTCCAAGTATACTTGAATGCTACGAAAGGAGGGTTCTTTTCTGGAAGGGGCAGCGGCAAAGATGTACTCCTAAGACAGGGTACTAAAATGAAGAAATAAGGATCTGGAATTAAAAGGAGGCCATGAGAGTTTTCACAACTAACATCCTTTGTTTGACCCAATCTGTGAGCTCGATCCATCGCCTGCAAATCCAGTGTTGGATTCCAATCACTTTCATAAAATATGACCGTGTCAGCCGCTGTTAAGTTAATTCCCAGTCCTCCAGCTCTGGTACTTAGTAAGAAGACAAAAATATCATTCCTGCGAGAGAAATAAAACAATTTAACAACAGTTGTACAACTTAATTTTCCAAAGAACAAGGAATCGCACACAAAACATCATTCGAATTGCAGACAAAGTGAGTCAGAACATCATTTTAAAGTCCCTACCGATGTTGAAAGTCTCTGACCATATCTCGTCGATCCATAATGGTGGAGGATCCATCCAACCTTAGGTACCTATATTTCCTGTAATTCATATAGTCCTGTAAAGATGTGGCATGTCAGATAACCAGCTCAAAACGAATCTGATCAATAGAAGTATCCACTCGTGATAAATATTGTTATATATACCACTAATCCATTTCTCCCTATAATAAGAGAACAACAATGCTATCGTGCACTTAAGCACCTAATTAAGCAAAAATAATAAGAAGAACAGTGATGAAAATGAATCAATGACAAGTCAGACCTGCCCAGTTATCCTAAATGATTCTAACAGAGTGTTGAAAGCAATAAGCAAATAGAGGGAAATTCCACAGATCTACGACTTATCAGCATGTTTATGAAGTCAACCAAAAAGTGCAACTCAACATAAACATACTAACACAGATAAATGTTACCATTACTCATTAAAAGTACGGGAAAATGACAAAAAGTCTCTGAACTCTGGCCCAATGTACAATTAGGTCCCTGAACTTTTAATTTGTTCAATGTGGTCCTTGGACTTCTGGTACATGTTTAATGTAATCCCTGAACTATATAAAAATGTTCACTGTAGGCCCTGAACTTGAATTAATGGAAGGCCTACATTAAATATTTTCATATAGTTCGGAGACTAAATTGAACATGTACCAAAAGTCCAAAGACTACATTGAACAAATTAAAAGTTCAAAGACCAAATTGCACATTGAGCCAAAATTCAAGGACTGTTTGTGTCAGTATCCCTAAAAGTATCGACCACAATTCGAAATCTGCAATTTGAGTCAATGGATTTGAAGAACTTTTGCAAACCAGAGAGAAACTTGAAACCAATATTCATGAGATCAATAGGCTGAAGATATCTTGCTCGAAAGGGAACGCAACTGCTGAATCTGCACAGTGCACTTGTATTCCACTACCACCTTGCATCTCCTGGTGCCAAAGGACTACTGTTGGCAAAAGACGTTTTTGAGAGAGAGAGAGAGAGAGAGAGAGAGAGGAGCAGGTGTTGTCACGGCCACTTGACAGGAAAGGCAGTGTGATTTGTGATGGATAGAAGATATATAGGGGATGCCGGTCGCACTTAAGGAAAGACAGTGACAGGTCAGGAACTTGCACCCCATAAGTGACATCAACTGCTTTGCCCTTTGTTCTTTCTAGACTTACAGATTCACCAACACGTGAAACTTGATACTGGGAATCACATGCAAAGACTTATCTGGCAACAAAGAGGGGAAGAATAACAAATATGAAAAGGCACACTAATATGGTCCTAAAGAAAGAAAAAGAAGGGAACACTATGAACTATAGAAGGACAGTCAATTCTATGCCTCTTTACTAAATGATATTGGATATCTACAAGGATTGCAGTTTTTCCCCTAAATCCGGATCCAGGACTCTGAATCATCATACATTTTCCGATTTCACTACTTTGGCTTCAGCAAGTCATCAGCAAGTAAAGACACTTCAGAAAGGCGACCCATTAGGTGAACAATGTACGCCAATAAGGATGATCAAATGCATTCACAATTCACCATAATTATACTGAGTATAACAAACCACAATGGAGAGGTTGATAACTTGAGGAAAACGATAGGATCCTGACCGACCAAGGAACAGAAGAGATCGAATGTAAACATTACCTCGAGAATATTGAGCATCTTTGTCATCTGAGCAAACAGAAGGACGCGATGATTTTCTGCACGCAAACGCTTCAGCAATACATCCAATGTTTGGAGCTTACCAGAATCCTGTATCCAATTTCAAATGGACAGTCAAGCAATCAGATTATCTGTCCGTACAAAAATTTCTGAATATATCAATGCCAACAGATATGTGCATCCAATATATAGCTTACAGTAAGCAACTTCGAGGGGTCAAAGCTCTGCATGGGAGGACAAGAACCAAATATTCTGTATGTGAGCTGAAGAGCAGGCTGTGTGATAGGTAGCTCAGCATCAATCTCTTCAATTAAAGGATGAGGTGGGCAAAATGGCTTTCTTGGTCCATTGTACTCTGATGTGCGGGCAAATCCTAAGAACAATCTCTTGATCCCAGGATGATGTAATTCTTCAATTGTTTTGTATGTGAAGTTTCTATCCGAACAATGGACACCAATCTATTGTGGAAAGAAGTCAGTAAAATATGTATGCCAAAAAATGAGATTGAAAGATCAAATAACAGGAACTGATAGATAAAAAGATACCGGAGGAGCTCTAGCTCGGGGAATAAATGCATGTGTTGAATGCAGCAGCCTAATGTTGGATAGAAGCCTATCCTGATCAGAGCAAACTAAAGCCTCAAATGGAGCATCAGCTGGACCAGTAGCATATTTCCTCATAAGCAAGTTAGCTTCAGATCTTGATGGCATTAGCAGCATTCTTGTAACGGCTTTCACTTTTCCTCTTTCAAGGTGATTGCATCTCATGTCATCATCTGTGGTTTCAATTACAAAGTCCACCATTTGATCCAATAGCTGACTATTCCATCTCTCCGTGGAAAATAACAGTTTCTCCATATAAGTACCAGTAGCGACGAATGCAACCTCAGTTGGGGACAGATCCATTAAACGGGTAAAACTAAAAGTACCGCTTTTAACAAATGGTCCCTTTGAGCTATTTTCCTCTGAAAATGTAGATTGATGCACATTAGAGGGGGAGAATATGTTAAAAAGTTTTTGGTAGGACTCTCTGCATACACCATGCCTAACAGAAGCGCCAAGCATTCCTGAGTGTTGTAGACTTTCTTCATTTACCAGTTTTGGCATCTGCAAGAAAACAGAAGGAACATAGGTTTCCAAGCTAAAAATGAAGAGGACTACACATATATTGGAAAGCACTGATGAAGGTCACCTCTCTCTCTCTCTCTCTCTCTCTCTCTCTCTCTCTCTCTCTCTCTCTCTCTCTCTCTCACAAATTATATAAATATATATATAGTCAATATGCATGGGTGCACATTATTTTGTCCATTAAGTATCCTGGGCAGATAGCGTCCAGCTAAACAAGGAAGTCAGTTTACTCGAGTAAAGGCAGTACCCAGAAATTTCATTACGACACACTAAAGCAAGTTGCAAAGAAGCTCACACAAAATGTCTTCTTAAAATTTGTATGAAAGAATTGTGCACTCAAACAAGCTCCATTACTGCTTAGCTATCAATTAGCCATTGATCGTCCTGAGGGTGCTAGGGGAAGATCTTTAAGTATTCCAGAAAGCATTTTTATTACATCAATGTGCTTCCCTAATTAAATCAAACAGCTTCAGCACAAAAAACTGTGCACTGTTAATGTGACAATCATTTACATATTTATAGAGTCACAAACTACTCTTCTCTTTCGGAGTAAATATTCATTACGGAAAATTCTAAACAATAACCATTAATCTACTATGTAGATGTCCTCTTTCTCTAGTTTAAGCTCATACGGCCCCATGGGCATGAGCTGGAGGGACAAAGCACTATGTCCTATAAATATATCATACAGACGTCAGAGAATACAATTATTAAACCAAGCTTTCATCTGATAAATTAAGCTTCTCTATGAGTTGGATATAGTCTTTTTTCACATGGTATCAAAGCATAAACAGCATAAATACTCATACTCCCATTTGTCTTCATTCCATCAATTACTCATTCTATTCTTTCTTTTGTGCAGTCTTAGTTGTCTATTTAGTGTGATTAAGCCCCCGCCCTGTGTTTCACATGTAAGGACTGACTTACTCGTGAGAGATAGGGTTGAGAGATATATTATATACACATTCCTGGCCTGCTTTAAATAGCTTAAACTTTTGGGGAAAATTTTCTGTCCTACATGCTCAGTGACAGCAGTACTGTGTTCAAATCTCATCAAGCTACTTGTTTTCCTTCCCATCTATAATTAATCTCCACTTCAGTCTTGTTCCAAATTCAAGCTTGCAAGAGGGGGAGTTTAGAGTACTTAAATAATCATTTACAAGCCCATCTAACAACTTAAGCTTTTAGATGAATTGACCATGTTCCTCAAGTTTGAAGCAACCAACATCACTCAACATAATATAAAGACTGCTGGCACCATCTTGTAATCATAAGATAATTTCAGACACGTCAAAAATTAATGAATGGATGTACACTAAGGCAGTTAGCCCTGCCAGCAGTTCAATTCAAACAATTCTGTGAAAGACATGAAGAAGACCAACGCAAAAAAGGCAAAACTCTTCTGAGATACACATACTAAAGAGGTAAACCTCTAGATTTTTTTAAGAGGAACTCCAAAGCTGCGAATCGATGTTTTCTTCGATAGGAGAAGATTTTTTTAGGCAAAACGTAAAGCCAGACTTAGAATATCCGTCTGTACATAAGATTGGGCTCTGAACCATACTTTTAGTTCACTCATTTATATATCTGTATCATCTAATCTATGAGAGTTTCGACCAAAAAATAATCCTATGAGAGCACACAGCTTTGGAAGAGTACCTGGTACGTTATTGGATTTTGGCCTCCTGAGTAGTGTACATCCTCCAATTCACCAAAAGGAGGAGGCAAAAGAGAATTCGGAATTTCTCCAAAATGGAAGTATGTGCTTCCTTCATTCCTTTCAAACAATTCTGGATGGTTGCAGACCTACAAAAACAAGGTTCATCAGCCTCAGCCAGCTATTAAAAGTAGACAATGCCCCTCCTCATATCTGCAGATGGTGCTGAAACGAGAGGAAAAAGGCATATAAAGAAAAAAGTACCTTTCTCAACTGGATGACGATGTTCATCAAATTCAAGATTTTCTTCTCATTGAGATGTCCACGACTCCCATCAAACAATTCAGTGAGAGATATCTTGTTCTTGATAGCTTGGTAAAAAGCTTGTTGCCGCTTACTCAACTTGCAATGCACAGTAATCTCTGTTTTTCTGGTCAGCTCTTGGATGACATCCTTTTTAACTCGCCTCAACATGAATGGCTTTAAAATTGCATGCTGACCACCCAAGCAATTATATCACAAGTCAGAAAAGCAAAGAAGTGTGAACTCTCTGACTCTTGACCCATTTTGATTCCAATATTAAGCAAGAATATATTGTGACAATATGAACATCTTAGCCATGAACAAAAGATTGGTCCCAGGCTCACAGCCACCTTTGCATACGGTACAAGATAGAGGAATTCCAAAGAACACAATTACAATTTCTCTGTTCCCAGTCTGAAAACTTCAATAATGGTCCCAAGATAAAGCAAACATGTTATGACCCCCTCTGCTGAATCTTTGATGATTGTGTTAAAATACTAATAAGGCTCGCCATATCCTCTTATAAAGAATACAATATGATAGATATGCATGGCAAGTTGCACAGAGTTTACGTTTCACAAAAGAAGAAAAGGCACAGCAGGCAGACATTATTACTCCTTAAGTACAGAGAAGAAAAAAAAGGCTACTCTGCTATGAGACACACACATAAAAGGGGCTCAAATCATGCAGGATGGAAGAAGAGAACATAAAGATGTCATTGGCTCCAACTAAACAACTACCTGAAGAATCATAAGAAGCTTCCTATGCCATAAATAATAACAGCAATAAATTTAGCTCCAATTGACTTAGTTCTGGAGGTTATGCAAATTTCACACCAAGCTCAAAGTTGCCAGGTAAATGCATTAGCTAAACTTGCACGTGAATCGATCAAAAAAAAACTTGCACGTGAAAAGAAAGCAAAGTCCAATAAGAAACAATTTTTTTTTGGGTAAGTCTGCAGAATTAACTATGCAAAGCATCAAGTTGCAGCAGAATTGACAGCCACACAAGAAATTTTAATTCAATTCACAATCCAAGTAAATTGCAGACAAAACGTGCTTACCAATCTGTTGAGCTGGTGCTCATTTAGAGTTCCACCGTGCTCGGCATGGTTCTCAATTCTGAGACAAAACAAAAGAGACAGATTAACCTAGTAACAACTATGAGACAAAAAGTACATATTCATATAGTAAAGACGATCTTCAGGAGAATGATTACCCTTTAGAGAACCACTCATTAAATTGTTCATGACTGTCAAACAAGGTAGGCATGATAAAATGCAGAAGAGCCCACAACTCAGCCATATTGTTTTGGATTGGAGTGCCAGTAAGAAGCAAGCGATTCCGACAATTAAAACTGAGAAGTGTCTTCCACCTTATACTGTAACAAAATATCCGAGAAGATATCAATTATACGAGAAAACAGAAAATAAGCAAACAACAACATGCTTAAAGTCCATCTCTAAAGGATGTAGAACCCATTTTTAGGAAAGAATATTACTCAAATTGTCTATATCCCGTAAAAATTATAAAAGCTATTGTATTTGGATATGTTGCTGCTTTATATATTTGACTAACAAAGACAATTCCCAAGTTTTCGCAAAGTGCCGGAAAATTACTGCATCTGTCTGCACTTATATATGTGCATGTTAGCATGTAGTCTAACAGGACAGTCTGAGGTGCACATGGAAACAGCATGTAAGCACATCAACATCTATGTAGGTATGTGTATGTGTGAACATATGTATGTTTTAATAAATATGGAGGGAGAGAAAGGGAGAGAGAGTGACGAGGGGGAACTCTGGTCCTTGAATGAAAGCACAATGTGTGAAGGAAAAACAATTAATCTTAATCAAACTTAAACCTGCTGGAACTTTTTATTGCCTGTGCCTCATCCAATACCATATATTGCCACTTCACACGCCGAAAATACTTTTCATCAGAGACTAGCAGTTGGTAACTGGTGATGAGAATGTGAAATCCAGCATCCCTGGCATCAAAAAGGGAATCAGAACTGATAAAAAAACTCCATTTCATGGAACTCAGTTTACAGAATTTGAGTGACCATAGCTTCTGGGTATATAAATTTTCCTAATTCTCTGCTTGCACGAGTTATTCTTCCTATTAACGTTATCCCACATCACTTGTTATAAGGCATATCGTGGCCTTGCATATGTAGTCTCCGTCCACCTAATGGCTTGAGCTTTTGAGTTAGATAATCTTTAATGATATCAAAGCCTGGTTCCATGAACGTTCTTTGTACTAATTTGCAAGGGGTATTAAGTGTTATCTCACATTGTTTGCTTACAAGGTTTATCACAACCTGATATGGTTGCAATCTACCTTCACCTAATACCAAAAACTTTTAAGTTGGCTAGTCTAACACTCCTCGTTATATGGAATTTAAACGTAGTTAGTTTATATTGCACAGTTGCCTAAACACTAGGGCGGGAGCTCAGAAATCAATCTTCTATTGGCTTCCTGCACCTAAATACAGAAGAACTAAACAATCACATAAGCAAACAGAAAATGTAAAAGACAAGACAGATACATCAGCTCAAAAGTCGGCCATTTTGAACTTATGGCTCGAGGACACTTTCTACAACAATTATTCATATCCTTTATAAACTGGACATGATCTTAGATGACAATAATTGCACCATGAACAAACATATCCGACATAAAAGCCATCAAACTATGTTTGTAAACCTTCAACTGGCATAAAAGGGGGTAATTAGAAGGCATAAAAAAAGGCATTTACCTCCGATAAAGGCGCTTTGGGTTGATATTTTTCCTGAGTACCGTTCGTTCTTGAAGCCCACCCCAGTAAGGTAGAGTTTTCAAATCAGGACAGAATCGGCTAATTTCATCTGCCCAATTATTCAAAACAGAGGCAGGTGCAACAACAAGAAATGGACCCCATATATTCTTCTCCTGTAGGAAATTCACCATTTCATTTGACTAAATATCAAAGGAGAGGATAACCAAGGCCATTCAATAGTCAAAATTTTTGGTACCTCAGCCAGATGAGCCAAGAATGCCATTGCTTGAATAGTCTTCCCAAGACCCATCTCATCAGCAAGTATGCCATTCAGGCCCTAAAAATATTCTAACTTGATAAATGACCTGAAATTAATGTAAAGCGTGATATAATGTTCACAAGAAATTGTCTAATGACCTGCTCATAACAATTGACTAGCCACTGAAGGCCCTTTAACTGATATTCTTTAAGGCGGCCTTTGAATAACTCTGGGGTCCGAACAGTTGACATAGCAGGCATGGTAGAGCTGCAGACACCAAAGCATCCAAATGGCTAAGTATCTATGCTCAAGAAGCATGTAATTCATACCAATATTTATTAACTGTCTGAGAGGGATGGACAAAAAATACTTACGGTGTCTGAAGATCTATATTACTCGATCCTGTTACTAGGGTATCTGGCAGAGTCACCTCAGAATCAGTGGGGTGGCGCAATCTCAAGCATTCGGTGTCAAATGCATCAGTTAGCCTTTTCTGTTTAGAGACAGCATCTTGAGCAGCTTTCAGAGCCTCCTTTCTCAATTCAGCTTCTTCAGGATCTTCATCCTCACCAGGCCCGACATCCAAAGAACTAAGTAGTGCTTCTTGATCATTTACCGATGTGTCGCCCACAGGAAAAGCTTCAGGCTGCTGTGAATTTGGCTTATTCTGCATGAAGTGACTGTACAGTTCTGTCTGCTGTATAAGGAAATTAAGTCTTTGTTGCTGTCTCTTTGCTTCTCGAAGCTCCTGCTCACGCTTCAAGGCTTCAGCAGCTTCTCGCTCTTCCCGTTTCCTAACTTCTGCCTGTAAAGCAGGTAAACTGTAAGCACAACACACATCCACAACAAACAACTACATCACAATTGTCATCTTCAGGGAGACTGTCTCATAAAATGAATCAGCAAAATCCAGGATATACAAAAGAACCTAATTCCTGAACAAGATGACCCACAACTTCTTCATGGCAACAAAATATCATTAAAAGCTAGGAGGGAAAGAAGAAATTGTAGGCCATCAGAGAAGGTAAACATGGATAAGGATTAACATAACATTAAAAGCTAGTCTTCTTATAGTTATCAGCAAAGAAACTGCTTTGAAGCTGGACTTATAATAAAATTGGATCTCTAAAATTGGACCTCTCCAATATCTTGCCAAATTTAACTTCGGGCAGCAGTCAAACTACAGAGGCATATTCCAAAAGCAAGCAGCTAATGAACTTTCGGCTCAATCAATTCACTAAGAATACAGAGAAAAAGAATTACAAGGAAGCTACTAATAACTGAAAATAACAAACATTAAAGCATTTGTTAATACAATTATAAAATTAAAATTTTGGCATCCCATACATGCAAATAAAATTTTATTATTAGAAGGTAGAAGCGCATCAATCATAAGCCAAATCTGTAATGGTTTGTATTTAGTTTACTTATCCCCTGCTTTCTGTTCTCTCTTCTTTCCCTTTTATTTTTTTCCTTGCGGTTCATCCTTGGGTAATTGGTGGTTTTGTCTTCCAGTTGGAGAAGTACAGCAGATTAAAGAGGTCGAAGAAACAAAATGGCCTCTAAAATGAAGGAAGATGATTTACATAGAGAGCTAACACTAAATCAAGGAGGTTTGACTTCCCACAGAGATTGTCACATGATTCTGGAGACGGATTCATCCAAAACATAATTCTGTTAATGCAAGGAAGTTACTTGTCAAAAAGAAAAATAATGAGGTTCAGCTCAACTTGAGCCACAAGGTACAATCTTTTCACTACTCAACAAAGTGCAACAAGAAATTTTTTCATGTGTTGGTGAGATTTCACACTCAGAGATTAAATGATTATTAGACAAATATCATGAAAGAACCAGTCAATTGTACTTTAATTCAACAAACTACAGGAAAGAGTATGTGCCATACCATCTCCTTATCTACTCGCTTCCAGAACAGCAACATGTCTCTAGCCAATTTCCTTGTACGAATGGCAGCACCCCTCATCAACTTAAGTGATCTACTCACCTTCATTTTGACCTGTCAAAAGAAAGTTCAATTATGAAATCTCTTGTTAACCCGATTAATCAGAAAGGACTAACGCATCAGATGTGAGTGTGTGCTTGAATTTTCCCTGGTAAATGCAAAGATGATTATTTGATAAAAAAAAAAGTCTCATAAACATGCCTCTCTCTGACAATTCTCTGAGAACCTCTTGGCATCATTAAGTTGCTTCCTATGGAAGGTCGTGAAAATCCGATGATGCTTTGGTATGTCTCTCCTGACAATGTTCACCCAAACTTTTCCAATCTTTTCCATTTCTTCCTTCTCAATCAAAGAAGGGTCTTTTACAAGTTTTGGCTTTTTGGGTAGGCTTCTTTCAATGATCTGTAGAAGGATAACTTAATTATTTTGACAAAAAGGAAAAAAAATTCAAAGTCCTGCACATCTCTCCCAGCAATGATAACATATAAGACCCCAAAAAATCACTAATTTGTTCGCAGTAACCACATCTGTCATTTGCATACCTCGTATGCATCTCCTTTCTCCAGGACCTTCACATAATAAACCTGCAAAACACCTCCCTCAGACAAAATAGACCTCTTTATGTTCCCAGCTGCTCCTTCAGGAATCGAGGACAACCCAACATCTGATACTTTAAGACTGAACGGTTGGGCTGCATTAGACGCCTTCAATCTAGCATGAAGTGATTCATATTGCGGTCTGAGCTCTCCCATTCCAGCTCTATTTCTAGGCCCAAGCCTTTTCTCACTGGCCATCAGTTTTGCCAAGGAACCCAAATCCAAGCTACCTTTCAAGTGAAATTCCTCTACCGTGACATCTGAGAAACTTGGTAAATTCAATGAAGCTGCCAATGTATCATAAGTTGGGGGAATCTTATATGTTATGCCATCAGCAATGTCCAAAAATGAAGGTTCATATACCACCCTGCCAACAGGCACGAGAATTAAAAGATAAGCATCTTTAAGTATTTGCTTTGTATCTCAGACCAGAAAAAAGACAGATAAAACATATATACATAAATATATATATATATATATAAAGCAGACCTTTCTAAACTGTTACCGGGAGCTACATTGGTATTCTGGTTATTCCTATCCTTATGAAGATTGATGTCGTTGGCCCATTCAGGTTCAGTTTCCATGTCATATAAGCCTCCACGCCGCTCATTCGCCAATTTATGTGCTTTCGAGCCAGAATTATTACTCCTCGGGAGTGAAATCCCTACTGTTGCTAGTTGAGGAAGCAATGAATGATCCTTCGGTCTCCTCCTGTACTTCTGAATGTGCTCCCCCAGCATTGCTCGGTAATGATCTTCCGTAATCTTTGTTCCGTAATAACTGTCTCCATCTTCGTTCTCGCTATTAAAAGACCGCTTCTTCTTCTTATTAGACATCGTACCATTACTTTGTAGTCGCAATGCTGCTCCTAGAAAAAACCGTTTGGGAGTAAAGCAACGTCAATTACCTCAAACTATGTCCCCGCCAAACCATTCTACCCTGAAAAAAGAAACTCAGTGCGTACGGACTGCAGAGCACAACTTCGTTAAGGCATGGAACTCCAAGGCCACACTAAAAAGTACGAGGCTACCGGAACAGGCGATGTAAGAGTCTCGATTACCTTGGCTACCTCTGCTTTCGTCCTGACTGCTGCTCCCATAGTAGTCGAAATCGTCGTCGCGCTGCGGCAGCTTATAGCTCATCAGCGGCTGCACACAATCAAAAGCACCGAATCAGCTTCACTCGCCATGCAAAACTCAAAACCGCCGCTTCGAGAAAAAACACCGCACGAAACCTAAAGCGAACCCCCCCCCCCCCAACAAAGCCCAACGACTCGATCAAATTCAAAACCAATCGGACTCGCCTAACGAGCGCACGCCAACCGCCGCGACGAAAATGACTAAGAATCGAACGGGACAAAAGCGCGGACGAAAATCGAGGCGAGGCTAGCGACGGACCGACCTCCAGGTTGAAGAGATTGGAATAGGAGGAGAGCGAGTCGTTGGTGTGCCTCCGGTGGTCCATGACTCGGCGCCGGCGAGCGGAAGGCCGCGCTCCGTCGGCAGCATGCGGGAATCCGCCGTCGTCAATGGCGATGGAGATGGAGGGGGAGAGAGAGCGGAAGAAACCCTAATGAAAGTTCGCGAAGGAAGACGCGAGGGGAAGGAAGGGGGAGGGCGGGGAGGCGGAAAGACGAGAGCCATAGACAGGGACGGTGTCGGAAGCGCTGGGGGCGAAGGCGGGGGGCGCGCGCTAACATGCGCCTGATGGGTTTACGGCGTTAACGTGCGCCCGGAGATGAGTTGAGGTGGAGGCTTAATTTCGAAGATTTTCGATCTTTTCAGAATAATGCATTGGAAATCACAAAAGTATAATCGAGTTTTAAAATTTTCAAAAAATGTAATTAACTCGTAACACTTGTCACGAAATGTAATTGAGTTCTAAAATTTATTGAATTTTTTAAATCAAGTGCTTTCATTGATTACACTTTCTGAAACTTTTAGGACTCAATTACATTTTATAATAAATTTTATAATTTAATTATAATTTTTGAAAATTTTAGAATTTAATGGTACTTTTTAAAAGTTTTATGATTTAATTACATTTTCACGATAAATTTTAGAGCTTTTTGTGCTCCTATCCCATCTTTTGTTAAGGACTACCTTCATTTCGTCCACATTTTGATTAAAACACTCATTTTTTAGTTAACTAAAATACTCTTTTTTTCTTTCTCTTCAATGTATTTGTTCTTTTTTTATCAGGCTAATCAACAATACTGACTTTATTTCTATCATCTGTCTCATCAATTTCATAATATAAATATCGCGCTCAATAAGATATCATCTTATCATGCATCGTGTTATAACTTTGCCTAGATAAGATTGTTAATTATAATTTGTGATCTTATAATTTCAATCACAAAAGCTACAATGAATATTGAACACCTCTATTTATGACGGTTTATGAATACACAATTGCTTGCCTATTTTTTATTCAAATAGTTTGAGTGAATCTATATTTTCAACTAAATCTCAATCTAATTATCTACTCAATCTTGATAGTGTGGGTGTTTTTATGGATTAAGTTTGTGGATTCTAAAGAACATCGCTTATTTTCTACTCTCTTCTAAATTTTTCACATCTTAATCTAAATTGCAAGGGAAAATTTCAATTAAGAACCCCAAGTGGGGTCCTTTTATCAAAAGAGGACCCAAAGTGAATAAGGTATCAAATAAGGGCCTAAAGTACTCAATCAATCCCAAATAGGGGCCTAAAGTGCTCAATTCGTCTCAGGCAAGGGCCTGGGTCACTGATTGGCTAAAATACCCGTCGGCCGGTGAGAATGTTACTATTTCAGCTCAAAACAGTAATTTTTAATTTTTTATTATTTTTTCCTTTTTGTTTTTTTTCTTTTCCTTTTCCTTTTCTTTTTTTTTTCTTCTCTTCCTCCGTCGGCCATAACCGGGGCCGGCGGAGGTCGCCGGCGTCAGGAGAGACCAGCCTCGCTCGATGCCGGCGAGGCCGACCTCGCTCAGCCCAGGCGAGGGCGGCCTTCGCCCGACGCCGGCGAGGGTGGCCTTGCCTGAGGCCATTGATCTCCGCCAGCCCCGGCTATGGCCGGCGGAGGGAAAAGAAGAAAAAAAACAGAAAAAGAAAAAAAAACAGAGATGAAATGTACTGTTCCGGTTGCCGGAACAGTAACTGTGCTCGCCGGCCGGCGAGATTTGGCCGGCCAGCAAATCCAGGCCCTTGTCTGAGACGAATTGAGCACTTTGGACCCCTATTTGGGACTGATTGGGCACTTTAGGCCTTTATTTGATACATTGTTCACTTTGGGTCCTTTTTTGAAAAAAAGACCCTACTTGGGGTCCTTAATTGAAATTTTCCCAAATTGCAAGATGGGGGTGAAAATCTAGCTACACTTTCGGACTCGCCTTTTCATGTATATTCTAAAATTTTGATCCTCTTGCTATGAGATTGAACCAATGATCTATATCAATTACTTTCTTCGTGGTAGAAGAAGAACAGCAAGAAGTTCCCCCTTTTTTTTAACCTTTTTGGGCTTGTCTTTTTTTTTTATATGATCTAAATATAAACATGTTTAGCGTTTGATCGTGCTTCCAAAAATTAACCTTTTCCATATTTTGATCAATTTTTTTCCATGTTTGACCATGATCAACCAAATAATTAGATTGAAATTTAATTTTAAACTTTTAAATATGGTTTCGCTCAAGCTATTTAATAAAATATAAGCAATTAATTATGTGTTCATAAGCTGTTATAGATAGAAATTTCCACTCTTCTATGTAGCTTTTTGTTGTTAATACATTGAAATTAACAATATCCTCTGGGTAAAGTGATAACACGACACAAGATAAGATGATATCTTGTTGGGTATAATCGGGCATTTATATTGTGAAACCGAAGAGAGAGATGATAGAAATATAGTCAATTTTTTTTATTAGCCTCGTAAAGAAAGAAACGATAAATTGAAAAGAGAGAAGGGTATTTTAGTCTTTTTACTTGAAAAACAAGTTTTCAATCTCGTTTGAGTTGGTGAGAAGTATCAGGCTTTCATTCGAATTGTTGTGGATTGGATGATGGATAAACCAGCAAATAGGTCCTTGCCTAGGTTGAAGTCATTCATTTGCATGCGAGTTCCCTTGCAGTTTGTGTTAGGAAAAACTTAATTCCCGATCGTCACATTCGAAACATATTCAGAACGAATTCGATCAATGCGAAAAACGTGCCCGAGGACCATCAACTTATATCACCGATCATACAGACATATCACATAATGAACATATCCGGTATTGTCACAGATTAAGTGTCACTTTGCGCTTGAAAGTTCTTCGATCGTCTTTCGTACTGGTGTGGGTTTTGAAAGAAAAGAGAGAAGACTTCGTATTCGAAGGAGTGTGTTTGCATATGGAAAAATCACGTTTGTTTTCCAAGGGGTGCCTTCTATTATAGTGATAGACAAATAACTACCTTGTGGGTCCTTGTGGCTCACGGGTCGAGTTTGGCCCATCTTGGGCGGTCCACCCATTATGTCTTTCATCTCCCACTCGCCCACGATGGACTAAACACAACTCTCTTCCTTGCAAAGTTCATATTGACAAATAATCCGTGCGACCAGCATACTACGAGGGCTCATTATTATACATATGTTAGGAATATATAACAGCTCAAATTTGGGCATTATCCAGAGTAGAATTAGTATGCAGTTCCCTCGATCAATCAGTCATATTTTTTTATCTCTCTTGATCTCTTTTAGTATCTCATATATTGTATTCACAACTATAATTTACTCAAAACTATAATTGGTCGATCTGTGAATACAAATATAAAATGTGACGTCATAAATTAAATTGATCTTCATCTTTCCTTAAACCTCTCCATTTCAGTCCAACTCGCTTTTCTAGAAATGCCCTGTTAGATCGAATTATCATGATCATCAGTAACATCCTAAGATAGCAAACACTGAATAGAAATTTTGAAAATAAGTAAGAGTCGTGAGGGCACTTTAATTGAGAAAAACTATTTTTCTTAATAGTCTCACACGACTTAAAAATTGAGATCATAATTTTTGCCAACTCTTATCGATCGTCCCATGCATACGTAATATGAAATACGTATTACGGTATTCTTTCTTTTTCCCATAGAGCGTATGTCTTTATTCTTAATATCGTACAAATAATAATTTAGACATACTCAATGTCTAACTTGAGTTCACAAATCTACTCTATTTATAAGTATCTACCAGAACTCACATCTGGCATTAAAGACAGGTAAAGTGAAATATGTGGGTCATTTCACTTTCGGACATAATAATCTATATGTCCTCATCTTAACATTATGTTAAGACGACGTCCATGCTTCAAGCTTGAGCTCTCAATTATCACCTAGATAACAAGCTTAAAACTGTCTCGTCTTTATTCATCACACAGTGAGTAGAGACGATTACCCGCGTGAATGGGCTAATCTCTCATCTGTCCGACATACCTTTTCAATATAATGCACTCAGCATCGACATTCACAAACGTCATACAAACTTATAGGCGTTGATAATAACAAATTTCATTAATAGTGAACATTCTGAGAAAATTCTAGACAAAAAAAAAAGAACATTCTGGGAAAATTACAATATTCAGTACATCATATTCTGCACAGTCCTAGAGATCTCACATGACCATGGAAAACTTCTCTAGAAATCGGTTTCGTCGAAGGATCTGCTATCATCGTTTGTGTAGATATATACTTCACGTTCACTTCCTTTCGTGTAACCATGTCCTTGACATAGTTATACTTGATATCTATATGTTTGGTCTTTCCATGATACTTGGGATCCTTAGTGTACGTTATTGCTGCTTGACTGTCACAATAGACCAATACTGGGTTTGCAGCATTCTCAGTAACACCTAAGTGATCCAAAAATCTTCTAAGCCAAACAGCTTCTTGTGCCGCTGCTGATAGAGCCATGAACTCGGCTTCCATTGTAGATAAGGCTACACACTGTTGTTTCTTATTGCTTCAAGATATGGCGCCATTATTCAGTAAGAATACGTATCCAGAAGTAGATTTCCTTTCTTTTAAATCTCCTCCCCAGTCAGCATCAGTATAGCCTTCAAGATATAGATCACTTCCTTGATAAGTCAGCGCATAGTCAGCACTTCCCTTTAGATATCTCAGGATTCTTTTGACGGCGATCCAATATGCTTGACCTGGATTGGATTGGTATCTACTTACCATTCCAACTGCATAACAAAAATCAGGTCTTGTGCATATCATAGCGTACATCAAGCTTCCGACAGCACTAGCATATGGAACTTATTCCATTTGCTCATTTTCTTGTGAAGTCTTACGACACATTCTGTCGCTTAATGCTTCGCCCTTTGCAACAGGAGTGTCTATTGGTTTACAGTCTTGCATACGAAATCGCTCAAGGATTTTATTCACATACGTCTCTTATGAAAGGGATAGGGATTTCTTTGAGCGATCTCTTGAAATCTTAACTCCAAAATGTATGCAGCTTCACTCATATATTTCATCTCAAAATTGGAAGATAACCAATTCTTGACTGTATTAATCAACTCTATACTGCTTCCGGCAATTAGTATATCATCAACATATAATGATAAGATCACAAATTGATCTTTGGATTTTTTGATATATACACAATTGTCTTCACCAATCATTACAAAATCATATGCCATTATGGCATTGTGAAAACGTATATACCATTGTCTCGAAGACTGCTTAAAGCCATATATCGATCTCAATAGTCGACACACTTTGTGCTCCTGACCTTTTGTAATGAAACCAACAGGTTGTTCCATATAAATTTCTTCCTCTAATTCTCCATTGAGGAATGCAGTCTTTATATCCATTTGATGTAATTTAAGATCCATACTAACTACTATTGCCATAATAAGGCGAATAGAGGTAAATCTAACCACAGGAGAAAAAGTTTCTTCAAAGTCAACTCATTTATGTTAATTATATCCTTTCGCCACAAGGCGAGCCTTATACCTCTCTATTGAGCCATCAGTCTTACGCTTTATTTTGAGAACTCACTTGTTCCCAATGGCTTTGTGTCCTTTTAGAAGGTCAATCAATTTCCAAACTTGGTTTAATCTTAATGACTCCATTTCCTCTTCCATTGCATGTATTCATTCTTCCTTATCAAGGCACTTTAGAGCATCATTTATATTCTTCGGCTCATCTTCATCTTGTGGGGCGATCATGAAAGCTTCTCCTTCAATGTCAAAACATCGACGGGGAATCCTATTACGACTTGATTGTCGTATAAAATGCTGTACTCCTGATGACTCACCTCGTTTTATTGCGCTCCCACTCGAATTAGATAATGGTGGTGTCGTCTCTTTAAGTGGTTGCAATTGAAATTGGGTTGCATTCAACTCTTCATTTGTCACAATGCTCCCACTAATTTCACTATCACGATCTACAGATTCGTATAGTGAGTAATCACCATCTACTTCACCCATTTTAGGAAATTCATTCTCTAAGAATGTGACATCCCGTGATTCAAATTCAGTTATACTTCCGCTTTCTTGCTCACCTATGAATACATATCCTTTTGAGTGCTCTAAGTATCTTATAAAAACACTCTTTTTGCCTCTTGGATCTAATTTTTTATACTTGTGAGAAGACTCACGAGTATAGGCAGCATAACTCCAAAGTTTTAGAAAGCTTAAATCAGGTTTTCTGCCCGTCCATAACTCATATGGAGTAGAAACAACTTATTTAGAAGGCACACGGTTAAGTATATAAGCAGCAATCAACAAAGTATCACCCCAAAAAGTGATAGGCAAGTTAGCTTATGCCATCATTAATCTAACCATTTCCATTAAGGTTCTATTTCTTCTTTCCGCAACACCATTTTGTTGAAGAGTATATGGAATAGTCAGTTGTCTTTCTATTCCCTTTTCATCACATAAATTTCTGAACTGATCAAACAGATATTCTCGACCTCGATCGGATCTTAATACTTTTATTTTCTTGTCTAATTGATTTTCCACTAAGCTCATAAATCTTTTAAAGCAATTTAAAGCCTCAGACTTATGAGAAATCAAATCGACATGTCCGAATCGAGTATAATCATCAATGAATGTGATGAAATAAACAAACCCATGCCTTACTTTTACATTCATTGGACCACAGATGTCAGTATGGATTAACTACAAAGGAAATTCAGCTCTTGTTTCTTTTCCAAATGGTTTTCGCGTTGTTTTTCCTTCTAGGCAATGCTCACATATGGACAAATCAACCTTTTTAATATTGCCCAATAAGCCATCTTTAGCCAATCTATTCATTCTTTGTTAGCCAATATGACCAAGTCTAGCATGCCACACGTTCACATCATTCTCATAAGAATCAAATGATGTAAATAAGAAATAAATAACATTAACTTCACAATAGTCAACATCTAATACAATAAAACCATCTAAAAAATATTCGGAACTATAATAACTTGTTCCTAAAGATAAGTCTGCACCATTATTATGGAAGTTTACATTAAAATCAAGTCTAACTAAAACCAACACCGAAACTAAGTTCCGACGAATCTCTGAAGCAAATAGTACATCATGTAGGAACAATGCGCGTCCACCGCGCATAAGTAGTTGACAGGTGTCAATGCCTCTGACTTCTACTCTTGAATTGTTTCCCGCGTATATCCACTTCGTTCCTTGTGGAATTCGTCGAAATTTCACGAAAGCTTCTTTGTCCTTCGCTACATGGTCTGTGGCTCCCGAGTCTACAGTCCACAAAGGATTAGATTTGGTTAAAAACACTGAACTAGACACATAAGTAGCATTTCCATGAATGTTAAGGGTTTCTACCTTCTTTGGCTCACCACAGTCGCGAGCAAAGTGACATTTCTTGCCACAGTTGAAACATTTCACTCTTGAAATGTTCTTCTCGAAAGGACGCTTTCCTTTCTCCCATTGGTTGTGCCTCGATTTCTTTCCTGAAGGACTTGCTCCCTTACCTTTCCACTTCTTTGACCCAGTAGGGTGCTTCCTTTTGGAGCCTGAAACTCCATGTGAGCTAGAACTAGCAAAGTAAATATCAGTTTTTGGCTTAGACGCCATGAGGCAATCCTCTTCCAGCTCAAGATGCTGCATAGCATCCTCGAAGGTCTTGATATCCTCATTGTGGGTCAAATGGATCTTCATGTGCTCCCAGCTTTGAGGCAAGAAGCGGATTACTGCCTACACCTACTATTCATTAGTGAGTATGTGCTCTGCATCCTTTAGTTCACTAATCATATTCGACATATACCTCAAATGTTATTTCATGGTCTTTCCATGAGACATCCTATATGAGTCGAAACGGATAGTAAGTTGTCTCGGTTTGGTCATAGAAGTTCGACCAAATCTTGATGCCAGTGCAGCCTACATGTCTTTGGCGCTCTGAAAACGTCCGAACTCTCGCATGATGTCTTGTCCATGCTGCTAAGCAACGTAATACGAGCAAGAGAGTTCTTTCTTTTCCAAATAGCAAAGGCATCTTTGTCTTTTTTGTGTTGGGCAGTTGTCCCATCCTCAGGTTCTTCCATAATATGGTTAAGAGCTTCGAGTGCCTCTTGCTCTTCCAGCACATATTAAATCTTAAGACTCCAAATCTCATAATTATCGCCATTTAATTGTTCTCCCTTATTAAGTTCAGCCACTATGTTCTTAATTGCTGAAGCCATCGTATCTGAACATTTCAGACACATACGCACGAATTATTAAAGCCTATCTAAATGCTTCATCAGCATCATGATTGTATAAACTAATCATATTAATGAATAGTTTCACTAAAGGTCTTAGAGTCAAAAGTTCACTATGTTCCCAATCATCATCTAAAAAATCTAATTTGAAATTACCATTAACATAATCATTTATATAAAGAAATTAGTTCTTGAAAAGTTATACAAACTTTAAAGAACTTCTCACATATAACATAACATATAATATGACAATATAAAATGAGAAATCACAAAAATTTATAGTCATATATATTTCATAACACATTCACAAATATTTAAGAACATGTAATATCAACTTGAAACATGTACAGAATTGATTCCAAATCCTAAAAGAACAATATCAAGTGTACTAATCCAACGCATAGACAGGAAAGGACTCATAAAATTCTTTAAAAAGTTTTATTTTCTTTGAAACATAAACAGAGGCTCCTGGAAAACCCCTAGATCCGGGTCGTTGTTTGCGCCGAGACCCATTCAATGCAAGGCTTGATGTTCTCCTTGCCCCGTCCCTTATGTATTGTTGCAGAAAATTCTCTATAAGCATCTTATAGCTTAAACCCTTTAAGGTTTTTCTAACATAATCAAGCATTCTTCCCAACTCCTCAGGAATAGTGCATTTTAGGGCTCCGACCATTACATATTCCGACATTACAAAACCGTTCCAAATGATATCCTATATCATTTTGTTGACATTGATGATGTGTGTCATCATATCATCTCTAGCATCCAATCGATAAAGAGTTAGCTTGATTCTTAGGTTCTCAAGCTTCTCCTTTTGAGCTGCCATTCTTGGGATTATCGGAGTGCGTCTCAAATGTATCATTATTCCTGCAACGAATGCAGAACAAAGGATTACTTATAATCCATGATACATCAAGATAAAGAATGTTTATTCATATACATATAATCTAGCACTCGTATTTCAAAAAACTATAGAGAAATACTAGAGAAAATGCTAAAGAATATACCCCTAAGTACGCGTACATAGGGTTTATGGTGCATTTTCATATTCATAAGTGCAGCAAGCATGTAATATGAATATACCATAATGTACAGCATTCTGACACGAGCATGTCGATACCAAGAATGCCCAAATCGAATTTCAAATGAGCTCGAACGGGCTGAAAAAAATAATGGGGTCATTCTGCCCAGTTTGAACCGATCCGGTTCGACCAGTCCGACCGTTGACCGATCAACAGTCAATCGGGTCGGGTCAATCAGGTCGAGTCATTATCAACCGAGTCGGGTCAACAGTCAACGAGTCAGGTTAATGGGTCGGGTCAACGAGTTGGGTCTCGGGTCTGCGCTCCTGATGACGTCACGCTGACGTCATCGTCGGCTGTTAGTCAGCGACCAACGCGCCGTTTCGCACTGCCGCGCGTGAGCCTCACGCGCCATTGTGCACACGGCCCTTGTCGACGCATGAGGGCGCGTGAGGCATTCTCCGGCGACACGCCGCCCATCATTTTGCTCGTCTCGACAATCACTTTCTGTTTATGCAATAAAATTCAAGTTTTGACAAAAAACAAAAATCGAAACATGCATGAACAGTTCAGTGACGTGAAGAGAACGAACAAAAACGAGGCCAAAACGAAAAAACAAGCAGTATACACCTCAGACGATACACATGCATGATCGGGAAATAAGTAAACGGGCTCTGATACCAATGTTAGGAAAAACTTAATCCCCAATCGTCACATTCGAAACATATTCAGAACGAATTCGATAAATGCGGAAAACGTGCTCGAGGACCATCAACTTGTATCAACGATCATACAGGCATATCACATAACGAACATACCCGGTATTATCACAGATTAAGTATCACTTTGCGCTTGAGAGTTCTTCGATCGTCTTTTGTACTCGTGTGCGTTCCGAAAAGAAAACGGAAAAGACGTTGTATTCGAAGGAGTGTGTTTGCATATGGAAAAATCGCGTTTATTTTCCAAGGGGTGCCTTCTATTATAGTGATAGGTAAATAACTACCTTGTGGGCCCTTGTGGCTCACGGGCCGGGTTTGGCCCATCTTGGGCGGTCCACCCATTATGTCTTTCAATTTGGGTTGCAGTTCCAAGCATTTCCAAGGCTAACTAGGTCTTTCTTAGCCAAAATGGGCATGGAAGTAGTGTCGCTCTTTTTAAAAAGGAGGCATTGACTATAAGAAACTATTTGGTGATGAAATTGGGATTATGAAAAAGTAAATGAGGATTAACAAATTATTGGTAGGATTTTGAATTTCAGACATAATTGTGTACTGTGATTACAGCGAATCCAACAACACATCCACTCATAGATGAGTGTTATCCAACGGTGCATAAAATTCTAGAACATGCAAAAAAATTTCATCATTGGGCTACGATTATTACCGTGTGCCGAAGGATGATGGGTGGGGTGGGTGCTTTAATTTTGAAAATCTTCAATCCTCTTTTTAAAGAGAAGAAGTTTGATTTCGACGGAGAGATTATTTGGTGTTTCAGCAAATAAGAAACTATTTGGGGACGAAATTGGGATTACGAAAAAAGTGAGTGGGGTCTGAGTCAAACTATTGTTAGGATTTATGATTTCAATCATAATTACATATTGTGAACAGAGCAAATCCAACGGCACATCCACTCTTAGATGGGCATCATCCAACGATGCATAAAGCCGCGGTTTATGCAAGAATGTTCATTAATGGGTTAAGGTTGTAAACATGCGCCGAGGGATGGGTTCTTAGATTCGAAAATCTTCAATCCCTTTTTTAGAACAGAGATGTTTGACTTTGATGGAAAGATTATTCGATGTTTCTATAAATAGGAAACTATTTGAGGATGAAATTGGGATTGGTGAGTAGGATTTGATGCAAATATTGTTACGATTTGGGATTTTGGACATAATTACGTGCTGCGAATCCAACCGCATATTCACTTTTGGATAGGCGTCATCTAATGGTACATAAAGCTCGGAAACAAGCAAGAATTTTTCACCAATGGGTTTTGATCATTAACATGCATAATTTTAGGCTTAAATGCGTGCCGTCAATACAGCGAATCCAGCGGTACATCCGCTCTTAGATGGGCATCATCCAGCAGTGCATAAAGCTCTAGAACGAGCAAGGATTTTTCCCACTTGAAAAGCTTTTATTGAAAGCTCATTAACTCAATTAGCTAATTCTTCGACAAAAAAAAAATTAGCTAATTCCACGGACAAAAGGAAAAAACCACCCGCTCTATTTTTTTTTCAAAATAATACATCAACAAATGAAAACGAGGAACTTATATATATATATATATATATATATATATATATATATATATATATATATATATATATTTCGTCTGTTTTGTAGTTTTCATTTTTCAGATAGTTTCAACATTTTTTTACATAGTAAACAAGGCCGGCCAAATCATCATCTATTTCGGATTATAAAATAACAAAATAACAAATGGGGTGCTAGTTTAAGTTCTAGTTAGACGAAGACTAATGATATATGAAAATATTAGCGCAGGCACTTGATAATAATATCAGAGTCATGAACTCCTTTTTATTTTAAGGTATGAGAAGGGTACTACAATTTGATATATACTTAAGTTTGATTATAAATGAATGTTACCGGTTAACGTAAACATAAAGTTAAAAAATGAAAAAGAAAAATTCGGCCTTATAAATAGACATGTATGGACCTAAGTGAGTCCTTAAATTGTTTCGTCTTAATTCTGGGATGTAAAATACGAGGGTATTTAGGGAAGAAAAACTTTCTCGTTAATTGGGGGAGCTGAGTGTGCAAACACCAGCACTTAAAAATAAAGAATGCATCATATCAGCTCGCCAGGTGTATATACCTAAACAGACGGAGCGGCCTAGTCGGAAATTTGCTCCCCATGCTTATCTTCGGTAACCACCACCAAGGATCCGATCCAAAGCGGGCCCCTGCTTTGGTGAGGTATTATTGAAAAAGAAAAATTAAGCCTCATAAATAGACATGCTGGTGGATTGATAAGGAAAAATAAAATAACTTCTAATAATAATGTCAAAAGTACCTTTTATCTTAGTAACGCATCATTATTGTTAATTAAACGCGGTCATTCGTTTAGTCCTCTTTATAAGTGAATAAAAATAACCATTCGTTGTTGTTTATGTATGACTAAAAAGAATTAAAATCGAGTGCTAGGAAAAAAAAAGAAAGGAAGTCTAAAGTTACTGGCTTTTTTGGGTGTTTATGGTTCTAACTTTTCTTTAGTTGATTTCGGAATCCATTTTAGGACATGTGCACGCGTGTCTTTACTCTTTTATCCTTTTTAATTAATGACGAGTGCATGCATGTTACCTATCTATCTATTTATATCCATATTTATTTTTTTATAATGGAAAAATTTTTATACCTTCGCCTCACATTAATAACCCTTTCCTATGTCACAAAAGTAACTGCCCACTACTTAATTTTAAGGGATAATGACATAAATAATTCATGAATTTTAGCTCCATGTGTAATTTGATCATTGAATTTTTAATTTGTTCAATGTAGTCTATGAACTTTAACCTAACGTTCTATGTGATCCCTGAACTTTCAATTTGTTCAATATAATCTCTGAACTTTTGGTACATGTTTAATTTAGCCAATGAACTATATGAAAATGCACAATATAGTTGTTGAACTTGAATTAATGGAAAAACTACATTGAATATTTTTATAAAGTATAAGGACTATGTTAAATATGTACCAAAAGTTCAGGGATCACATTCAATTTTGTTCAGGGACTACATTGAACATTAGATTAAAGTTCATGGACTACATTGAACAAATTGAAAGTTCATGGATCAAATTACACATTGAGTGAAAGCTCAAGGACTATTTGTGTCAATTTCCCTAATTCTAACTATTCCACAAAAATTGCATTGAAGGAGAGGAGCAAGAGGTTGAAGGCACGATAAACCTAATTTTGTAATGGTGGTGTTGGCAAGATAGGTGCACCGACCGTGGCAACTAGACGATGGATATAACAGTGTTTGGGGTGGTGATAGTAGCAGAGATCGGTGGTGACGGAGGAGTCATGACAGTGTGTGATAGCTCCATGGGCTTTTGAAGTCAAGCCACAAGAAAATAATAATTTGGTGAATCCATCCGATCATGGGCTTAATGGCAAGGCTTTCACGGAAATAGGAAACGTATAATTAGGGTGCGTTTGGCAAGCATTCTGTTCCCAGAAGCTGATTCTACTTAGAAATGATTTTTTTTTATTTCGTGCCTAGGAATAATTTCTAAGCATTTGACTGTCCAAAATTTATATTCTTGAAATAGAAAAAGAACAGAAATGAATTCGGTAATTACACAGAATTTCTTTTTATTAATAATATTTTAAATTTTTTAATATTTATTTTCTTTTTATTTCCCCTTTCCCTTCCTTGGCCATGGCCAGTCGCCGGTGCCGGCGACCGGCCATAGGCTAGGAAGAAGAAGAAGAAAAAAAATTTCTTGATTCTTGATTTTGTTCCAAAGCTATAAATTCACTTTCGAATATTCCAAGTTGACGGGGGAAAATGCAATTTGCGCGAGATTTTCCCCCATGGCCATTATATAAGTTTAACTAGCTCAATTCAAATGAACGTGCTCCCGTTATATGACCCAATTCTGTAAATTTGAGCCGTAATATTTTAAACTAATAAGCCTGTTTGGTATAGCGGTCGACGAATTTATCTGTTTGTGCTGTAACTACATTGTAGGGAAAAGCAAGTCATACATCGCAGGTGGAAAGAAATTTTACACGAACATCTTTTTCGCTCTTGATTTGAAGACTGTAAATATCCGCCCTCTCAAATCAGTGGTGCATGAAAATGCCGATGATGCATGCTACAATTACTCTCTCCTTTTTAACGGCGATGACTAAGCGAGATCTCGATTCGGCGAACCCAATTTGACTTCACATCAGCCCTTCATCAGCCAGCGATTAATTCAAACTTTCCCACCCATCTAAGCAAACCTCGAGTGCCCCAATGGGTACGAGTCATCTTAAACCCATGTTTCAACAACTCATGCCGACCTAGACTTGGAATTGATTTTTTTCTTTTCGGGTCTAAAACTAGTTCCACCGCTGCATACATATTACATTCTCAAAAGCAATTGTCGTCGCTAGAGAATATTAAGATAGTTTTAGGACGTTTTAGAATATGTTTAAGTTCGAGAGTAATATTCTCAGTAGGATTTTGTTCACGAGCGCCTCAAGGCCAAGGGCACTAGTTAAACATCCAAATTAAAAAAATTTTATTATTTCTTAAAACGCCGCTTCCCTCGCATTATGCACAATCAATTCGTTGAAAATGATATTTTTAATTATATATGTACGGTAGCGGTGCCCTTTTAATAGTATTGAAAACCTCAAGTGTATAAGGACAAATTTGACAAGAGATCTTTGAAATCATTTTATATGATTATCAAAAGAATTATGTTTTTTTTGTTGATATTGTGCTGGAAGGAAATAGAAGGATCCATTATTAGTCAAACGAAACTTTGAAAAGTCAACGGTGATGATCGGCCGCGTAATTTGAATGAAGCTATATTCTTGTCCTCGTAATTTCACTTTCGCGACTCTCTTACCGTAGCTTTCACACTCGGAATTGACTTTTCGGAATTGGCAGGCGCGGAGGGTAAAGGTTCGGATCCCCAATTGATCCTCGATCTGAGAAAATTGCGATCGATTTGCTTTGGACGAGCTTGGGCTTAAATTAGTACAAATAAGCATCATTCCGTGCTCGTATGAATTTCGATTATTAAATTGGTAAGAGGGTGAGACTTAAAGAGGATAGTGTACATAGTGATGCTACTAATAGCAAGTTGACTTCTTCTTTTTTATCTTTGGAGGATAATGTACATAGTATAAATTGATCCGTGAGTGTATAAATTTTGATTATTAAATTGACAAGAGGGGTTCGACCAAACAAATAATTTGATAAGAGGGTGAGACATAAAAGAGGATGATGTACATAGTAGTGGTACTGATAGCAAGTTGACTTTTTCTTTTTATGTTTAGATAATTGGAGTTGACTTTGATCATTGGTCAACTGATGAAAGCTGGATGCTAAGACCCAGAGAGAGAGAGAGAGAGAGAGAGAGAGAGAGAGAGAGAGGGGGAGGGGGGGGGGAGAGAGTCATGAGGCAAGAGATGACCAGAGCGAGGCGCCGCAAAATGTGGATCGCAATTAGCTAATCATGCTTCAAGTTTGTGGTTTCTCCCCCACTTTCTTAAACCTAGATTATGATTTTTACAATGACATAAGGTAATTTATATTAATACTGTTTATTTCGTGAAAAATAAATGATTTAAAAAATATATTCCTAAAAATAATTATTTATATCGCTTGACATAATTAGTCAATAAAAAATATTTTTATTATTAACAACAATTTAAGTCTAAATATTTTCGTGAACAATAAATTTGCATGTAACCGGTACAAGCAATAATTTTTAGGAAAATATTTTTCAAATCATTAGTTTTTCGTGAAACAAATGCACCTTAAGAGAAATGCATAAGTATTGACAATAAAATGGTAGGGACTTTCCAATGTGCATCTAAAATGGTGTCTTCAAGAGAAAATGGTGGAAATTTATAAATTTTCTCTCATCTTTCCTCCCGTCCATGCTTTCAAATAAAGTATCGAGAGTATTTATTCGAATTGAAGTCATATATAACGTATGTATTTACGTGTTGTTTTCAGTAAAAAAAATTATTTTCCATATGTTTTCTAAGAACATACAAACTATTTTCTAGCGCAACAACTTCTGACCACACAATATGGCTACCTTGCTCTATGTTCTCGGTCAAACAGCATTTCAATTTTTCTAAACCGTTTCACATCTTATTTTTTGTCAAATAATCGTGCAGCATATCAATTTTCACTTTTATGCAAGATATCTGACGATTTCATTTCGAAATCACACGAATATATGGAAATACTTTAAAATAATCTCGAGTTTGTCATTACAAGAAGTAGCAACAGAATTAATCAATTGCTTAACATTGATAGCTTTCCTCAAATAAAAGATACCTTAATTATATGTATATATACTTGTGAGATAGCGATTCATAGTCCATACACTGATTAGGGTTGTATGCAGAGAAGAGAGGAGCCATCCCAAATCCAATGAATGAGCAAGTTAGATCATCTCGTCTAATCGGCTCATCTATCTATTTGAGGAGCTTCGATTGCAAACCCGATTACCCTGAGGGTGCATTTGTTTCACGAAAAATATAACGTTTTTGAAAAATATTTTTCGAAAAATTATTTTCTAAAAAAATAGTTAGTTTTCCTTTATTTGGTGATATGTGATCAAAAATATTTCCTGGTGTTTGGATCTCATTTAGGAAATGATTTCAATCTCGTGATTTTATTTCAGGCAAGAAAAAAATATTGAATTTTTAAATATTTTTATTTGTAAAAATAAAAAAAGAAAGAAAAGAACAAAATATTAAAAAATTAAAGGGAAGTAATTTCGGAAAGTGTTTTCATCTTATTAGATTAGGGAATTCACTTTCCTAATTTTATACATGAATGTTTCCCTTCACTGGAAAGTATTTTCGGCTGACTAATCATTTTCGGCGAACCAAATAAGTGAAAGTACTAAAAACGGATTTCCAAAAAACACTTTTTTTGAAACAAACGCACCCTTAATACGCTTCGAATGATCCACGTCGCATTGAGCTGATCCACGTCGCATTGAGCTGTATCCAGGTGATTAAGAGCGGCCTCATAATCCCCGCACTATGTACGTGTAACTTTTAGGTTTACATAACGTGGAAAGAACGCACAAGAACATTACCGTTTACACTATAATGTCAAAAAGAGAACCCATAAAATCTAGGGGTGGCATGTTACCTAATAAATTCCACGCCCGTGATCTATGACTTCACGTAACTTTTCAAATTTGCATGAATAAACCACTTTCCATATTATGATAATTCCCATTTAAAAATGAAAACTTGACTCCTACTAAAAAGTAAAAAAACATCCTTATTTTACTAGATATAACCCAACTTGCGTTAATGAAAACATTCATGCGGTCCGCCTCCTTACTATTTATATCGATTTCTCGCACTTTTAAACAAAACGTTGACCAACCAACCAAAGAAAATGCAATTCACGTCAGTGGCACGACCGTAATAATCTCCAATCGCGAGCCTAGTCCCCCAATCGAAAGGCTACTTATGCGTAGCCTTCCCCCATCGCTCTCGACACTCACTCTCCGCGCGCGTGAACTCTCTCGCGAACCGAAATATGGCCGGATACCCGAACGCGCCACCGAACTACGGCTACGGAGCCCCACCGCCACCGTACGGCGCCGCCCCTGCGTACGGGCAGCAGCCCTACGGCGCGGCGCCGTCCGCCACCTACGGCGTGCCGCACCCCTCGGACAAGCCGGCGAAGGACAAGCCCCCGAAGGACCCCTACGGAGCGGCCCCGCCACCGGCGACGGGCGGCGGGGGGTACCCGCCGGCGCCGGGGTACGGGAACCCGTTCGCGGCGCTGATGCCGTCGCAGTTCCCGCCGGGGACGGACCCGAGCGTGGTGGCGTGCTTCCAGATGGCGGACCAGGACGGGAGCGGGCTCATCGACGACAAGGAGCTCCAGAGGGCGCTGTCGACGTACAACCAGAGCTTCAGCATGAGGACGGTCCACCTGCTGATGTACCTGTTCACCAACACCAACGCGAGGAAGATCGGTGAGTTCTTCTCCATTTCTCCGGTCGATTCGCGTCTCCATCTTTTTGCTCGATCGATCGCGAGGGTTTGTGGATGATGGGCGTGTTTTTTCGCCGTTTGATTTGGGGGTTTGGAGGGTCGTTTCGCTGGTGAAGTCTTTGCCCTGCCTTGCGCGCGACGACGCGCGTTTTGGTCTCTTGCGGATTAATTCGCGGAGAGATACCTGTCCGTACTGAAGCTTCACTAGCAAAACGGCGCCGTCGTTGCAATCCACCAGCGACGGACCAATCTCGCACTTTAAATAACGCGTTGACCGGCTAACCAAGTAAAATGCAATTGACGGGAGTGGCACAACCGTAATAATCCCCAATCGCGAGCCTAATCCCCCAATCTGACACTACTTAATACGCCACCGTTTCGCTCTGTCCAAGCCCACCCCGTTCGCGCTCGCCTTCGCCCTCCACGGACACTCTCTGCGCCGTGAACTCTCTCGCGATCAAAATGGCAGGATATACCCGAACGCGCCGCCGAACTACGGCTACGGAGCGCCGCTCCGGCGTACGCTCACGGCGCGGGAACATCAAAATGGATATACAAAATCCTTATATTAATCATGATCGATGTATAGCTGAGCACTGAAAGAGGTGAAGCTCCGATCATTTCATCTGCGATTCTGTTGGATCTGATTTTTACGGTACTCGTCTTGAGATGCTCGGGTTTTCATCAATTCAAATGGTGACCATGCTTATATCTTGATGACCTATGATGACGTCCCTTTACGAATTTTCCATCTTGTGGCAGGACCCAAGGAATTCACCCAGGTGTTTTACAGTCTCCAGAACTGGAGGGTAAAGTCCTAAATCTGCAGCAATCCATTTGTAATGTCAAACGGCACGAGATATCCACATATGCTTCTGGCGTCGCTAATTTGTGTTGTTACCAACTTCTTCAGGGCATATTTGAGAGATTTGACAGGGATAGGAGTGGGAAGATCGATGCCAACGAGTTGAGAGAGGCGCTTCTGAGTCTGGGATTCTCCGTCTCGCCCGTTGTTCTCGACTTGCTTGTCTCCAAGTTCGACAAAAGCGGAGGCAAGAACAGGGCCATCGAATACGACAACTTCATCGAGTACGTACCGTGCCTGGTGTCTGCCTAGTTCCCACTTTGTCATGAGTTTATGCCCCGTAAATGATTGGAGTTCCCTGTTGTCACCGCTCACTAACCAATGCTCGAATTTCCTTTGCTTGATTTTTATGCAGGTGCTGCCTTACTGTCAAGGTGAGAGTTCTCGCTCCATATAACCATTCGTTCCAATTTCTATTTGGGTTTATGCACTGGACTTCACTTTCGCTTCATAATTTTTAGCCTAACTGGCATCAAACACCGCAACTTTCTTACCTGGGCACTTCGCTTTTAGCTCAGAAGATAAAGCTTTTATATAAATACGGGCACTCGCTGTTTGCCTCAATTGAGTTTTGATTGATGTCTAAAGTGGTTTTAACCTGAAGCGAAGGAGTGAGAATTTATCTTATTGATCCTCATTGTTCACATGATGTGCGCAGGGACTGACCGAGAAGTTCAAGGAGAGGGACCCCATGTTCTCGGGCTCGGCGACTTTCAACTACGAGGGCTTCATGCTGACTGTGTTGCCTTTCCTTATTGCTTGAGTTTGAGACCTTAATATGGTTCTCGGGCAGTATCGTTGTTGTTTCCCAAGTAGTTTTCGCCGTCTGTGGCATCTTTTCCCCCCAGTGAACTGGTATAATGTCACGTTTGCTTCAGTCAAATAAGCTTCGAACTTTTCAATGTAGTTTTACTTCTCCAAGGGCTTGCCAATGCCATTATTTACTCTTCTTCGTTTCTTACTAAAACATTTGCAAGAAGTCTGAAGGGCCTCGAGCGATGCCCTTCCTCTTTAGAACACGGACGGACAGAAAGGGCAACGGGTGTTGAATCGGTCGTTGAATTGGTCCTCGGACGATAATACATCATTACTTTCTTCGATCTGATTGTTGCCATGAAAGTTTTTCTCTCTGTCTGATCTGGAACGGTTGCGGCCGGCCAAAAATGGTGCTGCAGTGCTTCTATGGCCATTCCTAGTCTTGTATGTATCTCGGCACCACTGTGACGACGCATCTGATGTTCTGGTGAAGGTAAGTCTGGAATCAGACTGTATGCAAGTGATAAGGGAATAGCAGATTCCAGGATGTTGAGGATCCGTGGCCGAATTTATTAGCGCCCAAAATTTCTAGTTTTTCCTTAATAAGATTTTCAGAAAACTTACTGCTTAGATTATTAATTGTGTATTTATATAAGACAAAAAAAGTTTGGGCCAGAATTGTTACTAAAGGCAAAGTTGATGCTTTTTTTTTTGGAATTAGCCGTCATTCTTAAAGTTTGCTAAAGTTTTAGCACAAAACAATGTTGAACTGTGCGGTGTGTAATTTATGTGACGAACTACCTCGTTAAATGCATCAATTTTTCACTAATGAATAAATTTAGATTAAATTGGTTCCCAAGTATTCCCTAACATTGATCCTCGCCGTTGATCAAAGAGAAGTAGCTCATTTCCACAGTGTGCGAAGCACTGTCATTCGATCTCAAAAAAAGCAAGTTCAGAGAAGAAATACAAATACAAAGTTACAAGTGGTGAAGAAAACTTTACTAATTTTGCTTTTCTTAGGAAAACAAATAGTCATTTGTTAATTTAAATAAAATTTTTTGTAGAGTGCTTGCTCTGTGATTTTGCTTTTGACTCTAACAAGACAAAGAAATAAATGGCAAAGTTGGAATTGGAATGAAAATTCTCAATCTTGCATGATGCTTTCATCGGTGTTTCAATTGGGTTTTAATTGTCAATTTGCATAGATAAATTATGCATCGATGGTCAAGATACCCACATAAATACTCGCAGGATAGATGATCCATGTCAAATCGATGAAATGTAGCTCTCGTTTATGAATTTTATCAAAGTTTAATGTTATTTAAATCAATAAGTAGTGCTTAAGGCTCGAAATCTCGGGTTTAGATTAGACTTATAGCTGTTATCCTAAGGCAGGGTTTGGTTTGGGATCGTGTGATGATCGGGCGGGTTTACTTGAGAATTACTCTTCTTATCTTGAAACTTACTAATACTCTTGAATGACAACTATTCACAAATATGAGAAGACTACTTATTTTTTTAAGTATGCAAAGTTGTTGATTGCACTATAAATGTTAGTTAGTAATTTTTTGAAAAATAATGTTTTACTTATTATATGAAGTAAGTTTGTTATCTAGGTTAGTAAGTTTAAAGACTCAAGAAAAAAAATTTATCTTTTACCAATTTATTGGTAAATTTGCCCCGAGTAATAAGTTTTCCCAATTAAAGGTAATTTTGGAAGTAGCATGAATTGGTTAGCATCATTTGTAACTCGTGAGAAAAAAAAGTAAATAGCAATATATTGTAAGCAGTTAAATTTCGAGTTCCTTTCTTGAACTTATTTTTCCCAAACCTAACAAATTTTTTCCAGTTTTTTCACATAATTTCAGGCTCGAGATTGAGCTCGATTCATTTAAGCTCGACTGTCGAGCCAGGTGAGCCTGACTTGAAACCTGCTTACCAATGAAGTTAATGCTAAATATTGTGATGCATGAAAGAACGGATTGTAGTCGTACAAGAATATTTACTTTCCCTCTAAAGTGGTGGCCTTAAATTTATGGGTTTTTTTTTGGTAAGGGCCTTAAATTTATGGGTTAATAGTATGAAAAATCCAAAATTTGTACAACTGTGACAATTTACCTCAAATTATTTTTTTGATCACAAAAAACTCTAAACCCATACACTTGTGACAATTTTACTTTAAATTATTTTTTTGACCACAAAAAATCCAAAACTGGTATATCCGTGACAATTTTACCCCAAACTAATTTTTTTATCACAAAAAACCTTAAACTGATACACCTATGACAAATTTACCCTTCGTTAATTTCCGTTAAATTTTATTGTCAAATTACTAAGTTTGATGACGCGTGGTAATTGACGGATGTACTAGTTTGGGTTTTACCCCTCTATTTGTTCCAAGTTTATCAATTTGTGATTTTTTGTGATATTAATCAATTTAACAAAGGGTAAATTTATTACAAATGTACTAGTTTAGGATTTTTAATGATCAAAAAATTAATTTGGGGTAAAATTATCACAGGTGCATCAATTTAGGATTTTTGATGGTCAAAAAATTAGTTCAGGATAAAATTGTCACAAGTGTACTAGTGTGGGGTTTTTGACGGTTAAAAAAATAATTCGGGATAAAATTATCATAAGTATACCAGTTTTGAGTTTTTCGTGGTATTAACTCTAAACATCCACTTCTTATTTTTTCCCATCATTCCTATTCCCAATTTTTTTCCCTTAATTCCTATGCCCATTGGATGTATCACTTATAGTTCACGGGTCGGACGTCTCGGATCCGATTTATAGTACTTGACCCGGGAGGAGATCTGGAGAAAACCTAAACGCTACACGGAAACCCCAAGCTCTTCCTCTTCCTCATCCTCATCTTCCTCCTCCGTCGGTCGAACGAAGGAGAGGGACGCAGCCATGGCTTCGTACGACCTCACGCCGCGCATCGCGCCGAACCTCGACCGGCACCTGGTGTTCCCCATCCTGGAGTTCCTCCAGGAGCGGCAGCTCTACCCCGACGAGGAGATCCTCAAGTCGAAGATCGAGCTCCTGAGCCAGACCAACATGGTCGACTACGCCATGGACATCCACAAGAGCCTCTACCACACCGAAGACGTCCCTCAAGGTCCTTTCTTCTCCGTTGTTGGTAGTTTTGGTTCTTCCCTTGTGCTTTTGTTTTGTTGATTTCAGTGCATGAGCGCTAGGGTTTATACAGCGAGCCTGCGATTTTGATTGGTGCGCGCGCCCGCGTTTGTTGTGTGTAGATATGGTGGAGAGGAGGGCGGAGGTGGTGGCGAGGCTCAAGGCGCTGGAGGAGGCGGCGGCGCCCCTCGTGACGTTCCTGCTGAACCCTAGCTCCGTCCAGGAGCTGAGGGCCGACAAGAGCTACAATCTCCAGATGCTCAACGATCGATATCAGGTAAAGTCACGCAGCGTTTGGTGTGTGCGAGGTCATATCATCGATTAAATTGAAGCTCTCTCCCTCTTTCACACACGCTGATGCGAGCCCCTTGTACACATCTTTGTAAAAGTAAAAGCTTTGTCACGTGCAGCGATTTGCACTTGTTCGTGGAGCCAGAAGTGCAGTATTTTGATTTCTCGAGTTTGGTTATACTGCTTGTTGTTCTGCTTATGTTATTGAGGTAAGTTTATGATATGAATTTGGTGTACTTGGTGGTGTGGTTTGCCAGATCGGTCCAGAGCAGATAGAGGCATTGTATCAGTATGCCAAATTCCAGTTCGAATGCGGGAACTACTCAGGTGCTGCCGACTATTTGTATCAGTACAGGGAACTGTGTACAAACAGTGAAAGGAGTCTAAGTGCATTGTGGGGAAAGCTGGCTGCCGAGATTCTGATGCAAAACTGGGATATTGCTCTCGATGAACTTAATCGTCTGAAGGAGATCATAGACTCCAAGGTTTTGGCTGCATACCCCGACTGTTGTATTCAGAATTGATCAAATAATCCTTTTCTTGGTGAAATTGATAGATTAGTTTTTGTTATTGAGCCCGGGTTCAAATTGTTCATGCTGATTTCTTTTGCAGAATTTTTCGTCCCCTCTGAACCAAGTGCAAAGCAGGATATGGTTGATGAATTGGAGTCTCTTCATCTTTTTCAACAATGAGAATGGGAGGACTCAGATCATTGACCTGTTTAATCAGGACAAGTATGGTTCTTTATTTCCCTGTTTGATCAATCTTCATCTTTTATGCATTAGGCCTTAAGAAAAGTTTCTGCCCAAGATGTCACTCATGCTCTTCATGTGGCGTTGTATTAATACGTATTCACTATTGCAATCTTGTTGAATAAGTTTGTCTGAAAATAATTTAACTTTCTTCTTTGCAGGTACTTGAATGCCATTCAGACAAATGCTCCCCATCTTTTACGTTATCTGGCCACTGCATTTATCGTCAACAAAAGAAGACGCCCTCAGTTCAAGGATTTTATCAGGGTTGTTCAACAAGAGCAGTATTCCTTCAAAGATCCAATCACAGAGTTTTTAGCATGTGTCTATGTCAATTACGACTTTGATGGTGCACAAAAGAAAATGAGAGAGTGTGAAGAAGTAAGTTTTTTGTCCTGATGCTACTCTTGATTCATTCACGGTATTAAGGTGGATGCGAGGCTTCAGTTTAAATCCTCTTTTTGTCTTGGGAAGGGGGAATTGATATTCTGCTTTTAATAGGAAAGATATGCTGCGTGGTCTTGGAAATTTCATTTAGCCTTCTTTCTGCTGTACCATGTTCAGAAGTGAAGTGCTGTAGCTTGGACTGTGGTTTTACTAATTGTCATTCTCTGCAGGCGATCTTGAATGACCCTTTCCTTGGAAAAAGAGTTGAGGAAGGGAACTTTTCCAGTGTGCCATTGAGAGATGAGTTTCTAGAAAATGCCCGCCTTTTCATATTCGAGACCTACTGCCGTATACATAGAAGAATCGATATGGGGTATGTATGTGGTGACGGAATGTATAATGTAGTTCCATGTGAAGGGATTGCTATCTCTCTTTGGTTGCTTGAAATAGTTTGCATGGCAATGGATATTGATTACTCATCTTATTTCTCCTATTTTTTAGTTTTTTTGCTCATTTTGCCATTGTTTGGCAGTTCATGCGTGGAACATACCCTTGGAAGAATTGGTAAATGAGGAACATATGATAACATGAATCGAAGTTTTCTTCTCTTGCTAGTAGCGAGTTAGGTGCCCTTATTGCTTACTCAACACTTGCAGTTCGAGAATGTAGGTCATAATCTGAAAGGAAGAAATCATCCAAGTCACATGATTAGCCTATTTCGAAGGAAGATTTAACTTAACAGGCAATTTGAAGTTAATCTTTTCACAGCGTTTTGAAAATCTTTGATATTGCTTTGAGCTCTCTTATTTGGAAGCTTGTTTTGGGGCATCCAACGCGACTTCATTTTATTCTCATAGTTTTGTCTGAGTGATAATACCACATAGAGTTAGGAGACTCCTCCCACGACGGTTCTCATATGATATCATTCGAGTGAAGAGGTAGCAAGTAGCAATGTGATCATCTCCACTGCAAGGGGTTTAAAAAGAAATTGGGAAAATGCGTGGCATTCAGCTCTATAGTAGTTGGACTGACCCTATTCAAACATGCAAGTTATTCTTGGGGGAGAATATAGTTTCTTGTTGTCTTGATTTAAATCAATTTCACATGCAACTCTTATGATAGCAAAAAACACCAGTTAAATACCATAACAACTGGGGACCTTAACATGTCTAATTTGCTTCTACTGTTTTCTTGAAGATTGTACGACCCAAAATTGTTTTCTACGTGAAAGGAATAGCTGTGATGGACTTGTTAGACTCTGTTCTTGAAACACCTGATACATGTTTTCCAATTATATACCATGTACAGAGGCTTCTTAGACTCTGTTCTAATTGTAGGATTTTATTTGCAGGGTCCTTGCAGAGAAACTGAATTTGAATTATGAGGAGGCTGAGAGATGGATTGTCAATCTTATTCGGACCTCAAAACTCGAAGCCAAGATTGATTCCAAATCGGGGACGATTCTCATAGAACCTAATAACCCTAACGTGTAAGATTGAGTACAAATTCCAATCTTTTCATGAATTTTTGTTGATCGTTATGATATCTCAACCACCACCTTTTCGTGTCGCACTTGGGTGTCTTTTCTTTCTCCATGCCGGTAAATTAAGTATGCTGATCTTATAAGCACTTTTGTTTTTATCCTTTCCTGTAGGTATGAACAACTGATAGACCATACGAAGGCACTCTCAGGGCGCACTTACAAGCTAGTCACTCAGGTTCTGGAGCACGCACAGACACAGACTGCTCGGTAACTTTGGTTGCTGAAGATTTTGAGTAGTACTCTTTCTTTTAGGGTTAAGGTGTCTTTTACTTTTTATCTTAAGCTTTTGTCCAAAGGAAGCTTCTGTTGTGAGAGATGAGAAAAGTTGAAATTTGTGAGAGATCATTCACGTTTGCTTACCAAGAATCGTTGTTGATTATTTGTATTGACAGATGCCAAGTTGCAATTTTGCTCTGGCCATTAGAATATTTTGTTCAAGCGAGAATGGAACGTGATTCGAATTTGCTCCGTATTAACGGAGGTCTATCGAGGCTTTCATATGGCATGGATTGAATCCTATGATCATACGTTTCAGTTTTCAGTTATTAGTCTCCGATGCGCTCTTGAAGGCATCAGCTATGGCTCTTAACCTGCATGTCCGCGACGCGGGACGTCCTGAGCAAGGTTTAGGACATATCCGATTGCCCCTGCTCAGGGATCGATCTCACGGAACTTCAATCAAATGCAAGTTCAGCTGATGATTTTCAATCGAGATTACCTAGCCAGTTAGTAAATTAGATATTACAAATCTGGTCACTTCGGATTTCTTGTTCTCTCATTCCAGTTCGACATGCGTGACAAAGACACGAACAGGAAAGCGTCCTCTTATATAGGGGGGTTCGAAGGTAAGAGCCCGATATATTCGGGTAAAGTGTTTTCATTATTTTAGGGAAAATGATTTATTTTTTGAGAAAATGACATAAATGATCCATAAATTTTGACCCAATATGTAATGCGGTGTTTGAACTAAACTTTAGCACAATGTACAATTTGATCTCCGAACTTTTAAATTATTCGATATGATCCCTAAACTTTTGATATATGTTCAATTTGATCCCTAGACTATATAAAAATGTTAATGTTAAATGCACCATCTGTGTCTTGATCCCTTTAGAATTCAGGTCTCAGGCTGAATCGGGCCGGGCCTAACCATCATGCTATGGGTCCTCGTCTAGATCCGAACACTTGCCCGTGTTTCATCGACCGGGCCGACCCGAATTTAAGCTTTAAAGCTGCTCTCACCGGCATGCATAGAAAACACTCGCTCTTTCTCTTATCACTTGGTTGTTTCGATCGCGTCCCGTTCGCTCAGGTACGCTCTCTTTCGCCGGTGCTGCTAGACTTCGCGAACGCGACATGTCTCGATTCTGTCTCTATGTTTTGATGTCCGACAGAGTTCATCGGAAAATCTAGAGACTATTTCTGTGAAACTGGCCGTTTTCTCCCCCGCCCCCTTTCTTTGTCCGCTTTTGCGATCACCACGAATGCCCCGGATCCCGTCGCGATTCTTGTTCGTACGGCGAAACAGTCGGAGTGAGATTGCTTGGGCGTGCTCTGTTCCGGAAGAAGGAAGGGTCGTCTGCCTGTTGGTTTCTATCGGTATCTATCTGGTGGAGTTCGTATCTGAACTTTTTGTTTGCTCTCATATGGGTTTTGGCTTCAGGACATGCAGCTCCTAGGTATAGCATAGACTTTTATTAGCAGACGAATTCGCGTTGTTGGTCGGCGTTCGAACCAGGCCAACTAAGTTCTAGAACAGAAGATCATAGTTACATCTCTGTCGTCTGCTGCTCTGGCAATGCTTCTCTGGGTGATGTGTTTTATCATGCTCGTTTTGGGCAATGTTTCTGTCCCCACAAATTCATTAGTATCTTTATTCTCTTGTTTGGTTTTCCCAGGCAAGTTTTGGAGGACTGCTTAAGGAAGTATCACGCAAATTTTCGAGCCTTCGCTTGAAAGTAGTGGATCTCACATGGACAGTCGGTCGGAAAATTCACAGGGTAAGAACTTATTCATACTTTGATCTTCAATTCCTTTGCCATGACGAGAGCTTATATGATTTTAGGGACAGATAAGCTGTTTGAAATTCGTCTGCTGTAGGAAAATATTTGGGTTAGGAGAATTTTAGGTCGAGTAGATTTTATAATAAGAGTGCTCTTGGTGCCCCTTGTGGAACTCTCGCCCCTCCCTTGCACACAAGATCTGCTGTTTAGAGGGATGTGCTCGCACGTCCTTTCCACGACAGATTCTGAAAGGTTGTAATGTGTGTAAGAGGGGCTATTTATGCAGCAAGTGGATGTTATGGTTATTCATAGTACATTACTTGATGATTTCAGTAGCTTGACTTCTTGAGATCTTTCGTGTCACTGTCCGAATGAATACCTGCTATTGGCAGTTTAGTCCATGCCGACTTCTAGACTGGAATGTCGAGACAGCTACCTCTGTACCCAATCTTTTTCTCTATGTTGGTTGCCTGTCACTACACTACCTTTCTGTACTGAAAATAAAAACACGCATTTGATGAAGGAACTTCTGGCAAATTGTCACGTCCGGTCTATTAGTTTGACCATGGAAATTTTTGGCTTGCCTTAAGCGTATAGACTTGGTCTCCCTATCCTCCTTCCAAATTGAGAATCTTTGCATTGTGGGTGCTACAGATAAGATAAACAGCAAGAAGATCGACAAAGGGGTTGATGTTATTAAGGAGGATCAGCTTTCCTCGATCAAAGATAAGGATGTCTCGGAACCCATTCCAAGTGCTCCTGGAAGTATTCCAAAGGCCAAAGTTTTTGATCCAGAAGCTGGGGGAACTGTTGGACCTAATGCAATTGTTAATGACCCTAACATTTCTGGTGAAGTAAACATGGAAGCGCTCATAATTCCTGATGATGTAAAAAGGGCTGGAGGTTTTGGGGCCAGAGATGATATAAGTAAATTTCTTCCAGTTGCTAGTGATTCTACAGACTTTGAAGCTGCTCTGCGCAACGCACGAGACTATGAGGAATTGCAAGAGGAAGTATGCAGACCGGGCCTTGGCTGGACAGAAGGTACACAAAGGGAATAAGCTACCTCTTCTAACTTTCGTACCTGTTGATGAGCTTGACTTCTTTTGTACTTTTACACCAGTACCTCGATCAACTCTCTCTTTGATGTACATAGTTGTCTCTGATGCGCAAATTTGAGTCTCCTTGTAAAGTTTGTTGTTAAGTTTTGTAACTCACAAGTTATGAGCTTAACTCAGAATAGATGAATAATTTCAATTGACAATAGCATAGTTACATTATTGTGCCTTTCTTGATGGATCTGATTCGCAACCATAATTTTTTCTCTTGCCTTAGCTCATGGAAACAATCCTTTATTTTAACCACCTATTAAGCAGTTATATTTGATAGCAAATGCTCGACTGCGACACGGGAGTCGTTAAAATTGGCTCTGCTGGTAATGAAACGAAAATGATGGCATTGCCAAATGGGTCACCATTAGTCACGGTTATTCATTAAGCTTTCACTAAGCTTTCACTGAGCATGTTTAGGCTGGTTACGCTAATAAAAGCCAATAGTGAAATGAACAAGTCGGTCTATGCAAGCAAAAATATAAATGCCATGATTTTGTTCCCGCAACTTGTATTGAGATTTGATTGTCTAAACAGAAATTCTGCATTCGTTGTGTTTCCAAACATCAATCCAAACTAAAGATGTTCTTTGAAACTGAACGCACCCAAGAAAATCCAACATTCAATGTAGCATACCCCTTCAACCTCGTGTCAATGAAATTTTGCTTTCATTCTACACTGCTGCATAGTTTATAACTTATCATAATGACAACCTTCACACCGATCAGGTCCCAATAATCAGTGAAAACCACTCCGGTAGGAGACCAGCAGGTCCATATCTAGGAAGATCTTCACATCTTCACCCTCATTTTCTTATTCTAGTTTAATACATAGAGTGACAAGGTCCGAGCACACGAAGGGCTAAGAAGTTAACTACCGTTAAGAAAAAAATTTCTATTATTACCCACAGCGGCACACCGCACCAAAGATGCTTACATAAGAAACACTGCATGAAGTCCCTATACCTCCAAATCTTCACTCTTTGACAAGGCTCAGGGGTTCACAAGAAAGAGTCAGTCTATGCGGTGTCCTCCTTCCTCAAAATAACTTTATACTAGCAAACCATCCTTTTGAACTCTAAAAGCAAATAACTAGGAGCTATGTAAGTAAACAGATACAGATCAACATGAAATTACAGGCTTCACCCATCCACCCATGACTTCTCTTCAGTTCACCATACACCTCTGTATTACAGCCCAAAAGGAAGAAAAAGATTCTAACCTCTCTTATCTCATTCAAACATTTGCATCCATGTAACTACGAGACATAAGCAGAAGATTTCAACTTCTTTGGTGGCGGATTTCCTCCCGACAAGATTACATACGAATAGAAGCACAGCATCGCAGCACTACATGCACAAAATGAAAAATCAAACGAGTCACTTTACCGAATTCACAGTCTAGTAAGCAAAGCATTTCTCTGCAACAACAGAAGTACCTGATAAGAACATTAAGCCCTGTTGGAAGTACTTTCTTTGTCTGCATCCGTGACAGAAGAGGTGAGTATTAAAACAAAGAACCATCCAATGAGTCTTTATATGCAATCTATAGAAAATGCCCAGGCATGCGCTCATGCACATCATACTTTCACAGATTAAGAGCATCATAGGGTATGGTGCTTGAGACCTACCAGAGAGTAAGTTTGAAAGTTCTTCCAGAAGATGACAGCAGAGAGGACTGCAAGAGAAAAGAACATGCATAATAAGCACAGATAAGCTCGGAGAGATCTCCACACAGAAAAAAGAAGATGCATAATAAGCACAGATAATCTCGGAGAGATCTCCACACAGAAATTGTGACCAAGGACGTCCATTAACTCAAATGCACATTACGCAACAGGTCAGTGCCCAGACCATACAACTACTGCTTTATACATATCATACAATAACTACTATGATCAGCATAATGGAATCATAATTGCAAGTCATGCTTAGCAGGTTTTGATTTAAAGAGAGAAGATTCTTCTTAGATTGTTTGAAAATTGTACTTGAAAGACCACAAATTAGATAATTGAGGTTAAAAAGCTGCGTTCTTTTGTAAAAACGTAGACCTAAAGATCCAATGATAATCAAATATTGCATCTCCTAAACAAGCGAGGTTCACTTCCAGAAAATCCTCCATTTGAAGGAGCAGAAGGACCTTTAACAAGCATGCTGTTTCATCTCCACAGTCCTTTTGAAGCCATGCTCAAATCTGTCACTAATTCCATCAGCAGAAAGTGAAAGTACAACCAGGTTTCTATGCGGAAATTCTACATTGCCAACATTTGAGTCCGCTATAACAATACACACACTTCATTTGGTCAAGTAGTTATATCACTTGTCATAAATAATGAGCTCCAGTCCCATATGCAAGGTACATAAACACTGATTATGGACCCAAAACAGTCCAAAGAATACAAGATTTACCATTTGATGCAGAAAGCAAGGTATAGAAAATGGAAAATACCACGCTTACTTCCAGGTTATCTATCATATGCTTTTTGCTTGTACTACTCATAAATATAAAGATGAAAATTCACGAGGATGGATTAATAGAATAACAAGTACCTATTTGTCCTAAAATGAAAGGCAAGCTGGATTTTCCTTCCCTCCAGATCTTCAAGCTAAGGGTGCTAAGGGCTAGTATAGCGCCTCCAAATAGTACACCATTGCCCAGAGCAGCTGGATTTCTGGAGAAAATGAAACCAAGAAGTCCACCACTGAAAACTAGACCGCCTGTTAGACGAAACAATAGGATTGCCTGAGTAATTTTCCTCCTAAAGCTGTCAAATTACAAACTTTAACAGGTTTAAAAGTTGAACATGTAAGATGGACAGATTATATTTACTCAAGTAATCAACAAGACAAATCTCAACTACTGTTCAATAGTGTTGAACTAAGATGGGGATCAATGGCATGCATTACAAATAGGCCTGAAGTTATAAGTTCTTATGATGATCAGCAACGAGAAGTTCATATTCAGCACACTCACCAAAGGGAATTCCAAGGCAAAAATCATGAATTTTAGCAGCCCTCTTCGGCTTCGTGACACCCTGTTCCTGTTCGGGCTCACTTATTCCCATATTTTCAGCATTATGGTCTTCTATAGATGTATATGACTTTGCTGCCCCGTTCATTTGCGATCTTGATGCATCATCTGTGTAACTGAAAGAACTTTTGTTGCCAGGGGAAGTAGTCTCTGGGCCACGTCCTTCAAGACTCATGACGACCGATGACTGCACAATGTTCCAGTTATTATACAAACATTATGAAGCAAAAGAAAAAAAGGGAAAGAAGCGTATGACTCCACTATATCTAAACTGAATTTACAGTTGAAAACTTCCTTAATGGACCAAGATAAAGCCGTTGGTAGGATACAATCTTCTTACAATAATACTTCCTGATACATGAAATCCCGGAAATGAACTTCATAAAAAAGTAGCAGGCATTGAGATAGCACAAAACACTCTCCACTTTCACTCCCTATGTAGAATGAAAAGCTCTGTCTTGCAGAGAATCTATAAGCAGGTCACACTAATGCTATCCTGGGCATCTCGCTACTGTCTACAAACATGCTTGAAACACCCGAGGATAGATCCCGAGATGAAGACACAAATATTGGGTCAATGATATCTACGGCCCATTAACGGCAGAACGATGATTCTTAAAGAATATCTCTTCCTATATTGGAAAAAGATTCAAAAAGCTAGTCCAGTGTACGGGAATGCAAGAAATGCAGTTGAAAAAACCATTCTGATTCCATAATGCAGACATCGCAAAAGAGTTATGCAACATCAACAAATATACCGCATCATCCCAGTTCCACAATTCGATTGCAAGGCACGCGAGACTCAATGAACAAGCACAAATACCGTGATTCTCAGCAGGTACTCCTATTACGGCCGTACGTAAGAAAATCAAGAACGTCGGCGACCCATATTGCGTATCCCCAAAAAGACAACTTTTTGACGCATCCCTCGACCAAACAAGCGACACCCCGCAATGCGGCGACCCCGTGCAAAGCACGATCGAAACAATTCCGCCGCCGCGTACCTTCGATCGATGGCTCTGGAAGGTCAAAGCGGAGAGCTTGCGCAGCCGGAGCTTGCGATCGATCGCGGAGAAGCAGGAGAGCTGAGACGGGGAGACGGTCGCCGCTGCCGCGGTTGATGATGCCATCCCGACGGCGCGAATCGACTCCGGGAATCGAAATCGAAGACGAGAAGGAGGAGGAGGCAGACAGTTCAATCGGTGGAGAGAAAAGGCTGTGTTTTGATTTGACTTGACTTGCTCGTGAATGGTTTTTGGGGGGGGTGGGGCGGGGTGTTGGGCTGCGTTTGGTAAATGATTCAATTCATTTGTTTCGGAATTAGTTTTGGAACGGGAATTCATTGTAAATTTTTTTATTGCCAAGCATAAATTTATATAAATTTATTTCTAGAATCAGCTTTGTAATAAAATTAAAAAGTATGGGAATAAAAATCAGAAATGAAACTTTTTTTTCTTCTTTTTGGTTTTCTTCCTCGCCTATGGCTGGTCATCGGCCACTGGCCCTAGGCTAAGGCTGGCAAGGGCATCGCGGCCCTCGTCGGCAGCCGGCGAGGGCTACCCTTGCCGAATCTGACATGGGCCACCCTCGCCAGTCGCCACCGCCCTCACCAGATTTGGCGACCTAGACATGGGCCAAGGAAGGGGAAGAAAAATAAAAAAAAACGAAAATTCAAAAGAAAAAAATATTTAAATATTCAAAATATTATTAATAAAAATTTTTTTATGTAGTTATCAAACGCATTTATGTTCTTTTTCTATTTCAATAATATGAATTTTGGGCAGTTAGTAAAACGCCTTCAAATTCTTAAAAATTATTTCTGCGAATGAAATAAAAAAGAATAATTTCTGAGCAGAAATTATTTTCGAGAACAGAATGGTTACCAAACGCACCCTTAGTGGCCAACTCGTACATGTCTGTCTTTATTAGGAAAATTCTAACACAGCGAAATCACCCGACATGAACGAAACATTAATCCCATCGAATGATCAAATTCTTTTCCTTCTTGAATAGCCCGTGTTTTCCCATGAGAAAGAAACATTTGACACTTCATTCTCGAATTCCGAAGAGCCGTGGGTGCGGTTAATTTAATTACTATACTTTTGATTAGCGTAATGGTTTCGAAGGCCGAATCGGCAGTACGAACCCAAATAGGCTAAACTCGTCGAATTGGTAAGAAAAGAAAGGAGAAGCCCGGTTCGTGATTGAACAGGCCTGCAGTACGTAGAGAGGATTGTGGTTTGGGCTTTTGCTCTACTACCATTCGACATTTTAAGCATGGGGGCGATCAATGGTCAAACCCAAAATGACGAGCTTAAACCATGTTCTTACGTGAGAAAGTCCGTCCCATCCAGCTTCGAGATGGCATCGATTCGGGCTGGTATTTATATGTAAGCTTTGGCCATGGGTGGATGATGGGTAATTATTCGGTGCAACCTTCAATTTTTGAAATTTATATCTCGAATTTTACACAATCAATTACAATGGATCTCTGCGGCATCGACGATATAATTGTGTTCACACGAAAAAAGTAGCATGACGGTTCGGAATTGTATACAAGAGCATACGGCACAGAATCTAGCGAGTATTTGACGGAAGTTAATGCTAGGTGCATGTTAACATATAGTTTATCGATCATATTATTGAGTCGTCCATTTTATTTTATTTCCATATATTTTAATAGGTAACCAATTCGCCCTAGAAGAATGTTACATCAAATCATGCGGTCAGAGTTGCAAGCAAAATTAGGCCGGAGCCAAAGCCCGATTTCGCAGATTCAGAGGGAAAACTGCAAAAAAAGTTCAGAGTTGGAGGCCACTTGCCACAATCCCAAAATATTAGGGTGCAAAATGTAAATCCACCGACGCGAAAACGATAAATAGCAAGAAGTTGAGGGTTCTACAGCAAAAGCCTAAACCGAAACGAAAAAATGGCAAAATGGCGAAAGAAAGACCAGAGGAGGAGGCGCATCTATACGAACGAACGGTGGTGAAATTGGCGCTTCTTCGCGCCATTTGAAAACCCTAACCACCTCCGCTTCCACCGCTGCGATCGCCGGCGAAGAGCCATGGCGTTCCTCCCTTGCCCGCTTTCCCGTTCTCTCCGCCTCGGAGCCTCTCGCGGCGTCTCGTTCTCCTCTCTCCTGAGGTGGTCCTCCGCCGCCGGCCAGGTGAGTTGCTCGACACCAAGCAACTCGGTTGAAGTTTGAGTTTTTTTTTTTCCTTTTTCTGGGTAATTAGGAGCGCGTAGGGAGGCGCCGCGGATGGCGAAAGCGAGAGCTGGCGGTTTTTCTGTAGCTGTGAGTGTGGACTCATTAGGGAGGGAGGCTTGTGTATAAGCGTTTCGTGCCGGAGTGTTCGGGGGCAGGGGTTCTTGTCTTTCTCGGACGATGTCGTTTTTCTTAGTAACCGGAGGTCTCAGTTGTCTTGAAATCTTCACCTAGTTAGAGGGTTTTGGTATCCTGCTTGTTTGCTTTTGGTTTGGCATGTCTGTGCCCCCGGTCTTTCTGTTATGTGATGTTTTCTCCTCCTCCCGTCGACAGAGCATCGGAAGGAATCCAGTTTCCAGAACAAGGGTGCCTGCATACTGCCTTTCCACTGTAGGTAATCAGCCATTGTTGGGGCTCACTCTCTTCCCCCATGCACGTATCTTATTGCTTCCATTCTTTGTCTATGATAGTATGCTGGGAATTGTCAGAACGCAAATTTAGCCTAACTCTTTTGCCCGATTATGAGTTGACTCTAACTGCCTCCCAATTTTCAAGGCTCTGGTTTTCAGTGGCATGATTTGTAAAGTTACAATGTCCCTACTATTCTGAAAATCAGCTGGAATTGTTGGCATTTGGTAATGGGATTCTGCTTCAACAATCTTAAAATGCTGTAACTTGAAAATGCATTTTACAAACTGTCTCACAGGGTAGCCTCTCTGACATGTTTTGTTTGGTTGGACGACACTTTCTTAGCTTTGTGAGTCACATTCTTCATTCGTATGGCTGCTGGAAAAGATGTAACTTCACATAGCACTAATGCTTCATCATTTGGAAAACGCGTCCAGCAAAATTTCTTTTGCTGGTTGAGTAGCTGAATTGGTCTTTGATGGTGGTTAGCACTGATTTCTGAACTTGATGCATGTTCTTCCAATTTAAGTTGAAGAGTTGGATTTTGAACGCGATGGACTTCATGATGATGTGAAGATGATGGAGAGAGAAAATGCCCTACGTCATGCTCTGTCAAGCCTTGCAGGCGAATTTGGTAGGGAATCCATGCTGTCTTTGAGGCGATTTTTCAGTTCACGACGTCGACCAGTAATATCTACTGGTTCTTTAAAGCTTGATCAAGCCCTTGAGATTGGAGGGTTACCGAGGGTAAGGACCTCTTTCTATTGGAACTATTGAGATAGCAAAGGCTGGAGGCAGAAATTTACTTACATATCTCTGCATCGCAAACATATACATGCAGAGGATTATTTGATAAAAGTTTATAATCAAAGAGAATATCTCTATAGCTGGAATTCATTATAGATATTTCTTATATTTCTGATAGTGAAGTTAATGGTTTACTTGGTCACAAGGCTGTGGTTATGTCCAGTTGAACGCGATAACTATTACCATGGATTTCCTGACAATTGCACATCGGATTTTAGTTATGGGAATTGTATCAAATGCATTTTCTGTCAAGATCGATTGTTGGTAAAGATAAGAAGGCTTGTGTTGTTTCAGCTTAACTTAAATCTTGGAACTACTCTTAGACGTGATTTATGAGCAACATTGTAACATATTGCCTCAACATATAGTACCATGGTAATTACTTTATGGCTGCTTTTAGCACTATCTATTATCTTTATGTTAAGCTGATTAGGATTGAACTTTTAATTTCTGTTGGATATGAATTCTCCATGTCCAATTGTTTCTTGCATAAAGAGTTTGAGTTTAACATTTTGATATGCCTGTGCCGAAGTTTTGAATTTTTTAGATTATTCGTGCCCTTGAGCCCAAAAATAAAAAAAAATTCCATTCCATTTTCAGGGTAGAATTGTTGAAATATATGGGAAAGAGGCATCTGGCAAGACAACACTTGCACTTCACATCATTAAAGAAGCACAGAAACTTGGTGGTATGCATCTGTCTTCTTGCAGAGCTTCTGTTTTTAGGCTAAGATTTGATTTCTCTTGGTCCTGCCATGAAGATAGCAAGCTTGTGAGACCTTTTTGCGTTTTTCAGAGTCAGTTGTGTTTCTAACCAATTGTTTACCTATTCTGTATCTGACTCTTAAGTCTCTTAATTCGATTATTTTGAATGGCTTATCATCAGAGAGACTGCTATCTTCATCTCCTTTAGTTTTTCTTTTTTTGAGCAGGTTATTGTGCATACTTTGATGCAGAGAATGCGCTCAACCCATCACTTGCAGAATCAATGGGCATAAACACAGAAAATCTTCTTCTTTTCTGTCCAAATTCTGCTGAAAATTTGCTTAGTGCAGTTGATACACTGACAAAAAGTGGGTCCCTAGATGTCATTGTCATTGACAGCGTAAGCGGTTGGCTCTTCTCTTTGTTTATCCCTTATTTTAACTAGAACTCTTTATGTCCCTTTAGTATTAATCTTTACGCATCATTCTTCTAGAGCAACTCTAGTGTTTTATTTCTTCAATTTCTTTTGTTGGTTTCTGATAATGCTTGTTGATAAAGTTGTCTAATACTAGTCCCCGTAGAGAACACAGATTGTGATTGAAGGGTAGCATGCTTTTTGTGGGCCTATCTCTCTCTGGTGTTACTACCATGCATTTTTTCATGCCTTTTCATATGCCCGTGGCATGCATTGCTCTTGCAGGTCGCTGCCCTTGTGCCCCAATGTGAAATTGATGAACCGATAGGCTGCAGAAACAAAGACATACAATCAAGAATCATGACACAGGCTCTTAGAAAGATCCATTGTTCTCTTCTCCAGTCGAAAACTCTCATTGTTTTTGTGAATCAGGTTTATTTTAACTTCCATTTCTTTTGCATGGGATGACTTGTCTCCTGTAGGAAGAAGGATGATGGCCACTAAACCATGAGCTTCACTCAATTCCAGGTTAGGTCAGTTCCAAAATATGGTCACACATTTGGAGGACATCGAGATGAGGTTACATGCGGTGGAAATGCTTTGAAGTTCTATGCGGCTGTCCGGATGAGACTGGTTAGGATGGGATTGCTTAAAACGGACGATAAGGTAAATGGCCATTTGGTTTCGGTGAAGAAGATAACCTTCCTTGATTTTTGGAGATACTATTTCTTATGGGGGTCACTGCAAAGCAATTAAAGATGCTATCTGTTGCAATGCTACTTCCCTAAGGAAACATTTCAAGTATTTTGTACCACTTTAACATGTTTTCAATGGTCTTTATAAATGTAATCTTCTTCCACCGTATAGTCTAAGCTATTAGGTTGCATATTCTAATTTGGTATCGGAGTCAGGTTCAATTTCTTAAAGTATCCCTGTTCATTTACTTCATGGATTTCAATGGCCCTATATATATAATCTCCCTCTAGTAGTTGCATTTACCCTTTTTGTTGGAAGTAGAGGATTTTTCTCAAATTAAGGTTCCGTTTGTTTCACGGAAAATGTTACGTTTCTAGAAAATGTTTTCCCGGAAGTCATTTTCCTAAAAAATGACACAATTTTCCAGTGTTCGGCTAAAATCTGAAAGAGTCTCGGAAAATATTTTTCATTCGGTATGAAAAAGATTTTCCTCCTTGCAATACATTTAATAACTTTTTATTTATTAAAAATATTTTTAATTTTCTTTTTTTTCTTTTTCCTTCTTCTTCTCTGATAGGTCGCCGGCCATGGCGGCGATTGACGACCGGCCACAGGAGAGCTTGAGCCTCGCCACAGGCCGGCGAGGCTCGAGCTCGCCAGATTCCGGCGAGGTCGAGCTCGCCCGAGGCCGATTGGGCGAGCTCGGAGCTCGCTAGATTCTGGCGAGGTCGAGCCTTGCCGGCTTGTGGCGAGGCTCGAGCTGGCCGGTCGCTGGCTCGATCTTGCTGGAATCTAGCGAGCCTCAAGCTGGCCAATCGCCGGCTGCTGGCGACCGGCTGAGGAAGAAGAAGAAGGAAAAAAAAAGAAAAAGAAAATAGTGAAAATAAATGGTGAAATCACGGAAAATGTTTTCCTCTTTTGAGAAAGGGGAAGTCATTTTCCTCAAAAGTGAAGGAGTTTTGTCCATAGGAAGGAAAATGTTTTCCGTGGGAAGTTATTTTCCGTGAAACGAACGGAGCCTATGCTATGTACTTTTTCCATGGGATCAGTATTTTTTATTAATATGTTCCAGCAATGCAAATTTCTATGAATTAATTGATGGAGCATATAGCATCCTCAATTATGCTTTTGTTAGGCTCTCAAAATTTGGAAGGGAGCAGAAGTATGACAGGATTTGCTCATTACGATCTTGTTCTGATTTGTAGGGAAAGCTGATCTATTTGAATATTTGTGTGAATGATTACATAAACAAGCTCTTCAAGATGGAGTTTTTTTTTCTTAACTGTAAATATGAGAATGTTTCGACTTTCAGAGGGTTGTTTTTATTAGTTGATGGAATTCAGTTTCTAACTTTAGATTGTTTGTACAGAGAATTTTCTTGCACAATGATTTTCCAATAGTATTTATCTCTAATTATCTGTTTGACATTTACTTTTGGGCGGCAATTTCACTAGCCAACTGGTCTTCGGGTTTGCGTGGAAGTGGTGAAAAATAAGTTGGCACCCGCTAAGAAGAAAGCTGAACTAGGAATCATGTTTGGAAAGGGCTTTTGCTTGGAATCTGAGGTCTTAGAATTGGCCTGTGATCATGGGATTATCTGGAAAGAAGGATCCACATACAACATACATGGGGAGGTTTTCTGTGCTAAACATAAAGCGGAAGAATATCTGGCTCAAAATGATGGGGTCCTTCAAAAGATAATCATGATATTGAGGAGTCATCTGCTTGAAAATGAAGAGTGATGACACTAGGTCTTGGTTGGGTGAGGATGACATGTCCTTAGGCAATTGAGCCATTCTGTACAACATGCCTAACGCCTTTCTGTTCTTGGTGGTTGGAGCTGGTTGACATTGAATGACAAGATATGAGCTCATTGAACTGCAGCATTTGTATGTGCTCACATACGTATGGATTCTTATAAAATGGGCTCGTCAAAGATCGGCTCCAAAAGGTGAAGTTGATTTGTTGTGAGCCGCCCTTTTAACTAAACTTCCTGGGGAGGAGTGGATATTCATCTCCATGGCTTGTAGATTGCCCACCAATCAGGATCTTGCCGAGGCAATGTTGATTCTAGTAACTGTCTAATTGCCACTGGTATATTAAGGTAACTTTTTCGCTGTAAATTGGTCTAGATCATCTGGTGCTGCATTATTTGTGAGTTTATACTTCTGTACGACAGTTGTCTATCAGTAGATGAATGGAACATTTTCCCTTTTTTTTTTCTTTTTTTTGCAAATTACTGTTCTGTACTCTTTAGTTCAGTTGAGCTCCTCCTGTTTCTTTTCAAGAAAAGAAATAAAATAAGTTATTCTGATTACTTTCTGATGAAATTCTGTGCAATCGCCTTCTTCGCTTGTCTTGATGTATATGCTCTTCCTCGATTTCAAAATTTTAGATAAGAGTGAAAAGCAATTAAAGGACAGGACAATATGTCCAAATAATCGATGGTGTAAGTTCATTTGTCTAGATAGTATCACTTTGTTAACTATCGCTGATGCTGATATAGATCCATGACAAGATTGATGACAATTAGTAAGATCCAAATGCAATGATGCTAATCACGGTGCTTGAATCGGAATGTCAATGGACCACGAGGCTTGAACTTCAACCTTGAAATTCATTAATCTTGGTCCAATCTCGATAGCAAGATGAATCCTAGACCCAGTATGATTTTACGACTTTGACTATTGTGGCAGGGCTAAAATTCCTACCATCCAAATAAGAATATCAACAGGGAATCAATGGAGCGGGCGAATGGTCGAATAGGTTGTTTGATGAGGTGTATTCATGAATATAAGTTCTCTTGGTTAGAAGCGAAACTTTCGAAACTATAAATACATCCCGTGAGTCCGTGAGTAGTGACAAAGCGGAAAACTCCTTCTAAGAACATATTATGAAAAAGTCTAACATGATTTTAAAATGTTATGGGTTAGATGGCTTTAATAAGATTTTTATTCTTTTTTTGGTAAGAGGCTTTATGAATTTGAGATGCTCAATATGAATGTTTTCATAGTCTAACAGTTTATAAGAAAGGGATAAGTGCACATTGGAAATCCTAAAATTTATTACGAAAGTGCAATTGTATCCTAAAATTTTTAAAATGTGCAGTCTAGTCCTAAAAGTTGTCACGAAAGTGCAATCGAGTACTAAAATTTTTAAAAAGTTCAATCAAGTCCTAAAACTTGTCAAATTAGTTCAATTAAGTTATTCCGTTAATTACATTTTTTTGAAAGTTTCCTTTCATTGATTATACTTTTTGAAAGTTTTAGGATTCGAATACACTTTCACAACTTCAACCTTGAAATTCATTAAGCTTGGTCCAATCTTGATAGCAAGATAAATCCTAGACCCAGTATGATTTTACGACTTTGACTATTGTGGCAGGCCTAAAATTCCTACCATCCAAATAAGAATATCAGCAGGGAATTAATGGAGCGGGCGAATGGTCGAATAGGTTGTTTGATGAGGTCTATTCATGAAGATAAGTTCTCTTGGTTAGAAGCGAAACTTTCGAAACTATAAATACATCCCGTGACTCCGTGAGTCGTGACAAAGTGGAAAACTCCTTCTAAGAACATATTATGGAAAAGTCTAATATGATTTTAAAATGTTATGGATTAGATGGCTTTAAGATTTTTATTCTTTTTTTTGGTAAGAGGCTTTATGAATTTGAGATGCTCAATATGAATGTTTTCATATTCTAACAGTTTATAAGAAAGGGATAAGTGCACACTGGAAATCCTAAAATTTATTACGAAAGTGTAATTGTGTCCTAAAATTTTTAAAAAGTGCAGTCTAGTCCTAAAAGTTGTCACGAAAGTGCAATCGAATACTAAAATTTTTAAAAATTTTAATTAAGTCCTAAAACTTGTCAAATTAGTTCAATTAAGTTATTCCGTTAATTACATTTTTTGAAAGTTTCCTTCCATTGATTATATTTTTTGAAAGTTTTAGGATTCGATTGCACTTTCATGACTAGTTTTAGAATTTGATTGCACATTTTAAAAGTTTTAGGACTTGATTGTATTTTTTGAAAGTTTTAAAACTTAAATAGACTTTCGTGATAAGTTTTAGGACTTCTAATGCACTTGTCCCTATAAGAAAAGCGAAAAGTTAACCACAACAAGCAACTCGGGTACAAGGAGCCTGCAAAGAGTTATCCTTTTGTTGTGTGCGAAGAGGGTGCCAGCGCATTACTCACAGAGTCTCACATCCATTACGGAATTCGGTTTCCACGTGCAATTGTAAGGATGAGCTCGTTACTGTAGCCTGACTATTGTGTAAGCGTGCACAAAACCGAAGGCCTGCCATGTCCTGAGGGAAACATGATTTCTTGATTAGTGTTATTACTAGTATCGTGTATTTTTTTTCCCGTTTGTGGAAAATTGTCCTGATTTCTAACACTAGCCTCCGCCAAGTTTTCATAGTCCTAATGATTTTCATGCCACGATAGCTTGGAGTTCCACTCTGTAGATGACCTTGTGGGACATTGAATCAGTCTTAGTCGCTGGAGTGGAAAATTCCATTCGACTTAATAGATGGAGAAAACTTTATCTCGTTCGGCTGCAGCTGAAGATGTCTTCATTGGGACAGCGTACTTGACCCGGCAGATGATGAAATCTTGGTCAGATGGATGAGAGACAGAGAGAGAGAGATGTCTTCATTTGGAGTGCGAACTTGACCTGGCAAATGATCAAGTCTTGATCAGATGGACGTGCCGGAGAGGGAGACTGTGCCTAGTCTTCGCATGTCATTACTCAGAAATCTGCACAAATAGTGATACAGTGCACATCTCCCTCTATAAAACGGAGCCTCTTCCGAGATTGCAAAGCGCAACTTTCTCACTCCATCTCAGATGGCTTCATTCACATCTTTCATATTCTCTGTTATGCTAACATTGGCTCTTTTAGCAGCTTGCTTTGACACAACAGGTCCGTCTCTCTCTCTCTCTCTCTCTCTCTCTCTCTCTCTCTCTCTCTCTCTCTCTCTATGGAAAGATTATCCAATGGTTTCATTTCGTCAGTAAGACGATGGATCAAATATTTTTTACTTCTTAACAGACTATAAAGTCTACTCATTCTTATCTCGTGATTTTGTGTGCGTGTTCTCGTGCTGTGTTTTCTTCTTTCACAACTAGGATCTCCAAGGTAGCTAGATAAGTTATATAAGCAAGGTAGTCACTCACATGCATGGTGACATTCAGAGATTATGCTGACTTGTCCTCTCGTTTGAGCAATTATAAGGGGAAGTAATGCATGGCATCTTTCTTCATGGTTCACGATAGATTTACGTGCTTAATATGTTATGCATATCCAAGTAGAGTGGAGTCGAACCAGCCCGCAGACGTATCTTGTGGCCCTGAAATGGATTCTCATCAAAGCTGATGATTGTAATCTATGGATCACTAACGCTGATAAATTCAGTTCAAATTTCAAAGAGGCATGGGATGGAATGGTATATAGATGGGCAGTTCCCTATTCTACCCATACCCCAAATGAAGAAAATTACAAGGAAAATCTGTGGAAGAATTTCTAGAAATCATGCAATATGTAAGGGAAAATCTGTGCCCTCTAAAAAAAGCAGGCTTACCAAAGTATTTGAATTGACCTTGCCTGAAGTCATAGTTGGTAAGGTCACAAAAATAAGCTTCATTTATATTAGAAGTACAAGATCTTAAACCTGCTTTGACAGTATGAAATACCACTTTTCCTTTCAATAATCATAAGTTTGAAACTGTATGAAAGACCACTTTTCCTTTCAACAACTTTCATTCAACTAAAGATGTTAGATCTTGGAAGCTTTTCTTTCACATAGTAAGAAGAGTCTAGAATTATGCTGAAGCAATAACTCTTCTGTCCATTCCATGCAGGTGCTCAAATAGGGGTTTGCTATGGAATGCTTGGCAGCAACTTGCCTTCACGGCCAGACGTGGTTGCGCTCTACAACCAGCGCAATATCCGCAGGATGCGGCTCTATGACCCAGACCAGCCTGCTCTCCAAGCCCTTAGAGGCACCAACATTGAGCTAATGCTGGGCCTTTTGAATAGGTACCTCCGAAGGATTGCCTCTAGCCAAGCCGAAGCAGACACTTGGGTCCAAAACAATGTGAAGAACTATGGCAATGTCAAGTTCAGGTACATAGCAGTTGGCAATGAAGTACAGCCTTCTTCTCAAGATGCCCAGTTTCTCGTCTCCGCCATGCGAAACATCCAGACTGCCATCTCGAACGCTGGACTCGGGGCCCAGATCAAGGTCTCCACAGCTGTGGACACGGGCATCTTAGGAGAATCGTTTCCTCCATCGAAGGGCACACTTAAGCCCAATTACAGACAGCTTCTAGATCCCATAATCCAATTCCTAGTCAACAACAAGTCCCCTTTGCTTGTCAACCTCTATCCGTACTACAGCTACGCGAGCAATTCCCAGGAACGCCTCGACTATGCTCTGTTCACGGCGAACTCGGTCTTGGTGCAGGATGGACCACTTGGGTACCGGAACTTGTTTGACGCAATTCTCGATGCTGTTTACTCTGCACTAGAGAAAGCCGGTGGGGGGTCCCTAGAAGTGGTTGTGTCGGAGAGCGGTTGGCCATCTGCTGGCGGGAAGGCAACGTCCATTGACAACGCGAGAATCTACAACTCGAATTTGATTCAGCACGTGAAGCAAGGGACTCCCAAGAAGCCTGGAAAACCGATCGAAACTTACATTTTTGCTATGTTCGACGAGGACCAGAAGACCCCGGAGCTTGAGAAACATTGGGGGCTCTTTTTCCCCAATAGACAGCCAAAATACCCTATTAATTTCAACTAATGGGTACACACCGAGTTGTATTAAGGAATAAGGGCACACCTATCGTGAGCTCAATGATGTTAAAATAAGAGAGTTGCTGCAGTATGTAGCATGCGAAAACAGGAAAGAAGAGAAAATGGCAATCGCAATAAATCACGAAAGTCTCGTATAATTCTTCCTCTAACGCATATGACAGAGTGCTCATTTTGAGTATTTAGTTAAGAAAGTTTATCCCCGACACCCATCGCACATGATCAACTATTAGTTAAACAGGTGAATGTTCATAATCACAAACTTCGATACTAATGGATTCCAACCTCCAAAAACATAATTTGATAACCGTAACGTAGGTATAGCGCACAACATCTTGTTTCAAGACGACCCTCTACTACAAGACAAAGAATAGTGGTCGATCTGTGGCTACATGGAAACTCAGTTTGATATTAGGAGTCCACACTCCACGGCGCAGCAAGCTAGATTTTTTCCTATCACCGTCCTTGGTCGATCTGTGGCTGCATGGAAACTCAGTTTGATATTAGGAGTCCACACTCCACAGTGCAACAGGCTAGATTTTTTCCTATCATCGTCCTTACATTGGAAAAGGCGTCGTTCCAAAAGCCTGTAGGGTGTGCGAATGGAAACAAAATTGCCTAGCTGCACTGATGGAAATTAGTTCTGCCGTTTGATGAATTGATATTACACTAAGCTTGGAGGAGTTATGTTAAATATGTCTTGAATTTTATGTACTCGGTCCGGTTCATAACCCGACCCGACATATTTTTTGTGCTACCCGAAAGTAGAGAGAAAATTGAGATTTGGTTCGCGACGCGAAAGGTTGGGCCGATAGGCCCAACCCGCAGCAAGCGAACAAATCTCCATAGCGGACCGCTCGAGCTGGAGGAAGCGAACCAATGTCTCGGGGGGTTAGCCCCCGAGGAAAATTTTTGGGAGCCCTATTTATACTGCGGCTAGGTTTTCTTATTGATGGACAGAAAGAATTTTGTTTACAGAGAGTATTTTGTGAGCCGTGAGCTTTAGTCGTTGTTTTCGACTTCTGAAAATTGTACTCTCTTTGATTATAGTGGAACATTGTCTTGTCTCGCCCGTAGACGTAGATCACCTTGTGATCGAACCACGTAAATCTCTGTGTTCTGTCTATTTATTTTTCCGCAAACAGTTTCAACAAGTTAGAACTCAATTACGAATGATTGCAAGGATTTTACTCTTCAGGCATCGAAATGGGTTATGTAATGTGATCGAGGTTATCATGAATGGGTAACCAGCACGATATAATCAACAATTTATATTCTATACATTCTCTATAAGAGCTAGACACATTTGTACATGAGAACATTGTCCTTTATCACGTGGCTTTTTTTTTCACTGTACATCGAACGCTTTTAAGAACTCAAATCGACTTCACTGTGTACGTCGTGATTCTCCATCCTTATCCAAGACTTGATAGAGAAAGGGTGTTGATTTATCTCAATAATTCTCGCGCCTCTAGCCCAATTGCCATAGCCACCATACCCAGTATGCCTGGCAAAGCATAGCCACAGCTTCTTGTAGGGGCAGCACCGGTCCAATCCATGGTTGTGTCCAACAAATACTGCCTGCCATCGTGACAAAAAATTACACTTTTACTCATATCAGATTGAAATAACGAATGTTTATCTAAAGATTCAAGTATCTCAAACTTAATGCATGAAAGTGGCGGCATATGCTTCCACTGGGAATTTTTCAAGTAAAAGAAGTTTGACAAGCAAGTTTCTCTTTTCTTAAGAAAGCACTCGAGACCAAACCGGAGTAACTTGTGTATAGCCACGTGCATTTATATCTGGAGCAAGAATGTGCAGACCGGGAAAAAAAATGCAAAGAAGAAACCAGGCAAGTATTGGAAAGGGGTTGAAGCATTTAGCGTTGCCGTTTTTTTTTTTCTTTGTTTTCAATGCCTGTCTTGCTTAAAGATAGTACTTGCATGTTGACAAAGCCTAAAACCCTAGGTGACAAAAGCAGCTCAGCAGACGATCGTCAAAGTATCAATGAACAAACCAATTTGTGGCATTAATTACCATGACAGAAGGCCGCTTTCCAAGAATTGCCATGATCCCTGCTTCAGCTTCTTGAGAAGCAACTGTCTCCTTGTTGATCGAGCCCACAAAAGGCTTACGTACACCGATCCATGGAGCCACCTTTTCGTAAGCTTTACTAGGTATATGCCAAAATATCAACTCTGGTACCCTGTGCCACGTGATAAATTGTTTTTCACAAGAAAGCTCGAGAAAGAGTTTATACATATTCTAGCCAACATCGAATTGCTCACTCGTTATACAGTTTCTCCATCTTTTTATCAAGAAAAAAGGAAAAAAAATTCTTTGCAATAGAAATATGATTATCAGTATTCGCGATTGCTTCTTCCTAAAAACCAGGGAAAATTAACTGGATAAGTTTAATTTATGAGTAACAGAAATAGGTGCATACGAAATAAATAAAAGTTCTGTCATCATTTCTTTGTACCTTGAATCTGGGTTGATCTGTAGAGATCGGTTATTGAACTATTCATATTGGGCTTTTGATATTACTTATGGATAGGATCCTCCACCAGAATCGAGAAAGTAAAGGTACGCTACAGGGGACTGAGGATTATCCGTTGTCGAGATTTGAAGGACGTAATTAGATATGCTTGGCCAAAGATCCTCTGGACCCTTACTAGAATAGGACAGTGCATTCTGCTCTATCTCATTCTTCATGAGCTGCAAATGCTGTGTTCCTCTAAAACTGCAATCTCCTAATCACACACAGAAAAATCACATATAAATACGACCAACACATAAATCACGTATCTGCAAGACGAGATCATTTTTCGAGTTAGTTCGACTCCAAGACTGTAGGCGCCATGCAACTTTATATCTAATTATTTACTATACTAGCAATTATTTCTGCTTCTTTTGTTCATGCCATGACTCCATCAAGCTAGCTATCACATCAATGTGAAGATATCCCAGTCCATGATCTTGTGTTCAGGCTATTAGAAACATTTGCAGTTTAATGTAAGCATTGTCGACTTTAACATACGTAAGCAAACCTCGATGTGTACCTGAAAATGATGAATTTGCAATAGGGCAGTGAATCAAAGGAATGTCTGGGGCTGAAAACCACTCCAATGGCCACACAAACGGTGCATAGTCATGGTTTCCAAAGACACTAGCAAAGGGAATGCCCCTCGATCTTGTTGGAGATAGAGCTTGATCCCAGTACGAGCTTGCATTTGCTATTGGAATGTTATTTGCCGTAATGACATCGCCAAGATACACAACAAAATCTGCAACGCAATTCAATGTGTCTTGTCAGAATGTGGATCAGACAAACGACAGGTCCCTATTTTAAAGAGCTTCCTGGGCAAAGTATCAGGCAAGTCTGTCGCAAAACGCACGAATTAAAGCCCTGCACAAAACTTCGCAGGTTGGAAGCTGATTCACGGAAATAGCAGCAGCATGAGCTAAAATTTGAAGGTCTTAAGGCCTATGAATTATTAGCAGCGTCCTAATTTTTGTCAAAAGTTGAAAAATTTTTTCCTCCTCTCTCTCCTGATGGGTTATATCCTAAACAGAATCAGAACAATCACACAAATAATAGAAAAATCGACAACACGAGTTTATCCAGATTCACTCTAAAATAGGACTACGTCCTGCAAAAGGATTCCACTATGATATTTAGGTTTACAACCACAATCACTCGTCACAATGATTTCTCATACGAGTACGATATATAGAACTTAAAATGAGCCCAAAATCCAAGCTTATCTGAATCCTTTTAATCCCATAACAAACGAGTCAGCTTAAAACACAAGCCTGAAAGAAAAAACCCGATTTGCTCCGACATTCCGTCCGTTGGGGTCACATATCGTCGGTTCATATTTCGATTTCCCTGAGCTCACGTGGACGTGCTTGGTATAAGAAACAAGGTCTCCGAAGTATTCGCCAATTCTAACGTCTCCATCGTTTCCAACTTCAGTCAAGATCACCATCAACACGCACAAACCAAACCACAGGTCATTCGTGACCCACCACATAACGCCCTCTTCTTTGATATTCGAGCTCCTTACCACCCGCATTCAACTGTTTCGAGCTCACCCCCCCCCCCCCGCCCAGCACACTCGAATTCTCAAGGCACGAGTCCAATGAACTATCCTCGCAATTCCCAGGATCCGGGCGGTCCACGACACTCGCCGAATCACTGGCCGAGCCAAGCACGAAGCGAAACGCGCTACAAGATAAACGAAACCCAATCCGAACAAGCACTTACCAGGAACTTCATCGTCGAGCACGGTGGACATGACTTGGACGGAGTTGACGTCCTGGCGGGGCCCCCAATTCGTCCAGGCGTCCTCCCCGAAGTGCAAATCGGCGAACAGAGCGATCTTGAACGGCGACCCCTGCCTCGCCGGGAGGCGCTTCTCCGGCGACGCCCGGCACCTGAACTTCTCCTGGTAGTAGTCATCGGCACAGCCGGGCGCGCCGGGATCGGATCCAACCGCCGAAGGCGAGATCGGACGCTACATTATTTGTGAGTTTATACTTCTGTACGACAGTTAGTTGTCTATCAATAGATGAAGTGGAACTTTTTCCCTTTTTCATTTTTTTGCAAGTTACTGTTCTGTACTCTTTAGTTCAGTGGAGCTCCTTCTGTTTCTTATCAAGAAAAGAAATAAAATAAGTTATTTTGATTACTTTTGTTGGAAGATATGCCGAAGATTTGTGTCAGCTATCCCGATTACAATTGATATGCATAGTCAATCAATGATTGTAATTGATTGATAAGAATCAATCTAGGATTAGAATAGATATTTTTTTTCCTTTCTTTCTTCACGTTTTGTACTATATATACTTGACATTGTACATGAAGACAATACAATGAGAAGAAAAACAGTACAGAAAAACTTCTTCTTCTTCAACTTCTTTCATGGTATCAGAGCTTTCGGTTCTGAACTAGCTTCCGCCAAAATTCTTTCGAGTTGCCCTCGATAGCTCTCTAATTTCGTTGTTGCAAATCTCATCCGGCAAAACGAATTAGCGGTCCGAGTAGGAATTCGGATTACCTGCACATTAGATACACCATGCCAGAGAATCAGAACAAAAGGCCAACCACCAGTGAAAATCAAGAAACCATTCTACCCACAGGGGAGGAATCATAAAAAAACCTACCTCAGGATCAGACTTCAGATCAAGTTGATCCAACGCTCAATGAACGTGACTCTGTTCAGCATCCTCTGGCTCCAATGCAGACTCCAGGCTATGTCCAATGGCCAACGATGCAATGGATTCCAGTTCAAGGCCAATGGGCTATTGGGGCCAAATCAGCAAATGGGCCAACAAAGCCCGTTCGTAGAAGATGCAAATATCGGAGCCCAACCAAATGGGTCCGGATGGTCACCTTCGGATCACAGACTCGACTTGTATTCACCTGGTCAAGGGATGAATCCCTACCCAGGATTGCAACCTGGGTTTTACCCGTATGCATTTTCCACCGCCAGCGACCGTCCGGAACTCGGCGACCCATTGTACACATCAACAGCTGACGGACCAGAGTTGCGGCTCATTACCCAACAGTTATCTGGCCCCAACAACCACTCAGCTTGGTCGAGGGAGTTCCGACGAGCACTGCTCACAAAGGATAAAGACGGATTTCTCGACAGGACTGTCCCAATGCCGTCCGATGAGCATCTGGCGAGACATTGGAGAAAATGCAATCAACTAGTCCGAACGTGGATCGGAAATTGCATCACTCCTGAAGTCGCGGCCGGACTTCCCCTGACGGAGGATTCGAAGAAAATGTGGGAAAACATCAAGGAAATGTATGGAAAACTCGATCAAGTTAAAATATTTTCATTAACTCAAGCACTTTCGGATCTAAAGCAGGGAAACATGACCATTGCCGCATGTTTCAACGAACTATCAACCTCTGGAACGAGTTAGAGGCGATCGAGGAAAAACTCGAAGGACCGGAATCAACCCTACGATAGTATCAAGTGACGAAAGACAGAGAAAAGGTAACTAGATTTCTCTTGATTTTGAATGAATCGTACCTATCATTCCTGTCCCAGATCTTGGCCATGGAGCCCATGCCGACGCTTGGCCGAATCTACCAGCTCGCCGTCCAAGAGAAAAGCCAGCGCCTCGCCTCGTCGAAATATGTCAAGATCGGAGATGGAGTTGTGCTCGAAGCTCATGCAAATGCCCCGTAGAAAGGCACCATGAACAGACGACAAGGAGAGAGGCGAGGGGCGACGCTAGGTTTTCTGGAGGATGAAACAAAAGGCTTTAAAGGGAATGAAATGGATGGCTCAGATGGCATAACATGATCAGATGGCTCACAGAATGCTCCACCATCATCTGAATCGAACGGTCTTCAAGAAGCCATTACAAACCCCATCTTCAAGCCATCCAATAGCTCATATTCTGCCACGTCGTCAAAGAATAATTTTAAAGGCAAGGGAAAACTATATTGCGATTATTGTAAACATTCACATCACACAGTTGATACTTGCTGGAAATTACATGGCAAACCTAGAGAAAAAGGCAAAAGGGAATTTTCAACAGCTTATCAAGTTACTGGTCAAAGCACAGACAAAATTAATCAGCCAATTACCCATGATCAGTACCAGCAACTTATGAAGACCTTGAGGAAATTAGACTTTTCTGACAAAATGGGAAGTTTTTCAGGTACTTCTTATTGCTTGATGAATTCAATTTTCAATTATGCATGGATAATTGATTCAGATGCTAGTGACCACATTATCTGCGATAAAAGTTTTTTTTTTTCTGATATCAGTAAAGAATTAGCTATTCCGTCTCATTACAACTTCCAAATGGAAGTGTCATGTATGTCACGATGACTGGCACAGTAAAACTTAGCCCCCACATTATACTTCGGAATGTCCTTTATGTTCCGAATTTCCATTTCGATCTCATTTCTGTCTCAAGAGTTTGTGAAGAAAATTCTTGTCGAGTTCTCTTCAATTCTAATAATTGCTTCTTTCAGGCCCTTTCGACTGGCAAACTGATGGACTTGGGTAGCATCTCTCAAGGGCTATTTTTCTGGATCAATTTTCAGAGCAATTTCGATTTATCTTGTATTCAATTAAATAACCAATCATTGTGTAACAATGCTACTAATGATAAATTTTTACTTTCTCATCAAAGATTGGGCCGCAGTGCATCCTTTCCTTATCCTCAGTGCCATATTTGTCCTCTGGCAAAACAATCACGTGCACCTTTTCCAAACAGCAATACTCGTGCCAAGAGTGTTTTCTCATGGATTCATGCTGATATTTGGGGACTATATCACACTCCACATCGTGATGGCTCGTTTTTTTCTTACAATTGTGGACGATTACTCTCGAGCCACATGGGTTTTTCTCATACAATCTAAAGGTCAATTGCCTTTTCATCTGAAATCATTCTTTTCCCTATCAAAGAATCAATTTGGGAAGACTATTCAGCGTATTCGTACCGATAATGGAAGAGAATTCTTCAATAGTGAGTGTACATCTTTATTCTCCTCATGGAACCCTACATGAGAACTCATGCACTTACACTCCACAGCAAAATGGAATTGTTGAGCGAAAACACTACCATCTCTTAGAAGTTGCACGTGCTTTGAAATTTCAAGCTTCCATTCCCGAAACTTTTTGGGGAGATTGTGTGGTCACACCAGCTTACTTGATCAATCGCATGCCAACTCGTGTTCTTGACAGACGGACTCCATTTGAATTACTCTATGGGAAGAAACCGGATCTTCATCTTTTGAGAGTAGTCGGTTGCTTATGTTATGTCACCACAGTGGGCCCTCGTGACAAAATGGGCCATCCTGCCCGTCGATGCATATTCATCGGATATCCAAGTCTCCAAAAAGGATATTGTGTTTTTGAACCATCCACAGGTGATTTCTTTGTGAGCAGTGACGTTATTTTTCATGACAACATATTTCCTTTTCAAGATGAGGCATCTTCATATGAACATTTTGGCACGACGACAACTTCTCAAGGTTTCTATCGGAAGAGGATTTATCTTGTGATCAACAAAATATTATTGTTGCATCTCCAGAAGTTCCGGCCACACCATCACCTCCAACGATTGACGAGATTTCTGCATCCACATCGACATTGGAGCATTCAATTGAACATTCTGCCATGCCAACCGAAGATAATTAAAACTCTTCCTCAATGGGGTCTCCTTTAGCACCAACTAATACTGATGAGTCATCTTTTGAGCCTCAAGGTAATCCACCACGACGCTCCGGCCGTATTACTCGTCCACTCAACTGGACTAAAGATTATGTTTGTACAGTCTTGAATTCATCAGGTACTCATTATCCTATTTCCTCCTATATTTCATTTCATCGGCTATCGTCAGATCATGTGTTGTATTAGCCGCATATCCGAGGAACAAAAACCATCTTGTTATAGTGAGGCAGTTACTGATCCACGGTGGCAAAAGGCTATGGAAGCAGAGTTACATGCCTTGATAGAAAACCAGACATGGGATATCGTACCACTTCCCTCTCATTGCAAACCGATTGGTTGCAAATGGGTGTACAAGATTAAATATAAAGCAGATGGCTCCGTTAAAGGATACAAGGCTCGATTAGTGGCTAAAGGTTTCACGCAACGAGAAGGTTTTGATTACCATGAGACATTCTCCCTAGTGGCGAAGGACGTTACAGTTCGTTCTTTCTTATCAATTGCTGCTATTCGTGATTGGCCATTACATCAAATGGATGTTCATAATACATTCCTTCATGGTGATTTGGATGAAGAAATTTATATGGATCTCCTGCCGGGTTTACGGAGACACAGGGAGTCTAGAGTGTGTCGTCTCCGCAAATCCCTTTATGGTTTCAAACAAGCTTTCCGACAGTGGTACGCTAAATTTACCAACGCGCTTACAACTACAGGATTCAAACAGTCCAGACATGATTATGCTTTATTCGCATGGATGAAAGGTATGTCATCCATTTATTTAATGATATATGTTGATGATATACTCATTATGGGAAGCGATGAATATGCTATCAAGCATCTTCAAGAATACTTGCATTCCGCTTTTCATATTAAAGACCTGGGATCACCAAAATATTTTCTTGGAATTGAGATTGCCCGATCAGAACAAGGAATCTCCCTTAGCCAACGAAAATTTGTACTGGAAATTATATCAGAAGCAGGTTTATCAGGATGCAAACCAGCTGTTATTTCCATCGAGCAGAATGCCAAATTGACCTCGGTTGATTATGATGCGGGCTTATCATCTCCAGATAATGATCCATTACTCAAAGACCCGGCAAGCTATCAAAGACTTGTCGAAAAGCTTATCTATCTCACTATGACCAGACCAGACATATGCTATGCAGTACAGACACTTAGTCAATTCATGCATAGTCCAAAATAATCCCATATGAATGCTGCATTAAAGGTTGTAAAGTACTTGAAGAAATGCCCTGGACTCGGGATACTTCTTTCTCGAAAATGTAACATGGAGATGACAGCTTACTATGAGACAGATTATGCGACTTGTCCGATGAGCCAAAGGTCCATCACCGGTTTTTGTCTTAAACTTGGAGAATCGTTACTTTCATGGAAAACAAAGAAGGAATCCACTGTATCCTTATCATCTGCTGAAGCTGAGTATCGAGCTATGGCTAAAACTGTTTGTGAGATAGTATGGTTACGAGGCCTTCTTCTAGACCTTGGGGTACAACTTAAAGGACCAACCCTACTATTTTGTGACAACGATGCGGCACTCAAACTTGCAACGAATCCTATAGTACATGAAAGAACGAAGCACATAGAAGTTGATTGCCATTTCACTCGAGATAAGATCCAAGAAGGGATAATCGAGACAAGAGGAATCAGGACCAAAGAACAACCTACGGATATCTTCACCAAGCCCTTGTGTCAAAGACAACACGATATCTATTGACCAAGCTGAGCGTCTTGGACATATACAAGCCGTTAGATTGAGGGGGAGTGTTGAAAGATATGCCGAAGATTTGTGTCAGCTATCCCGATTACAATTGATATGCATAATCAATAATGATTGTAATTGATTGATAAGAATCAATCTAGGATTAGAATAGATATTTTCTTTCCTTTCTTTCTTCACGTTTTGTACTATATATACTTGACATTGTACATGAAGACAATACAATGAGAAGAAAAACAGTACAGAAAAACTTCTTCTTCTTCAACTTCTTTCAACTTTCTGATAAAAATATGTGTAGTTGCCTTCTTCATTTGTCTTGATGTATATGCTCTTCCTCGATTTCAAAATTTTAGAGAGAGTGAAAGGCAATTAAAGGACAGGACAAGATGTCCCCTTAATCAATGGTACAAGTTCATTTGTCTAGATAGGATCACTTTGTTAACTATCCCTGATGCTGATATATATCCATGACAAGATTGATGACACTTGATTAGTAAGACCCGAATGCAATGACGCTAATCACGGCGCTTGAACCGGTATGTCATTGGACCACAAGGCTCGAATTTCAACCTTAGAATTCATTAATCTAGGTCCAATTTCGATAGCAAGACGAATCCCGGTCCCAGTATGATTTTACGGCTGTTGACTATTGTGGAAGGCCTAAAATTCCTACCATACAAATAACAATATCTACAGGGAATCAGCGGAGTGGGTGAATGGTTGAATAGGTTGTTTGATGAGGTCTATTCATGAAGATAAGTTCTCTTGGTTCAAGCAAAACTTGGGAAACTATAAATACACCCGTGACTCCTTGAGTCGTGACAAAGTGGAAAACCCCTTCTAAGAGTATAATATGGAAAAGTCTAATATTATTTTAAAATGTTATGGGTTAGATGGCTTTAAGATTTTTATTCTTTTTTTGTCAACATTATGAATTTGAGATGCTCAATATGAATGTGTTTTCATATTCTAACAATTTATAAAAAAGAGATAAGTGTACTGGAAACCCTAAAATTTATTACCAAAGGTGCAATTGAGTCCTAAAATTTTCAAAAAGTGCAATCTAGTATCAAAACTTGTTATGAAAGTGCAATCGAGTCCAAAAACTTTTAAAAAGTTCAATCAAGTCCTAAAACCTGTCAAATTAGTTCAATCAAGTCCTTCCGTTGATTATAATTTTTGAAAGTTTTAGGACTTGATTGCATTTTCACGAATAGTTTTAGGATTTGATTGTACATTTTGAAAGTTTTAGGACTTGATTACATTTTCGTAATAAGTTTTAAGACTTGATTGCATATTTTGAAAATTTAAAGACTCAATTGCATTTTCGTGACAAGTTTTAAGACTTTCAATGCACTTGTTCCTATAAGAAAAGCGAAAAGTTAACCACAACAAACACCTCGAGTACAAGGAGCCTGATAGAGTTATCCTTTTGTCGTGGGTATGCACACGTGTGAAGAGAGTGCGAGCGCATTATTTAGAGAGTTTTACAACCGTTACGGAATTCGGTTTTCACATGCAATTGTAAGGATAAGCTCGTTACTGTAGCCTGACTACTGTGTAAGCGTGCACGAAACCGAAGGGCTGCCATGTCCCGAGGGAAACATGATTTCTTGATTAGTGTTGTTACTAGCAACGTGTTTTTTTTTCCCATTCGTGGAAAAATGTCCTGATTTCTAGCACTGGCCTCCGCCAACTTTTCGAAGTCCTAACGATTTTCATGCCACGATAGCTTGGAGTTCCAGTCGGTAGTAGACCTCGTGGGACTTCGAATTAGTCGTAGTCGCTGGAGGGGAAAATTCCATTAGCCTTTACAGATGGAGATCACTCCAAAGATGTCTCCATTGGGATTGCGTACTGGACCTGGCAGACCATGAAGTCTTGATCACATGGATGAGAGAGAGAGAGAGAGATATGTCTTCATTTGGGGTGCGCACTTGACCTGGCAAATGATCAAGTCTTGATCAGATGGACGTGGCGAGGAGAAGGAGAGAGGGAGACTGCTTAGTCTTCACGTGTCATTACTTAGAAATCTGCACAAGTAGTGATACAATGCACATCTCCCTCTGTAAAAAGGATGGACGTGGCGAGGAGAAGGAGAGAGGGAGACTGCTTAGTCTTCACGTGTCATTACTTAGAAATCTGCACAAGTAGTGATACAATGCACATCTCCCTCTATAAAAAGGAGCCTCTTCCGAGATTGCAAACTGCAACTTTCTCGCTCCGTCTCAAATGGCTTCATTCACATCTTCCATATTCTCTGTCATGCTAACACTGGCTCTTTTAGCAGCTAGTTTTGATACAACAGGCTCGTCTCTCTCTCTCTCTCTCTCTCTCTCTCTCTCTCTCTCTCTCTCTCTGGAAAGATCATCCAATGATTTCATTTCGTCAGTAAGATAATGAATATAATCTTTTTTACTTCTTAATAGACTATAATGTCTACTCATTCGTATCACGTGATCCTTCGTGCGTGTTCTCGTGCTGTGTTTTCTCCTTCCACAACTAGGATCTCCGAGGTAGCTAGTTGAGTTATATAAGCAAGTTGAGACTCGCATTCATGGTGACATATAGAGATTACACCGACCTGTCCTCTCGGTTGAGCAATTACAATGGGAAGTAATGCATGGCATCTTTCTTTGTGGTGATAGATTTACGTGCTGATTATGTTATGCATAGAATGGAGCCGAACCAGCCCGCGGACGTATCTTGTGGCCCTGAAATGGATTCTCATCAAAGCTGATGATTGTAATCTATGCATCACTAATGCTGATAAATCCAGTTCAAATATCAAAGATGCACTGAATGGAATGGTATATAGATGGGCGGTTTACTATTCTACCCTTAGCCCAAATGAAGAAAATTTACGGAAGAATTTCTATAAATCATGTAATATACAAGGGAAAATCTGTGCCCTCTCAAAAAAGTAGCCTTACCAAAATATTTGAATTTTTTTTTGGTCGGAAAAACTATTTGAATTGACCATGCCTGAAGTCATAGCTGGTAAGGTCACAAAACTAAGCTTCATTTGTATTAGAAGTACAAGATCTTAAACCTGCTTTGACAGTACGAAAGACCACTTATCCTTTCAACGACTTTCATTAAACTAACGATGTTAGATCTTGCAAGCTTTTCTTTCACATAGTAAGAAGAGTCTAGAATTACGCTGAAGCAATAACTCTTCTGTCCATTCCATGCAGGTGCTCAAATAGGGGTTTGCTATGGAATGCTCGGCAGCAACTTGCCTTCGCGGCCAGACGTGGTTGCGCTCTACAAACAGCGTAATATCCGCAGGATGCGGCTCTATGGCCCGGACCAGCCTGCTCTCCAAGCCCTTAGAGGCACCAACATTGAGCTCATGCTGGGCCTTCCCAATGAGGACCTCCAAAGGATTGCCTCTAGCCAAGCCAATGCAAACACTTGGGTCCAAAACAATGTGAAGAACTATGGCAATGTCAAGTTCAGGTACATAGCAGTTGGCAATGAAGTGCAGCCTTCTTCTCAAAATGCCCAGTATCTCGTCCCCGCCATGCGAAACATCCAGACTGCCATCTCGAACGCCGGACTCGGGGCCCAGATCAAGGTTTCCACAGCTGTGGACACGATCATCTTAGGAGAATCGTCTCCTCCATCGAAGGGCACACTTAAGTCCAATCACAGACCGCTTCTAGATCCTATAATCCAATTCCTAGTCAACAACAAGTCCCCTTTGCTTGTCAACATTTATCCGTACTTCAGCTATGCGAACAATCCCCAGGAACGCCTCGACTATGCTCTGTTCACGGCGAACTCGGTCGTGGTGCAAGATGGACCACTTGGGTACCGGAACTTGTTTGACGCAATTCTCGATGCTGTTTACTCTGCACTGGAGAAAGCCGGTGGGGGGTCCCTAGAAGTGGTTGTGTCGGAGAGCGGTTGGCCATCTGCTGGCGGGAAGGCAACGTCCATTGACAACGCGAGAATCTACAACTCGAATTTGATTAAGCACGTGAAGCAAGGGACTCCCAAGAAGCCTGGAAAGCCGATCGAAACTTACATATTTTCTATGTTCGACGAGGACCGGAAGACCCCGGAGCTTGAGAAACATTGGGGGCTCTTTTTCCCCAATAGACAGCCAAAATACCCTATTCATTTCAACTGATGGGTACACACCGACTTGTATTAAGGAATAAGGGCACACCTATCGTGAGCTCAATGATGTTAAAATAAGAGAGTTGCTGCAGTATGTAACATGCGGAAACAGGAAAGAAGAGAAAATGACAATCGCAATAAATCACGAAAGTCTCACATAATTCTTCCTCTAACGCATGTGACAAAGTGCTCATTTTGAGTATTTAGTTAAGAAAGTATATCCTCGACACCCATCACACATGATCAACTATTAGTTAAACAGGTGAATGTTCATAATCATAAACTTTGATATTAATGGATTCCAACCTCCAAAAACATAATTTGATAACCGTAACGTAGGTATAACGCACAACATCTTGTTTCAGGACGACCCTCTATTACAAGACAAAGAATAGTGGTCGATCTGTGGCTGCATGGAAACTTAGTTTGATATTAGGAGTCCACACTCCACAGCGCAGCGGGCTCGATTTTTTCTCTATAAGAGCTAGACACATTTGTACATGAGATCACTGTCCTTTATCATATGGCTTTTTTTTTTTCACTGTACATCGAACACTTTTAAGAACTCAAATCGACTTTACTGTGTACGTCGTGATTCTCCATCCTTATCCAAGACTTGATAGAGAAAGGGTGTTGATTTATCTCAATTATTCTCGCGCCTCTAGCCCGATTGCCATAGCCACCATACCGAGTATGCCTGGCAAAGCATAGCCACAGCTTCTTGTAGGGGCAGCACCTGTCCAATCCATGGTTGTGTCCAACAAATACTGCCTGCCATCGTGACAAAAAATTACACGTTTACTCATATCAGATTGAAATAACGAATGTTTATCTAAGATTCAAGTATCTCAAACTTAATGCATGAAAAGTGGCGGCATATGCTTCCACCGGGTGTAAAAGAAGTTTGACAAGCAAGTTTCTCTTTTTCTTAAGAAAGCACTCAAGACCAAACCGGAGCAACTTGTGTATAGCCACATGCATTTATATCTGGAGCAAGAATGTGCAGACCGGGAAAAAAAATGCAAAGAAGAAACCAGGCAAGTCTTGGAAAGAGGTTGAAGCATTTAGCGTTGCCGGTTTTTTTTTTTTTTTTGTGTTTTCAATGCCTGTCTTGCTTAAAGATAATACTTGCATGTTAACAAAGCCTAAAAACCAAGGTGATAAAAGCAGCTCAGCAGATGATCGTCAAAGTATCAATGAACAAACCAATTTGTGGCATTAATTACCTTGACAGAAGGCCGCTTTTCAAGAATTTCCATGATCCCTGCTTCAGCTTCTTGAGAAGCAACTGTCCCCTTGTTGATCGAGCCCACACAAGGCTTACGTACACCGATCCATGGAGCCACCTTTTCGTAAGCTTTACTAGGTATATGCCAAAATATCAACTCGGGTACCCTGTGCCACGTGATAAATTGTTTTTCACAAGAAAACTGTAGAAAGAGTTTATACAAATTCTACCCAACATCTAATTGCTTACTTGTTATACAGTTTCTCCATCTTTTTATCAAGAAAAAGGGAAAAAAATTTCTTTGCAACAGAAATATGATTATCAATGTTCGCGATTGCTTCTTCCTGGAAACCAGGGAAAGTTAACTGGATAAGTTCAGTTTATGAGTAACAAAAATAGGTGCATACGAAATAAATAAAAGTTCTACCATCATTTCTTTGTACCTTGAATCTGGGTTGATCTGTAGAGATCGATTATTGAACCATTCAGATTGGGCTTTTGATATTACTTCTGAATAGGATCCACCGCCAGAATCGAGAAAGTAAAGGTACGCTACAGGGGACTGAGGATTATCCGTTGTCGAGATCTGAAGGACGTAATTGGGTATGCTTGGCCAAAGATGCTCTGGACCCTTACTAGAATAGGACAGTGCATTCTGCTCTATCTCATTCTTCATGAGCTACAAACGCCGTGTTCCTCTGAAGCTGCAATCTCCTAATCACACACGGAAAAATCATGTATAAATATGACCAGCACATAAATCACGTATTTGCAAGAGGAGATCATTTTTCAAGTTAATTCGACTCCAAGACCGTAGGCGCCGTGCAACTTTATATCTAATTATTTACTACACTAGCAATTCTTTCTGCTTCTTTTGTTCATGCAATGACTCCATCAAGCTAGCTATCGCATCGATGTGAAGATATGCTAGTCCATGATCTTGCGTTCAGGCTATTAGAAACATTTGAAGTTTAATGTAAACATTGTCATCTTTAACATACGTAAGCAAACCTCGATGTTTACCTGAAAATGATGAATTTGCAACAGGGCAGTGAATCAAAGGAATGCCTGGGGCTGAAAACCACTCCAGTGGCCACACAAACGGTGCATCATCATGGTTTCCAAAGACACTAGCAAAAGGAATGCCCCTCGATCTTGTTGGAGATAGAGCTTGATCCCAGTACGAGCTTGCATTTGCTGTCGGAATGTTATTTGCCGCTATGACATCTCCAAGATACACAACAAAGTCTGCAACGCAATTCAATGTGTCTTGTCAGAATGTGGATCAGACAAACGACAGGTCCCTAATTTAAAGAGCTTCCGGGGCAACGTATCAGGCAAGTCCGTCGCAAAACGCATGAATTAAAGCCCTGCACAAAACTTAGCAGGTTGGAAGTGTTAGTGGTCTGCCCTAAGAATTAATCAAGGTTGATACTCTAATAGTAGTTGTGGATTAGGTTGTGTCGGAAAACTGATCTTCACTATACTTAGGTAGTCATAATGTCTTGCTAGAGACCGCTTATGACTTGTGGGCCAAAAGAGTTTTGGGCACACTGCTAATGTTTAGTGAACCTACAGGGTCGCACACAATAGCGAACGGACTTAATATTTTCTATGCGCCCTGATCTACTTAAGAAGTAGATTTTAATTTATTCTCCTATTTAAATTATTTATGTGGTCGTGTGCGTTATGAGATAACGATTAAACGTACGATTAAAGGTGGATGGTTTGGCGGGCCCAAATAGCCCGGCCCACTTCTTTTAATTTCGCCAGATAATGAGGCTGTATAAATAGATAGAGAATCGTTCTCTATCTAGGGTTTTTCGATAGAGTATCGAAAATCAAAAGGAACTTCAAGATCTTTCGCTAGCACGTGGGTCATTGGAGAATTTCGTTCGTGCGTGTGGATACCGATACAGGCGCAATACTTGGGACGCTCATCCAGACACAATCAGTTGCTTATTTATTTTCGATTTGCAAAAGGTACATATCGAAATTCCTTTTCGATTTCAATATACGCATGGATCTTGTCTAGGTTCTATATTCCGCTGCGTTGTTACTGTTAACGAACCTTACAGGAAGCTGATTCACGGAAATAGCAGCGGCAAGAGCTAAAATTTGACTATCTTAAGGCCTATGAATTATTAGCAGCGTCCTAATTTTTGTCAAAAGTGGAAAAATTTTTGCCGTCTATCTCTATTATTTCCAACTTCAGTCCAGATCACCATTAACGCGCATCAACCGCAGGTCTAGGTCATTCGCCATTCACCCAGTGATGCCCTCTTCTTCGATATTCGATCTCTTTACGACCCGCATTCTACTGTTTCGAGCTCGCCCACCACAGCACACTCAAATTCTCAAAGCACGAGTCCATTGAGCTATCCTTGCAATTCCCCGGATCTGGGCTGTCCACTACACTCGCCGAATCACTGGCCGAGCCAAGCACGAAGCGAAACGCGCTACAAGATAAACGAAACCCAATCCGAACAAGCACTTACTAGGAACTTCATCGTCGAGCGCGGTGGACATGACCTGGACGGAGTTGACGTCCTGGCGGGGCCCCCAGTCCGTCCACGCGTCCTCCCCGAAGCGCAAATCGGCCAACAGGGCGATCTTGAACGGCGACCCCTGCCTCGCCGGGAGGCGCTTCTCCGGCGACGCCCGGCGCCTGAACTTCTCCTGGTAGTAGTCGCCGGCACAGCCGCGCGCGCCGGGATTGGATCCGACCGCCGAAGGCGAGATCGGACGCAGGTTCAGGAATAGCAGAAAATGCGAAGGAGAGGATCAAGGCTCGAGCTGCCGGCGGCGATACGGCCATTGGGTCATCGGAGAGAGGAGAGAAGCAGAGCTCCCGGCGAGCGGCGATCGTCGACGTAATGTTCAGGGGGGAAGTGTAATAGAGAATCGCCGTTCCTTAGATGCTCACGTACGAAAAAACCGAACATGCGAAACCTTTTAGGAGTATCTAAGCTTAGATGTTCAGCTCTTTTTGCTTTTTTTAGGGTGCGCATGAGAACGTTTCTGTGCCCGGGAACTATTTCTGAACAGAAATGATTTTTTTTTATTCTGTGCTCGGAAATAATTTCTGAGTATTTGAAGGCGTTTGATAAACTGTCCAAAATTTCTATTTCTAGAGTAGAAAAGAATAGAAATGCGTTTGGTAACTACACGAAATTTTTGTTCCCAAATAATATTTTAATAATATTTTGAATTATATTTTTTTTTCTTTATATTAATTTTCTTCTTTGGCCATGGCCGGCGCCGGCGACCGGCGGCCGGCCACAGCCCAGGGCCGGCGAGGGCGAGGGCTGGACCCTCGCCGCCTGGGCGAGGCCGCCTCGCCCAGATCGGGCGAGGCCGAGCCTCGCCGTCGGTCGCGACGGCGAGGTCGGCCTCGCCCAGAGACGGCGAGGCTCGGCCTCGCCAGATCTGGGCGAGGCCGAGCCTCGCCGTCTCTGGGCGAGGCCGACCTCGCCGTCGCGACCCACGGCGAGGCTCGGCCTCGCCCAGGCGGCGAGGGTCCAGCCCTTGCCCTCGCCGGCGAGGGCCGTGACGCCCTCGCCGGCCCTGGGCTGTGGCCGGCCGCCGGTCGCCGGCGACCGTTCATGGCCAAAGAAGAACACAAAAATAAGAAAAGAAAAAAAGAAAAAGAAGAAAAAAAACTGATTCTCAAAATTGTGCCGAGAAACAAGAAGCAACTTTTTTTACTTCTTGTTTCTCTTCCAAAACTGTTTCTCGGCACAAATTTTTGCAAAAATGTGCCCGGGAACAAAAAATTTACCAAACGCATTTCTGTTCCCAAACTATTTCTGGGAACAAAAAGAACAGAAATTTTTACTATTTGGCACGTTACCAAACGGGCCCTTAATGTCCTCTGTTGTCGTTTCGTCCTAGGATGTTAAAGCCTAAGGATTTTCATTATTGCGGTCCCATTCATCATCACGCCCAATCACTTTCATTAGAAGGTCTCCTTTTATTAGTGTTCTAGCAGAAAACGACCGATTCGGGATTTATTTCCACGATACTTTCTCTGACTCTTTCATGCTCTTTCTCTTTCTCTATTTTTTAATGAAATCTTTATGAATGTGCTTGAATCGTCCTGTTCACGCGCATCAGGTGTACAAATATGGAGTTTGCTACTTTCGAACCGATCAACTTGATTGCACATGCGATGTCTTTCGTAGTTGTCGAGCCTCGTGCGGGATTCTACATCACGCTGATCCGACGACGGCTTGATGTTTCTTTAGATTCACACGAGAGTCGGGTGCACGCGAACGTTGCTTCCTCCGTGGGCCTGATCTGACCGCGACAGGCCCGTACGAGCCGGGTCTGCCCATTGGCCTGGCCCGAGAGACAACTCGGCAATTGTTGCTCAATTCGTGGGCCTGATCCGACCACGACGGGCCCCTACAAGCCGGATCTACATGTTCGTTTTGAGTAGATAAGAGTTTATCTGACCCGAGCACCCCCACCATTGGCCCGGCCCGGCCCGAATGATAACTTCGCATGGAATGCTCAGCCCGAGCCCGCCATCTGATGATCCCTCGCAGAAGCGCAGAGAGCCCAAGCTGGTATGCGCTCGAGCCTCGAGGCGTCAGAGGTCGGAGAGCTCCGTCGTTCTCGTTCTCGTTCTTTTGCACTGCACTGCGCTCTCAGCGCACTCCAAACGATCGAGAGGAAGCTTCAGGTGACAATCTTTCCAGGTTCTCTCCCTCTCTCACCTCACGTAGCAGGGCATTTTGTTGCTGCGCGAGGATTTCCTGAACCTTCGTGCGTTCCTCCCCTGTGCAGTTTCTACTTCCTCCTCCCCGATTTGCTCTTGAAAATGATGGGTCTTGGGTGGCTGAATCTCTTATCAGCTTCCGTCTCATTGTTAAGGGGTCGTCTGTTTCGCTTTGGTTCTGCTTGATTTGTGGTTTTCTTTTCACTAGCAACGCGCGCCTGGAGTGTTGATTCGAGTTGGCCCGGTATCGAGTCGATTGCCTAGCGTTCTTGAATTCGGTACGGCCGTTCAAGAAACCATTGAAGCAGCTTTTGTGTGTTTTTGTTTTCCTCTCCGGTTGTGATGAGCGCCTCGTTTTGAACCTTGTCTTGTCAGCTGTCATGGGTGTTGAAGAGGATCTCGAAGATTTGAATGCCCTCGCGGAGTCTACTGATGCCGCTGTGGATAGTCAGGATCTGGCTTCTGCCGTCGATGGCGTTAGCCTTCAACCCACCCTGCCCAGCCTTCCGCCCGCAATCCCGCCTCCCGCTGCGCCTCCGATTGCTCCTGTTCCTGCAGTTCCTCCGGTCCTTCGACCTCTGGCGCCTCTGCCCATCCGCCCTCCCGTTTTCAGGCCTCCTGCACCCAAGAAAGAAGAGGCTGGAAGTAGTAGCGGCTCGGACTCTGACGATGATGACGCGGGGCGTGCAGGCGCTGTTCCTGGGTCGACCGTGGAGTATGAGATTACAGAAGAGAGCAGGCTGGTGCGGGAGCGGCATGAAAAGGCAATGCAAGATCTGATGATGAAGAGGCGGGGTGCTTCTCTGGCGGTGCCCACTAATGATAAGGCTGTGCGTGCCCGTCTTCGCCGGCTTGGAGAACCTATGACCCTCTTTGGGGAAAGAGAAATGGAAAGGCGGGACCGGCTGCGAATGCTTATGGCTAAATTAGATACTGAAGGACAGCTCGAGAAGCTCATGAGAGACCATGAGGATGAGGAGGCTGCTGCTTCCGCTGCACCGGAGGATGTCGAGGAAGAGATGCTTCAGTATCCATTCTATACTGAACGTTCTAAAACTCTTTTGGATGCTAGAATAGATATTGCAAAATTTTCGATCGCCAGGGCTGCACTGCGTCTTGAACGTGCAAGAAGGAGAAGGGACGGCCCCGATGAGGATGTGGATGCAGAGATAGATTGGGCATTGAAAAAGGCAGAGAGCTTGTCCTTGCATTGCAGTGAGATTGGTGATGATCGACCACTGTCAGGCTGCTCTTTCTCCCACGATGGAAAGCTGCTTGCCACATGGTAATTTACTTATCTTCTCCTTGATGCACGCGTGTTAGAGTGCATAAGTATCCCTGTTCATTTACTTAATGGATTTCAATGGGCCTATATATATAATCTCCCTCTAGTAGTTGCATTTACTCATTTGTTGGAAGTAGAGGATTTTTCTCAAATTAATGCTATGTACTTTATCCACGGGATCAGTATTATTTATTAATATGTTTTGGCAGTGCAAATTTCTATGAATTAATTGATGGAGCATGTAGCGTCCTCTATCATGTTTTTGTTAGGCTCTCAAAATTTGGAAGGGAGCAGAAGTATGACAGGATTTGCTCATTAGGATATTGTTCTGATTTGTAGGTGTTAGAGTAATTAAATATTAAACTATGCCTTCATCTAACAGCTTAAGTTTTTAAAACAGTTGGTGATGGTTCTACCAAAATCTCACATGGTATCAGAGCTGGTAGTCCTGAGTTTCAATCTTTCCAGGCCCCATTTGTCTCCCCAATTAAATATGCCCATGCTTAGTACTAGGCAAAAAGACCAAATTAAGCATGGAGGAGAGTGTTAAAGTAATTAAATATTAAACTACGCCTTCATCTAACAGTTTAAATTTTTAGAACAGTTGGCAGTGGTCCTACCAAAATCTCACGATAAGGAAAGCTAATCTATTTGAATATTTGTGTGAATGATTATGTAAACAAGATCATGAAGATGGTTTTTTTTTTTCCTTAACTGTATTTATGAGAATGTTTGGACTTTCATTGTGTTGTTTTTATTAGTTGACGGAATTCAGTTTCTAACTTAAGATTGTTTGTACAGAGAATTTTCTTGCACTATGATTTTCCAATAGTATGTATCTCTAATTATCTGTTTGACATTTACTTTTGGGCGGCAATTTCACTGGCCAACTGGTCTTCGGGTTTGCGAGGAAGTGGTGAAAAATAAGTTGGCACCCGCTAAGAAGAAAGCTGAACTAGGAATCATGTTTGGAAAGGGTTTTTGCTTGGGATCTGAGGTCTTAGAATTGGCCTGTGATCATGGGATTATGTGGAAAGAAGGATCCACACACATCATATACGGGAAGGTTTTCTGTGCTAAACATGAAGCGGAAGAATATCTGGCTCAAAATGATGGGGTCCTTCAAAAGATAATCATGATATTGAGGAGTCATCTGCTTGAAAATGAAGAGTGATGACACTAGGTCCTTGGTTGGATGAGGATGACATGTCCTTAGGCGATTGAGCTTTCCTGGACAACCTGCCTAATGCCTTTCTGTTCTTGGTGGTTGAAGCTGGTTGACATTGAATGACAAGATATGATCTCATTGAACTGTAGCATTTTTGTGTGCTCGCATATGCACGGATTCTTATAAAATGGGCGTGTCAAAGATCGGCTCCAAAAAGTGAAGCTGATTTGTTGTGAGGCGCCCTTTTATATTAACATCCTGGGGAGGAGTGGATATTCATCTCCATGGCTTGTGGATTGCCCACCAATCAGGATATTGCCGAGGCAATGTGATTCTAGCAACTATCTAATTGCCGCTGGTATATTAAGGTAACTTTTTCGTTGTAAATTGGTCTAGAGCATCTGGCGCTGCATTATTTGTGAGTTTATACTTCTGCACGACAGTTAGTTGTCTATCAGTAGATGAAGTGGAACTTTTTCCCTTTTTCATTTTTTTGCAAGTTACTGTTCTGTACTCTTTAGTTCAGTGGAGCTCCTTCTGTTTCTTATCAAGAAAAGAAATAAAATAAGTTATTTTGATTACTTTTGTTGGAAGATATGCCGAAAATTTGTGTCAGCTATCCGGATTACAATTGACATGCATAATCAATCAATGATTGTAATTGATTGATAAGAATCAATCTAGGATTAGAATAGATATTTTTTTTCCTTTCTTTCTTCACGTTTTGTACTATATATACTTGACATTGTACATGAAGACAATACAATGAGAAGAAAAACAGTACAGAAAAACTTCTTCTTCGACTTCTTTCATGGTATCAGAGCTTTTGGTTCTGAACTAGCTTCCGCCAAAATTCTTTCGAGTTGCCCTCGATAGCTCTCTAATTTCGTTGTTGCAAATCTCATCTGGCAAAACGAATTAGCGGTCCGAGTAGGAATTCGGATTACCTGCACATTAGATACACCATGCCAGAGAATCAGAACAAAAGGCTAACCACCAGTGAAAATCAAGAAACCATTCTACCCACAGGGGAGGAATCATAAAAAAACCTACCTCAGGATCAGACTTCAGACCAAGTTGATCCAACGCTCAATGAACGTGACTCTGTTCAATATCCTTCGGCTCCAATGCAGACTCCAGGCTATGTCCAATGGCCAACGATGCAATGGATTCCAGTTCAAGGCCAATGGGTTGTTGGGCCAAATCAGCAAATGGGCCAACAAGGCCCGTTCGTAGAAGATGGAGCCCAACCAAATGGGTCCGGATGGTCACCTTCGGATCACAGACCCGACTTGTATTCACCTGGTCAAGGGATGAATCCCTACCCAGGATTGCAACCTGGGTTTTACCCGTATGCATTTTCCACCGCCAGCGACCGTCCGGAACTCGGCGACCCATTGTACACATCAACAGCTGACGGACCAGAGTTGCGGCTCATTACCCAACAGTTATCTGGCCCCAACAACCACTCAGCTTGGTCGAGGGAGTTCCGACGAGCACTAGTCACCAAGGATAAAGACGGATTTCTCGACAGGACTGTCCCAATGCCATCCGACGAGCATTTGGCGAGACATTGGAGAAAATGCAATCAACTAGTTCGAACGTGGATCGGAAATTGCATCACTCCTGAAGTCGCGGCCGGACTTCCCCTGACGGATGATTCGAAGAAAATGTGGGAAAACATCAAGGAAATGTATGGAAAACTCGATCGAGTTAAAATTTTTTCATTAACTCAAGCACTTTCGGATCTAAAGCAGGGAAACATGACCATTGCCGCATGTTTCAACGAACTATCAACCCTCTGGAACGAATTAGAGGCGGTTGAGGAAAAACTCGAAGGACCGGAATCAACCCTACGATAGTATCAAGCGATGAAAGACACAGAAAAGGTAACTAGATTTCTCTTGATTTTGAATGAATTGTACCTATCATTCCTGTCCCAGATCTTGGCCATGGAGCCCATGCCGACGCTTGGCCGAATCTACCAGCTTGCCGTCCAAGAGGAAAGCCAGCGCCTCACCTCGTCGGAATATGTCAAGATCGGAGATGGAGTTGTGCTCGAAGCTCATGCAAATGCCCCGTAGAAAGGCACCATGAACAGACGACAAGGAGAGAGGCGAGGGGCGACGCTAGGTTTTCTGGAGGATGAAACAAAAGGCTTTAAAGGGAATGAAATGGATGGCTCAGATGGCATAACATGATCAGATGGCTCACAGAATGCTCCACCATCATCTAAATCGAACGGTCTTCAAGAAGCCATTACAAACCCCATCTTCAAGCCATCCAATGGCTCATATTCTGCCACGTCGTTAAAGAATAATTTTAAAGGCAACGGAAAACTATATTGCGATTATTGTAAACTTTCACATCACACAGTTGATACTTGCTGGAAATTATATGGCATACCTAGAGAAAAAGGCAAAAGGGCATTTTCAACAGCTTATCAAGTTACTGGTCAAAGCACAGACAAAATTAATCAGCCAATTACCCATGATCAGTACCAGCAACTTATGAAAACCTTGAGGAAATTAGACTTTTCTGACAAAATGGGAAGTTTTTCAGGTACTTCTTATTGCTTGATGAATTCAATTTTCAATGATGCATGGATAATTGATTCAGGTGCTAGTGACCACATTATCTGCGATAAAAGTTTTTTTTTTTTTTCTGATATCAGTAAAGAATTAGCTATTCCGTCTCATTACAACTTCCAAATGGAAGTGTCATGTATGTCACGATGACTGGCACAGTAAAACTTAGCCCCCACATTATACTTCGGAATGTCCTTTATGTTCCGGATTTCCATTTCGATCTCATTTCTGTCTCAAGAGTTTGTGAAGAAAATTCTTGTCGAGTTCTCTTCAATTCTAATAATTGCTTCTTTCAGGCCCTTTCGATTGGCAAACTGATGGACTTGGGTAGCATCTCTCAAGGGCTATTTTTTTGGATCAATTCTCAGAGCAATTTCGATTTATCTTGTATTCAATTAAATAACCAATCATTGTGTAACACTGCTACTAATGATAAATTTTTACTTTCTCATCAAAGATTGGGCCACAGTGCATCCTTTCCTTATCCTCAGTGCCATATTTGTCCTCTAGCAAAACAATCACGTGCACCTTTTCCAAACAGCAATACTCGTGCCAAGAGTGTTTTCTCATTGATTCATGCTGATATTTGGGGACTATATCACACTCCACATCGTGATGGCTCGTTTTTTTCTTACAATTGTGGACGATTACTCTCGAGCCACATGGGTTTTTCTCATACAATCTAAAGGTCAAGTGCCTTTTCATTTGAAATCATTCTTTTCCCTATCAAAGAATCAATTTGGGAAGTCTATTCAGCGTATTCGTACCGATAATGGAAGAGAATTCTTCAATAGTGAGTGTACATCTTTATTCTTCTCATGGAACCCTACATGAGAACTCATGCACTTACACTCCACAGCAAAATGGAATTGTTGAGCAAAAACACTGCCATCTCTTAGAAGTTGCACGTGCTTTGAAATTTCAAGCTTCCATTCCCGAAACCTTTTGGGGAGATTGTGTGGTCACAACAACTTACTTGATCAATCGCATGCCAACTTGTGTTCTTGATAGACGGACTCTATTTGAATTACTCTATGGGAAGAAACCGGATCTTCATCATTTGAGAGTATTCGGTTGCTTATGTTATGTCACCATAGTGGGCCCTCGTGACAAAATGGGCCATCCTGCCCGTCGATGCATATATATGGGATATCCAAGTCTCCAAAAAGGATATCGTGTTTTTGAACCATCCATAAGTGATTTCTTTGTGAGCAGAGACGTTATTTTTCATGAGAACATATTTCCTTTTCAAGATGAGGCATCTTCATCTGATCATTTTGGCACGGCGACAACTTCTCAAAGGTTTCTATCGGAAGAGGATTTATCTTGTGATCAACAAAATATTATTGTTGCATCTCCAGAAGTTCCGGCCACAGCATCACCTCCAACGATTGAGGAGATTTCTGCATCCACATCGACATTGGAGCATTCAATTGAACATTCTGCCATGCCAACCGAAGATAATTCAAACTCTTCCTCAATGGGGTCTCCTTCAGCACCCACTAATACTGATGAGTCATCTTTTGAGCCTCAAGGTAATCCACCACGATGCTCCGGCCGTATTACTCGTCCACTCACTTGGACTAAAGATTGTGTTTGTACAGCCTTGAATTCATCAGGTACTCATTATCCTATTTCCTCCTATATTTCATTTCATCGGCTATCGTCAGAACATGTGTTGTATTAGCTGCATATCCGAGGAACAAAAACCATCTTGTTATAGTGAGGCAGTTACTGATCCACGGTGGCAAAAGGCTATGGAAGCAGAGTTACATGCCTTGATAGAAAACCAGACATGGGATATCGTACCACTTCCCTCTCATGGCAAACCGATTGGTTGCAAATGGGTGTACAAGATTAAATATAAAGCAGATGGCTCCGTTGAAGGATACAAGGCTCGATTAGGGTGCGAATGGTAACCATTCTGCTCCAGAAATTAAATTCTTGCCAGAAATTGATTTCTGGAATTATTGCCAGAAATTGATTTCTGGAGGAGAAATCTGTTTGGTAAAACATGACTAATTCTGCTCTAGAAATTGATTTCTGAAAGAGAGATCTGTTTGGTAAAACATGAGGAAATTTTTGCTTATGGATGAGAAATACATTTGATAACAGCGTGTCAATTCTATTTCCGTAACAAAGATAGTCCGAACACAATTTTTGAAAAAAAAAATCAAAAAATCAAAAAATAAAAAATTTCAAAACTTCACAGAATGGCTAGAATACTTGTGCCCACACACATTGAGTGAAATTTTAATTTTTTTATGTACCCAAAAAAAATAAAAAAAATTAAAAATTTGAAAATTTATCAGAATGACTTAGAATAGCTATGACCACCCACTTTTAGTGAAATTTAAATTTTTTTAGGTGCTCAAAAAATTCAAAAAAACAAAAAAATCAAAATTTCAAAACTTCACAGAATGGCTTAGAATACCTGTGGCCACACACTTTTAGTGAAATTTAAATTTTTTTAGGTGCCCAAAAAAATTAAAAAAATAAAAAATAAAAAATTGGTCATAATGGTTTAGAATAGCTGTGGCCACCCACTTTGAGTGAAATTTAAATTTTTTTAATTGCCAAAAAAAATAAAAATTTGAAAATTTTCAAAACTTCACAAAATGGCTTAGAATACCTATGGCTACCCAATTTGAGTGAAATTTAATTTGCAATAGGTGCCCAAAAAAATCAAGAAATCAAAAAATAAAAAATTTCAGAACTTTACAAAATGGCTTAAAATAACTGTGGCCGTCCACTTTGAGTGAAATTTAATTTTTTTAGATACCCAAAAAAATAAAAAATTCAAAAATTTCAAACTTCTCAAAATGGCTTAGAATACCTATGGCCACCCACTTTGAGTAAAAATTTAAAATTTTGGAGGTGCCCACAGGTATTCTAAGCCATTATGTGAAACTTTGAAATTTTTGATTTTTTGTGGGCACCTAAAAAAATTTAAATTTCACTCAAACTGGGTGGCTACATATATTCTAAGCCATTCTGTGAAGTTTTGAAATTTTTGATTTTTTGATTTTTTTTTGACACCTTAAAAAATTGAAATTTCACTCAAACTGGGTGGTCACAGGTATTCTAAGCCAAGAATGCATTCGATAACAGCGCACCAATTCTATTTCCGCAACAAAGATAGCCCGAGCTCAATTGCAAAATGTTATTTATCTTAACCTACAATGCATGATATTCGAGGTAAAATCTAGTATATTTTTTTATATCCTCAAATAGAAAGAACAGAAATTCCAAAATAACATGTCATTACAAGAAGACCTGGTACCAAATCCTCAATTACACATAATACGAATCCTACAATACAACATTATATTACAAAAGGCAAAAAAAGCAAATAATCCTCGAATAATAATAATGGAAGTACAATACAATAGTGGAAAATCGAATTTCATGGAATCTCCGGCATATGATTATCCCTAGCCATTTTATTGGCAATACGTTTCCTGATAATGTTCATCTCGTTTCCCTCTTCAATCGTCACTATATCATTTGTACCCTGTTCAGTAGCTTCACACACATAATCTGGATCTCCATATATGGACAAATGCTTATCCATCCTGTCTTGCTCAATGATGTAGTTATGAATCGCACAGCATGCAATTACAATCTGTGTTTGTTTTTCAAATTTAAATGGAGGCATATGTCTCAAAACAAAAAAACGATTCTTCAAAGCTGCAAAGGATCTCTCAATGATATTCCTTAATGACGAATGCCTGTGGTTGAACAATTCCTTTGCTGTTGTTGGTCCCCCACTTCGTCGAAATTCTGGTATATGATACCGTTCACCTTTAAATGGTGTTAAAAATCCCGGACTTGAAGCATAACCGGAATCAACAACGTAGTATTTGCCTGCAACAAAGTATTCATGGATTAATCATGAAATGCAATCCTAGCAAACTCATAAACACAAATACTCGTTATATATCAAAGTAGCACCTGCGGGTGGTCGAGGAAACTGTAGGTGATGTGTGTCAAGTGCTGCCGATAACACCCGACAATCATTCGCTGATCCTTCCCAACCAGCATACACAAAAGTAAATCGCATATCAAAGGAACACACACACAGCACGTTCTGAGTAGTCGTGCCTTTTCTACCTCTAAATCGTGTATGCATATGTTCAGGTACGGTAGCATGAATATGGGTGCCATCCATAGCGCCTATGCACCCCTGTCATTTAATTAAATACATACATTAGACAAGATTGTGAGCAAAACTAACCAAATGGTGCAAGGAAATATACGAAAAACGTACATTGAAGTAACGATTAAACTTTGGATCAATCCGAATTTCTTCTGGGACAACATCAAATGAAGGAGGTACGATAATCTCCTTCGCCAATTCCAAAACAGCTTTCAACACTGCACCAAAGTACTTGCTGACAGTCTCTCCTGAACATTGGAATCTCTCACATACAGCTCTGTTGGAGTTCTTGTGACAAATCATTAATAAAAACATGGCAATCTGTTCATCTACCCTAACATATCGACTGTCTGTCAACCAACCTCTTGACTTGAGCAAACCACAAAGGTTAAGAAAAACATGTCTCTCCATTCTAAATGCTTCGTATACTCTATCCGAATGTCCATGAAGAAGCTCGCTAACCCATTCGGGTCCTGTCAATACGCTATCCCTAATACGTTCTGTCCTGTGCATGGACCTACGCAACCAAGCAGTAGACAACCATACCAACAATATATTCAACTCATCCTCATCAAAGTCTTGTTCACCTAATAGAATTGTTTCACTTGATGCTACTTGATCATTGGACCAGCTACTTTGATCCCCTTCCATATTACCTAGGCCGTCATGCGAAAGAAGAAGACAAACTCAACATGTCAGTTGGGAAGCCAATACATTTGAACTGATATGTTGGGAATTTAATACCACTCGGCAGATAATTATGGAATTCAATCACATTAAAGCAAAGTCTCAACATCATCACAAATACATAGGAATAAAGACAAGTCAATGTATGAAATACATAAGTGAAAAGCTGAAATGAACTCAAACATAAAACGGCATACTATAGCCCAACAACTACTCAACAGCCCAACTACTCATCCATTGACTCAATAAAGGCAACTCTCATTTCGGGAAGACATGTCAGGAAGCCCTCTCTCCAAGAGACATTAATGACAGCACGGTTCATAGCTTTGATGTAAAGAACCTTGTCCAAGTCATGTATGGCATTTAGGACGGCAGCCACGACTGCTACAGAGTAAGGGTCCACAGGTGTCGAGGACTGTGAGGTAACGGAGGCACTTGATGTTTGAACCGTCTTAGCTTTGATCATCTCTTGAATGGCTTTGCAGGTCGCGTCAAATGAATGTGAACTGCTCTTTCTCCTTCTCTTGGCATTTGGAGTCCTATCCAACCTGTGGCTTTTTGGAGGTGGGCTCGCCGGCACGTTAAATTGTTCCACATTAGCTTGAGTTTCGAAAAACTGTTCTGATTCGCTTAGGTCGACATGAACATCATTGTCACCACCACCACTACCACTATCACCTGTGCCCTCCAACGGCGCCACGCCTTGCGCATTTCCTATTGCAAACTCCCCAGTGGCGTATGTATCTCCAAACACAACACAAAGCTGTGAATACAAAGGAAATCCGTCCTTCCTGAACTTGGCCCATTCAGTATTAGCCTGCGCCATTTTCTAAATAATATTAGGCAGTACTCAACCTTTTATAAATCTTACATTTGAGGTTTCAGCAATAAGAGGACCTAAGTAAGTAACATCACCTTGATGTGATTTGCCCAGACACTTTCATCATCCACGACAACCCTCTTGCTCTCATCATCCCATCCAAATCCCGTTGTTGAAAGCAGTTTCTTGAAACTACCGTATTGTCTCTTCAGTTTCTGTGCCTTGTTTTTGAACTGTGGTAGACTAAAGTGAAGTCCTGTTTGTTTATTAAATTCTCCCTCAATGTTAAGCCACCCTACTCTATTGTAGGTACATGATGTGCGATTTCCCTTTTTTACCTCATTCACCATCAGACTTACAAACAATTCGGTCAACGACTCAGTCCACTTTGCCATGTACATGTCTTTGGAGGATTCCATTTATGTAAAATCGATGAAATTTCAGGGGCAAATGCTGGTAATGGCGATTCAACAAACAAACAATAATTAAACAGAGAAACACATCTACAAAAGACAACATCAATTGTACCTGAGCAAAGAATTTCACACCCTAAAGTAGCCTTGTTAGAGCAAGAACAGTCTTAATCCACGGGTTCTTCCTCAATTGCGTTGATGGGACTTAGTATGTGAATGTAAGTAAAGCTGCTATTGCAAATGGTCCAGAGCTCCAGAAATAGTCATTACCTTGAGAGATGTAGGAATAGTCAGTATAGATGAACTAAGGTGCATATCAAAGCAAGAGTACAACAAATCTTGACGGCTAATAGGAGAAGAAACTTGGTACTCAAACAGCTTATTATGAGCTGCCGTACAATCTCTAGTATCTAAGCTCGTGTGCATAAGAATGTCAGAAACATATTAGAAGCAAAGATAAGAAAGTGCCTCAAGGAACAATTTTGGACTCTACAAAACCATAAATAAGCAATGACTGAATAAATGAAGCAGTTAAACTGTGATAAGAACCAAAATCTTCTTATGGTGTGATAGCTATTTTAACTATTCTCAATGCAGCAAAGAGATCAGAATTCCAATGTATTAAATCCAAAAGGCAATGCATGGAGCGGCGAGGCACTTGGACTTTCAAATTCAAATTCTGCTTGGAACAAGTGTGGCTCAGATATAGACTAGGGAAAAGTAGAATACAACGAAAGACACTTGTATAGATCTGTTGTAACATAGGACATGGAATAATATCATGTAAATTCAAAGAATTTAACATATGAATAGCTGATGCTTAGGTAAAGATATAGAAGGGAAGAACTATGCCTCTTTGAAGACATAAATTATATGAAAAGTACACATGTAAATAGACCGGGGATCAATTTTGTAAGGAACTAAGCTGGTAGACAAATACCACAGAATCAGACAAGCAAGGAAGCAGAGGAAGGCAGCTTCTTAGAAGAGTATAGTCCCTGGCAAGAATGTATCGCTCCTAAGAAGTCAGTTCCATTAGACAAACCAATAAGCTGTAGCATCATTGACTAGATTTCTGTTCTTCCATTTATGAAATCAGATGAGCTGGAACATGACAGATGAATCACCCTTAGTCAGTCAAAAAACAATAAAAAGGAAATTCTTTTGTATTGTCATAGTAAATAATGCAAACAGATACATAAAATTTCAACTAAAAAGAAGAATCAAACATAAAAAGCAACTCAGAGTGATCTCTTCATAATAGAGCCACATTGCTCTTAGATAGTCACCCATAAAAGAGACAGTGACACTATAATGAATCCCCATCCCAAAAGTGAGATGACTCGGACCAGAACATCTAAATGAGTTAACCTAAAAAGACTAAACTTAGTCTACTGGCCACAAAGAAAAAGAACATAACAACGCTTTCCCCATTGCCATAACAAACAATCTATAATAGGCAGACGATACATAATCAAAACGAACTAATTTAACCAATCCATAGAAGAAGAACTTCCCTAAGAATGATCGAAATGTGAAGAAATGCAAAAGCAACGGAGATGATTGTGAGACCCAGGCCTAAGACCGAGAGTTTTCGACATGGGGATCTTAATTCTAGACTCAAGAGCATAAGGTCAACCATACTCAACACCAGAAATTCTCATTCCCAGAGAGAGAGCTTCCCCTGTATTACCTTTTGCATAAGACCGAAGAGTACCCAAAGTCGGAGATGGACATGATTCTGAGTTTCTGTTGTTCTTTCTGCTCTGTGTTCATGTTAAGGCGGAGTGATACTTGGGTGGGAAGATCCGCTGTGAGTCAAAGGAGAGCGCTATGTTAGGAATGGAGAGTTCTCGCTAGACCACTCCGCGGCGTCTTGTTCCTTCGATTCTGACTCGATTGAGCGAGATTCGCGTGGGCTGTATGCCCTAAACAGACAGCCGCGTTGCGCACCGCCGATTGCACCGAAGGAAAAAGCTAATGAGAGAAGGAATCGAAGACTCACGAGCCCCTTTGGAAAAACGGAGACGGCAGAGATGGAGGGCCAAATCGATCACCGCCCCGTGTGGTGGCGGTTTCGTTGCTGTCGCGAGGAGGGAAGGGCGCGGCGGCGGTTCCGGTGCAGTCGCAAGGAGGGAAGGACGCAGCGGCGATTTCGGGGAAGGATGCGGCGACGATTCCGGTGCAGTCGCAAGGGGGGAAGGAGGGCATGAAGAGTGGAACGAAACTGAACACTTGAAGGAGAAGCCAGAATACATCCCGGAAGCAGAGAAGCTACTTTTTGTAGCTTCTTTTTTTCGGTGAAAAATCCATTCTGAATGCGAGAATGCATTCCGGAACTAAAAAAAGAATGTGTTTTTACCAAACGAATATTTTATCCAGAATGTAAAAATTATTCCAGAATGCATTCCGGAAATTTTTTAACAAACGTCATTCTGTTCCGGAATGCATTCCGGAACAGAAATTTTGCTCCGGAATGCATTCCATGCGCACCCTTAGTGGCTAAAGGTTTCACGCAACGAGAAGGTTTTGATTACCATGAGACATTCTCCCCAGTGGCGAAGGACGTTACAGTTCGTTCTTTCTTATCAATTGCTGCTATTCGTGATTGGCCATTACATCAAATGGATGTTCATAATGCATTCCTTCATGGTGATTTGGATGAAGAAATTTATATGGATCTCCCACCGGGTTTACGGAGACACGGGGAGTCTAGAGTGTGTCGTCTCCGCAAATCCCTTTATGGTCTCAAACAAGCTTTCCGATAGTGGTAGGCTAAATTTACCAACGCGCTTACAACTGCAGGATTCAAACAGTCCAGACATGATTATGCTTTATTCACATGGACGAAAGGTATGTCATCCATTTATTTAATGATATATGTTGATGATATACTCATTATGGGAAGCGATGAATATGCTATCAAGCATCTTAAAGAATACTTGCATTCCGCTTTTCATATTAAAGACCTGGGATTACCAAAATATTTTCTTGGAATTGAAATTGCCCGATCAGAACAAGGAATCTCCCTTAGCCAACGAAAATTTGTACTCGAAATTATATCAGAAGCAGGTTTATCAGGATGCAAACCAGCTGTTATTCCCATGGAGTAGAATGCCAAATTGACCTCGGCTGATTATGATGCGGGTTTATCATCTCCGGATAATGATCCATTACTCAAAGACCTAGCAAGCTATCAAAGACTTGTCGAAAAGCTTATCTATCTCACTATGACCAGACCAGACATATGCTATGCAGTACAGACACTTAGTCAATTCATGCATAGTCCAAAACAATCCCATATGAATGCTGCATTGAAGGTTGTAAAGTACTTGAAGAAATGCCCTGGACTCGAGATACTTCTTTCTCGAAAATATAACATGGAGATGACAGCTTACTGTGACACAGATTATGCGACTTGTCCGATGAGCCGAAGGTCCATCACCGGTTTTTGTCTTAAACTTGGAGAATCGTTACTTTCATGGAAAACAAAGAAGCAATCCACTGTATCCTTATCATCTGCTGAAGCTGAGTATCGAGCTATGGCTAAAACTTTTTGTGAGATAGTATGGTTACGAGGCCTTCTTCTAGACCTTGGGGTACAACTTAAAGGACCAACCCTACTATTTTGTGACAACGATGCGGCACTCAAACTTGTAGCGAATCCTATAGTACATGAAAGAACGAAGCACATAGAAGTTGATTGCCATTTCACTCGAGATAAGATCCAAGGAGGGATAATCGAGACAACAGGAATTAGGACCAAAGAACAACCTACGGATATCTTCACCAAGCCCTTGTGTCAAAGACAACACGCATATCTATTGAGCAAGCTGAGCGTCTTGGACATATACAAGCCATTAGCTTGAGGGAGAGTGTTGGAAGATATGTCAAAGATTTGTGTCAGCTATCCCGATTACAATTGATATGCACAATCAATAATGATTGTAATTGATTGATAAGAATCAATCTAGGATTAGAATAGATATTTTCTTTCCTTTCTTTCTTCACGTTTTGTACTATATATACTTGACATTGTACATGAAGACAATACAGTGAGAAGAAAAACAGTACAGAAAAACTTCTTCTTCTTCGACTTCTTTCAACTTTCTGATAAAAATCTGTGCAGTTGCCTTCTTCATTTGTCTTGATGTATATGCTCTTCCTCGATTTCAAAATTTTAGAGAGAGTGAAAGGCAATTAAAGGATAGGACAAGATGTCCCCTTAATCCATGGTACAAGTTCATTTGTCTAGATAGGATCACTTTGTTAACTATCCCTGATGCTGATATATATCCATGACAAGATTGATGACACTTGATTAGTAAGACCCGAATGCAATGACCATAATCACGGCGCTTGAACCGGTATGTCATTGGACCACAAGGCTCGAATTTCAACCTTAGAATTCATTAATCTAGGTCCAATCTCGATAGCAAGACGAATCCCGGTCCCAGTATGATTTTGCGGCTTTTGACTATTGTGGCAGGCCTAAAATTCCTACCATACAAATAACAATATCTACAGGGAATCAGCGGAGTGGGCGAATGGTCGAATAGGTTGTTTGATGAGGTCTATTCATGAAGATAAGTTCTCTTGGTTCAAGCAAAACTTGGGAAACTATAAATACACCCGTGACTCCCTGAGTCGTGACAAAGTGGAAAACCCCTTCTAAGAGTATAATATGGAAAAGTCTAATATGATTTTAAAATGTTATGGGTTAGATGGTTTTAAGATTTTTATTCTTTTTTTGTCAACATTATGAATTTGAGATGCTCAATATGAATGTGTTTTCATATTCTAACAATTTATAAAAAAGAGATAACTGCACTGGAAGCCCTAAAATTTATTACGAAAGGTGCAATTGAGTCCTAAAATTTTCAAAAAGTGCAATCTAGCCTCAAAATTTGTTACGAAAATGCAATCGAGTCCAAAAACTTTTAAAAAGTTCAATCAAGTCCTAAAACTTGTCAAATTAGTTCAATCAAGTCCTTCCGTTGATTATAATTTTTGAAAGTTTTAGGACTTGATTGCATTTTCACGAATAGTTTTAGGATTTGATTGTACATTTTGAAAGTTTTAGGACTTGATTACATTTTCGTAATAAGTTTTAAGACTTGATTGCATTTATTGAAAATTTAAAGACTCAATTGCACTTTCGTGACAAGTTTTAAGAATTTCAATGCACTTGTTCCTATAAGAAAAGCGAAGAGTTAACCACAACAAACACCTCGAGTACAAGGAGCCTGATAGAGTTATCCTTTTGTCGTGGGTATGCACATGTGTGAAGAGAGTGCGAGCGCATTATTTAGAGAGTATTACAACCGTTACGGAATTCGGTTTTCACATGCAATTGTAAGGATAAGCTCGTTACTGTAGCCTGACTAATGTGTAAGCGTGCACGAAACCGAAGGGCTGCCATGTCCCGAGGGAAACATGATTTCTTGATTAGTGTTGTTCCTAGCAACGTGTTTTTTTTTCCCATTCGTGGAAAAATGTCCTGATTTCTAGCACTGGCCTCCGCCAACTTTTCGAAGTCCTAATGATTTTCATGCCACGATAGCTTGGAGTTCCAGTCGGTAGTAGACCTCGTGGGACTTCGAATTAGTCGTAGTCGCTGGAGGGGAAAATTCCATTAGCCTTTACAGATGGAGATCACTCCAAAGATGTCTCCATTGGGATTGCGTACTGGACCTGGCAGACCATGAAGTCTTGATCACATGGATGAGAGAGAGAGAGAGAGATATGTCTTCATTTGGGGTGCGCACTTGACCTGGCAAATGATCAAGTCTTGATCAGATGGACGTGGCGAGGAGAAGGAGAGAGGGAGACTGCTTAGTCTTCACGTGTCATTACTTAGAAATCTGCACAAGTAGTGATACAATGCACATCTCCCTCTGTAAAAAGGATGGACGTGGCGAGGAGAAGGAGAGAGGGAGACTGCTTAGTCTTCACGTGTCATTACTTAGAAATCTGCACAAGTAGTGATACAATGCACATCTCCCTCTATAAAAAGGAGCCTCTTCCGAGATTGCAAAATGCAACTTTCTCGCTCCGTCTCAAATGGCTTCATTCACATCTTCCATATTCTCTGTCATGCTAACACTGGCTCTTTTAGCAGCTAGTTTTGATACAACAGGCTCGTCTCTCTCTCTCTCTCTCTCTCTCTCTCTCTCTCTCTCTCTCTCTCTCTCTCTCTCTGGAAAGATCATCCAATGATTTCATTTCGTCAGTAAGATAATGAATATAATCTTTTTTACTTCTTAATGGACTATAATGTCTACTCATTCGTATCACGTGATCCTTCGTGCGTGTTCTCGTGCTGTGTTTTCTCCTTCCACAACTAGGATCTCCGAGGTAGCTAGTTGAGTTATATAAGCAAGTTGAGACTCGCATTCATGGTGACATATAGAGATTACACCGACCTGTCCTCTCGGTTGAGCAATTACAATGGGAAGTAATGCATGGCATCTTTCTTTGTGGTGATAGATTTACGTGCTGATTATGTTATGCATAGAATGGAGCCGAACCAGCCCGCGGACGTATCTTGTGGCCCTGGAATGGATTCTCATCAAAGCTGATGATTGTAATCTATGCATCACTAATGCTGATAAATCCAGTTCAAATATCAAAGATGCACTGAATGGAATGGTATATAGATGGGCGGTTTACTATTCTACCCTTAGCCCAAATGAAGAAAATTTACGGAAGAATTTCTATAAATCATGTAATATACAAGGGAAAATCTGTGCCCTCTCAAAAAAGTAGCCTTACCAAAATATTTGAATTTTTTTTTGGTCGGAAAAACTATTTGAATTGACCATGCCTGAAGTCATAGCTGGTAAGGTCACAAAACTAAGCTTCATTTGTATTAGAAGTACAAGATCTTAAACCTGCTTTGACAGTACGAAAGACCACTTATCCTTTCAACGACTTTCATTAAACTAACGATGTTAGATCTTGCAAGCTTTTCTTTCACATAGTAAGAAGAGTCTAGAATTACGCTGAAGCAATAACTCTTCTGTCCATTCCATGCAGGTGCTCAAATAGGGGTTTGCTATGGAATGCTCGGCAGCAACTTGCCTTCGCGGCCAGACGTGGTTGCGCTCTACAAACAGCGTAATATCCGCAGGATGCGGCTCTATGGCCCGGACCAGCCTGCTCTCCAAGCCCTTAGAGGCACCAACATTGAGCTCATGCTGGGCCTTCCCAATGAGGACCTCCAAAGGATTGCCTCTAGCCAAGCCAATGCAAACACTTGGGTCCAAAACAATGTGAAGAACTATGGCAATGTCAAGTTCAGGTACATAGCAGTTGGCAATGAAGTGCAGCCTTCTTCTCAAAATGCCCAGTATCTCGTCCCCGCCATGCGAAACATCCAGACTGCCATCTCGAACGCCGGACTCGGGGCCCAGATCAAGGTTTCCACAGCTGTGGACACGATCATCTTAGGAGAATCGTCTCCTCCATCGAAGGGCACACTTAAGTCCAATCACAGACCGCTTCTAGATCCTATAATCCAATTCCTAGTCAACAACAAGTCCCCTTTGCTTGTCAACATTTATCCGTACTTCAGCTATGCGAACAATCCCCAGGAACGCCTCGACTATGCTCTGTTCACGGCGAACTCGGTCGTGGTGCAAGATGGACCACTTGGGTACCGGAACTTGTTTGACGCAATTCTCGATGCTGTTTACTCTGCACTAGAGAAAGCCGGTGGGGGGTCCCTAGAAGTGGTTGTGTCGGAGAGCGGTTGGCCATCTGCTGGCGGGAAGGCAACGTCCATTGACAACGCGAGAATCTACAACTCGAATTTGATTAAGCACGTGAAGCAAGGGACTCCCAAGAAGCCTGGAAAGCCGATCGAAACTTACATATTTGCTATGTTCGACGAGGACCGGAAGACCCCGGAGCTTGAGAAACATTGGGGGCTCTTTTTCCCCAATAGACAGCCAAAATACCCTATTCATTTCAACTGATGGGTACACACCGACTTGTATTAAGGAATAAGGGCACACCTATCGTGAGCTCCATGATGTTAAAATAAGAGAGTTGCTGCAGTATGTAACATGCGGAAACAGGAAAGAAGAGAAAATGGCAATCGCAATAAATCACGAAAGTCTCACATAATTCTTCCTCTAACGCATGTGACAAAGTGCTCATTTTGAGTATTTAGTTAAGAAAGTATATCCTCGACACCCATCACACATGATCAACTATTAGTTAAACAGGTGAATGTTCATAATCATAAACTTCGATATTAATGGATTCCAACCTCCAAAAACATAATTTGATAGCTGTAGCGTAGGTATAACGCACAACATCTTGTTTCAGGACGTCCCTCTATTACAAGACAAAGAATAGTGGTCGATCTGTGGCTGCATGGAAACTCAGTTTGATATTAGGAGTCCACACTCCACAGCGCAGCGGGCTCGATTTTTTCTCTATAAGAGCTAGACACATTTGTACATGAGATCACTGTCCTTTATCATATGCCTTTTTTTTTTCACTGTACATCGAACGCTTTTAAGAACTCAAATGGACTTCACTGTGTACGTCGTGATTCTCTATCCTTATCCAAGACTTGATAGAGAAAGGGTGTTGATTTATCTCAATAATTCTCGCGCCTCTAGCCCAATTGCCATAGCCACCATACCTAGTATGCCTGGCAAAGCATAGCCACAGCTTCTTGTAGGGGCAGCACCTGTCCAATCCATGGTTGTGTCCAACAAATACTGCCTGCCATCGTGACAAAAAATTACACGTTTACTCATATCAGATTGAAATAACGAATGTTTATCTAAGATTCAAGTATCTCAAACTTAATGCATGAAAAGTGGCGGCATATGCTTCCGCCGGGTGTAAAAGAAGTTTGACAAGCAAGTTTCTCTTTTTCTTAAGAAAGCACTCAAGACCAAACCGGAGCAACTTGCGTATAGCCACATGCATTTATATCTGGAGCAAGAATGTGCAGACCGGGAAAAAAAATGCAAAGAAGAACCCAGGCAAGTCTTGGAAAGCGGTTGAAGCATTTAGCGTTGCCGCTTTTTTTTTTTTGTTTTTAATGCCTGTCTTGCTTAAAGATAATACTTGCATGTTGACAAATCCTAAAACCCAAGGTGATAAAAGCAGCTCAGCAGATGATCGTCAAAGTATCAATGAACAAACCAATTTGTGGCATTAATTAACTTGACAGAAGGCCGCTTTTCAAGAATTTCCATGATCCCTGCTTCAGCTTCTTGAGAAGCAACTGTCCCCTTGTTGATCGAGCCCACACAAGGCTTACGTACACCGATCCATGGAGCCACCTTTTCGTAAGCTTTACTAGGTATATGCCAAAATATCAACTCTGGTACCCTGTGCCACGTGATAAATTGTTTTTCACAAGAAAACTGGAGAAAGAGTTTATACAAATTCTACCCAACATCTAATTGCTTACTTGTTATACAGTTTCTCCATCTTTTTATCAAGAAAAAGGGAAAAAAATTTCTTTGCAACAGAAATATGATTATCAATGTTCGCGATTGCTTCTTCCTGGAAACCAGGGAAAATTAACTGGATAAGTTCAGTTTATGAGTAACAAAAATAGGTGCATACGAAATAAATAAAAGTTCTGCCATCATTTCTTTGTACCTTGAATCTGGGTTGATCTGTAGAGATCGATTATTGAACCATTCAGATTGGGCTTTTGATATTACTTCTGAATAGGGTCCACCGCCAGAATCGAGAAAGTAAAGGTACGCTACAGGGGACTGAGGATTATCCGTTGTCGAGATATGAAGGACGTAATTGGGTATGCTTGGCCAAAGATGCTCTGGACCCTTACTAGAATAGGATAGTGCATTCTGCTCTATCTCATTCTTCATGAGCTACAAACGCCGTGTTCCTGTGAAGCTGCAATCTCCTAATCACACACGGAAAAATCATGTATAAATACGACCAGCACATAAATCACGTATTTGCAAGAGGAGATCATTTTTCAAGTTAATTCGACTCCAAGACCGTAGGCGCCGTGCAACTTTATATCTAATTATTTACTACACTAGCAATTCTTTCTGCTTCTTTTGTTCATGCAATGACTCTGTTGAATTTTGGTAAAGTAGTCACAAAGAAGGACACAAGAGTTACGAGGTTCGGCGATGTGCCTACGTCCTCGGGCAAAAACTCTATTATTTTTTCTTAGAGAGATCTGCTGCCATTATTCTGCAAATATACACGAGGGATGCTATAACAAAGGAAACTAGCAAACCCAAAAATATGAAAACAATCAAAATACAGATTTGTCTATAACAGATTTGCCTACAATCTCTCCTTTCCTTTGAATAAGAAAAAACGCAAATCTCGCAAATCTCGCCAATACTCCCCCTCAAGTTGGAGTGAAGACATTGTCTGAGGTCAACTTGTTCACCATATCTTGAAATACTCCCTTGGATAAAGCTTTGGCGAAGACATCCGCAAGTTGATCCTTACTACGAATATATGGCGTTTCTATTGTCTTGTCTTGAACCTTTTCCCTTACAAAGTGACAATCGACCTCTATGTGTTTTGTCCTCTCATGGAAGACTGGATTTGAAGCAATATGTGTTGCCGCCTGATTATCACAGAATAGCTTTGTAGGTTTAGACATGGCATCACGGCCCAATTCTTGAAGTAATAAACGGAGCCATACAATCTCACTAGTGGCAGCAGCCATGGCTCGGTACTCAGCTTCTGCACTAGATCTAGCCACAACTGTTTGCTTCTTACTTTTCCATGTAACAATATTTCCACCAACAAAGATATAGAAACCTGTGGTAGATTTTCTATCCATAGGATTGCCAGCCCAATCAACATCAGTAAAACCCACAATCTCTGTATTACCATTATTCTTCAACAATATTCCTCTTCCCGGGGAAGCTTTCAGATATCGAAGGAGCTGGTTTATCAACTCCATATGCCCTTGTGTAGGTTTTTGCATAAATTGGCTTACATAGCTAACAGAATAAGCAATGTCAGGCCTAGTAATGGTTAGGTAAATCAATCTCCCTACCATACGTTGAAATTGCCCAATATCCTCTAATGGTGTTTCATTGGACACAATCTTACTGTTGTAATCCATAGGAGTGCTAGCAGGTTTAACGCCCAACTTACTTGTCTCCTTCAACAAATCTAAGACATATTTCCTTTGAGTCAGGAATAGACCTTTGTCAGAACTTGCTACCTCTATGCCCAAAAAATACCTCAATTTTCCAAGGTCTTTAATGTCAAATTCTTTGCTCAACATTTGCTTAAGCTCTGCAATACCTGTGAAGTTACTGCCAGTAATGATAAGATCATCAACATAAATGAGAATGACAACAATACCATCACCAACTACTTTAGTAAACATTAAAGAGTCAGCTGCGCTCCTTTTGAAACCAAATCTAGTGAGTGCAGAACTCAATTTGCCATACCATGCTCTAGGCGACTGTTTGAGACCATATATTGCTTTCTTTAATTTGCAAACCATTCCCTTATCATTCTCTAAGAAATGTCCAGGAGGGACATCCATATAGACCTCTTCCTCCAGGTCTCCTTGGAGAAATGCATTCTTCACATCCATTTGAAATAACGGCCAGCCACAGTTAACTACCAAAGATAGAAGGACACGAACAGTATTCATTTTCACTACAGGAGCAAATGTTTCCTTGTAGTCTATCCCATAGGTTTGAGTATACCCTTTTGCGACAAGTCGAGCTTTGTACCTCTCAATCGACCCATCACTGTTATATTTGATCTTGTAAATCCACCGACATCCAACTGCCTTCTTCCCATTTGGCAATTTAACAAGTTCCCAAGTACTGTTACGGTCTAATGCCTGAAGCTCATCTTTCATGGCATTCACCCACACACTATTTTTACAAGCTTCCAAGAAGGTATTGGGCTCATGTTGATTTTCAATAGCAGACAAGAAACTTAAATACTTATGAGAAATTCTATCATACCCAATAAAATCTTGAATGGGATGCTGAGTAGTATAATATGTTGAAAAGTCACGGAGCCGCGTTGAAAGCCTTGGAATGCGCGATGATTTACGGATTGGAGCTGAGATAATAGGTGCCGTATCTGCTGGAACTCCCTCTGTTGCATCATTAGTTCCAACTTGCAAATCAGCCGCAACTTGAACAGGAGTAGTGTTGACATCTTCTATATTCATGGGCTGAACAGGAGTAGTGTTGACATCTTCTATATTCATGGGCTGATTCCCTTGAACAATCGCTGTTGGAATTTCCTCTTGGTCGAACATTGAAGGCTCGATAGGTAGGACAGTAAGCAAAAATTCAGAATAGTCATCTTGCTCCCCCTGAATTTGATTCTTAGCAAAAAACATGTTAGTCTCATCAAAGACAACATCACGAGAAATATAAACACGTCTAGTACTTGGTTCATAGCATTTATATCCCTTCTTGACATTCGAGTATCCCAAGAAAACACACTTTCGAGCACGCGGATCCAGCTTGTCACCAGATTGAGAATGTACATAACACACACATCCGAAAATTCTCAGGTGAGAGATACCAAATTTCCGGCTATACAGACTTTCAATTGGAACCTTATATTCCAACACCTTACTAGGCAAACGGTTGATTAAGTAACAGCTGGTAAGGACTGCATCTGCCCAATATGTCTTAGGTAAATTTCCTGAGAATAATAATGCTCGGGTAACTTCAAGTAGATGCCTATTTTTCCTTTCTGCAATTCCATTTTGCTGTGAAGTTCCCACGCAGGAGGTCTGATGAATGATTCCCATGTCACGCAAGAACACTTGAAAAGCCTGATTGGTATATTCAGTTCCATTGTCCGTACGAAGAATCTTTACTGTAATGTTAAATTGATTTTTCACCATATTGCAAAAATCTTGAAACACAGTTAGAACTTCACTTTTGGATTTAAGCAAATAGAGCCATGTAGCTCGAGATTTATCATCAATAAACGTAACAAAATACTTGAATCCCTCCTTAGAGTCAATAGGGGAAGCCCCCCAAACATCTGAGTGAACTAAATAAAATAACTGTTCTGATTTATGTGTGCTATGTGGAAAAGGTAACCTATGCTGCTTAGCATAATGACAAGGATCACAGCAATTGGAATCATAACTTAAAGTCATATCAAGAGCATGTAACACCCTGTCAAAGGGATGACCCAAACGCCAATGCTACGGTCGGGATGTTTCAGCAGTCTTTCTTTGAGCCATCAAAACTTTGCTGTTGAAGTTCACCATATACAGCCCATTTTGCAACTGCCCTTCACCAATCATCCTCCTCGTGGTTCGATCTTGGAAGAAAACCTTTTGAGGAGTAAAAATAGCATTGCAATTCCACTGGTTAGTGCATTTGCTAACTGACAATAAATTTGAGGATAATTCGAGTACCAATAAAGCTTCAGAATTATGTGAGAAAAATTTAATTTGTCCAACGCCCCTAGTTGGAACCTGCCCACCATTAGCAATAGTAATAGGTGGATATGACACATCTGAAGTAATATTAGTTAGCAAGTTTTGAGAACTACACATGTGGTCTGTAGCCCCGGAATCAACAATAAATTGAGTTGTGGATATAGCTGAGTAGGCATGAACATTACCAGATGTCATAGCCAAATTTCCAGTTTCAGTGCCGGAGGCGTTTGTTCCATTGCCATGTATCTGAAGTAATTACTGAACTTGTTGAGACAAAACCTCTAACTTGGATTGAAAATCATTTGAATTTTCTTGGACTGCCACCTTAGCTTCTGCACCCCTGTCTTTGGAAAGACGCAAATGCGGATGAAGGACCCAGCACCTCTCTTTGGAATGGCCATCACGATTGCAATGGTCACAATGAAACCGTACTGGTTTCTTGAACTTTCCTTTGGCAAACCGAGCAGTGGGGTCTCTTTGCTTCATGTTGATCGCACTGTGGGCGGATTGTTCACCGAGTTCTGCTGATGTAATTGGGGCCAAAGGCATGACCCGTCTCCTTGTTTCCTCACTTTGGATTATGGCACAAACTTCATTAAAAGTAGGCAATTCAGGACTCATAAGAATTTGACGTTTGATGTCCTCAAACTCGGGTCTAATACTTGCTAACAGCTGAAAGATTTTATCTTGTTCTTCTCGATTCACATAATCCATCGCATTCTGGGTCGCAGGTCTATACTGACGAAGCTCATCCCATTGCTTCTTCATTTTTCCCAGGTGTTCAGTGAAAAATTGTGTTGCGCCTTGCTTAGAACAAGCCAGTCCTTGCTGCAACTCAAAGATCCGGGATGCATTTCTGGATTGACCATACATCTCGTATATCGAATCCCATAACGCCTTTGCAGACTCTGAATATGCAAATATCTTGTAGATCTCCGGTTCCATGGAATTGAATATCCAAGACATCACACAGTGATCATTAGCTTGCCATTCCTCAAAAGAGGGATCTGACTCTTGAGGAATTTTTGTTCGACCAGTGATATGGCCCAACCGAGATCGTCCACCAAGTGCAATGGTGACGGCTCTGGACCACGGCAGAAAGTTCCTCCCATTCAGTAACAAGGACGTGAGTCGCTGACTGTGTGCCTCCTGCACAACGGTCTTCGATGACCCCATCACCGCAACAGTCTTCGATGACTCCATTCCCGCAGCATTTTTCTCCTTATCACCCATAACACAGAGCAAACAAAAAAGGGAATTGCAGAGACAACAGAAGACGAGCAAAAAAAAATTCGATTCAGTACTCACAGGAATCGTCGATCTGAGACCTGCTCTGATACCATGTTGAATTTTGGTAAAGTAGTCACAAAGAAGGACACAAGAGTTACGAGGTTCGGCGATGTGCCTACGTCCTCGGGCAAAAACTCTATTATTTTTTCTTAGAGAGATCTGCTGCCATTATTCTGCAAATATACACGAGGGATGCTATAACAAAGGAAACTAGCAAACCCAAAAATATGAAAACAATCAAAATACAGATTTGCCTATAACAGATTTGCCTACAATCTCTCCTTTCCTTTGAATAAGAAAAAACGCAAATCTCGCAAATCTCGCCAATAGACTCCATCAAGCTAGCTATCACATCGATGTGAAGATATGCCAATCCATGATCTTGCGTTCAGGCTATTAGAAACATTTGAAGTTTAATGTAAACATTGTCATCTTTAACATACGTAAGCAAACCTCGATGTTTACCTGAAAATGATGAATTTGCAACAGGGCAGTGAATCAAAGGAATGCCTGGGGCTGAGAACCACTCCAGTGGCCACACAAACGGTGCATCATCATGGTTTCCAAAGACACTAGCAAAGGAATGCCCCTCGATCTTGTTGGAGATAGAGCTTGATCCCAGTACGAGCTTGCATTTGCTATCGGAATGTTATTTGCCGCTATGACATCTCCAAGATACACAACAAAGTCTGCAACGCAATTCAATGTGTCTTGTCAGAATGTGGATCAGACAAACGACAGGTCCCTAATTTAAAGAGCTTCCGGGGCAACGTATCAGGCAAGTCCGTCGCAAAACGCATGAATTAAAGCCCTGCACAAAACTTAGCAGGTTGGAAGTGTTAGTGGTCTGCCCTAAGAATTAATCAAGGTTGATACTCTAATATTAGTTGTGGATTAGGTTGTGTCGGAAAACCGATCTTCACTATACTTAGGTAGTCATAATGTCTTGCTAGAGACCGCTTATGACTTGTGGGCCAAAAGAGTTTTGGGCACACTGCTAATGTTTAGTGAACCTACAGGGTCGCACACAATAGCGAACGGACTTAATATTTTCTATGCGCCTTGATCTACTTAAGAAGTAGATTTCAATTTATTCTCCTATTTAAATTATCTATGTGGTCGTGCGCGTTATGAGATAACGATTAAACGTACGATTAAGGGTGGACGGTTTGGCGGGCCCAAATAGCCCGGCCCACTTCTTTTAATTCCGCCAGATAATGAGGCTGTATAAATAAATAGAGAATCATTCTCTATCTAGGGTTTTTCGATAGAGTATCGAAAATCAAAAGGAACTTCAAGATCTTTCGCTAGCACGTGGGTCGTTGGAGAATTTCGTTCGTGTGTGTGGATACCGATACAGGCGCAACACTTGGGGCGCTCATCCAGACACAATCAGTTGCTTATTTATCTTCGATTTGCAAAAGGTACATATCGAAATTCCTTTTCGATTTCAATATACGCATGGATCTTGTCTAGGGTTCTATATTCCGTTGCGTTGTTACTGTTAACGAACCTTACAGGAAGCTAATTCACGGAAATAGCAGCGGCAAGAGCTAAAATTTGACTATCTTAAGGCCTATGAATTATTAGCAGCGTCCTAATTTTTGTCAAAAGTGGAAAAATTTTTGCCGTCTATCTCTATTATTTCCAACTTCAGTCCAGATCACCATTAACGCGCATCAACCGCAGGTCTAGGTCATTCGCGACTCACCACATAACGCCCTCTTCTTCAATATTCGATCTCTTTACGACCCGCATTCTACTGTTTCGAGCTCGCCCACCACAGCACACTCAAATTCTCAAGGCACGAGTCCAATGAACTATCCTCGCAATTCCCCGGATCTGGGCTGTCCACTACACTCGCCGAATCACTGGGCGAGCCAAGCACGAAGCGAAACGCGCTACAAGAAAAACGAAACCCAATCCCAGCAAGCACTTACCAGGAACTTCATCGTCGAGCACGGTGGACATAACCTGGACGGAGTTGACGTCCTGGCGGGGCCCCCAGTCCGTCCAGGCGTCCTCCCCGAAGTGCAAATCGGCAAACAGAGCGATCTTGAACGGCGACCCCTACCTCGCCGGGAGGCGCTTCTCCGGCGACGCCCGGCGCCTGAACTTCTCCTGGTAGTAGTCGCCGGCACAGCCGGGCGCGCCAGGATCAGATCCGACCGCCGAAGGCGAGATCGGACGCAGGTTCAGGAACAGCAGAAAATGCGAAGGAGAGGATCAAGGCTCGAGCTGCTGGCGGCGATATGGCCATTGGGTCATCGGAGAGAGGAGAGAAGCAGAGCTCCCGGTGAGCGGCGATCGTCGACGTAATGTTCAGGGGGGAGTGTAATAGAGAATCGCCGTTCTTTAGATGCTCACGTACGAAAAAACCGAATATGCGAAACCTTTTAGGAGTATCTAAGCTTAGATGTTCAGCTCTTTTTGCTTTTTTTAATGTCCTCCGTTGTCGTTTCGTCCGAGGATGTTAAAGCCTAAGGAAGCTCAGCCTTTTATTAGTGTTCTAGCAGAAAACGACCGATTCGGGATTTATTTCCACGATACTTTCTCTGACTCTTTCATGCTCTTTCTCTTTCTCTATTTTTTAATGAAATCTTTATGAATGTGCTTGAATCGTCCTGTTCACGCGCATCAGGTGTACAAATATGGAGTTTGCTACTTTCGAACCGATCAACTTGATTGCACATGCGATGTCTTTCGTAGTTGTCGAGCCTCGTGCGGGATTCTACATCACGCTGATCCGACGACGGCTTGATGTTTCTTTAGATTCACACGAGAGTCGGGTGCACGCGAACGTTGCTTCCTCCGTGGGCCTGATCTGACCGCGACAGGCCCGTACGAGCCGGGTCTGCCCATTGGCCTGGCCCGAGAGACAACTCGGCAATTGTTGCTCAATTCGTGGGCCTGATCCGACCACGACGGGCCCCTACAAGCCGGATCTACATGTTCGTTTTGAGTAGATAAGAGTTTATCTGACCCGAGCACCCCCACCATTGGCCCGGCCCGGCCCGAATGATAACTTCGCATGGAATGCTCAGCCCGAGCCCGCCATCTGATGATCCCTCGCAGAAGCGCAGAGAGCCCAAGCTGGTATGCGCTCGAGCCTCGAGGCGTCAGAGGTCGGAGAGCTCCGTCGTTCTCGTTCTTTTGCACTGCACTGCGCTCTCAGCGCACTCCAAACGATCGAGAGGAAGCTTCAGGTGACAATCTTTTCAGGTTCTCTCCCTCTCTCACCTCACGTAGCAGGGCATTTTGTTGCTGCGCGAGGATTTCCCGGACCTTCGTGCGTTCCTCCCCTGTGCAGTTTCTGCTTCCTCCTCCCCGATTTGCTCTTGAAAATGATGGGTTTTGGGTGGCTGAATCTCTTATCAGCTTCCGTCTCATTGTTAAGGGGTCGTCTGTTTCGCTTTGGTTCTGCTTGATACGTGGTTTTCTTTTCACTAGCAATGCCCGCCTGGAGTGTTGATTCGAGTTGGCCCGGTATCGAGTCGATTGCCTAGCGTTCTTGAATTCGGTACGGCCGTTCAAGAAACCCTTGAAGCAGCTTTTGGGTGTTTTTGTTTTCCTCTCCCGTTGTGATGAGCGCCTCGTTTTGAACCTTGTCTTGTCAGCTGTCATGGGTGTTGAAGAGGATCTCGAAGATTTGAATGCCCTCGCGGAGTCTACTGATGCCGCTGTGGCTAGTCAGGATCTGGCTTCTGCCGTCGATGGCGTTACCCTTCAACCCACCCTGCCCAGCCTTCCGCCCGCAATCCCGCCTCCCGCTGCGCCTCCGGTTGCTCCTGTTCCTGCAGTTCCTCCGGTCCTTCGACCTCTGGCGTCTCTGCCCATCCGCCCTCCCGTTTTCAGGCCTCCTGCACCCAAGAAAGAAGAGGCTGGAAGTAGTAGCGGCTCGGACTCTGACGATGATGACTCGGGGCGTGCAGGCGCTGTTCCTGGGTCGACCGTGGAGTATGAGATTACAGAAGAGAGCAGGCTGGTGCGGGAGCGGCATGAAAAGGCAATGCAAGATCTGATGATGAAGCGGCGCGGTGCTGCTCTGGCGGTGCCCACTAATGATAAGGCTGTGCGTGCCCATCTTCGCCGGCTCGGAGAAACTTATGACCCTCTTTGGGGAAAGAGAAATGGAAAGGCGGGACCGGCTGCGAATGCTTATGGCTAAATTAGATGCTGAAGGACAGCTCGAGAAGCTCATGAGAGACCATGAGGATGAGGAGGCTGCTGCTTCCGCTGCACCGGAGGATGTCGAGGAAGAGATGCTTCAGTATCCATTCTATACCGAACGTTCTAAAACTCTTTTGGATGCTAGAATAGATATTGCAAAATTTTCGTTCGCCAGGGCTGCACTGCGTCTTGAACGTGCAAGAAGAAGAAGGGACGGCCCCGATGAGGGTGTGGATGCAGAGATAGATTGGGCATTGAAAAAGGCAGAGAGCTTGTCCTTGCATTGCAGTGAGATTAGTGATGATCGACCACTGTCAGGCTGCTCTTCCTCCCACGATGGAAAGCTGCTTGCCACATGGTAATTTACTTATCTTCTCCTTGATGCACGCGTGTTAGAGTGCATAAGTATCCCTGTTCATTTATTTAATGGATTTCAATGGGCCTATATATATAATCTCCCTCTAGTAGTTGCATTTACTCATTTGTTGGAAGTAGAGGATTTTTCTCAAATTAATGCTATGTACTTTTTCCACGGGATCAGTATTATTTATTAGTATGTTCTGGCAGTGCAAATTTCTATGAATTAATTGATGGAGCATATAGCATCCTCTATCATGTTTTTGTTAGGCTCTCAAAATTTGGAAGGGAGCAGAAGTATGACAGGATTTGCTCATTACGGTACTGTTCTGATTTGTAGGTGTTAGAGTAATTAAATATTAAACTATGCCTTTATCTAACAGCTTAATTTTTTAAAACAGTTGGCAATGGTTTTACCAAAATCTAGAGCTGGTGGTCCTAAATTCAAATCTTTGCAGGCCCCATTTGTCTCCCCAATTAAATATGTCCATGCTGAGTACTAGGCAAAAAGACCAAACTAAGCATGGAGGAGAGTGTTAAAGTAATTAAATATTAAATTACGCCTTCATCTAACAGTTTACGTTTTTAGAACAGTTGGCAGTGGTCTTACCAAAATCTCACGATAAGGAAAGCTAATCTATTTGAATATTTGTGTGAATGATTATGTAAACAAGATCATCAAGATGGAGTTTTTTTTTCTTAACTGTATTTATGAGAATGTTTGGACTTTCATTGTGTTGTTTTTATTAGTTGACGGAATTCAGTTTCTAACTTAAGATTGTTTGTACAGAGAATTTTCTTGCACTATGATTTTCCAATAGCATGTATCTCTAATTATGTGTTTGACATTTACTTTTGGGCAGCAATTTGACTAGCCAACGGGTCTTCGGGTTTGCGTGGAAGTGGTGAAAAATAAGTTGGCACCCGCTAAGAAGAAAGCTGAACTAGGAATCATGTCTGGAAAGGGTTTTTGCTTGGAATCTGAGGTCTTAGAATTGGCCTGTGATCATGGGATTATGTGGAAAGAAGGATCCACACATAACATATACGGGAAGGTTTTCTGTGCTATACATGAAGCGGAAGAATATCTGGCTCAAAATGATGGGGTCCTTCAAAAGATAATCATGATATTGAGAAGTCATCTGCTTGAAAATGAAGAGTGATGACACTAGGTCCTTGGTTGGATGAGGATGACATGTCCTTAGGCGATTGAACTTTCCTGGACAACCTGCCTAATGCCTTTCCGTTCTTGGTGGTTGAAGCTGGTTGACATTGAATGACAAGATATGATCTCATTGAACTGCAGCATTTTTGTGTGCTCGCATATGCACGGATTCTTATAAAATGGGCGTGTTAAAGATCGGCTCCAAAAAGTGAAGCCGATTTGTTGTGAGGCGCCCTTTTATATTTACATCCTGGGGAGGAGTGGATATTCATCTCCATGGCTTGTGGATTGCCCACCAATCAGGATATTGCCGAGGCAATGTGATTCTAGCAACTATCTAATTGCTGCTGGTATATTAAGGTAACTTTTTCGTTGTGAATTGGTCTAGAGCATCTGGCGCTGCATTATTTGTGAGTTTATACTTCTGTACGACAGTTAGTTGTCTATCAGTAGATGAAGTGGAACTTTTTCCCTTTTTCTTTTTTTTGCAAGTTACTGTTCTGTACTCTCTAGTTCAGTGGAGCTCCTTCTGTTTCTTATCAAGAAAAGAAATAAAATAAGTTATTCCGATTACTTTCTGATAAAAATCTGTGCAGTTGCCTTCTTCATTTGTCTTGATGTATATGCTCTTCCTCGATTTCAAAATTTTAGAGAGAGTGAAAAGCAATTAAAGGACAGGACAAGATGTCCCCTTAATCGATGGTACAAGTTCATTTGTCTAGATAGGATCACTTTGTTAACTATCCCTGATGCAGATATAGATCCATGACAAGATTGATGACACTTGATTAGTAAGGCCCGAATGCAATGACGCTAATCACGGCGCTTGAATCGGTATGTCATTGGACCACAAGGCTCGAATTTCAACCTTAGAATTCATTAATCTAGGTCCAATCTCGATAGCAAGAAGAATCCTGGTCCCAGTATGGCGGCTTTTGACTATTGTGGCAGGCCTAAAATTCCTACCATACAAATAACAATATCTACAGGGAATCAATGGAGTGGGCGAATGGTTGAATAGGTTGTTTGATGAGGTCTATTCATGAAGATAAGTTCTCTTGGTTCAAGCAAAACTTGGGAAACTATAAATACACCCATGACTTCCTGAGTCGTGACAAAGTGGAAAACCCCTTCTAAGAGTATAATATGAAAAAGTCTAATATGATTTTAAAATGTTATGGGTTAGATGGCTTTAAGATTTTTATTCTTTTTTTGTCAACATTATGAATTTGAGATGCTCAATATGAATGTGTTTTCTTATTCTAACAATTTATAAAAAAGAGATAAGTGCACTGGAAGCCCTAAAATTTATTACGAAATGTGCAATTGAGTCCTAAAATTTTCAAAAAGTGCAATATAATCTCAAAACTTGTTACGAAAGTGCAATCGAGTCTAAAAACTTTTAAAAAGTTCAATCAAATCCTAAAACTTGTCAAATTGATTCAATCAAGTCCTTCGGTTGATTATAATTTTTGAAAGTTTTAGGACTTGATTGCATTTTCACGAATAGTTCTAGGATTTGATTGTACATTTTGAAAGTTTTAAGACTTGATTACATTTTCGTAATAAGTTTTAAGACTTGATTGCATTTTTTGAAAATTTAAAGACTCAATTGCACTTTCGTGATAAGTTTTAAGACATTCAATGCACCTGTTCCTATAAGAAAAGTGAAAAGTTAACCACAACGAACACCTCGAGTACAAGGAGCCTGCAAAGAGTTATCCTTTTGTCGTGGGTATGCACACGTGTGAAGAGAGTGCGAGCGCATTGCTTAGAGAGTTTCACATCTATTACGGAATTCGGTTTTCACGTGCAATTGTAAGGATAAGCTCGTTACTGTAGCCTGACTACTCTGTAAGCGTGCACGAAACCGAAGGGCTGCCGTGTCCCGAGGGGAACATGATTTCTTGATTAGTGTTATTAATAGCATCGTGTTTTTTTTTCCTATTCGTGGAAAAATGTCCTGATTTCTAGCACTAGCCTCCGCCAACTTTTCAAAGTCCTAACGATTTTCATGCCACGATAGCTTGGAGTTCCAGTCGGTAGTAGACCTCGTGGGACTTCGAATTAGTCGTAGTCGCTGGAGGGGAAAATTCCATTAGCCTTTACAGATGGAGATCACTCCAAAGATGTCTCCATTGGGATTGCGTATTGGACCTGGCAGACCATGAAGTCTTTGATCACATGGATGAGAGAGAGAGAGATGTCTTCATTTGGGGTGCGCACTTGACCTGGCAAATGATCAAGTCTTGATCAGATGGACGTGGCGAGGAGGAGGGAGGGAGACTGCTTAGTCTTCACATGTCATTACTTAGAAATCTGCACAAGTAGTGATACAATGCACATCTCCCTCTATAAAAAGGAGCCTCTTCCGAGATTGCAAACTGCAACTTTCTCGCTCCGTCTCAAATGGCTTCATTCACATCTTCCATATTCTCTGTCATGCTAATACTGGCTCTTTTAGTAGCTAGTTTTGATACAACAGGCTCGTCTCTCTCTCTCTCTCTCTCTCTCTCTCTCTCTCTCTCTCTCTCTCTCTCTCTCTCTCTGTGGAAAGATCATCCAACGATTTCATTTCGTCAGTAAGACCATGAATATAATCTTTCTTAGTTCTTAATGGACTATAATGTCTACTCATTTGTATCACGTGATCCTTCTTGCGTGTTCTCGTGTTGTGTTTTTTCCTTTCACAACTAGGATCTCCGAGGTAGTTAGATGAGTTATATAAGTAAGTTAATCGCTCACATTCATGGTGACATATAGAGATTACACCGACCTGTCCTCTCGGTTGAGCAATTACAAGGGGAAGTAATGCATGGCATCTTTCTTTGTGGTGATCGATTTACGTGCTGATTATGTTATGCATAGAATGGAGCCGAACCAGCCCGCGGACGTATCTTATGGCCCTGAAATGGATTCTCATCAAAGCTGATGATTGTAATCTATGCATCACTAATGCTGATAAATCCAGTTCAAATATCAAAGATGCACGGGATGGAATGGCATATAGATGGGCGGTTTATTATTCTACCCTTAGCCCAAATGAAGAAAATTTACGGAAGAATTTCTATAACTCATGTAATATATAAGGGAAAATCTGTGCCCTCTCAAAAAAGTAGCCTTACCAAAATATTTGAATTTTTTTTTTGGTCGGAAAAACTATTTGAATTGACCATGCCTGAAGTCATAGCTGGTAAGGTCACAAAACTAAGCTTCATTTGTATTAGAAGTACAAGATCTTAAACCTGCTCTGACAGTATGAAAGACCACTTATCCTTTCAACGACTTTCGTTCAACTAACGATGTAAGATCTTGCAAGCTTTTCTTTCACATAGTAAGAAGAGTCTAGAATTATGCTGAAGCAATAACTCTTCTGTCCATTCCATGCAGGTGCTCAAATAGGGGTTTGCTATGGAATGCTCGGCAGCAACTTGCCTTCGCGGCCAGACGTGGTTGCGCTCTACAACCAGCGCAATATCCGCAGGATGCGGCTCTATGGCCCAGACCAGCCCGCTCTCCAAGCCCTTAGAGGCACCAACATTGAGCTCATGCTGGGCCTTCCCAATGAGGACCTCCAAAGGATTGCCTCTAGCCAAGCCAATGCAAACACTTGGGTCCAAAACAATGTGAAGAACTATGGCAATGTCAAGTTCAGGTACATAGCAGTTGGCAATGAAGTGCAGCCTTCTTCTCAAAATGCCCAGTTTCTCGTCCCCGCCATGCGAAACATCCAGATTGCCATCTCGAATGCCGGACTCGGGGCCCAAATCAAGGTTTCCACAGCTGTGGACACGGGCATCTTAGGAGAATCGTCTCCTCCATCGAAGGGCACACTTAAGCCCGATCATAGACCGCTTCTAGATCCTATAATCCAATTCCTAGTCAACAACAAGTCCCCTTTGCTTGTCAACATTTATCCGTACTTCAGCTATGCGAACAATCCCCAGGAACGCCTCGACTATGCTCTGTTCACGGCGAACTCGGTCGTGGTGCAAGATGGACCACTTGGGTACCGGAACTTGTTTGACGCAATTCTCGATGCTGTTTACTCTGCACTAGAGAAAGCTGGTGGGGGGTCCCTAGAAGTGGTTGTGTCAGAGAGCGGTTGGCCATCTGCTGGCGGGAAGGCAACGTCCATTGACAACGCGAGAATCTACAACTCGAATTTGATTCAGCACGTGAAGCAAGGGACTCCCAAGAAGCCTGGAAAGCCGATCGAAACTTACATATTTGCTATGTTCGACGAGGACCAGAAGACCCCGGAGCTTGAGAAACATTGGGGGCTCTTTTTCCCCAATAGACAGCCAAAATACCCTATTAATTTCAACTGATGGGTACACACTGACTTGTATTAAGGAATAAGGGCACACCTATCGTGAGCTCAATGATGTTAAAATAAGAGAGTTGCTGCAGTATGTAACATGCGAAAACAGGAAAGAAGAGAAAATGGCAATCACAATAAATCACGAAAGTCTCACATGATTCTTCCTCTAACGCATGTGACAAAGTGCTCATTTTGAGTATTTAGTTAAGAAAGTATATCCTTGACACCCATCACACATGATCAACTATTAGTTAAATAGGTGAATGTTCATAATCATAAACTTCGATAGTAATGGATTCCAACCTCCAAAAACTAATTTGATAACCGTAACGTAGGTATAACGCACAACATCTTGTTTCAGAACGACCCTCTATTACAAGACAAAGAATAGTGGTCGATCTGTGGCTACATGGAAGCTCAGTTTGATATTAGGAGTCCACACTCCACAGTGCAGCAGGCTAGATTTTTTCCTATCACCGTCCTTGGTCGATCTGTGGCTACATGGAAACTCAGTTTGATATTAGGAGTCCACACTCCACGGTATGGCAGGCTAGATTTTTCCCTATCACCGTCCTTACATTGGAAACGGCATCGTTCCAAAAGCTCGTAGGGTGTGCGAATGGAAAAAAAATTGCCTAGCTGCACTGATGGATATTAGTTCTACCCTTTGATGAATTGATATTACACTAAGCTTGGAGGAGTTAGAACTCAATTACGAATGATTGCAAGGATTTTACTCTTCAGGCATCGAAATGGGTTATGTATTGTGATCGAGGTTATCATGAATGGGTAACCAGCATGATATAATCAACAATTTATTATTCTACACATTCTCTATAAGAGCTAGACACATTTGTACATGAGAACTTATCACGTGGCTTTTTTTTTCACTGTACATCGAACGCTTTTAAGAACTCAAATCGACTTCACTGTGTACATCGTGATTCTCCATCCTTATCCAAGACTTGATAGAGAAAGGGTGTTGATTTATCTCAATTATTCTCGCGCCTCTAGCCCAATTGCCATAGCCACCATACCCAGTATGCCTGGCAAAGCATAGCCACAGCTTCTTATAGGGGCAGCACCAGTCCAATCCATGGTTGTGTCCAACAAATACTGCCTGCCATCGTGACAAAAAATTACACTTTTACTCATATCAGATCGAAATAACAAATGTCTATCTAATATTCAAGTATCTCAAACTTAATGCATGAAAGTGGCGGCATATGCTTCCACTGGGCGTAAAAGAAGTTTGACAAGCAAGTTTCTCTTTTTCTTAAGAAAGCACTCAAGACCAAACCGGAGCAACTTGTGTATAGCCACATGCATTTATATCTGGAGCAAGAATGTGCAGACCGGGAAAAAAAATGCAAAGAAGAAGCCAGGCAAGTCTTGGAAAGCGGTTGAAGCATTTAGCGTTGCCGCCTTTTTTTTTTTTTGTTTTTAATGCCTGTCTTGCTTAAAGATAATACTTGCATGCTGACAAAGCCTAAAACCCAAGGTGATAAAAGCAGCTCAGCAGATGATCGTCAAAGTATCAATGAACAAACCAATTTGTGGCATTAATTACCTTGACAGAAGGCCGCTTTTCAAGAATTTCCATGATCCCTGCTTCAGCTTCTTGAGAAGCAACTGTCTCCTTGTTGATCGAGCCCACACAAGGCTTACGTACACCGATCCATGGAGCCACCTTTTCGTAAGCTTTACTAGGTATATGCCAAAATATCAACTCTGGTACCCTGTGCCACGTGATAAATTGTTTTTCATAAGAAAACTGGAGAAAGAGTTTATAGATATTCTAACCAACATCGAATTGCTTACTTTAATACAGTTTTTCCATCTCTTTATCAAGAAAAAAGGAAAAAAATTTCTTTGCAACAGAAATATGATTATCAGTGTTCGCGATTGCTTCTTCCTGGAAACCAGGGAAAATTAACTGGATAAGTTCAGTTTATGAGTAACAGTAATAGGTGCATACGAAATAAATAAAAGTTCTGCCATCATTTCTTTGTACCTTGAATCTGGGTTGATCTGTAGAGATCGGTTATTGAACCATTCAGATTGGGCTTTTGATATTACTTCTGGATAGGATCCACCGCCAGAATCGAGAAAGTAAAGGTACGCTACAGGGGACTGAGGATTATCCATTATCGAGATCTGAAGGACGTAATTGGATATGCTTGGCCAAAGATCCTCTGGACCCTTACTAGAATAGGACAGTGCATTCTGCTCTATCTCATTCTTCATGAGCTGCAAACGCTGTGTTCCTCTGAAACTGCAATCTCCTAATCACACACGGAAAAATCATGTATAAATACGACCAACACATAAATCACGTATCTGCAAGACGAGATCATTTTTCAAGTTAATTCGACTCCAAGACTGTAGTATATCTAATTATTTACTACACTAGCAATTCTGTCTGCTTCTTTTGTTCATGCAATGACTCCATCAAGCTAGCTATCACATCGATGTGAAGATATCCGAGTCCATGATCTTGCGTTCAGGCTATTAGAAACATTTGAAGTTTAATGTAAACATTGTCGACTTTAACATACGTAAGCAAACCTCGATGTTTACCTGAAAATGATGAATTTGCAACAGGGCAGTGAATCAAAGGAATGCCTGGGGCTGAAAACCACTCCAGTGGCCACACAAACGGTGCATCGTCATGGTTTCCAAAGACACTAGCAAAGGGAATGCCCCTCGATCTTGTTGGAGATAGAGCTTGATCCCAGTACGAGCTTGCATTTGCTATCGGAATGTTATTTGCCGTAATGACATCTCCAAGATACACAACAAAGTCTGCAATGCAATTCAATGTGTCTTGTCAGAATGTGGATCAGACAAACGACAGGTCCCTACTTTAAAGAGCTTCTGGGGCAAAGTATCAGGCAAGTCCGTCGCAAAACGCACGAATTAAAGCCCTGCACAAAACTTAGCAGGTTGGAAGCTGATTCACGGAAATAGCAGCAGCAAGAGCTAAAATTTGACGATCTGAAGGCCTATGAATTATTAGCATCGTCCTAATTTTTGTCAAAAGTGGAAAAATTTTTGCCGTCTCTCTCTATTGTTTCCAACTTCAGTCCAGATCACCATTAACGCGCATCAACCGCAGGTCTAGGTCAGTCGCGACTCACCACATAACGCCCTCTTCTTCGATATTCGATCTCTTTACGACCCGCATTCTACTGTTTCGAGCTCGCCCACCACAGCACACTCAAATTCTCAAAGCACGAGTCCAATGAACTATCCTTGCAAATTCCCGGGATCTGGGCTGTCCACTACACTCGCCGAATCACTGGCCGAGCCAAGCACGAAGCGAAACGCGCTAGAAGACAAACGAAACCCAATCCGAACAAGCACTTACCGGGAACTTCATCGTCGAGCACGGTGGACATGACCCGGACGGAGTTGACGTCCTGGCGGGGCCCCCAGTCCGTCCAGGCGTCCTCCCCGAAGTGCAAATCGGCGAACAGGGCGATCTTGAACGGCGACCCCTGCCTCGCCGGGAGGCGCTTCTCCGGCCACGCCCGGCGCCTGAACTTCTCCTGGTAGTAGCCGCCGTCACAGCCGGGCGCGCCGGGATCGGCTCCGACCGCCATAGGCGAGATCGGACGCAGGTTCAGGAACAGCAGAAATGCGAGGGAGAGGAACAAGACTCGAGCCGCCGCCGGCGATACGGCCATTGGGCCTTCGGAGAGAGAAGAGAAGCCGGGCTACCGACGTAATGTTCAGGGGGAAGGGTAATAGAGAATCGCCGTTATTTAGATGCTCATGTACGAAAAAACCGAATATGCTAAACCTTTTCGGAGCATCTAAGCTTAGATTTTTTTAACTTTTTGCCTTTTTTAGTGTCCTCCGTCGTCGTTTCGTCCTAGGATGTTTTTTCCAGTTCCCAGCGAAAGATAAAATTTCTCTGAGAAAATGACACACGATCCCCAAAATTTAGTTTATTGTGCAAGGGCATTCCCGAAATTTTTAATTTGTTTACCATGGCCTTGAATTTTGATTCAACGTTCAGTATGACCCTTGAACTCATAAACATTTTCGTATAGTTTATAGATTACATTGACACATTAGGCCAAAGTTCTGAATCGGCATTGCACATTAAAGGGACCGTTTGTGCTATTATCCCAATGTCTTGTTCCCTTGACGAGCCAAAAGCGGTGACCAACTCTAGTGGCTAGAGGATCATGCCTGCTACGGAATATCCGATTAGAGGTTACATCCTTTGAGTGGAGAGACCCCAAAAGACTAAAGCATCGAGATTTTCGATTATCAGCCGCATTCATCATGTCAATCACTTTATTAGTGTTCTCGCACAAAAAAAAAAACAACGATTGAGTTGAGATTCATCACCCACTACTTTCAACTCTTTTATGCTCTCTTATGTTTTATAACACGTGCGTTCGAATTCTCAATTTGACTAACCTTCGCGAATGCTTTTAAATCACCTTATTCACGTGCATCAAAGTATGCTGCGATTTAAATGTGAAATTCACTACTTTCAAAACTGATCAACTTGATCACACATATGATGTTGTTCGTAGTTTTTTAGATCCACACGAAAGTTAGGCGCATGCAAATGCGGTCTAATTCCCAAAAAAAAAGCATTAATTTTAACTTAAGAGACAATTCTGACTCGAATTTTTTTTTCTCATAAAAAATTACAAACTTTCACTTAAATCCAAAATCTGGCCAGAATAATTTGAAAATTTCACATCAAGGGGCTAGATTTGAGATTCGAGTAAAATTTGGTATTTTTTTATCAAGATAAAGAAAAGTTCGGGATCAAAATTATCACTCAAGGTAAAGTTGGTACTGATTTTTTTTTTTTGGAACAAGCTCTGCAATTGTTGCTTCCTTCGTGGGCCTAATCCGACCTCGGCAGGCCCCTACAAGCCAGATCTACATGTTTGTTTTGAGTAGATAAGAGTTCATCGGGAAAAGTGCTCAATAAGTCCTAAACCTTTTGAGAAAGTGCCAATTTAGTCATAAACCATTTTTTTATGCCAATTTAGTCCTAAACCTTTTGATATAGTGCCAATTCAATCCTTTTGACCGGATTTTGCTGACGTGGACGTCAACCGGCCGGCGACCGGTCACCGGAGCTGACATGGATAAAATTTAATAATATTTTAATATTTTTTTTTAAAAAAAATTTTCTCCCTCTTCCTTCAGCCGGTTGCCGGAGCGACGACCGGCCAGCGAGGTCGACCTCATCGGCCTTGGGCAAGCCATGCCGGCGACGGCGAAGGCAAGCCTCGCCATGGCTGGGCGAGGCTCGCGTTGGGCTGGCCAGGCGAGGGTCAACCTTGCCAGATTCAGCGAGGTCGGGCCCCGCCTAGCAGCCGGCGAGCCTCACCCGCCCCTCACGACCTCTAGCAAGGGCCGGGTGAGGCTCGCCCGGCCATGGCGAGGTCTAGGCAAGCCTCGCCAGCCCAGAGCGAGGCTCGTCCTTGCCGGTGACGGCGAAGGCGAGCCTCGTCATGGCTGGGTGAGGCTTGACCTCGCCGTCGCCGGCGAGGGCGAGCCTCACCAGTGGCTGGTGTGGCTCACTCGAGGCCGACAAGGCGGTGACCGGCTGGAGGAAGAGGGGGAAGAAAATTTTTTTTAAAAAAATATTAAAATATTATTAAATTTTATCTACGTCAGCTCCGGTGACCGCCCGGCCGACGTCCACGTTAGAAAAATCCGGCCAAAAGGACTGAATTGACACTATATCAAAAGGTTTAGGATTAAATTGATATAAAAAAAGGTTTATGACTAAATTGACACTTTTTCAAAAGGTTTATGACTTATTGAGCACTTTTCCCGGAGTTCATCTGACCCGAGTACCCCCACCATTGACCCGGCCCGGCCCGAACTATAACTTCGCATAGAATGCTCAGCCCGAGCCCGTCATCTGGTGATCCTTCGCAGGAGCGCAGAGAGCCCAAGCCGGTATTACGTTCGGGGCGTCGGAGGTTGGAGAGCTCCGTCGTTCTCGTTCTCGTTCTCCTGCACTGCACCGCGCTCTCAGCGCACTCCAGACGATCGAGAGGAAGCTTCAGGTGACAATCTTTTCAGGTTCTCTCCCTCTCTCACCTCGCGTAGCAGGGCATTTTGTTGCTGCGCGAGGATTTCCTGAACCTTGGTGCGTTCCTCCCCCGTGCAGCTTCTGCTCCCTCCTCCCCGATTTTGCTCTTGCAAATGACGGGTTTTGGGTGGCTGAATCTCTTACCAGCTTCCGTCTCATTGTTAAGGCGTCGTGTGTATTTGCTTGGGTTCTGATTGATGTATGGTTTTTTCTTTTTGTTTACTAGCAACGCGCGCGCGCCTGGAAGTGTTGATTCGAGTTGGACCCGTATCGAGTCGATTGGCTAGCGCTCTTGAATTCGGTACGGCCGTCGAAGAAACCCTTGAAGCAGCTTTTTGGGTGTTTTTTTTTTCCTATCCAGTTGTGATGAGCGCCTCGTTTTGAACCTTGTCTTCTCAGCTGTCATGGGTGTTGAAGAGGATCTCGAAGATTTGAATGCCCTCGCGGAGTCTACCGATGCCGCTGTGGATAGTCAGGCTCTGGCTTCTGCTGTCGATAGTGTTACCCTTCAACCGATTCTTCCGCCCGCAATCCCGCCTCCTGCCGTGCCTCAGGTGGCTCCTGTTCCTGCAGTCCCTCCGGTCCTTCGACCCCTGGCGCCTCTGCCCATCCGCCCTCCCGTTTTCAGGCCTCCTGCACCCAAGAAAGAAGAGGCTGGAAGTGGTAGCGGCTCGGACTCTGACGATGATGATGTGGGGCGTGCAGGTGCTGTTCCTGGGTCGACTGCGGAGTATGAGATTACAGAGGAGAGCAGGCTGGTGCGGGAGCGGCATGAGAAGGCAATGCAAGATCTGATGATGAAGCGGCGTGGTGCTGCTCTGGCGGTGCCCACTAATGATAAGGCTGTACGTGCCCGTCTTCGCCGGCTTGGAGAACCTATGACCCTCTTTGGGGAAAGAGAGATGGAAAGGCGGGACCGGCTGCGGATGCTTATGGCTAAATTAGATGCTGAAGGACAGCTCGAGAAGCTCATGAAAGCCCATGAGGATGAGGAGGCTGCTGCTTCCGCTGCTCCGGAGGATGTCGAGGAAGAGATGCTTCAGTATCCATTCTATACCGAAGGATCTAAAGCTCTTTTGGATGCTAGAATAGATATTGCAAAATTTTCGATCGCGAGGGCTGCACTGCGTCTTGAACGCGCAAGAAGGAGAAGGGATGACCCTGATGAGGACGTGGATGCAGAGATAGATTGGGCATTGAAACAGGCAGAGAGCTTGTCCTTGCATTGCAGTGAGATTGGTGATGATCGACCACTTTCAGGCTGCTCTTTCTCCCATGATAAGAAGCTGCTTGCCACATGGTAATTTACTTATCTTCTCCTTGATGCATGCGTGTTAGAGTGCATAAGTGCTTATTTGAATATCGGAAGCTCTTTGTCCACCTGCCAGAACCACATTTCAACCAACCAAATTGCCTCTCGAGGGATGAAATCTCATTGACTTCATATGATAGCTGTACACCCTGATCATGCTGAGTAGTGTTGAGCATGACTTCGTTATGCATTTTCATTATGAATTAGGAATCAGGCTTTCCAAATAATATTTCATGGGTAGACTTGAACATTAGCGATTGACTTTGCAATTGTATGAGAATCACTTAGCTTAGCTTTTTCTGCTTCTGCTAGTTCCATGAGTGGAGTTGCTAAGTTATGGGACACATGTCGCATGCCTCAAGTGAATAAAGTGTCCACATTGAAGGGTCACACAGAACGTGCTACTGATGTGGCCTTTTCTCCGGTGCAAAATCTTATAGCAACTGCTTCTGCTGACCGGACTGCAAAGTTATGGAATACTGAAGGAACTATCTTGAAGACTTTTGAGGGGCATCTGGATCGCCTTGGTCGTATTGCATTTCATCCATCAGGGAAGTACGTGGGTACGACTAGCTTTGACAAGACATGGAGGTTGTGGGATATAGAAAGTGGTGAGGAACTACTTCTTCAAGAAGGCCATAGTAGAAGTGTTTATGGGATAGACTTCAACCAGGATGGATCCTTAGTGGCATCTTGCGGACTGGATGCTCTTGCACGTGTTTGGGACCTCCGCACCGGTAGAAGCATCCTTGCTTTGGAAGGACATGTTAAGCCAGTGAGTCTCTCGAATTGTTACTGACTTATGCTTGGCTGCCAATATATTGTCATCTGTTGATTTTTATACCTCTTCCATACACTTTTCAGATTCTGGGAATCAGCTTTTCACCCAATGGATATCATTTAGCCACCGGTGGTGAAGATAATACCTGTCGTATTTGGGATTTAAGAAAGAAAAAGTCATTGTATGTAATTCCTGCTCATGCAAATCTTATATCAGAAGTGAAATTTGAGCCTCAAGAAGGATACTTTCTGGTGACTGCATCATATGATACTACGGCAAAGGTATTCGTTTTACTAGATTGGCTTTCTGCCCTTTAATTATATTGTTGTAGAAAAATCTGTTCTTGTATTTATAACATCTGGTGTCTGCATGTGATTAGGTCTGGTCGGCCCGAGACTTTAAGCCGGTGAAAACTTTGTCAGTGCACGAAGCCAAAATAACATCAGTGGATATCACCGCAGGTAAGTTTCTTCACTCCCATGCAAGCATAACATAGTTATGATTCTCTTGGATATATGGTTTAGAGGGTAGATTATGCAAAACTTTGTGCAATATGATTAGTGCTCTACTCACTTAGTTGGGAAAATTTTGATGTGGCTGAGCATGCAAGATATGTGCCATGAGATGAACTGAGCCTCTGTATGGTTCCATAGTATTCTCTCTGTCAATTTGAAGATACTTACTTTCAGGACAATCTTTCCGGAAGTAAGTCAAATCATCCAGTTTTTAGTTCATTTCTCTAGCAAATAGGTTCTTTAACATTTGGATTGTTGCAAAACCAAGAAAAACAATTGCAAAGCACTGTTTCAAGAGATAAAGTGGGTGGGATGGGAACAATATGCAACAACTATGGTGGTTAGTGGTTATTTGGCAGTCTATACAATTTGTTAGTCTATGCCCAGCACCGCCACCCAGAAAAAAAGAAAAAATGTTCATATGATGGCCAGACTAGATGGTATGAGGTGATGGTGGTTGAGCATGACTTAGCAACATTTGGGGGCGGCACTGTATATTGTTCATATTGATTGGTGTTTGAAGTTTCAGTAACCAAATTGATAGGTTAGGTGGCTCTGAAACCACCCGTGGTTTCAGAGAAAAACGCACTTATATTCTGTTGTGACTTGCTTTTGATTGTTGTGATGAGTATTCTTTTGCAATGTCTTAATTGGCCAGTAATGCGTGATTATGATCCTTGAATTTTGATCAGCCCTGGTGATGTGGGAACCAAATATTTGCTATTATGGCCATGTCTCATATGTGTACTTATGAGCTGGTGAATAGGTAAATATGTTCAAAAGCAAAGGTCATGATCCTGTGGATCGCAGGCTGACATTGGCGACTATTGTGATCTAGAAATACTGTCAAATGCAACTGTGAGAACTCTGATTGCTCTCTGATTGCACAGTTGTTACAAAGCCTTTTGGAACTTAATGTAATGCAGATGTTTCTTAAACTGGTTACTCCACAGTATTCAGTAATTGGCATGGGGAAATTCTTGGTATTGTGATGACAAACTGATTAATTCCCCCAAGAATAGAGGCAAACAGAGCATTTCACTGTTGAATATGTCACTAGACATTGTTTGGCATGAAAGAGTAATAACAAACTGATTAATCCCGCAAAAATAAAGGAAAACAGAGCATTTCACTGTTGAATTATGTCAGTTGATGTTGTATTTCCTCCCTCAATGTGGATTCATCTCGACCTGCTAACTGCTTATGAATGTACTTTTTGTGCAGACGCAAGTCATATAGCTACAGTGTCACATGACAGAACAATTAAGCTTTGGACTAGCACTGACGACATGAGGGAACGGGCCATGGATGTCGACTAAATTTCTGTTTCAGTTAGCATGTGCTGTTTTAGCGGGAGCACAGAAGTTGATCCTGTTGAGTTTGTAAACATTTTGGCAGATCCGAGGCATGATGTTTAGCGATTTTCCCCATTTAAAAGCGTGTCTATCTTGCTTGTACTATAGTTTTCAATTGGAAGCTCGGAAGGTATTTAAAAGTACAAAACCATCTTAGCAGTAGTTTCTGCCCCTTTCTATATTTTGATCCTGTGATGCAAGGAACGTTCTGATGTGGAGTGCATTATGTCTTAGGAACAAGCAGAAGACACTTTATAAGGTACCGTTTCCTCATTTCCATACCAATCGTTATAGCCATAGAACAAAAAAGAAAATTGCATCTTTTACTTTTATATTGTAGTGCATTGATCATGGGAACTCATTAGGTTAGTTCGTTAAAAATTCCAAATTTACTTGCGCTCCTCCGGTTTTGCATATTGAAATATGGAATACCCTTTGCATGGCAACATCAAAAAGAGTTTTATCGATGCCCGTTACGAAAAGTTAAACTGACTTGTAGAATTAATGTAGCAAGAATTGAAAAAATAAAATGCACGTGAAATATATAATGGATCAAATAATTTAAAAGTCAAGCAATATAAAGCAAATGAAAATGGAATTGTTTGGATCACATGAACACATCTATACTACTTGTACTATTTTACACTCGAAATAATTAGAGAAACGACTGATTGAATTTTTCTTCATCAATTGTTTTGCTTTTAGAGATCCTTGAGGATCCAATCGTTAGAGAGCAAATGGAGTTCCATGCGCTCCCGTCGTTCAAATTATCAAAGATAGTTCCAAATACTCCGTTAGATTACAATGAAAATGTCTATGGAAGTTCACATATTTATTCTATAATAGATAGACTCACTAATTACTAGCGTAGATGAAGATTAATATAAAATTTACATCAAATTTTGAAAATAAAGTTAACTAATTGTTCATCAGTTAGATTTACCGCAATGCACCGAGTTATTCCTTTCTTTCAAAAGATTGAATAGTTCATCAAACTTTTAATTTTGAACTTACTAACCAAAATATCAAAAACAAGAGTCGAATTCCCAATATTGTTTACCGATTGGACATACAAAAATCATCTTGGAAAATCACTCACCACTTCTGATATCAAAAACAAAAGAAACGACAAACTATTAAGGAAAGATTTCACCTACCAACGCTCAACCAAATGAGGAAAAAAAAAGGAACAATAAAAAATTTATGGATTAAGCCACATCACCCAAATACTATTCCCCACCCACTTTCCTCATTATATATGGATATATAGACACACATACACACGCAAAAGCCATTTGAGCTCATCCATATAATACGTGGGATTCACTATATAAGTATAATAGGTTGTTTTGGTAAAATTTGGACCGAGGACAATGAACGAAATCATCTAAGTATCTATCTTTGCTAATTACAAGACAGTTTCTCTGTCAAAATACTATATGTTTCTGCCGGAATACCCCGCCGAAATCTGACATTTGTCCGATCACATATCTCAGACATTGCTTTGAGAAAGAAATTTAAGAGAACTAATCAATATCTTCAACTATAAAAGTGAGCTGTAAAAGCATGGTTACAAGCGGCTTAAGAATTGCAAAGACTCTTCAACTTTGCACTCATTTTAAACAACTAAACAAAGCTAATACAAAACATGCTGGTCAGAGAGCATACTTTTTAACCATCTCGTGTCAAAATCAAGTGCAACTCCATCGAAGCTATAAATCTCTGTCAAAATCAAGTTCAATATCTGCGTGCCCTGAGGGGGTGAAGTTACTGTGTGATTGAAGTTCAAACGATACAGCATGTGCCGCCATTTGGAGGTGAAGCTCCACAAATTCATGAGCAGAACCAGTAATGCACAACTCTTATCCCACCACTCTACTTGTACCATCCAGTAAGTACCCACCTCAACAAGAAACAGAAGCAGCATGCCATGGCCTGTCGGAAATTGACATATATCTATTTGTGACTATCCTGAAGAATGGCTAAGCAGATAAATAAAAAATAAGATATGAATGCCGACTCCAATTATATGTGATGTCCATTTGAGGCAATAATAGACGCTTCTATCAAAAAGGCAAAAAGAAAAACTTATAATAGATATAACTATTGGTCTCTAAAAGAGGGAAAAGGTGAACCATCTAGCAGCCTGCGACCCTGATCAATGGTCATCCAAAGAACCAACTAACATGCCCACTAGGGCAAGATGTTGCAGAACAACACCTTTTAGACTAGACAAACTCGTTAATACGCAGGACCTATAAACAGCTAAAACGGAAAATCGTCCTTGCTTATTATGGGTCAGAGGACCAAGAGCCCTAAATGATTCCTTTTCTTTCATCTAGTAAAGAATCAGAGGCAAGATGAAAAAAACCTGGAACAGAAGAAGAAGGATGCAAAGTGACTTTTCTGTTTTCCGGCCGAATGCTCTTAGAAAGAAATTGACTAGTGTCCCATCATTGGTGCCAGTCAGTAGTCCACTCTGAGGATCAAACCTGAAATTCGTCAACATAAAATCATCAGGTCATCAAATTACATAGACCATTATTACCATAGTGGAAACCTAAAATTTTGAGGTAAATAATACTACCTAGGTAGACGATGCCTTGGACATTTGACAAATCCTGCTAGCTGGAAAAAGAAGCTAAACTTGATAAAAAAAACGACACCAATAATACACAGAATTGAGAGAGAGAGAGAGAGAGAGAGAGAGAGAGAGAGAGAGAGAGAGAGAGAGAACCTGTGGAAGTGAAAGTAAAAAGTTCAGAATTTGTGGGAGGAAGAAGATCAGCAGTGTTTCACTGAACCAGATTAAGTAGAAATGGAAAAATAATTAGCTCAAAAGCATTGCCAATAATTCTGCTGCAATAGCAAATGCAACTGTGCAGAATGATGACCAGAAAAAAAGAAGTGAAAACTTGCAATTTTGGGACCGAGCGAAAGCTTCGCCTAAGGTAAAAATTGGGACCCACAAGATGACGACGTAACTAATGACTTTTATGGTATCGGTATTTAAAACAGCAGTTCTCATTTTCCATTGATAATTTAACAGCTAATTGTGCATACGTAAAGGGGAATATCACCATCAGGGGACAATTTTCTAACAGTCTGGTCAAAAGACATGTAATCAACCATCAAGTCTTTTCAGGACTTATGAGCAGAGCTCCATAATATTTCACTTCTCTGGAGTCAAAACAGCTAATCGCACGGCTTAATTCATTCGATTTGCAATACGATCTACAAAGAATAACTCACTGTTAATCATTTATGGAACAAAGTATAGGCAGTATATAATAGTTTTCTAACTGGTGCAGAATAACTAGAATAATGCTTGTATTTCAGCTGCATAAAACAGCATATGCAGGTAAGACAGATTAAATAACTGAAAAAAGATAAAAGCACTTTCGCCTATGCCTACACTTGAATCTCCTTAAACAGTTAAAGTGCATCTATAAGATGTGGAAGGCCACAAGAAAGGGCCTACCTGTAATGTCCTAATATCCCAACCACTGCCATTGTCATCCCAGCAAAGTAAGTGTATGTATCTCCAACAAAAACTGAAGATGGATACCTATATTGGGCAGAGACACGAGCTTTATCAGGTGTTGGTTCTCCACATATACTAATAACACATTCAAAATACCAAGGATAAGTATTCATTGATTACCAATTGTATGAAAGTAAAGACAAGGATGTGGCTAACATTGGTTGAACAAGATAAATAGAAAAGGCATGGGCCTGCATGTACTCGGGATCTTTCGATGCTCCAATTTGGATAATGTTGTGCAGCAGAATCTGTAAATGGATTAAATGTGTCAGATTCTTATATAATGGGATGCTAAATACTCATATGGTCATGCTTACCGCAGCTGCAATGACAACTGTTTGACCCACTTCAAGACCATTTAAGCCAGCGTGAATGTTGATGGAGTTTGTGCAAAACACCGCCAAAAGTCCCATGTATAACTTATAAATCCATCCTGTCCAGATAATAATTAGATTTGTGACATAGAGGATAAGTAACTTGACGGTCAAGACAACAGCAAACATCTTGGTGATTGCTCATATTTAATCCTCTCATTATGTCCAACATTACTTACACTACCCATTATGAGTTTGCAACCAACGGATAAATTAAAATTAGGTTTTAACCTCTCTTTTTTACTTAGGTCAGTGACAAAAAGATAGCTAGCTCAATCTATGTTATCTCAGTAGGTCAGTATACTTACGCTCCAATGGGACTTTTTGGAGAACAGATATAAGAGTTATCTACATCAACATGCATGTCCACTCTAAATATCGTGTCCAACTGTATACAATTTCCGAAAATAGATCACCTTGAGGGTGGGAAAGAAATTGAGAATTAAATGCATTGAATGCATTCACTGCTTGAGATTTGTGAACTATGATTCTAATACATACCTAAGTCCAATATCTCCATACCAACGTATGGAATAAGAGGCTTTGGTATGACAATAGTTGTATGTCCAGCATAGGCCATCAGCAAAGGAAGAGCAGCAAATGATGGTAGGATTAACTTCCTGTTCTTGCATATTAGAAGGAAATCCAGAATAGAGTCAGTTCCATCTCATAATTTGTTCACATAAACCATGTGATGAATGGTTGAGCTTCTTATACCAACACGAGTTTTCTCCTAATATTGAAGTATATTCTCATATCATCTGATAATGATGGAGGATTGACAGATACTTACACTCTCCAGGGAACATCAAGGACATCATCCATAAAACCAAGCAAAACCATGAAGCAAATTGATGCCAACGCTGCATTATACTCAACAAGCCACTGCACAAAGTAAATAGTAGAATTTTAATTTTCAATTAGCAGAGGAGGAGGTCAGAGCTGAAAAATACATGGTGGAGAAGAACTTGATAAATCCAGTGTCACCAATGCTTTAGACGTAATCTGATAACACCAAGAGTTATTTACGGGAGAAGTTAAGATGGAGAAAGGAAGCACCAGTTTGGAAATTGGCATGACTCAACCACAGCATTTAGAAAATAAACAACCAGACAAAAAAATGAAGGAACTATTCCCTACGCATTTTAAGCCGTGCTCAGGAAGATGGCAGGATTCATGTAATGAAGCTGAGGCAACACATAATGAAGAATAAGGTAAGAGAATTGCATTAGCAGCTCAAATTTCAATATAACAAAATTTATGAGCTCAAAGAGGGAGCAAAAAACAAATATATAATAGTTAAGAAAAGTGCAGCATGCCAAAAGTTTGAATTTAGGAAGAAACTAAAGAAGTTCTCTTTGAGGCGTAATTGATTATCAAAAGTCAACTACTCCATGAAACAACAAGAGCCAGCCAACTAATAATCGTGCTCATCAACCATTCAAACAAGAGAACTTACATTTGAATCTGCTGTAAAATTGAAATACTGGAACACAATTGCCAAGACCAAGTATACGATCCCAACAACAATACCCAGCGACTCAGGCCTGCACATCAACAAGTGTCACCACTACATTAGCCAAAGAAGAGCCAAAAAATTGGAAGACATCATATTTACTGATTAATCCAACTACATTTGAAGACGTGAGTTTATGCCTTCCATAATCACATGCCAGGTGAACAATATATGAATCCAATGATTCCAAATAAGTAATGAACAACTCGACTATATCACAAGAAAACACAAAATTCCAATACCTATAGTCTAGAATATAAGTTAAATCTGCAGCCTAATGAGACAAGACCACATCATTTGCAGCTGTAGCGTCCCAATTCCAAATTACGGCTTCTAATTCAAGCCACTGGAGCTGTAGAGATGTCGCAATACTTCATTCTATAATCTGGGAAATGAAAATGAAAATGCAAATGCAAATGCAAATCACGTCACTGAAAGCCACAAATAACCACATCACAAATGCAACAGGTCCTAAAATTAGTACGAGCGACTTCGACTCATGAGGCCAAGTGAATCCCACTCCTATCCAGCCCAATGTAACATACACAACGCGACCGTGACGAAATTCTAACACAAGCATCCAAACGCAGTACAAAACCAGCCGATTCCATTTCCAACCTCGACAGAGATCGAAAACTTGCAGCTAAAATCGCGGAATTCGCGCAAAAAAACAACTCACACTTTCACAGTCCCCTGAGGCGTTCCCTTCTTGTTGATGTCGTACCCGAACAGGTTGCGCCTCAGGACGTATCGGGAAGCGACGGGGATCAGCCTCACGGTGGCGAAGAACCCCGCGAGGCTGAGGCCGGCGTTGATGAGGATCGACCTCCTGAGCTCCCGATCGATGTCGAAGTGGCGCGCGATCAGGTAGAGGTAGGGGACCAGGAAGAGGGCGGCGAGCTTGAGGATGAAGCCGAGCTTCGGCGGGGCGATTGGGGGATCGACCGGCGCGGCGTCCGCGGGTTTGGGCGGGGCCTTGCGGGTCTCGTCGGAGGAGACGGAAGCTCTCTTGCGAGCTGCCATGGCTGAATCTTGCGAGTCGCTCAGCGAAGAGAGGAAGGGAAAAAAACGGAGTCTTTGGTTCTCAGTGACTCCCTCTCTCTCTCTCTCTCTCTCTCGGTCGAGCTCGACCTCGCTTTAGAGCCACGTCGGATTCATACGCGTCATGGTTCCTAATCATGTTCCGCCACGTGCCTTTAGCGGGTGGACTTTCGTTTAAGGCAGATGTTCAACGTTGAGATTTGACCTTCGTCCTTTCATGGTCCATCGAGGCGGGGCTCGGGAATCCGGTGCCGTGGCCCGGGTCCATCTAGGTCATGCTCGGATCCATTGAGGCCAGGCTCAAAAACATCAAGGCCGAGCTTGGGTCCTTGACGTTTGCGTCTCGTCCATCGAGGCCAAGATTTTTTTTTAAAAATTTTAGAATTTTTTTTAATATATTTTTTTCTTTTTCTTCTTTCTTCTTCCTCTACCGGTCGCCGGACCTCAACAACCAACCACAGGCATGGCCCGGCAAGGCTTGAGCTCGCCAGTTTTGGTAAGGTTGAGCCACGCCAGCCTTCGGGCGAGCCTCGCCACATCCCGACGAGGTCAACCCTTGTCTATGGCCTATCGCTGGCTATCTCCAAGACTAGGCAATTGGCCGAGGAAGAAGGAAAAAGAAAAGAAATAAAAAATTTGAAATTTTTTGTAAAATTACAAAAATTGTTTATGTCGGCAATTTCCAACCAAATGAGATTTTCTTTATTACACGATAGAAAATATTTTCCAGTTCATTTTTAGATCCCGACCTAACACTAGAAAATGTTGTTATTACCCTGGAAAATGACTTTCAAAAAAATATTTTTTACAAATGTTACATTTTTCGCGAAATAAATAGAGCCTAAATATGCCTTAAAGATTTTTGTTTAGAACAATGCAAACGGAGGAAATCGACACAAGGGTGTAACAAAGATGTGTTGATTGCGCTAGTTAGGATATTCAAAATTTTGGTGAAATTAATATCATTTGTCCATTCGGAGGGCGTCACTCTAGCTCTTTTATTGAGATTCGCGAGTATCTTGATTGCATGCAATCACATGAAATCGATGCTCGCGGGCAGATTCAACTTTCTCAAATCAGTGCTTAATAAGTGGACCAAGACTTTCATATTTTACAACACAATTTTAGGTGATGTGATCAATGTTGGATCCAATACAATAATACTGTTTGTCGTAACAAGTAAAGGAATTAATAGGCAATAATAACTTTGAGAAAGCGATAACAAATTAACTCTGACAAATGTAACCACTGGACAGAGTAAATGGGTTATTGCCTAACTTTGTGTTGGGCATCAACTAGGGAAAGTCCCTGGGCCATCTTCTTCAAGAGATGCAGTCTCGAAAGCGAGGAAAGGCACGAGAGTTCCTTCATCTCTTGCCCAAAGTTGCATTGGCTAGCCGCTACAGTCATTCGACTTGACCAACATCATGTGGGAAAAACTAAACAGATTGTAACAAAATTAAACATAATGTGAGGTTTGGATTACTGAATCTCCTTAAGGTGATTAGTTTCTGTCAATAGATAAAGAAAACCGTAGCAGAAAACTGAAAGGACATTAAGGCTCCGTTCATTTGACGAAAAATATTTTTCTTTTGAAAAATATTTTCCCGGAAGTCATTTTCCTGGAAAATGTTTTCCCGGAACATAATTTTTCGGTGTTCGGCGATCAATATGAAAAAGTTTCGGAAAATATTTTTCGCCAGCGGCAGGTGACTAGCGGTGGAGGGCGACCGGCCGGCGGCGGCGGCCAGCAACCTTAGTGAAGAAGAAAAAGAAACTCCGGAAAATGATTTCCGCTTTTGAAGAAGTAGAAGTCATTTTCCATATATTTAGGCTATTTTGTGAGAGGGGGTAGGAAAATATTTTCCCACGGAAAACGTTTTCCGCCCCCCGAACACCGGAAAACCCAGAAAATATTTTCTGGAAGAATATTTTCCGCCAAACGAACGGAGCCTAACTTATGAGTTATAATTTTAAATAGGGATAAGCTGGAAACAAGTTCATCATTTGTTGGAACCTAGAACCTACTCTACATACCTCGAAACCTGAAACCTACCTTATCACGGGTTCTAGGATCGGTTTCAGAGTCCATCTAGGTTTCACTTGTATTATTAATTGAACAATTGCAGTGAATCATCATCACTTGTTATTACGATTCGCTTACCACAACTTATATTTAGATACACAAAAAATATAAAACATTAACAATTCATAAAATAAAAGTTCAGACTAGTGGTTCCAGATTATACATTCATCATCGAACGCCATCAAACACTACAAGATCACGCAAATACATAAACCAAGAAAAAATACAAAAAAACTTGTTTAATGTTTAAGGTTCCATGTTCCACCTACTCAAAATCTAGAACTTACCCGTCGAAATAAGTTTCTCAATTTTTTGAATTTGGAACCCAAAACCTACAAGTTTCTACCGGTTTGGTTCTTAGGTTCCAGGGTAGAACCTCGAACCATACCCATCTCTAATTTTAAATACACTTTTGTTGAGCCATTAATTCATAATTACAAGTGTTAAATTTTCATAATGGATTGGAAAATGGAAACTATGCAAGTATGCATGGAATTGACCATTCTTTAGTTACACACTAGAATCCAGGACGGGAATCTACTTATCTGTCCTAAAAGATGCAATCCTTAAAACTCATAACTATGATCTAAGCTTATTTCCAGCAAATTCAAGATTACCATGAATATCGACCTATCTCTGTTTCCACAATTTAGAAATGCTTTAACAGATAAAGAAAGATAATTTTAGAACGGACAATCATCATCGTTGATGAATAAAATCTTTACTAAAGCAATTAACGTAGCCGATATTAATTACATTTGTTTCTTGTGAGGTCAATTTTAATGTTCCAATCACATTTATTTTTGCTTTTTGATATCTAAATTCTTGAAATCTATTCACGTGTATCTAGATCACTCTTTCTTATTAGTAGACCAGTTTCATTTATAGCGAAATCTAATATTGCATTTATTTATTTTTCTTTCCTTCTTTAAATGGATTTTGTGATTTCAAAGTGAAAAAGAAAAGGAAGGGAATTAAAAATACCGCCAACACAAAAACCAAATGGCTGCGAGTGACATTCCTTTCCTCTTCCTGCTGCAAGTTCAATGTCTCTCTCTACATAATGCTGGCGAGATGATACAGTCATTGCACCAGTAGTCCATCTCTCTCTCTCTCTCGCCAACCTCCTGCAATGGCGGGTCACCACTCCTCTCAGTCGTCTCACCTGGCCTTCGCCTCGCGCCTTCTCCTCCTCCTCCTCACCGTCCTCCCGTTGACTCTTGCCTGCTTTGCCTTCTTCCTCCGATGGCGCGGCGGCCTCTACGATCCCGTCAACCGCTGGTCTCCCGATCGCCTCGAGCTCCTTGGTATGGACAAAAGCGGGGGCTCCAGCTTGCCGTTCCTCTCCTCGCATGGTGATGGCTCCGGCTCCGATTGCCTCGACGCCCTTGGCCAGAGCCGGATGGCGTCGTTTCCGTACTACCGCAATTGGAAGTTTGATCTTGCATCGGATATTCGGCCTCAGGTGAGTTCAGTTCTCCGGCGGTTGTGGTTGTGGTGCGTTCTTGATTGAGCGCCCGGCGGTTTTGTTACGAGAGTTCGAAGCTAATGAGACATGTTGTGAGTCTGCAAGAAAGGAATGGAAAAAATTGTCCAAAAAGTTATAAACTTATTAAATTTTTGCCAATTAAGTCATAAACCTTTTTAATTTTGCCAAATGAATCCTAAACACTTTCAAGTTTTATCAACTGAGTCCATACGATCAATTTTAGACGGAAATTGCTAATGTGGACATCGGTCATCCTACATGGCATAGCCGGCGATGAGGTGGAAAAAATTCAATATCTTTAATATTTTTTTAACTTTTTAATATTTTTTAATTTTTAATTTTCCTTTTTCTTTTTTTTTTCTTTTTGCCTCAAAAGGCCGGCAAGCCTTGATAAATCTAGTGAGGTGAGGGGTCACTACTCCCTCACTAAGGCCGACGAGGGGTCGCGACCCCTCGCTGGCCACAACAAGGGCGTTGTACCATCACACCCGCCCTCACTATACCGGTGAGGGCCAAGGCAAGGGCCACCATGCCCCTCGTCTTGCCAAATCTACCGAGGGTCTCGCTCCTGGCTAGCAGGGCTTCATGGCCCATGCCCAAGCCACCGTCGACCCTTTGAACCAAAAAAAATAAAGAACAAAATAAATTCGAAAAAATAATAAAATATTATTAAAAATTATCCATGCCACCATCATCTGTGTCACGTGTCACATAAGACGGCTGGCATCCACGTCAGTAATTTTCGGTCAAATTTGACCGAATGAACACATTTGGCAAAATGTGAAGGAATGGGTGGACAATCGTGCGTGGACTCGTACTCCTACTGATTCCTGCTTGTGCAACGTGAGAAAAGCGTTGTGACTTACGACTTGTGAGGCACGATTTTCCTGAGACGGGGTTGGATTCGAGTTGCTATTTTGGGTTTTCCCTTTTATTTCAATGTCCAGATTGTGCGTACTTGGCCGTGTTTCAGATGCGGACCAGTGAATTTACCTCTCGCATTTGCACGACTTGATCACGACCAAGCGGCAGCAGCATCTCGATTTTTGTTGAATTATTTGGCAACAAGAAGATTAATCACCGCCAGAGATGTATGTTGATCTGGGTGATTTCAACTAATGTTCTCATGAAAATGAGTTTTGCTCACTAGAAATGGCAAGTTTTGAGGCTGATCACTTATTTCATTCCTCTTACCTAGCTTGCCAAAAACAGAGAAGAACTCTCGTATAATGTGATTCGTGAGGTTTCATAAGGTGTAGACTAGTTGTTTCATTTGCATATGACAGCCTTCTGTTCTATTGTGTGTTATATCAGATATGCATTACGGCAAGCACTTCTGCCGGCCTAGAACAGACGCTGCCGTGGATATTTTATCATAAGGTTATTGGAGTATCGACATTTTTCCTCTTCGTGGAAGGAAAGGCCGCCTCGCCTGAAGTGTCCAAAGTTTTGGAATCCATTCTGGTGAGTTGAAATTTGTACGTTCTCTCTGAATTATATAGACGGGGGCCAACATGTTCTGCAATGATTTTGATCCTAGATTGTTTCATAGTTTGCTGAGGAATTCATTTTCAGGGGGTCAAGGTCATATACAGGACGAGAGAATTAGAGGAACAGCAAGCAAAGAGGTTTGTACAATCCGTATCTTAGGGAAGTCATCTATTTATGATTGTGCTCGTATGCTTTCTCATTTGAACATTTGACGATACTTCAACCGATTCTTGGACATGACATGATGCGGAAATTCTTGACAACAGTATTTAGGTGTAGAAGTACAATCAACATACGGAATTCCGTGCAAATCTACTACAACAATGATCGAGCCATTTCCTACTGCCATTTCTTTTCCTTTTTTGGCTAAGTGCCATTTCCTACTTAAATATGGTCATCTGTGTGGATCTTGACGATCATACCAGATTTTCGATCGTGCTGACTCCCCACAATGTGATCGGTTGAAAAGAATAAGGAAAGCTGCAGTAATCCTATATGTCCATCCAGCAACCATTTTTGCATCTTGCTCGACCTTTCGGATTTTGATGAATTTATTTTGATTTTCGTATATTATGTCATGTTCAGTTGTATCTGGAATGAGACTTGGTTGGCCTTCGACTTCTACAAGCCATGCAACTATGAGCTATTTGTGAAGCAAAATCTAAATATGGAAATGGCTATTGTCATGGCAAGGGTATGCAGAGTATTTGGTTAATTCTATCGTCCAAAATGTCTTTTTAAATTGTTTAGAAAGACATTTGAATCTTTCTTAGCAAGTTAACATCTTCTTTCAATTTTAGGATGCAGGGATGGATTGGATCATCCATCTAGACACTGACGAGCTCATATATCCAGCAGGAACTCGCGAGTATTCAGTGAGACACCTGCTGGCTGATGTGCCTGGAAATGTTGATATGGTCATTTTTTCAAATTATGTGAGCGAAACGTCTTTGACATGTGGAAATTGGATGCCCTGTCTATCCTATGATATCCTGATTATCCACTATATAATGCGCGGTCATCTTATATTAGGAAAGCTGTGTGGAGAGAGATGATGTTAAAGAGCCCTTTAGTGAGGTAAGGTTTTCGATCATTTTGTCTCTATCTTTCAGCTGATTTTAGTAGTAATGAATATAAGGTAATTGGCTGAAAGATCAAAAGTTTTCAATGTCAGCATAATTCGGAGGACAATCATTTTGACAAGGTTGAAAGGCACGATTTACTTTGGCACCTTCCGATAGATTTGTCAACTTGGTTAAATAAATATGAAGCAGCTCATGGTGCATTGGATAATTTAGAGGCATATATTCTACTCTAGATCATCATCAAACGCCTTTGTTGAGTTTTCAGCCCTGTTCCCTATATCGGTCTATGTCTTCACCAATTACTCTTTATTTCAACATTTATCTAATTGTTAGTCCCTTACAGGTGTCAATGTTTAAAAAGAACCGTGACCATCTACCAAAAGATGTGTGCTCTGACAATTACAAAGAGGCAACTCGAGGTAATCCAAATTACTTTCTGACTTATGGAAATGGGAAGGCTGCAGCTCGTATTCAAGATCATCTGCGTCCCCATGGTGCTCACAGATGGCACAACTACATGAAAAACCCAAAGTATGGCTGTGGTTGTATCCATGTTTACTTCACTTTTTGGCTGATGATATAGAGAAGCCATGTGCACATGAGCGTGTAGTCAGGTGTTCCAAAAGTTTCGCCTTTGTTTGTGGAGTGCTTATGGGGGTCTCTTCTCACGCAACGCATGCATCGTTGGCCGTGTCTTTTGTTTGAAGTTGGATGTCATCTTATCTCATACTGCTGACGCGCAGTATTATTGGGTGCAATCTGTTGCAGTGAGATTAAATTGGAAGAGGCTGCTGTTCTGCATTACACATACTCAAAGTTTTCGGATTTGACATCAAGGCGTGATCGGTGTGGCTGCAAGCCTACAAAAGAGGCCGTGAAAAGATGCTTGATGCTGGACTTTGACCGAGCAGTAAGTTCCCACAGTCAACTTTTCGTTCCCACCGGGGGCTTTCATCGCCGGCTCCGAGCAACAGGACCAAATTTTTCGGAAATATTAAGAATTTAATTTCCATTTGACTGGCAACTAAAACCATAATTGATGATGGCGAGATTGGTTTACGCGTTGTGAATACGCATATCTTCAACACTTTACTATATTTGCAGGCTTTCATTATTGCATCAACTGTGACAGAGGAGGAAATGCTTCAATGGTAAATGCACTTCGTCATCACTCTATCTTCCAGGACTAATTATCTTGCACCGTGGTCAGAATTTACGGGTTCCCCTTATTGGGACCAGGAAAGGAAATCCCCACTCCTCAACTGGGAGGTGCTTTTGGTTTCATTTGCATTAGGATTGAAAATTGGTGGTAAATGAATTGATTTGACCTAAGTTTAAAAAATTTACTCTTTCTCAAGTCATCGGATAAATTGTGGCTATCCAAAAGAACATATACTTTTGGTAAAGAACATTTACTTTATGTTCTTCATGTGGGGTATGATCATTTATGAGAATAACATTGCTGTGGATTTGGAGCTAGACTACCATCGTGCTTTAGAATACTATTGCTGTCCATTTGGACTTAGACTATCATATCTCTGTGCCAGCACTTACATATTGGAACTCCTTTAACTGAGAGCAGGGACTGTCGTCATTCACCATAGGGTCTTGCATGTATGACAGGATTTTGAGAATGGTACTTTGCGTAATCATTTACATTTCCCTAGATCAGTTCTGAGAAGTAATTTTTGTCGTCATGGAGATGCATTTGAATTCTGAAGTTGTCTTGCGTGCATTTCTTTCTTTCTTCTCTACAGGTATCGAGAACAAGTCGTATGGACAAACAAGACTCTGAATCTTAAACTTCTCAGGACAGGCATTTTGACTCGCATTTATGCTCCTATGGTAAGTTCTAATAAGGGCGCATCTTGAAATTGTACAGTAAGCAGGTTTATGGTAGTGTGATACTTTTATGAGAATGAACAAAATCACTTGTAGCGTTTCCTTTCCAACTTTACAGGTTATCGTGCAAGAATTGAGGGAATCTGGTGTTTTCAGCTCCGTAATAGCATCAGCACAGGCGACTCTCTCGAAGGACAAGTCTGTGTCCATTGAGGGCAGCAACTCTTCTAGGAAACTTGAATCTGGAGACGTTTCCTCGCGAAAGATAGGTACCTACAGAGAGTCTTAAGCAATCGCAAGAAGAGTATTAGAAAGTACTGAGAGCAATATTCACCCTTCCGCAGTCCCCCCATTATCTCCTCCTGGTGCGGATGACTCACTTATTGTCTGATGCATTCAGGATACAGTAACTGTTGCCTCCTTGTAACCGGTCTTATTTGAAGAAAAGCACGAGATGTACATTTCGGGATTTCTAGCATATATTATTGACTTAGAGGTATTTTTCTTCTTCTTTTTTACCCTATATCGGGCTGATCATTTCTGCATTTGCCCCGTCTTTTTTCTTCTGGTTATCTTGGGTCATTTCCTAGGAATGCCAATCTTTTTATATGGTTATTCATGAAATAGACATTTTTTTTCCTTTAGGAGGGGGGACGATTTACTTTTCTCCCCTATTTACAATAGACAAATAGTCGCTCTAGGAAGATTTTACACCACATTTTCGATTGTGTTCAAAACCCTAAACCTGGAACTCTCCGGCCCCCAACTCTAATCTTGTTACCAGTAAGACCGAATGCCTGTTGGCATAGCAAATCATTTATAGGCTACATAATGCTCACACATTGTTGTATATGCAGGCCTCTTTCCTGCTGCCCTATCGTGGATGTTTATTCCAACGTTTTAAAATTCTTCTTTACGGACCGGATAATTTATCAAAGGGCTTTTACATCCCAAGGTTATTTTATCTTAACTATGACCGGAAACTACTGAGATTTTTTCGCTATGTTTCAGTGCGATGACTTGTCGAGATTGACAGACCAAACCGAAGCCCTTCAAACCACTATCTAGGGATGTCAATGGGTCGGGTCGGCTTTCCATGCTACCGGACCTGACCCAAACCATAACACCGAACGTAAACCCAGGCCAGGTCGGGTTTTCAGGTTTTCCTTTTTCTAAGTTCAAGCTAACATTTAATGATGTTACAATTGACCGGAAGGTCGATACTCATTGTGCGCTCCCATTTTTCTCTGTAAGATCACAAAAGAAATCCTAGGAATAAGATCACCAACCAACGGAAGAAAAAGGAAAGAAAATTATAGTGCAAATCCCCAACCACATCGCATTTAGTCCCCTGAGGAGTTTTTCTTCTTGTTGTTGTCGAATCCGAACAGGTTGCGCCTGAGGACGTATCGGGAAGCGACCGGGATCAACCTCACGGCCGCGAAGAACCCCGCGAGGCCGAGGCCGAGGCCGGCGTCGATGAGGATCGACCTCTCGAGCTCCCGATCGATGTCGAAGTGGCGCGCGATCAGGTAGAGGTACGGGAGGTGGCTTTGCGGAAGCGTCGGAGGGAACGGAAGCTCTCCCGCGAGCTGCCATGGCGGAATCTTCCGAGTCGTCCAGCGAGGAGAAGAGAAGAAAAAAAAATTCTTTGGTTCTTGTGCGACTCTTCTCCCTTCTCCTCAACCTCGCTTCGGAGCCACGTCGGATTCATACGCGTCATGGTTCCTAATCGTGTTCCGCCCCGTGTCTCGACGTGTGATCTGGTCACATTCTGCCACGTGTGTACGCACTTTTTGTTGAGGAAAAATTGAAACCGATGATATCCATGTTGAATATTTAAAGCACATTGAGATTTTACCTCTGTCTTTTTGGCCAAACATAATACGTAACTCCTAACAACTGCATTTGATATTTTACAAACTCGTTTCGAAGGCATTATGGAAATGATTTTAACCCGTTATTACGGCAAGAGTTACTATTCGATACATGATTCTCCGTCCCATCTCAATTTAGTAAGTTTATCGTTTGAAAAATTCTTGGTCGTGCTTCCAATAACACATACCAATTTGCACACGTAATTATTTGCGCACGCGTTGCGAATTCAAAGGAATAATACGAGAAAAAGGTACTTCAAAATATGCTTCATCTAAATATGCACTAAAAGTTTGTTTAGGACAGATGCAAATGGAGGAAGAACGAAAGAAGAGTGTAACAAAGATGCATTAACTCCGTTTGTTAGAGATATTCGACATTTTGATAAAACAAATATCATCTGTCCATTCGGAGATGAGTGAGTATCTCGATTTCATGCAACCATGCGAAATAAATGCTCACGGGTATATTCAACTTTATCAAATCAATGCTCAACAAGTAGACCACGAATGTTTATATTTACGACACGATTTTAGCTAATGTGATCAGACCTTCTTCATATTGGATTTGGAAATGGAAACTATGCGTGGAATTGACCCCTCCTCAGTTACTCGCACAAGAATACATGATGGGAATCTACCTGTGTGTCCCTAAAGATGCAGCCTATAATCCAAGCTTATTTCTAGCAAATTCAGGATTATCATGGATATCGTCCTGTCTCCCTATTTCTACAATTTATAAAAGCTCTTATAGATAAAGAAAAAATAATTTTAAAACGGATGGTTATCATCGTGGATGAATAAAATCTTTACTAAAGCAATTAGTGCAGCCGATATTAATTGCATTTTTTCTTTTTTTCTGGTATCGAAGCCAATTCCAACATTCCGTTCACGTCCATGTTTTGCTTCTTAACATGTAAATTCTCGAAATCGTATCTCATTTAGATCGCTTTTTTCTTCTTAGTATTCTTTTTTCTCCGTTCCAATTTTTTGTTTTTTTTTGTTGGAAAATTCATCTTGTCCCCCCGAGAAAAGGAGGAGGAGGAGGAAAAGACGAAAAGCAAAACTGAGAAAGGGGAAAAGGGGCATGTGAATTAATAAAAGAAAGAAAAAACACACCGCCAAGGACAAAAACGAAAACGGCTCCGAGCGAGACGTTCCCTTCCCTTTTCCTCCTTTTCCTCCCTTCATTCCTTGCTTCCTTCCTGCCTGCAGTTTCAATGTCGTTCTCTACATAACGCTCAGCGAGCGAGCGAGAGAGAGAGAGAGAGAGAGAGAGAGAGAGAGAGAGTTGATACAGTCGATGCGCCACCGGTCGTCCGTCGCTCTCGCCGACCTCCTCCAATGGCGGGTCAACCGCCGGCCGCCTCGCGCGTCCTCCTCCTCCTCCTCACCGCCCTCCCGTTGACCCTCGCCTGCTTCGCCTTCCTCCTACAGTGGCGCGGCGGCCTCGACGATCCCGCCACCCGCTGGTCCCCCGATCGCCTCGAGTTCCCCGGCATGGGCGGCGGCGGGGATTCCAATGTGCCGTCCCGCTCCGGCTCCGGCTCCGGCTCCGATTGCGTCGACGTCCTCGGCAGGAGCCGGACGGCGTCGTTCCCGTACTACCGCGATTGGAAGTTCGATCTCGGATCGGATCTCCGGCCTCAGGTGAGTTCGGTTCCCCGGCGGTTGCGGGGCGCGCGTTTCCTGATTGAGCGCGCCGTGGTTTTGCTATCGGAGTTCGAAAGCTAGGAGAGACGTGTCGCGCGCGTCTGCGTGAAGGAATGGGCTGATAATCGCGTGTGGACTCTTACTGACATGTGCTTGTGCAATGTGCGAAAAGCGCTGTGACTCACGGCTTGTGAGACACGATTTTCGTGAGACGGAGTTGGATTTTGAGTGAGCTGCTCGAGATGCCATTTGGAATTTCCTTTTTTTTTTCGATGTCCAGTTCGTGCGTACTCGGCCGTGTTTGATGTGTGGGCTATTGAATTTAGCTCTCGCTTTTGCATGACCTGATCACAACCAAGCGGCAGTAGCATCTCGATTTTGTTGAATTATTTGGCAATAGGTAGATTAATCACAGCGGGAGAGATGATAAATGTGCACCCTCCAATGGCAGTACCGCCAGAGATGTATGGTATATCTAGGATGATGTAATCGACTCCCGTGTCTATAAATTGAGTCCGTCTCCATCATACCATGCAAGGATCAGGAGTTAAGGAACTTACTCCATAAGGAATGCAAACTTGTGGTCATGTGATTTGCTGATTATGAAAATAGACCAACCAGTATGGTGTGGGTTTCATTAGGTAGAAGAAAATGTACCGGTATTATGTATGGACACTGTGTAGTGTGTACAAATGGGAGGACAAGTTATCAGACTGGTCAGAATCTATCGGTTAGATCATTCACTCTGGTGGTAAATTTTTTAAGTTATACTCTATATAAATCGATACAACATATATATATATATATATATATCTAGCCATTCACAAAGCCTTGAGAAAAGTTGGCATTTTTTTTTGCATGAGTTGCATACTATGTCTTGGCATTTCAAGATGACCTTGCACTTTGTGGTAATAGAGTAGGGCTATTCGTTTAACAGAGGAAATGCCTTTTCATCTATACTGCAGAGTTGTAGAACCCTGTTGTGTCATCTCATATAACATGAGTACCCAAGCTCTGTCATCTAATCTTTATCCGATATGTTGATTTTTTTATCCTGCCCAACAATGAATTTACAGGAAGATTATCTCAACTGGCAGTTTCACATAAATAAAATCCTATCCTTTTCACACTGCCAGTGGAATGATATTAGCTGATTTGAATTTAGCGAGGGTCATTTCTACTATATTCTCTTAAAATGAGTTTTGCTTCTAGAAATGGCAAGTTTTGAGGCTGATAATTTATTTCATTCCTTTTCTCTGCCTCCCTTCCTCTTCCCACCAATAAAGAAAAGAACTCTCATCTAATTATTCGTGAGATTTCATAAGGTAGAGTAGTTGTTTTGTTTGCTCATAACAGCCTTTTGTTCTATTTCCTGCTAAAGCGATGTACAGGTGACTTAATATGTCTATTGTGTTTTTTCAGCTATGCATTACGACAAGCACTTCTGCTGGCCTAGAACAGACACTACCGTGGATATTTTATCATAAGGTTATTGGAGTATCAACTTTTTTCCTTTTCGTGGAAGGAAAGGCCGCCTCACCTGACGTGTCCAAAGTTTTGGAATCCATTCCGGTGAGTTGAAATTATATGTTTTCTCTGAATTATATAGACAGGGGCCCACATGTTCTGCAATGATTTCTCTTGTTGTTTCCCATTAAATTTTGATCCTTGATTTTTTCATAGTTTGCTGAGGATTTCATTTTCAGGGGGTCAAGGTCATATACAGGACGAGAGAATTAGAGGAACAGCAAGCAAAAAGGTTTGTATAATCCGTATCTTAGGAAAGTCGTCTATTTATAATAATGTTCTGATGCTTTCTTATTTGAACATTTGACAATACTTCAACCGATTTTGGATATGATATGATGCAGAGATTCTTAACAAAAGTAATTGGGTGTAGAAGTACAATCAACATCTGCAATCATTGATATTCCATGCAAATCTACTGCAACAATGATTGAGCCATTTCCTACACCGAATTCTTTTCCTTTATGGGCCAAGTGTCATTTCCTGCTTAAATAGGGTCATCTGAGTGGATTTTGACAAACATGCCTGTTTTTTGACCGTGCTAGCTCTCCACAATGTGATCAGTTGAAAAGAACAAGGAAAACTGAAGTTGTCCTATATGTCTGACAGCAACCATTTTTGCATCTTGCTCGACTCTTCTGATTTTGATGAATTTATTTTGATTTTCGTATATTATGTCATGTTCAGCCGTATCTGGAATGAGACTTGGTTGGCAAGCTTCTTTTACAAGCCATGCAACTATGAGCTATTTGTGAAGCAATCCCTAAATATGGAAATGGCTATTGTCATGGCAAGGGTATGCAAAGTATTTGGTTAATTTTATCGTCCAAAATGTCTTTTTAAATCGTTTAGAAAACATTTGAATCTTTCTTAGCAAGTTAACATCTTTCGATTTTAGGATGCGGGGATGGATTGGATCATCCATCTTGACACTGACGAGCTCATATATCCAGCAGGAGCTCGTGAGTATTCAGTGAGACAGCTGCTGGCTGATGTGCCTGGAAATGTTGATATGGTCATTTTTCCAAATTATGTGAGTGAAACATTTTTAGTATGTGGAAACTGGATGCCCTGTCTACCCTGTAATATCCTAATTATCCACTAATGTGCAATCATCTTATATCAGGAAAGCAGTGTGGAGAGAGATGATGTTAAAGAGCCCTTTAGTGAGGTAAGGTTTTTGATCATTTTGTCATCTATCTTTCAGCTGATTTTAGTAGTAATGAATATAAATTAAGTGGCTGGAAAGATCAAAAGCTTTCAATGTCAGCATAATTCGGAGGACAATCATTTTGACAAAATTAAAAGGCATGATTTACTTTGGAGCCTTCCGATGGATTTGTCAACTTGGTTAAATATAAAGCAGTTCACGGTGCATTGGATAATTTAGAGGCATATATTCTACTCTAGATCATCATCAAACGCCTTTGTTGAGTTTTCAGCCCTGTTCCCTATATCGGTCTATGTCTTCACCAACTACTCTTTATTTCAACATTTATCTAATTGTTAGTCCCTTACAGGTGTCAATGTTTAAAAAGAACTATGACCATCTAACAAAGGATGTATACTTTGGCAATTACAAAGATGCAACTCGTGGTAATCCAAATTACTTTCTGACTTATGGAAATGGGAAGGCTGCGGCTCGTATTCAAGATCATCTTCGTCCCAATGGTGCTCACAGATGGCACAACTACATGAAAACCCCAAAGTATGGTTGTGGTTGTATCCTTGTTTGCTTCACTTTTTGGTTGATGATATAGGGATGCCATGTGTACATGAGTGTGTGGTCACGTGTTCTAAATTTTTCACCTTTGCTTGTGGAGTGTTTATGGGGTCTCATCTCATGCAATGCATGCATTGTTGGCCATGTCTTTTGTTTGAAGTTGATGTCATCTCATCTCATACTGCTGACGCGCATATTATTGGGTGCAATCTGTTTGTAGTGAGATTAAATTGGAAGAGGCTGCTGTTCTGCATTACACATATCCAAAATTTTCGGATTTGACATCAAGACGTGATCGGTGTGGCTGCAAGCCTACTAAGGAGGATGTGAAAAGATGCTTCATGTTGGAGTTTGACCGAGCAGTAAGTTCGTACAGTATATTTTCCCTTCCCACTGGGGCTTTCATTGCTGGCTCCTAGCAACCGGACCAAATTTTTCGGAAATATTAAGAATTTAATTTCCATTTGACTGGCAACTAAAATCATAATTGACTATGGCAATATTTGTTTATGCATTGTGAATATGTATATCTTCAACACTTATCTATATTTGCAGGCTTTCATTATTGCATCAACTGCGACGGAGGAGGAAATGCTTCGCTGGTAAATGCACTTCATCATCACTATTTCTTCCAGGACTTATTATCTTGTACCATGGTCAGAATTCCAGGTCTCTCTGATTGGGACAAGGAAAGGAAATTCCCACTCCTCAACTGGGTGGTGCTTTTGGTTTCATTTGCATTAGGAATGAAAATTTATGGTAAAGGAGTTGATTTGACCTAAGTTTAAACAATTTACTCTTTCTCAAGTTGTTGGATAAATTATGGCTATTAACATTTACTTAAGTACTTCGTGTGGAGTAAGATCATTCATGAGAATAACATTGCTGTGCATTTGGAGCTAGACTATCATTATGCATTAGAATTCTATCGCTATCCATTTGGACTTAGACTATCATATCTCTTTGCCAGCTCTTACATATTGGAACTCCCTTAACTGAGAGTAGAGACAGAGTCATCCTTTCCCCACAGGGTCTTGCATGTATGACAGGATTTTGAGAATGGTTCTTTGTGTAATCATTTACATTTTCCTGGATCAATTCTCAGAAGTAATTTTCGTCATCATGGAGATGAACTTGAATTCTTGCGTGCATTTCTTCCTTCTTTTTTTCCCTACAGGTATCGAGAACGAGTTGTATGGACAGACAGGACTGTGAATATTAAACTTCTCAGGAAAGGCATTTTGACTCGCATTAATACTCCTATGGTAAGTTCTAATTAACATGCCTCTTTAAATTATACGGTAAGCAGGTTTATGATAGTGAGATGCTTTTATAAGATTGAACAAAATCACCTTTAGCGTTTCCTTTCCAACTTGACAGGTTATCGTGCAAGGATTGAGGGAATCTGGTGTTTTCAGCTCTGTAATAGCATCAGCACAGACGATTCTCTCAAAGGACAAGCTTGTGTCCATTGAGAACAGCAACTCTTCTACGAAACTTGAATCTGGAGAGGCTTCCTCAAGAAAGATAGGTACCAACAGGGAGTCTCAAGCAATGCCAAGAAGAGTATTGGAAAGTACTGAGAGCGATATTCACCCTTCAGCAGTTCCACCATTATCTCCTCCTGGCGCGGGTGACTCTCTTATTGTCTGATGCATTCAGGATGCAGTGACTGTTGCCTCCTTATAACTGGTCTTATTTGAAGAAAAGCACGAGGTGTACACATCTCTGCCAAAGTGGAATGTGCTGGATGAGAGAGATTTGAGTAGATCTAGCCGGCATTGGACGTTCAGTTCCAGTTTTTGGGTTCTTCCCGATCACTACCCAAGCGTTGATGTACATTTCGGGATTTCGAGCATATAGCATTGACTTTGGAGGAATTCTTCTTTTTTCCACTATATCGGGCTGATCTTTTCTAGATTTGCACCGTCTTTTTTTCTTCTGGTCATCTTGGGTCCTTTCCCAGGAATGCCATTCTTCTTATATGTTTATTCGTAAACTGACATATTTTTTTTTTCCTTTTGTAGGGGGTGGAGGGGGAGGATTTACTTTTCACCCCCATTTACTCTATACAAATAGTCCCATTAGGAAGATTTTATACCACATTTCTACTCGTGTTCAAAACTGTCTTCAGTTTAAAGAGTTAAGTTTAAAGAGTTCACGTACCATGGCAAGTTGTTGTATCCGCAGTCCTCTTTGCTGCTGACCTGTCGTGGATGTTTATTCCTATGTTCTAGAATTTTTCTCTACGGACGGGTTAATTTATCGAGGAGCTATTGCATCCTGAGGTCATTCTATCTTTAATTGTGACTGAGAATTGCTGAGATTTTTAACTACGTGTTTCAGTGTGACGACTCGTCGAGATTGAAAGACCAAATGGAGGCCCCGAGAAACCATGCGGAGCTATGTTACTATCCCAGAAGTAGGTACACTAACTCAGTCGCAGGAAACTCGAATCATCAATTTTGCTCCGCACACTCTACAGTTAATTCCAATGATGAATGTATGTCAATAATAATGTTACAACGAGATAGTTTTACACCATCGAGAATGAAAGACGGCAAATGCCCCCAATACTACCCCGGGGATAAAAAGGAAAAGCTCAAATACAAAAGGAAAAGAGGGGGCAAAGAGGGCATTATTCAGTTAAATGAAAATCAAATCACGGCCTCAAGCAATTATGGGGGAAAAGGACGAGTAAATTCTATGGTATGTGAAGTTCTAAACAAGAATGCCTTTCCTTATCTGCATCACCTCCTCAATAGCTTGAGCACATCCCCTACCAGATGCAGCGAACCGGTGACAAGTACCTGTATATCCACCAATTAGATAGATAACATTTCCAATGGTCTGATACAAGACCATGTAAACCACACTATTTTTCACTGAAAGGTAGATATTGTGCATCGCTAAGCACCAACGGCAAGGTGAAGGGAAAAAAAATCTCCCTCGGTCTGAATGACAAAAGACTGACCAGATCAAGTGAAAAGACCATATGTGCTCTCAAATTCAGAACCTCTTTCGCACTAACAGTAGAAACACGTGTATCTTCCATTTGGTCCCATGAATGGTTTGGCAAGACTCTTCTAGTAGCAACCTATGAACATCATGTTAATGACAGAAGGGTTACCTGAACGCGTAAAGAAGGGTTTTCCTTAACACAGTCCCTCAGCCACTTTATTGTCAATGGCAAGGAAGGCATCACCTCACTGGATGCGAAATTCTGATCTGCCGGACTGCCGTGGGAAATGTCTTCATAAAGAAAGTCATGAGAGGGCAAGGAGTCTACACTGTCCGCCCTGGTACTCTTTTCAAGGGAAACATCTGCTCATGTATAAAGAAAATGTTACAAGCTTGAGCGAAACTTAACATTTTCCCATACATGATCAGTAAACTTTATTGTGGCGGCAGCATTTTCAATCGAGTGGCAACTAGCAACTTCAACCTTAAACCAGTAGAGGCGGTATCATTTGATTGATTCGATAACAACTATGAACTACCAGATTGCTACGTAATTTATTTGACGCGCCAACACAATGCAAACCCACCTTAATCTCGTAGACCAGTTACAGCATGCTGTGAACTACAACTAACATTAGCAGAAGCATGTGGAAGAATGAAGCTAATACCAGAATTAGCAATAGCAACAAACTGTTAGGGAAAGAGTTGACATGATATACTTGTTTGAGGCCACTTCTGAAAATATAGTGCTGGGGCTAACAAAGACCCCATTCGTGGTACTCTACAGGCTGCAGTTCATTTACACTATTTTTCGTAAGTTTAGTTTTTTTCTGTGAGCAGACAAACCTTTTCCGTGTATAATCTTCTCCCATATCCTTTGGAGGTTATACTGCCACGACAAGTCCCTAGTAGTAGGGATATCTGATGTAATAACTGAAGCACCAGAAATGACTTTATTATATGATGACATGCTAGGGACAAACAACGCCTTTGAGAAATGGGTCCCTGCACAAGATTAGAACAAAACTCTTAAACAGTCATTTGCAAGCCCCACAAAATGACATATAGTGTGACTAATCTACCGGTAATGTTCAAATCTGAACAACCAACATTGCATCCACGGAAGCAGCAGCAACAGAAACTTGCATCACCTCACTTATGATAAGTGCTTAAGATTATTTCCAGGATAAAGCTGATGCACTAAATTCTACATAAAAATAACATACCCCTTTTCTATTTAACAATTATTATACAAGGGCGTTACTGATGGGTAAGAAGAACACAGCTAACTGGAAAAATGTGCTTTGATAACAGAATGAGGTGAAGTCATTTTGAAGACCCCGATAGCCATCAAACATGAGAAGCATACAACACAAAAGAGAACTGACACATCAATGCACACATGATAACATTGATATAGCAGGGAATGAGAATGACAACCATCAAGAGAAAACTATCAATCAGCAAATCAAATGCCTTCATGCACTAAATTATACAGGCTTCATCAGGATGCGAAAAGAAACAGCTTGCATCATGAAGATTGCATATATCTTTGGAAGTGGAGATACCTGATGAAGCGCATATATTCACAAGTCTTGGGAGCAGAATTTGAGGGTCTCTAACATCCATGCAATTAAATAATAGAATCTACCAAATACAAAACAAGCAAAGTATCAAAAGCCATAAATCAAGCAAAACTGAACTTCTTAAATGACAAAAAAAATGTGTCTTGTCTTTGCCAAAAGATACCTCATAGAAGCAATTCAAAATACTTACATCTCAAAAGAAACTCAATCTAAGTAACTTTACCTGCTTTGACGTCTTATTAGATGACTTCAGGCAAACCTTTTCATAATGGAGGCAACCATTTCCCCACAATGATTTCATACTGTCAACATCGACAGAAGTAGATGGTGGTGATGACAATGATGATAATTTTTTGTTTGCTTTAGTGGCACCAGAGAACCATCTGGCGCAAGCCTCCATGCTCTCAGGACTATGAGCTCCATCTAAGTAGAAAGTCAACTCTCCCGAATTTTCTGAAGTACCTGCTGAGCCATTATCGTGGACAATCTGTGCCCTTCCAGAAAGGCGTGCTGTTGAAAGACCTCTAACGAATGCAGGAGGCAGTTCTAATCCAGCGGCCTCCTCATCCTGTTTCTGACACCAGCAGATTGAGATGTCAGAATTAAGTGGTCGACAAATTCAGATAACCATGATATACTGATAACACAAAATTAATTAGATGGGAGCACCATCCCCTTAAGAGAAAATAAATAATGGATATTCACTGACATTACAGTACTTTGCTCCTCAATCATAAATTAAGATTGAGAAGTACAATGCCATTATGCATAAGGTTTGTCATCCAAGTATACTCTCATCACTTTAACCCAAATTGTCAAACCATTTATACACAAAATAGGAGCTTAAGTCTGCAGGTTTGTCCATTTAAGTTCTGTTTAAAATTCAAGAGAGGACCATGAGAATACAATGCAACCTTTCCGAGTAGTTTTTCCCAGTTTCCGGTTCTCTGAAGCCAGCATTTGCAGAGTGAAACAGCAAGCCCAGCGTTAACAAACTGGTGATCACCAGACAGGCCAAGTGTTTCTCTGCCCCACCTTTGAATATCAAGTGGTACAGCTACTTGCAATGGAACCTATAAGAAAAGGCTTGCAGGCTTCAGATACAACCAGCAGAAGTTCAAGGTTTCTGTGTGTTGACAGTAACTACATCACCTTCAATAAGTCACAACCACTAATGGCAATAATGTGCTTATAAATGAGACAAGAAACCATATGTATAATAGCCATCTGAAATATTTCAGTCTCTCCTGAGTCCTTATAACTGTGAAGTATTCAAGGATGACATAAAGAGAAGACATGCTCTGTACATATCAAATGCAGTGAGCTAGATTTGCACTCACTGAATCTTATAATCCCACAAAGGGCCAAACAGCCGATAAGAGAAGAAGTACTGCTTGATATTGAGATTTAGAATGTCATAAGACCTCCAACTTCCATACATAATATTTACAAATTTAACAGCCCATTAATTTGTTATAGATGCATCAACAAATAAAAACAGAAAGATCCCCTACCCCATCAGTATTCAAAATAGCCGCACAAGAACCAAACAGCTTTAAGGTTATCTTATCCATCCAAAGTCAATAGGTCTAATCTGGTATATTCCTTCAGGATTTAATTCAGGTTCAAGATTTCCGCTTGTAAATTGCATGCACTACTGCATGGGCCCAATCTGGGTTTCATATTACAACTTTTGTTGCCCTTCTTTCTCTACTGATCGCCTCACAAAATTTTTCTTTCAAATCAAGAAGATTTATACCTAAGGACAATCAGATGATTTGTTCTCTAAGGGTGAGTAATGATGAATGGAGAGGATAATTAATATAAATACAAAGCAACGGCCAGGACACTGTTCATCTATTAAGGATATTATCTAACTCAGTGCCATGTAAAAGAATTTTAAGAGAGGGAAGGGTAAGATGCTCTCTCGCTTGATTCTGGTTTTAGAGTACTCCTAACCCCAATAGCAAGCCATGCCTACTTCTAAAAGTTTATGCGATCAGAAATAATGTCTATCTACGGAAGTATATCTAAACTACTCGCACATTCAATAAGAGGGAGAAGAATAGCATAAATGCCAAAACTTGTGTACGGCGCACACTTTAGTGTCAAAAGTTTCAATTGGATCACTTAAGTGCCAAACTTTTTGAAAAACGATCACTTAAGTGCCAACTCCGATCAGTTTGGCCGGAAATCCGGCGTGTCATTTTTTTATTAATTTCTGAAGTCGATATGGCTCACTGGAGGTTTAGTCAGCATGTACGGTTAGCATGTACACTTCAAAACAACGTAGTTTAGCTTATTCACCCTATTTCGGTTTAATTTTATTTTAAATAAATTTTTTTTATTTTTTCCTTTCCTTTCTTGTTTTTTCTTTTCTTTCTTCTTTCTTTTCTTTTTTTCCTTTTCTAATCTTCTTCTCTTTGTTTCGCCAATGGCCGGTTACCGGTGGCCGACCTGGCTACCGGCGAAGCCTGAGAAGGGCTAGGCGAGGGTCGCCCTCGCCCGATCTGGTGAGGGCCACCCTCACCGGCCCAGATCTGGGCGAGGTTGGCCTCACCAGCTGCCGGTGAGGGATGACCTTGCCAGATCTGGGCAAGGCGACCCTCGCCCTGGGCGAGGCGACCCTCAAAAGTCACAAGCGAGGGCCGGCCTCGCCTGGGCGACGGGTCTCGCGGTTCTTGGTCGCGAGACCAACCCGATGACGCCTCCGCCATCGCCACCGCCCCCGCCGCCGACCAAGGTCATTTCCTCCGCTTCAGCTGCGAGAGCACGCCGGCGTCATCGAATTGGTCTCGCCCAGGGCGAGGGTCGTCTCGCCGAGGCGAGACTAGCCTCCCCCAGATCTGGCAAGGGGTGGCCTCACTTGCTACCGGTGAGGGTGGCCCTCGCCAGATCGGGCGAGGGCGACCTTCGCCCAGCCCTTCCCGGGCTTCGCCAGTGGCCGGCCAGCCAAGGGCGAAACAAAAAGAAGAAGATCAAAAATAGAAAAAGAAAAGAAAAGAAAAAAGAAAAAATTAAAAAAATATATATTTAAAAAATTAAAATATACACATGAAAATGCCACATAGACTGATTTTTTTATAAAAAAAACCCAACTTAGATTTAAATTTTAATTATAAAAGTCACGTATTAATTTAACAGGAATTTCTCGTTGTTGGCACTTAAGTGATCATTTTTTCTCCGATTTGACACTTAAGTGATCTGGCGAAAACTTTTGACACTAAAGTGAGCGCCGTACACAAACTTTGGCACTTCCAGTATTATTCTCCCTTCGATAAGAACTCTCAACTCAAATGTTGGAAAATGCCATGATTACCATTTCAACTCCATCTGCTTCACAACAAAAATCAATCCTCCCATTTAATTAACAAGTAGGTAGGTTTATAATCGATAACTTAAGATTGACAACAAAACGTAGCAAGTGCTACTAAACTTTAGGAAAAAGCAAAGGTAGTTTAACTACCACTTGAGAAATGAGTTGATCAATGCTGACATAAATGATCAGTCTATCAGAATTAAGAGGCAAAACAATTACCTTTAGTTCACCAGCTGTCTCCTCAAGAGCATCCATTGCCTCAGATAGTTGGGGAACGGTGAATGCTGGAATTTGAGGCTTCAGGAGCAAGGAAGTCACAAAATTCAAAATAGATACTCAAATTTCAAACTACATATGTTGATTTGATGATAAAGGAAATGCTGCAATAATTAATCTTTGTTAAATGACAATGCTATGCTGAATTTGAGTCCGTTATGCAAGAGCCTTACACCTTGAAAATCCCAGCCTTATGAGAAGCAATCTGCCCCAGGGTGTTCCCTGCATAGCACAAGACATGTTAACCTTGATTTGATGACCCTCCTACTGAACATGATTGACATAGGCACATAAAAAACCAATTAAGCAGTGATACTGATGGTAGGGGCTTATGAATCAAAATAAATTCAAGTTGTCAAGATTAGACACACCCAAAGCTTCCATGTGATCCATCCCAAGGGAAGCAATGCCACAAACAATAGGCTCTTTTATCTGCATAATAGCACCAAAAATAGTGACCATTGACTGCCTTATTAGTTTCACATTTAAGTTTGTCCAAGGTAGAGAAGAAGGAGATATCGGTATAAGGTTTCTTGGGGCAATTCTTTCTGTAATTAAATAAAAGGAAACATATATGAACAGTTTTATAATCGAAACAATAGCTCAAAATTAGCCGAGGTGAATATACCACATTCGTTGAGTCCTTTTTCCCTCCAAGACCCACCTCAATTATTGCAACATCAACCTATTGAAAAAACAATTCTGTCACATGGTACTTACCAAAATCCTTGGCAAAAACTGATTAACCAAGAGATACATTGACATTTAAATTCACCCAGACAACCAAAAGAGGATAATGTACTGGAACATGTTAAACTGCGCCAACAATTAAACTTCACAGAAAGACTGCCTAAGTATCAAAAAACCAATGACTGTACTTCTATAGCAAAGGAAAAGATGGTAACTAACTTCCCCTACTTATAATCTCGGAAGAGCTACATAATTGCAGAACATGGAAAGGTTAGGAAATGTCAAAAACCAAAATCCTCCTTCAAATCTAAAAATTTGAATATATTTTCATCTAGAATTTGTGTACTTTTCTCCATTAAATACAAGGTCATGAACTCTTGGATTGTCAGTTTGACGAAAACCACAACCTGGCAAAGAAGCTATAGAAAAATGAAAGCAACTCTTCCAAACTGGTCTTAATAGATGGAGTAACAGATAATGCTGCCTCTGGCATAAACAAACTGCCTAGCAGGATCTTCATAATTGGAACAACATATAACTAAAGGAAAAGTATGGAGGCTCTTTGGAAAGTGTTTCCATAAAAGATTCGGAAGCATTGAGCCAAATTCATGTGTTAGCTCAGGCTGCCTCAGAACCTTTTATCTGCTTTCCTATAAATCTCTAGAAAGTCCCATTAAACTTAGATACAAAACCCAAATAAGCCTTTATCATGTCAAATTGCAATATGAACCAGGAAAACATTACTTCAGCAAACCAATCAATCAACTCTAACATAAGTGCCAACATTATTCCGAGACCTATCTTCTGCCATCATCCTCTCGGCAAGCCAAGACAGACCCTAATGAAATGAAGTAAAGAGATCAAAGCAACTCTTGCTGCAACCGATTCAAACAAAGAGGCGTCATTAGTTATGAAACTTTGGGAGCAAGAAACAAATCACGACAAACCTGTTCAGATAAGAACATTTTAAAAGCCAGTATCGTGAGAAATTGGAATAATGGTGGCATTGGCAGATCTTCTGAAACATTTTCCTGTAAATCCAAATCTCTGAATTAAAAGTACAGTCTATGTAAATCACCTACCCAAATAAAGTATCAGATTACTCAAGCACATTCATAAATCATTGAGATGATAATTTAAGCACAAAGCCACGAATTCAAGAGCAAGTGTTGTCAGTCAATTTCAAAAATCACTTTTCCACATTTCATGTCTTCATCTATTTTCTTATAGTAAAAGTAACTGAACCTTCGATTTTAAAGAGAAACCGATATTTGAGAAGCTTCCAGAAAAGAAGATGCAGCTTTTGAGAAGAATGAGGTAATCGATGCTTTAACGTATTCCAATGTATTAATTTGGCTGTCAAAGCCGAAAAAGGCAGCAACTTAATCAAGGAATGTGGTTGTTTATGCCACAAACAGGAAGCTCCCAGTTCCTCATCCAAAACATAAAACCCATCGTGATCATTACTTGTGCCATTCAAGAGCCAAAGTTGGTATAACTAAACAATTTCAGAAAGGGACAATATATTACCTTCAGTTGACTCCAGCAATCCCAAAAATATAGCAGGAACTTATCCTCAGACACATCCAACCTAAACAAAGTTCATTCAAACAGAAACAATAGATGTTGAACTTGCATTTAAATTCATTTCCTTAAATAACTTCACTCATATACTAGAATGAACAATCTGATCCTAGAAATTACAATTTGAGTTCATTATTATAATCGGTGCAATCATATTTAAGTACAATTCAGACTCAGTTTCTGCTCTTAAATGAAAGCCCGTCAGAGGTTGATCTACACTTTGGCAAATAGACTGATGATTAGAAGAATTATCAGCATGGGGCATATGTCGACAGTCACCATCCACGTACAAAGCTCTCATATGGCAGAATCATTAGCTACCTCAAGTGTGAGTTGCAGAAAAGTCCATGGGGTTTCAATAATGACAATAAGTTATTGTCACTCATAAATTCGCTTTACCCCATAAAGTCCAAATTCATCTCCTCCCTGGTTATAAAAATTAATAGATGAAAGGCCGTGTGACATTAGCCTTTGGCCAAGTAGCTATCTTGAAAATTCTTGAATTTCAAGGTGGGAGTGTATTTGTATCACATTTAATGAGTCAATTGACTCAGAAACAAAATTGATTTATCTATTTCTTGATAGCTGGGGTAAACTACAAAAATGAGTTGTCATCATAGTGCCGGCATACTGATTGCAAATGGATATCTCATTTCCACCATTTTTAAAGTAAAGAAAATATGGAGCCATCAGCTATTCAACATCAAACTTCACCCATAATGATTCATCATGTTAATAACACACCATACAACACCAGAGAAAAAGGTTTACTAATCTATAGGCTATAATGAAATCACAAGTCAAAGAATGTACTAACCCATCCAACCGGTACCTTTCCCTCACATCAATTAGGTGAGGAGATGTGAACAGTCCAGTCCTAAATCCACACTCGCGCAAAATAGCCTCACAGAAAGCACATGTCGAACCCTGCAATAAAAATCAGAAAATGGATGTAGGAAGACAGGAAACACCGTCAAGAATGCGAAATTTGTTGTCACTGTTATTATGAAGAAACTTTTACATTATATTACGATACTATGAAAAGTAGACCATAGAGACCTGTCATTCAGTATTAGACAAAGAGCCATTCATCTGCAGCTACGCCATCTAGGATATTTCGATTTGTAATTTTTACTTTTTCACTGACTAAGATATAATGCAGAGGCAACTGTGCAGAGGCAACTGTTGATTTCTACTGAAGATATCGACTATAACTTCTGTTTAAAACACCTGTAATAGGAGATAAGAGGATCTTTACAGGTTGAATTAACGTCGGTTGAGGTAGCCAATGAGCTCAATAGAGACGGTAAAACAGAAGAATTTAACATTACCTTCCCTTTAGTTCCAGCAACATGTATAATTTTAAGCCCAGCAATCTTTTCCTCCAACCCAAGTATCTACGAAAATAGCCAGGCAAATGATTTAGTAGACAAAGCCCATGCTTTCATTATGTTGACTATTAAAGTCCAGACGAGCTTAAGAAAAGCTCATACTGCATATAAGGGGCAAGAAGAATAGCAAGAGCATGCATGCTTAGAAAAGACATGCTACATAAATAATATGCAAAGGCACTGGATGATTAGAAAAAAATAGTTCTTACTGCATTATGGCATTGCTTGACTTGGTCAAAAGTTGATGCGGTAGTATTTGAAAAGACTTTTACTTGTAAATGCCAAACCTCAAAATGCATGGAGTTTATAAAAAGAGATGTTTCTACTCTATTCAATCATGACTGCGAAGTTCCAACATAAAACCATGAAGTCACTCCATAATGCATTCATATCTGAATGACCATGGGATTATACCCTGAGATAGATTGACATCCTTTCCAGTTTCCCAAACTTCCCAGCAACAGGTGTTCGGTCTCCACGATTCTGACGAGTTATGAGTGAGGAAAGTGCTTCCATTGCAGCTTCATAAGAAGATGAAAGAGGCGGGTCTTGACAATTGCCCTTAAAAGTTAGCTCATTCTGCATTTTCTCTACTACTTGCAATGACATTTTCGTGTATCTAGATCCTGAAGCAATAAGGTGAAATACGGTACCAGAGTCAGTCAAAGATTGATTTTCTAAATGCTTGCTAATACTTCCCATTTATAAATATGACCACATACTTTTGAGTAGTCTCCACAAATAAAGCTCTTTCACATTATGAAGACACCTATCCTATATAATTCTATCAAATTGACGAAAGCAGGAAAGAAAAGAAATAGATGAAAGCGGAATATAATCTTCAATCAAATTCTATAGGTGCCACCATGACACCTGAGTAGACACATAGCAGGAAGCAACTCGAGAATGAGGCAGGACTACAAGGTCTAGAGAGAGAGAGAGAGAGAGAGAGAGAGAGAGAGAGAGAGAGAGAGCGAAATGAACTAGCTAGAAACAAGATGCATTTCCAAGAATTCTCATCCAAAAAAAAGAAATGAAATCAATCAAAGCAGTACTTGGACAAATTACAGTCACATGCTTGCAGGATGCCCAAATCACACAGATGGAGAATCCCTAATCAGGTTACCTGACATGACAGACCTCACAGAAATTTTATGAGTGCTGAAATACTATTGGAGGCGTTGCAGGGGAGCCACGACACTTTGGGTTGGCCAGCGACCATTTGGTTCCTCTGTACCTACTATTCAACATCTCTCTCCTTTCCAACTGCCCCATATGATCATTTCAGAGATGCGATCCCCCCATCTTAAAAGTATTACAAGGTAATTCAGAAAACTTTCACCATTCAGATTGCTAGAAACTGTCAGTATAATATAATACCCAAAATGCTTGCAAGCCTAATATCAAAGCAATACAGAGACGAGCAGGGTACAAGATAAGGCTAAAGTTGCAGTCCAACAGTATGATCTCCATCACCAGTCTTCCCTCAACCCCTTCTACCTATCCCCAGAAAAGAAAGCAAACACAAACCAACTTCTGCTAGAGGTTGCTGGAATTCTACGACTCTGAATTCCTTACTCAACTAGAAGTACTTGGAAAACACAGCTTGAATACTTATTTCCTTGTCATTATAAACTTCATGTATCTAGTTAGGACAATCAAGGACTTGCTTCAAAGTAGAGCTTACTTGGTACTTTGAGATTCTGAGAGAGACCAGATGCCGGAAAGTCAGACACGCGCCATGTCGCTTTTCCTGATAATGGATGGCTCTCCCTACGGAAGTGTGAAGAACCAAGTATTCCACACTTCAGGTAAACCCCTGTATGCACGAGCATTAGAGAATGCCAACCCTGCCAAAGGAAATTAATAAGAAGAATTAATTATATAAACTATGGAGGCAGTTTGGATATGAACGAGCTAAATTTGACTTTCAGAACATAAAGGGGATACATGGATATGGAAAAACCAACGACACCAATCTCGAAGACTGCATCGTTTATCAAATTCCAAGATCCAACAACCAACACAGGCGCAGAAAAAAATCCTCCTTTCAAAATTAATCTTAACCCACTCAACCGCACAGAGCATCAAGTATGACTCTCATCGCAACAAAAGTCAAACCTTTTTCCTTCCTCTCCTCCTCTTCTTCTTCTACACGCCAATCCCGACACAACCCTTCATAAACACCAATCCACCAAACTTCCAAACCCCCAAAAAAGCAAACACCCACGACTTGTTCAATGAAACAGCGGCACATAGCAGAACACCCAGACACATTCCCATCGAGACGCGTGTCTGCCGTCAACCTCTCCAGTCAAAACAGTACATAAAAAAAAGAAAGAAGGGTGAGAGAGAGGAGGAGGAGGACGGGGGAGCATTGGATTGACTCACTCGTGAAGCATTATCTCGGAAGCTTGGTTTCCAAACTCCGGAGCGCCACTTGTTGATGTGGGCCTTGTCCCCAACTCCTTCTGCCCCTGCTGCTCCAAGCTTCGTGGCTCGAACTGCCTCCCCATATATATACGACCGACGATGATGTAAGAAGCCGACAGGACTCGTGCGGACGCGGGCTAATTGATTCGAGTACAATTCACGCGACCAGGGCCGACCTCTAGGGTTATCGGGAGGAGGACCCCACCCCATCTCGCTTTGTTTAGCACCAAACGTCGTTGTCTCCTCCTACTCCTCCTGCTCCTCCTCCTCCATGAAATTCCTCCAATGGAATTGGCCGTCATCCCATGTTGTTTTTCTTGGCCGTTCGCGGTGATAACTGGTGGCATGAACATAATGATTTCTCCTGGCTGGTACTTGTTTCTCCCGGTCAAATTCACCGAAGCTTCTTCTGCTGGGGCATGAAATGTGCGTTTATTTCGCGAAGAGCTCAAATTTTAGAAAATATTTTTTCGAAAAATAATTAGTCGCGTCGTTTAAAAAAATCAGCCGATAGAAAATTTTTTCATCGTAACTAACTGTTTTCGTGGGTGATGAATTTTTTTTTTTCGTTCAATGATTTTTGTAAACGATGCAAATAATTATTTTTCATTTTGAATTTTCCGTGAAATAAATGCAACCTAAGGTTCCGTATATTTCGCAAAAATCAAATCTTTTAAAAATATTCTTTTTTTTAAATGATCACTTGTATCTCTTACAAGAATGAGTAAACGAAAAATATTTTCGTGACACATAAATTTTGTCCATAATGAAGATGTTTTTTCATTAATTAATTATCATTTTTAAGAAATCACTCATTTTTCGCGAAACAAATTAAGCCTTAAGATTAAACTTCTTTTTCTCCTATCATTAGTAAAGTGCCTATATTTTAAATCCTCTGGTGTGGCTATTTGTCCTTACTAATAACAATTTGACCATATTTATCCTTACTAACAACAATTTGCCGATTACATATCATCGCTCAACCATTTTTTTTTATGGAGTAATTTCCCTTTCAACACTCCAGAGTACTTTGGTTCTCCGTTGATGGAGTCGAAGAAACGAGGCGTAGAGAACTCGTAAGTCTCATCGATCATCGTCATTGCGGTGTCGTCGCCGCAGCACCCCTCGGATCATCCGCCACCGCCATCTGGAATTGATGGAATTCGTCCGATTATTGAAAGTGAAATTTCGCAGTAATTGGAGGTCGGGGCTCATTTCAGTTGGCCTAACATTAGAGCAGAGTCTAGTCTGGGGCGAATTGAATGGTGCCGGACCGCTCTAGTCGGAGACCTTGGAACCTCGGTGTTGTTTCGAGTCTTCTGGACGAGCCATGGAATTCCTGTGACCCGTTCGAAATTCGGTGAGTTTACTTGATTTCTTACAAAATCCAAATGGCTAATCCCACGAAAAAATTAGAGGTTAGCGGTTTCCAGGTTCTCTTTTTTTCTTTTTTAATCAAACAAAACGAAAATAAACGCAACAATGCTGAACGAGCTTGTCATTCACCCAAAGAGAATACAAAAGACTAGTTTTCCTGACTTTACGGTTCAAATAAATACAATTAAAGTGATAAATTATTGGGTGAATCGATATGCAACCGAATTCACAAGGGACTAGCATTTCGATTAAGACAATATCCAGGACCACAATCAAAATGGAAGGAAAGAAAGATGAGGTTTTTTTTTTGGTAAGGAAAGAAAGATGAGGTTTTGGCCTTCAAACATTCATAAAATTTTGTTTCGAATTCTGACCACCTGGGATCAAAAGAAACAATAATCATAGTTAATAACTTAATAAATAGTTTTAAATTTAAAATTATTTGCAACTGCAACTACAACTTTTTCTTTTCTCCTCCCACCACCCATTATCACCATGGTTATAATTATGCAACCGTCAAGCTTAAGATGTTTTCCGAAAGAGTAAATGACGGAAACAATCCCAAAGCAAAGTAATGAGCATGCGAAATGATGGGTACTTCAAAACCGTCTAAACCAACTTTGGAAAATGTTCTAAATGCCCTTCCAAACCATATGGCTACGTTCCCAAACGCAAGTGTTCGCAATAAACGAAAATTGAATATCAACCTCTCAGTAAATCGGAAAATCATTCTTCTCCGATTAATGAGAAAGACATCCAATCAAACCATGCACGTGCAGTGTTGGGCCACAATTATTTTGCTAGACCTCTTAGAGTCAATCATTTAAAGAAGATTTTTGCCCTTTTCCTCACATGGTAATGGTCCAGCTCCTTATAGAGACAAAAAAAAGAAAGAAACTAAACTAAACTTCCAACCACTAATCTAAGTAGATGAGAATTCGGGAGCTGAGAAGTGAGAAGTAGTAAGAAAATTAGAGATTTTAGATTTAGATTTAGGGTTCTCGGTTCGGTTCCTATAGACCCTGGAACCGACGGCTCCTAAAAAAGTGGAACCAGGAACCGAAACCTCCTTCCCTAGAATCGAGAACCGAATCAGACTCATCGATCCAATTCTCCAGTTCCCGGTTCTACCTTGAAACCGTGCTCACCCCTACGAAAAACCCCAAACTGGTACACTTATGACAAATTTACCCCAAATTAATTTTTTTTATCATTAAAAACCCAAACTGGTACATTTGTGACAAATTTACCCTCCGTTAGTTTTCGTTAAATTGGATTAATATCACGAAAAATCACAAACTGATACACATGTGACGAACAAAGGTAAACCTCAAATTGGTACACCCGTCAACTGTCACATGCCATCCAACTCAGCAATTCGATGATAAAATTTAACGGAAACTAACGGATGGCAAATTTGGTACTTGTGTACCAGTTTCGAATTTTTTGTGATCAAAAAATTAATCTGGGATAAATTTATCATAAGGGTATCAGTTTAAGATTTTTCGTGGTATTATCCCAGGTCTTGGATGTCCATCCATCGACAGGGCTGGGTTCTGCCCGAACAGGTTTCTTCCAAAGGCAAAGCAAGAAATGATGCTCGCTCCCTAGTCTCTGGATGGCTTCGACAGATCCGGCACAAGGGGTCATGTACCAACTTTCCTACCCAACAGGTTGTTCCTTACCTTTGGAGGAAGGGGAGTTTCGACATAAGCTCCAGACAAAAGATCTTAATTTTTTGGGGATGGCATACGCCAAATTCTGCTCCATAGCTTCAGGGGAGGCTAAGAAGAAGTTGATGTTTGATTGCTGTTCGGTCTTGTGACTTCTATTCTGATGACATATAGGCACTTTTCATTGAAAAATTACCCTGATTTAGTACCCAAAAAAAGAAGTGTCCCGCGAAGTTTGATTGGACCCAGCCGATTTGCTTTTATAGTTGCACCGGATAGGTCGGGGGTCGAACCCCCCACAATTGGTTTCGAGGCACCCAAATTCAGTTGCTCATGGGCTCGCTTATGAATCGATTACATTAGAATTCCAATTTTGTTAGCCAAAAATAAGAATTTGGATGTGAACTTGATACATTTGACACCATGCACGCGTCGATCTTTGGATACAGCAATGACGATTTAAGAGCTGATGTTTTTGGTATATAAAAATGGACGGACCTTTAGATTTATGAAGCTAAGAATTGTAGCTCGCGCTTTCAAATTGCACCAGATACGCTTTGTGCCGGTCAACTCAATTTTGCCCCGGTGTTAGATTTTTGTAATAATTAAAGCTATGTCCATGACACCGTATTCGGAAAATATCTCGAACACACACACATACATACATACATGATCATTTTCATATGTCGCGACATCGCATAATGTGAATATGAGATTAACTACTAATTAGCGAGTGGTTTAAAACGATTAAGGATGATATACAAGCCTCTCCCTCGAAGCTTGTGGAACAGTTCATTATTACTCATAATCCCTGCTATTGAGTATCTTTATTTTATTTTATGTTACGTACATCCTAGCAGACACAAATAAATATAGTATATAATCGAAACTTATACACACTTAGACAAAAATATCCTCACTTTTCAAGAAAAAAAAAAGAGAGTGAACTTTTACTTAAAATGCCCACCATCAAGTTTTCATTCCATGCAGACGACGAATTACATCGAAATCGTCGAGTGGGAGCACTAATTTTTAGTTTGGGACAAGAAGAACTCGGTTCACTAGCTTGGCTCTTTCGATTTGGAACTGCTCGTTTCTTTGTCTCTCTTTTCACTATGAAGCAGACGAATTCTTGATTAAAAAGACTAAAAGATTGGAGCTGTTTTTTTTTTTTCATTCTTGATAAAGCTACTTCATTTCGCCTTGCTGAGGTGTCTACTGTACATGTCGGTCGGTTTCTCGCGTTTTGTTGTTGACCACGTGAATAAAAATCTTAATGGTGAGAGTTTTTATTTCTTGGAAGATTGAAATACGTTTTAGGTCCGAGAAAAAATGCATACTTGCAATTTTATCCAATTTTTTATTACGTTTTTTGTTTTCTTTTTTTCCCTTGTTATTCGGCACTTTATTGCTTTGGCCAACTATGCACACTCTCAAAATTAAGAGTTGGTAGTGATGGCGTCGCTAGCCAATCTAATTGGATTTCCATAAGTTGATAATTAACCAAATGCTACGCACTTGTTAGCCAATCAGTAATAAAAATTACCCTTTTAGATTTGTTTGTTTCTCTCAGGATATGCAACATGCACGCTTAGAATCCAACATCCGGTTGTAAGCAAAATAATTGTCTAGAGACAATATTATTTTGGGCGAGCCAGTATGTGTGACTTAATAATTTCAACATGTCAATAAGCCTACATCCGATGAACGCGTAAGAAGGTAAATGCTATTTTCATAAATGCTATGTAAGAACTTCACAAAATCGGATGTTGACAAGAAAAAACACGAATTTCTTCTCGCATGATAATTGACGAAATTAAGCTATTAACTAGTTTCCATGAAGATGAGTATGTTCAAAAAATTAAAATGTAGAATACTTTGCAAGCCTAACTCAAATATTAAAGTGAGCATGAGTATGAGACGGAGAAGATTTATTTTGGCGACTGCTGACGAGATCCAGAGGTGGGAAGTGGAGTGGCCATTTATTCAGTCTTTCTATTTTTCTGTTCTTATTCCTCGGAATAGAAAAAGAACAGAAATCTGTTTAGTAATGTCAGTTATTTTTTCTATTCCCCATAATAGAAAAGTAGGTCAGGGAATAGATTTGGAACAAAAATAAAAAGTAAAAAAAATCTATTTTTCTGTTCCCAAGAATAAAACGAGAAACAATAGAGAAACAATATCCTCTCTTTTTCACAAGATATTCCCATGCTAAATCCTAAATCCCAAAATTCGGAACCCTAAAATCCTAAACTTCAATACCCAAACCATAAAACCCCAAACACCAAAACTCGAAACTCGAAACCCTAAAACCCCAAACCTTAAAACCCGAAACACTAAACCACCCCAAAACCCAAACCCCTAAAATCATGAACCCCAAACCCGAAAACCCTAAACAGCAAAACCACGAACCCTAAACCATAAATCCTAAATCCTAAAACCTAAAATCCGAATCTCTAAAACCCTAACCCAAAACCCCAAACCTTAAATCCTAAAACCCAAAACACTAAACCCTAAATTCGAAAACCTAAACCCCAAAACCCGAAACCTTAAAAACATAAACCCCAAACCCTAAAATCAAAAATCCAAAATCCCAAACCATAAACCCCAAATACTAAAACCCTAAATTGTAATTTCCTCGACCACTATCTATAAGGAGTAATTTTCTTTATGATTGTATTGAGATCATCTAGCTCTATATCATAATATATTATGATTCTATTTCTAGTCCAATTTTGTGGTACTACCCTATAAATTTCTACTCATAATTTGTTCATTTAATTACAAAAATGTCAGTGGAGACTTAACAATCCACGTTTGGATAAAACTAGACTTGAATAGAATCAAAATATATTATGATATAAAATTGGATGACCTCAATACAATCATAAATAAAATTACTCCTTATAGACAAAACAAATATTGAGTAGTGGTCAAGGAAATTGCAGTTTAGGGTTTAGGGTTAGGGTTTTGGGATTTAGGGATTCTAGTTTAGGGTTCTGTGGTTTTGGGCTTAGAGTTTAGGGTTTTAGGGTTAGGGTTTCGATTTTCAGGTTTATGATTTGTGGTTTGGAGTTTAGGGTATGGGGTTTGAAGTTTTGGGTTTTGGGATTTAGGGGTTCAGAGATTCAGGTTTTGGGTTTTGGGATTTTAGGGTTTTAAGGTTTGGGTTTTAAGGTTTGGAGTTTAAGGTTTAGCACGAGAATGTCTTGTGAAAGATAAAAAGAGAGCTGATCTTGTTTCTCTATTGTTTCTCCTTTTGTTCCTGGGAACATAAAAGTATTTTTTTTTTAGTTCTTATTTCTGTTCCAAATCTATTCCCTGGCCACTTTTCTATTTCGGAGAATATAAAAATTAACTGACATTACCAGACGGATTTCCATTTTTTTTTATATTCCTAGGAACAAAAGAACGGAAAATTAGAAAAACAACCTTACCAAAAAAATATTAGAAAAACAAAAACGTCACCAAACATAGCTTTTCGGCTTCTTGGTCCAGCACCAAAAGCTCGGAAATTTTGGGTAGGCTATGGGCCCATTGGGAGAGCCAGAGGCCTCAGCCCTAGTGGCAACTTCACCTGAAACCCTAAATGAGGCTCATTTTGTTATGGAAGTGTCTCTTTGATATGCTTGAAAAATTCGTTACGCGGCTCGTTTAAGATATCTGATGTCGTGTGACATTTAGCTAAAATCGATGAATTCGATCTCACTTTTGGTGCGGTGGACCAGAGATAAGCGGAGGCAAATTCAATCGAGTTTCTCCTTTAAGTGCTCAAATTCTATCTTTCTTTTTTTCCTTCTTTCTGTCGATCAGCAAAGAGAAATGACTCAAAATTTTAATTTTGGATCCTTAAAGTTTTAGTTTATCATCTATAATTATTTTCTTTCCGTCATCAACCCACTTTTATCAAATTATGTTGATGATTGTGTTAAGAACTTAATAAAGAAAAAAAAGGGAAAAAAGTCTGAAAAAGAAAAAGAAGGAAGGGGCATAGCCACCAAGAGCGTGTCTTTAAATTGTGTTGCCTCTGTTAGATTTGGTCTTAGAGATCTGTTTTAGTTCATTAGTCCATACATGTCACATGCTCTAAGGTGTGATCGCAAAAAAAAAAAAAAAATAGAGAGAGAAGACGACATTGAACAATGTAGGATGATGGTATCTTATAAATAGAAGTATCTCTATTCACAAAAAAAAATCCTGAAAGTTCCACGTACTTGATTATCATATTTTTTGTATTTAATTTGAAAAAAAAAGCAACATTTCGGAAATCCACTCCCACATCTATCATTTCGTTTTTCGTTTGGAGTATCGTCTATGCAATGTTACTTAATGGATCGTGCCTCTTCATTTTATTATTTTTGCTTCCTTAATTAACTTTTCGAAAAGCAGGAAATGTTTAAACGGTTGGTGTACGAAATGCTTTTCTTAATTAAAAGCATGCAATGCATATCCCATTGTATGGCTAAATACGAAATTCATATAGATTAAGAGCCACGTTCTAAAGCACGGTTCTTCTTTTTGAACTTCAAGCATGTTTAGGACATGGTCAATGACATTTGATCTATGTGAGATAGGGACATCTTTAGAACAACCGCCAATTTTCTTAAATCGAATGTCCGGATCGCTAGATTATACGGATTTTCATTCATGATCGTCAAGAAAGGTTTAGAACTAAATTGGCAAAACGTCGAAAGGTATTGGTTAAATTAGTACAATTGAAAGATTGAAGATTGCATTGGCCGCCGTACGATAGATGTTATGACTTTTTAGAATAATTATCCCCAACGTCTATGTAAAAAGGGTTGTGCCATGGATTATCGCCTCATAAGCACTTAAGAAACTACACAAAAGGTCCCATCGTAATTGGATTGGCTAAAAACTTCTTATGCCGATTTCTCGATGTATATTATATTATGAATATGTACGAATTAAGTTAGGATAATAGTGTTCGCGGAGGTAGATTCATTAGTTAGGTCATCATGTTTGGTACTTTCTTCTTCTTCTTTTTTTATTTTTTTTAAGATTCAGATCAATTAAGTAAGTTAAATTTATCTGATTTAAGATTCAGCATGGTTCTGGTCGGAAGAAGACACCTCTCTGTCTCTCTGCGTTTTGTGCGGTCTCGGATTATTGAGTTTTTGGTTGATGTCCGATACATACCAGTTGTTTCTACCAGGGATTCGGTCTTGTTGTGCTAGAGTTGTTATTTTTGTATGTTTGTCGTTGAATTTTTCCTGCTTCCTGTTTTCCCTGCATCTTTTTCCCAGATTTTTTTTAAATTTTTTTTTTCTTCTGGCGAAACTCAATCCAGGATCGGATCAGCTGTTTGCCCGAACAAGTTATAGACCGTATATTATCTCGATTGACATCTAGAGAAGCACAAGCGACTTGTGTTCTTTCCAGGAGATGGAGGCACTTGTATACTTCTCTTCTCACCGACCTTGATTTCAACTGGTTGCACTTATTGGAGAAGCTGGAATTAAACCCCGAGTGGGCGGAAAAGGAGAGGGCGAGATATGTGGAATGGGTGGACAATGTCGTGCATCGTCAAACTGGAGGAGAGCACTCTTTACGAAGATTCGCGTTACAGTTTGACCTGAATATCTCTTACGAGTCTCGCATCGATCGCTGGATTAGGTTTGCTTTGGCAAAACAAGTTAAAGTGCTTGAACTATATTTCATGCCCGCGTGTTACGGGGATTTTAAGCCTGATTGTGACCCTAGTCGCTTGCCATATCTGTTAGGGCGTGAGATACTTATAGATGCTGATGTAGGGTGTTCACGGCGGGCTTCGGGTCTCGGCAACTTTGGCTCGAGCCCTTCCATTTCTTGGCATGCTGGCTGTAGGTATCTTGAACAGCTCTCCTTATTTCGAGTAAATGTGGAGGGAGAACTCATTGAGCAATTGCTCGCCACTTGTCCGGTATTAGAGAAATTGGTTTTGGAAAAAGCTCGTGCTTTGAAAAGTTTGAGAGTTTCTGGCCAATCACTGAAGTTGAAATACTTGCGCATAAGATGTTGTGAGGATCTTCAACTCGTCGAGATTTATGACACGAATCTAGTGTCCTTCACTTACAAAGGACTAGAAGATGAAATTCGATGGTGTTTGGACGAGGTCCCCCGGCTGTCTGAGGTGTCCATTGAAGGATTTTATGCGGAACGAGTGGTTTTGATCATGTCTCTGCTTTCAAGTCTTTCTTGTCTGCAGATTCTTAAGCTTTCCTTTTCTATGCCATCCCCGGTAAGAGCACTGACTGATCTTTCCTAAGGTTTCATGAGTTATTTCCTTATCACGATATGTGCCGCCTTTGATTCTCTATCTCTCTCAAAAATGCAGGAAAGACTATGGATTCATCTACGTCGAGTGCCTAAATTAACAAGCGTCAAGCAATTGGAACTGAGATTTGAGGTATTTGGAGACTCGAGTCTACTTCCCTTGACTCCCGTGATCGAGGCATTTCCCTGCTTGCGGAGTTTCGTAGTAGAGGTGGGTTTTCGGGCCTCATTCAAGTCTCCATCTATTTAGGCGTTAGATTGGTGCAGTAGGATCGGATTTAATGAACCCAGCCACTATTGAATCCTATTGGAGTCTCTCTCACCGGCGCGTTGTTGCGACATCATGTGACTAGTATCTACTAGATGCGACCATCCACACGGACATACTCTACTTTGCAAGTTCTTTCTTCTGCGGGCATTCTCCAATGCAACGATATATTGCGTTGATTACTCATATACGGCATTCTTCTTTTGCCGCAGATGATGTACCCGATGGACATGCTGTGCAGGCAGAGAGAACTGAAAAGAGTTGTTGCACCTCCGCATCGATACCTAAAGGTGGTGGAATTTCATAACTATTATGGTCGATCTTGTGATCTTGAACTAGTGAATTATTTTATCGACAATGCCATTGCTCTAGAGAAGTTAGTGGTGAATCCTTGTGAAGAAGAATATGTCACGGGCGGGGTGAAAAACGTGAAGGAACCTAGAGAACGTGCTCAGCAACAGCTCAAGGGAAACTTGCCTTCTAGAATTGAGCTGGTGATTAATTAACGAAACCAGAGCATCTTTCATGCGGCATCCAGAGAGCTGTTATGGATGGCTTTGATTCTGCAACCTAATCCTCTTCCCCTCTTTAAAGTTTTTTTTCGACTGCGGATTTATGTTTGTTTATTAATTATTTGTTGCTCCTGAATTATAAATTATGTAATGGTTCTTATGCATTTTTACCCAATATGGGAAGCAGCAAGGCCATGAATAATGGATGTTTCTGGTTTTTGGCTTAACTGCCTCTTGCGTGTTTCCCCTTTTTGTTGACGATTAAAAGTAGGAGAGGATGGATTTATCTAGTTAATGGTCTAGATAATGTACTCAAAAGCAAATATTGTTGTGTGCCCATACGAAGGTGCAAGTCACTTGGTACAAACATTCGCCTGATCATGCTACAATGCCGTGCCTGGATTGACGTGGGATGTCCCGTGGCCATTGTGACGGGCTATAGCGGGTCGCGCACGAATACTGATGCGTGGGTGTAAATTACTGCGCTGTCTATACCGAGGCCATCGTGCAGGTGACTTACTGTTGGTTGCAAACCACGCCAAATTACTACGTAATAGATTACAACCTTATTACATTGAAGATGCACGTGAGTGAATGCTACGGGTATGGACATCGAGTATACCCATGTAGCTTATAAGAAGGATCAGTTCAGACATCAAATCCATTAGCCACGTAATACTTCTGTGGGTCTAGAATAGCACCAGACTTGCAACATGGCATGTAAATAATTGTATATAGCTGACAAGTTGAAGGATGATTTAAAAGTTTGAGTATCCAGTCTTGCTTATATCACACAAAGTATTATTTACAACCGCAACATCAAAGTCAAAAGACTGGCCGATGCGGTTGTTCTCGTAATATTACCCAATTTTGATTAGTAAAAGGCTTGGGAATACGATCACGAGTGCCCGGGTCTAATAGGGCAGTTTGGTCCGTTTTTAACGACATTTCTTGCGTACTTTCAGATTTTTCTGAGCTTTGTCTCCTTTTTTTTTTTGGCAGCCTAGTGAGCTCTCCAAACGGTAGGGTTCGCCGGTTGTGTTGGCGAATTATAAAGGAAGACAGGACTTGCAAAAATAGGATTGTCACATTAAGTAGATGCTAATCAGTGCAACAAACCCGCCCCTGCCCACAATCTTTTCGTCGTTGAAGTGGTTGGTAGCTGCCTATAGCTCACCGAAAGCGAACCTTTTAAGGTGTCATTGCCGGAGCTCCATAGATTCATTTGGCTTGCAACTTGAACAGCCAGATTTGAAAGCTTGAAATGTCAGGCGTAGCGAAGCCCTGGCGACAGCCTGGGGGATGTTATGGGTTTCTTGAAATTGCAACCGGGAAATACATGACAGGCAAACCGTCGATGATTGAGAAGTGGGCGGCGAGTCGGAATCAAAATCGGGAGGATCGTAAGTGAGATCGGTTGTGGCGAATTTGAAGACCATGGTTTGGCTTTTGTACTCTTAGAAGGAAAATTGAAGCTCGGAATACTCAAATCCGTCACATAGATAATGAGAACTAGGAACCTAAATTCATAACCAAAATGGCCGAAGACACCATACCATAAAATTTTAAATTACCCTTTCCAATAACGAATGCTAGGAGGACTCCATTTCCAAAGCACACTTCTTTTTGTTTTGGTATTCTCTCTCGTTTGGCTTGCTTCTCTCCCCGGGCCCCTCTACTGTACAGAGGGCACCGCCTTACTGAGTATGTAAATGTGGCTTTAATACCATTTGTCTAGTGCGAAAGCGTGTCGGTGGCAATATGAGAAAATTGTAATCGATAATTTGCAGAATAGTTATACTAAAATAAGATACGAGTATAACGCTCAAATAAATATACACCTCTCGTAACCATCAAACACTATATGAGACACGGGAACAACGAAAATCATACCTCCTTATTAAAATTTATTTTCTCGCGCCACGCCAAAAGCATTTGGAACAAATTCCATCGTTCGAAGACATAATCCACCTCTTCTATTTCCCTCCCTCAGTATATTTGTACTAAAATTCATCTTTTTAATTTGAAAAAGCAGGGAGAGATAAAAGAGGTTTTTTTTTTTGTTTTTATCTATCCTATCTATAAATCCCTTCTCACTTTCTGACTTTTGATCTGCATCTTGCAGAACCCAAAAGTCGACCCGTGCATCTGTGATGCTAGCGTTATTCACCTCTCAAATTTATTTACCAGTAGAGTCGCATACTTATTAGCAAGCTAAAAGAAGTTAAGAGGGCATGTATCATCAAATCATTATGGTGCTATTTTATGCACCGCCACTCATTTTACACATGATTTGATTGAATTGGTTACGTCTAGAGGTGTCAAAATGGGAGGGGAAGCAGCTGAGAAGACATGGCTAATGAATTAACAATTACAAGAACACTTGTCTTACAGCCAAAAGGGAAGGGAGAAGAAAAGATTAAACGAACTCTACTGTGATTAGCAACAAACTACCTTTACAGGACAGGGAAGGTCAGACAATAGCCCAGAACTTTTTCTGACAGACCAACACATTCTCCGGTTTTTTCTCTTTGTTTTCAAGCATATGCGACTCGACTTCCCACAGGAATTTAGGAGCAATATCTCGGATTCTTTGTATAGTTGATTCCTCATCTCTGATGATGATAAACCCCTGCACATTGACATTGTCATCGCCACCAATGAATTCATGAACAGCTGTACCATGTACAAAAATAGCTACAAGGTGGACATCTATGGTGACATCATAGACCGGTGAAATTGCAGCTCATTCCGTTCTAGTTAAACTCAAGCGATATAGTATCCTAAGGTAGAAACGCTATCATTCATTTAGTTCTATACTTTTATTCTCCAAGGACAAAAAGAGAGCTCAGGATTTCTGCACATGTAACAGCCGCTTTAGTTAACTCCTAATTTCCTGAAATATCTAATTTTGGAAAGAGATCCACTGTTTGATGCAACGGATAGAGATGCCATGCGTGTGGCAAATCTTTAATAGTACATAGCCATGGATTTTGAGCTGAAAATTGCCAAAGGACAGCAGCAGTGGAATGAAGAGGATGCCACCAAAGCAATAAGAATCATACAATACCTCTGGACGCAAAATGCGATCCATCTCCAGAATTATATCCTCCAGCAAGCAACCTTCTCCACCACTCTTATAGTAAGCGAGAAGATTATTCGCATGCAAGAGATCATAGGTCCGAGGGTATGTGGAGAATGGTTCACACCTAAAGCCAGAAAACCAATCATCCATCAATTACCCAGCATCATCACAATAGTACAGCCATATTGGTAGATAGTGTAATACTGGGGTTTGCATAAACCATAAAGTAATCTGATTTTCCTTACCAATCATGAAAAGTGCCAACCAAACCTCGATCATAAATTGCAGACAATGTATTACTTGTGCTAATGGGGACTACATTCATCACCCAAACAGGAAATGTATTCAAAGCCACGGCAAACCCACCCAGGACTGCATTCATGTCCATCACATTTCTAATTTCAGCCTCATTGATCTTCATTAATTCCCAGTAGCGTTGAACTTGTTCTTGCCAAAAGATTGTGTCAGAAGCAAATTCTTCTTGACTGAAACCTGCTTCCAACACGGTGTCAATTATGATGCTTCATTATTAAAAGCAAAACTCTTTTAAGTATTTCACATTTATGAGATATCTAAATCTGCTTATCAAATGGATGAGGTCAGATACCGCATGGGGTAAAAACTATCTGGCCCATGAACAATGTGACAACCACATCAATGAATGAATAAGAGCAAATAACAATTAAGACATCATTAACCATGGTATTAGCAAGAACCTTCCATAATATAATAGTTTTTACCAAGCAACAAGTACAAAAGAGAACAAACAAATCTTAGAATATGCACTTAAACATTCATTAGGAAGTTGAATTTATCCGCCCCAAATTCCTAGGATTCAAAACAGAATACATACATTAAAAATTTAACCTTTGTTTATACAAAGGCGACAGTTACTATACAAGACAAGAAGTATATGATCATAACATTTTCCATATTTATCTCTAAAAAGAGAATCAGATTTTTACTATAGCCACACAGCACAATGGACATAAGCTGCTAAGTTCATGGGGTTTCTGAAAGAAATTAAAGTAAACATGGTGTTTTCCAATACCAGCAGTGGAAATATAGAAATGTGGTGTTCATTTGATTGTCTCCTTTTCTGAGGAAGGAGGTGTCCCTATATATGGCTTGGCTAAATTAGGATCGCTGAGCTGGACATGCAGCACATTTTCATACATCAAAATAAACCATTTATGCTGATGCTGATCTACATGTTCTGTTCCTGAAGTACTTAAAGCCTTTCCAAACCAGAGTTGATGTTGGACATAATATCATGAAAATAAACAAAAAATTTCTTGATGTTGGACAAACCTAGCTTGCTGAGGCTTTTGGAATATAATGAAAGGCGTTCTGGTCTGGGAGGGAGCTTTTCAGAATCTGCTTCTGCAGTACTTAATGATATGCAGTTCTGCAGTGGAACATTCCATGATGGTTTTGATTCATCAGTTGTCTCACATAGATTCAGCAGCTTCTCCTGCACATTACGTTGAAGACATGACTGGTCATTCTGTTTAATCCAAATTGCAGTTTGAACTTTCTTCGCAATGAGTTTCCAGCACATTGCTCCAGTCAAATTGACCAACTTATTCCATATCATTGGGAATTCTTTATCCTTTTTATAAGCAGGAGGAGCGGAGTAGATGAAATATCCATTAGGACGCAGAAGGCGATTTACTTCTTTGAGTAGAATACCATCTGCCAAAGAATGAGATGAAGGGGAAAAAACATTAGCAAAAGCACCCACATGAAGTAATGTCCAGCCTTGAAAGTACCATTTGTTAATCTTTAGTTACCACCCTATGTAGTCACAGGCTCATCTATCATCAAGGATTTGATGCAATGCTAGCATGATTTCTTTGTCTTGGAAAGGTAATCATCAGAAGAATGTAGTTCTCTTTTGCTCACTTGCTCCGTAAAAATGAAAACGGAATTACTAATCAATCTCTAATCTACATGCGCTAAAGTCAAAGCCAAGCCACCAAACCGCTTTTTTATCACTTGACTGACAAGATGTTGACAGAACTAGCACATGCTCAAGGTGAATGTTTACCTAAATATCTATATCTCCAGTTCTACAACTGCACAAAAAATTAAAACTCTAGCATTCAACGAGATGAGGTAATGCCATATTAAGGTTTGAGCTTTGAGTAGAAAAACAGTCAGCAAGTCTGCAGCTAAAATACAAGTCACTGACCATAGGAGATAGATATGAAAATAATTCATCTAATTTGATACAGCTAAAGTTCATCATTTTAGGTTCCCGCCAGTCATTTTATCTTCCTTCCAAAATTTTGGACCAGTTTTAGAGAGCTGTCCTATGGAATCTGCCACCCGCTTATTTTAACTCGTCTTCACTTTGCCAGTTGAATTTCTGACAAATCATTCTAAATTTATTGTCCAAATTAGAATAGAAATCTACTGCCATATACCGCTTCCTTTTTATTCACTGTTCAGTATGCTCTTCAAAGTTCAAACTAGATCAGCAGTTGGAAAATATAAACAGTGGGGGTAAGGCATGGTTATTAGTTCAATAAAGAATTACACACATGTGACAATGACTAAATGGCAGAGATGTTCCCTTATGTAGCTATCATTTACGAAACATGCTTAGGATGATAGAATACCATTCTCATGCCAATCAACACGGCACCTTGAACAATGAACCATCTCAAACGAACTGGAAGGATATGGCAGTTGTTTTGTAGCTATCGCAGCAATCATTGCACCAATCCCACGCTCTAAAGCAAACTGAATTTGATTTTCATGCCCATCTTTTGGAGCAAAAGACATTGTTTGTATGCCCAAAGGAAGAAGATATGCTGAGAAGCTGGCCACTCCACAACCAATGTCTAGAACTTGAACCACACCCGCTGAACGTAAGTCACCTGCCTCATTAGTTGTCATATTTCCCAACCTGCATATAGAGAAAAAGATAAAAAAAATAATCTCTCAGCAACTCGTTCCATCCATGTGGAGGTACTAATATCAGAGTAATCTGGACAGAGAAGATAGTGGACTGAGGGAAACAAAAGATCTCTACAACAGCAAATTATAGATTGAGCATATCCCATGCACACAATCAAATGATGCATTTGTCTACCCACAAAATGATGCAGGAAAGTGCTGAAACAGAACACTTATCATTCTGGCTTTAGCAGTAGGGCACCTTCACACAGTAAGCAAATAACCTCTACCATATACAGTAATACTTATCATTCTAATACTACTGGCCTTCAGGATAGCCTGAGAGAAATCCTAGGACATGCGATTATAGTTCAATGATTCAATTCCAAGATTCTTGCAACATGGCCATAAGAAAATATACTCCTGTAATTTGACATCTATCTTGTCATGGTATCCTACTATCTGTGTGTCACGAAACAGATAAATATCATTGCACAATGATAAAAAATGATGCATCCAAAAAAGCAAAAGAAAGATTTCTTTGTAAGATAGATTCCAATCCTGTATTTAGTGCCTTAGTGAACTGCAACTTCATGTAAGAAGAAGCAAATGTGCAAGAAAATATTGTAAGTAACCGACCTTTCAATGTACTCAGCAGCCCCGCGCTTGAAGTGAGTTCCACCACCAGGGAACCACCACCACTGATTAAACTCATGGACCCAATTTTGTCCTCCTTTTACTTCAGCAAGATGTGTATGATTCACATTCGTCCGCCAGACGTAATCCCTACTGATTGGCCATCTTATCGGTAGCTTATAACCTTCTGGTGGAGGAACCAAGCAAAACAGACGCTTTTCAGGTGGAGGGCAATGCCTCTCAAGCTCTTCCCTTCGTGATAGATTTAACGTAGGCAGCAATTCTTTCACATAGTTTACATCATGGCAAGGGATATATTCATTATATGTCAATGGGCACACATCCATCCCACTTTCGGGGATCACAAGAGGTGCTTTTCTGTAAGTGAGTTCAACTTTGTTTGGAAATGCAGACAGCCCTGCAAATGTCAAAAGGGAAAACTGCATCAATTTCACAGGATTAAGACAGTAAGAATCGAAACTTCTGTCGCATGAAAGATGATGACATTCCAGGTCAGGAACACATGATCTAGCCTTATCAAGCTCTGACGATGTGGCATCTTAAAGCAGTATAGAACATCTTATGGCCTGAGGTTCGTAGGCACATTCAACACGAAGTATGCAGCCAAAATCTCATTTTTCAAGTCACAAACACACCGGCATTTCATCTTTTCAAAGAGATCCGACATGGGTTCAGAGCATGACTGAAGTATGAAGCTGCTGTCACTGTAATCTAGTATCAAAATGTAATCCCTCACTCTCGCTCATCAATGTGTACCCTCTAAGCAAGTCTAGTTGATGGCACAAGAACCAAAGAAGAAGAAAAACGGCCAAGCCAACACAACACATTCAATCCCCAACCACAAAAAAAAGTCCCTTTTTCCTCTCTCTTTTATATAGGCAACCACAGCTAAATGGGGTAATGACGACTACGATAACGTGCATATCAAGTCCTGTGAAAAGACAACGCCCAAAGAATTACTAGTGCCAACAAACACAGAGCGCAGACCCGAACCCACAACAAGATGACCCCTAAACTTCGATCCGCTGCATTTTGCCAGATAATTCGCGACACTAAACACGAGGTTGCGACACAAGAAGAGCGAATCACCAGAAGAATAATGGGCAGAGGAGGAAGAAGAAGTGGAATTGGGGTTGGAGCTGGAGTCGGAGAGCGGCCGAGGGACGTAGATGGGGGCTTTGTTGCCGAAGAGGGTGCCCGCGTAGAACGATCCGGCCATCAACAGCAGGGCCGCCATTATCATCTGCCCCGATCTCAGATCGAACGCCGACCCCAACACGCTCCCTCCCATTTTTTCTTCCCCCCCACCTCGCGCGCGCTGTCCTTCCTCCCTTCCCTTCCCTTCCCTTCCCTACCCTTCCCTCCTGCGAATGCAGCTCCGGGTCACGAGGCCGAGAGGGTCGACGAGGCCGAGGCTGCCGATCGCATCGTCGTGGGTCGAAGCTGCGTCGCGTCACGGCGGAGGAGCGTCGCGGCTCCGGAAAGCTGTGAATTCACTGAAAATGGCGGAGCCGACCAGGAAGCGAGTTCCTTGTTGGGCGTTTTGGACGCAGGCGCGAGCGCGTGGCGGTTTCCTTTTCTCGGATGAAATTCACGCCTTGCTAATTTTCATGTTGTGTCCGAATGGCGCTTACGTCCCGTCCTAGAAATTGTGATCTTAGAACTTTGAGATAATTACACAAACAGACTATAAACTTTAGTTCAATATGTAATTTAATTCTTAAATTTTAAAATTTTTCAATATAATTTTTGAACTTTAGCTAAATATTTAAATTTTTAATTTGTTCAATGTGGTATCTGGACTTTTGAAATATGTTTAATATAGTTCCTGAATTATATGAAAATATTCAATATAATTCCTAAACTTAAATTAATGGAATGACTATATTAGACATTTTTATATAGTTCATGGATTAAATTGAGCATGTGCTAAATATTTGAGATGATATTGAACAAATTAAAATTTTAGGGATCACGTTGCACATTGGATTAAAGTTCGGAGACTATATTGAATAGATTAAAAGTCTAGGGACTATATTACATATTGGACCAAAGTTCAATGATTGTTTATGTCATTTTCCTTAGTGCTTTACAAACCTAGAAAAGGTCACTCCTCGAAATTTTTGTGTCTTATTTGACGTAATCGATTCAATCAAATTGTGTGTAAATGAATGGCCGTGTATAAATCAGCACTACAATAATTTGATGATACCTGCCCTCTCAACTTCTTTCTGCTCCCTCTGCCTTTTCTAATTAAAAAAGATGAATTTTATAACAAATAGTGAGAGAGGGAAATAAAGGAGGTGGATTATGTCTTTGAACGATGCAGTTTATTCCGAATGTTTTGGGCGTCGCACGAGAAAATAAATTCTAATAATGAGGTATGATTTTTGCCGTTCCTGTATAGTGTTTGATGAGTACAAGAAATGTCTATTTATTTGAGCATTATACTCCTACCTTATTTTAATATAACTATTCTACAAATTATCAATTACAATTTTCTCGTATTGCCATAGACACGCTTTTCCACTAAACAAATGGTATTATAGCCACGTTTCCCATACTCAATAAGACGGTGCCCTGTGTACAGTAGAGGGGATCGTAGGAGAGAAGCAAGCTAAACGAGAGAGAATACCAAAACAAAAAGAGTTGTGCTTTGGAAATGGAGTCTCCCTAGCATTCATTATTGGAAAGGGTGGTTTAAATTTTATGGTATGGTGTGTGTTTTCGGCCATTTTGGGTGTGGATTTAGCTTCCTTATTCTAATTATCTATGTGACGGATTTGAGTAATATGAGCTTCATCGACAGTTTGCATGTCATGTGTTTCCCGGTATGTTGTAGTTTCAAGAAACCCGTAACATCCCCAGGCTGCCAATTCAGGCTTTCAAATCTGGTTGTTCATGTTGTAGGCCAAATGAATATCTCTAGTTTCCTAGTTCTGATATGGAGCTCCGGCAAGGACGCCTTTAAAGGTTCACTTTCGGTGAGCTAAAGGCAGCTACCAACCACTTCAGGATTGTTGACACCTAAATTTTGACGCATCATTTAGTGTAATTTGCATAGAAAATTAGGGATTAAATTTTTAACCCATAAACAAAAATATTTAAATTGCATAACATATAGTTTAAATTCATTGCATTTTTGCATCGGACCGGCGGTGACGAACGAGCTTAAATTTCATCAAACGGGACTCGGCTCGCTTAAAATGCACGGGCCGGGAATTACAAGTCAAACGGGCTCGGTTGTTTTAATTTGAACTCAATTCAGCCAATTATCATTAATTAACTCAGCCCATTTAAATTAAAGCCAAAGCCTAAGCCCATTAGGGCTAGAGAGCCCATCTAATTGACCTAGATTAATACTATATATACTTCATTAGGTCAGAATTTTAGGGGGACACACAATTTTCAGATCAGAAAATTTTTAGAGTGTGAGAGTGAGAAAGAGAGAGAGAGGAGGAAGACATCGCGCGACGCGCCCGCTCCGCGCCCACTGCCGCGTTAGCTCTCGCGCCCGCTGCCGCGCCTGCTGCCGCTCCCGCGCCCGCTCCCGCGCCCGCGCCCGCTGCCGCGCCCGCTGCCGCGCCCGCGCCCGCCGCCGCGCCCGCTGCCGAGCGCTGCTGCCTCCCGCGCCCGTCGTTGCTGCTTCTCGCCGTGCGCCGCTGCTGCTGCCGTCGCTCCCGACACCGCGCCGCCGGTCCACCGTTCGCCGTTCATCCCGATCCGCAAGTTCGAATTCGGGAATTATCTGCAAATTAGGTAATTAGATATTATCTGATATTTTTCAGAATATTTAATTTACTAATTTGTGTGTTTGAATATTTCGTGAATATCGTGTGGAATATTAGATATATTAGGATAATTATCTGGCATCTGCAATATTTTTTTAATATTCAAAATTAGGAAACTTTCCTAATTTAGCAACGTATCTGGACAACTATCTGACCTTATCCCTAAGGTACGATACGTGGCGATACAGAAAATCATTATTCTATCCGCAATCACTTGGGTACGATAATGATTTTTATCTGCTTTCCAAATTTGAACGATTGACTTTCTGTCAATATCTGTGACCCCATAGATATGACTGATAGTTCGATTTTTGTGCCTAATCTGAGTTTGAAACGAATCCTGTGGATCGCGTGGCTGTTTTAAATGTGGATGCTATCTTTGTTTAGATTATTTTTCCTTTTCAAATAAAAAAGAAAATTCAAAAAATATCAGTTAGGATTTGAATTTGAGTTTTGCATGTTTAAGAATCCTAAATATATCTAGACGATAGAGTAATTATTTAATTTAAATTAGGACTTGAGATAATCTATTCCCTAGTTTAAATTAAGTAATTTTCTAATCTTAATAGATTATTTAGGTTATTTTTTTATTCCGAATTTTCATGAAAATCCCAAAAAAGAATGAATTGTTTTATGGTAGATTAGGATAGATTGCATTCTTAATTTAATCAATTTATTATTTCGAATTTTAACAAAAATCCCAAAAATAAGTCATGTTAGGATATGTTAAGTCATCATAGGTTGCACGTTAATTTAGGCATATTTTTATTCCGAATTTCATTAGAAAACACCAAAAATAAATCGTTTGCCCGTCATCAGAATTAAGTCACGTCGTCGCATGACATATAGTTTGCATGTTAGGTTGCATTATTCGCATGTCATTTTTGCACGTCATTGCATATAGATTAGGTTTCATTTAAATAAGCGAAAATCCAAAAATATTGAGTGAACTGCTTGTTAATTAGAAATCATATTAGGTTGTTGATGTGATTTTCTAGCTAACCATGCAGATGCTTACGTTGCTTCGAGGTAAGTAATTCTCCCAATCTTGCAATTTATTTAACGTTTTGATTATTGGGTGTTACTTTGGTGGTTTGCGCACCCGCATGACCACTTCACATGTTAGTGACTAAGTTAAAATGGATCCAGATTGCTTGCCAAAATATTTTTGAAAAGAAAAGGTACCGAAAGGGCGTTAGACTAGATCTAGCGTAATCAAGTCCCCGGGCTTAGAATCTCTGGTTCGTAGGAATAAAACATATCTCCCTATGTTTTATTTAGGTTTCTAATCGACCTACCACAAATAGATTAGTGGCGACTCCAAGTATGAAAACATTTGCATGTTAAAAACTTAAACCTAAAGTTGCGAATTGGTAAGGCTTGGGAGGGCTCGAGTTAGGTTTAGTCCTAATAATCCATTAGCCTAAGAGGAGAAATTTTAGGTCGCGACAGCTTGGCGACTCCGCTGGGGATTAGTTAAGACTCTTAGTGGACTTAGGCCAGTTTTTCTTTTCAAAAAAAATACATTTTTTGCTTGGCAGCGAGGATCCCAGGTACGTCCCTAACATTTTAGGTGTTAAATGTTTTTGCAGTATGGGAGGTATAAGGGGAGGCGTGATTGTTAACCCTTGTTTTGCAGGGAGGTGTTGGATGTATGGTTTATTTTATGCACGAAGCGCTGTTTGATATAACCTGCTGTGCATGCCTTGCATTTACACTACACCGCACACACTACCCGCTGCCGGACCTGGGCGGCACAGGTTTAGGATGGTACTGAGAAAACGGACACCCCGACCACACCCGCGTGGTATGGGTCGCCTTTCTTGGTCCCGAAAGTTCTTTCATGGTGTCATTGAATACCTGCCACGGTTGCACCCTTTGCAACCCGGGTCGGCTCTTTGACTAAGCCGGAGTCAGGGGAATCCCAGCCTAACCACCACCATGACTGGTTTAGCTCGGTAATCCTCATGTCTCCATTTTGCAAGCCAGAGTCTAGGTAGAAATCGAACCTCACGTTTCATGCGCATGTCTATGTGATTGCCATCATTCTACCCGGTGAAGTAAGATTTCTGAACCTTTATCTCGCAATTTATTTATGTTTCGTATTTTCTTTGGTCGGTCCATGATAGGTCTAGGTTGGTTTTAAATTTGAAAGTAATAATCATTGAGTCCTTTTTAAAAAGAAAGAAAGAAAAAAAAAGAAAGCTCTTTTAGAGAATTTATTTTCAATCTATGTCTTTATTTTCCTAGATGTGTCATAGGTAATTATTTTCCTACAAAGTTTGCCGTCATCTTTCTTTTACCAAAAAAAGGGCTTTAGAGAATTTGTTTTCAGTCCATAGTTTCTAGGGAGTCTCACTTTTTGTTTTTCATAATTTTATGATTAGGGATTTTGGTGCTTCTATTTCCTAGGTTGTGTCTAGGGCGTCATTTATATTTCTTTTCCTAGATCACTTTTCATAAAGTCTCGTCCTTATACGAATATTGTCATGAATAAACAAAAAAGACTAGAAGCGTGTCATGGACCAACCTTGTCTTGACCTTGTGCTTATTTGGTTCATTTCTTTTACATCAGGTAGCTACGGACCGATCACGATCGCCCATTCGTACACGGTCGAGAGCCAGAATGGCTGATCAAACCGACTTGCAAGAGCGTGTTGTTGGTGTGGAAGACCAGATCAAGCAACTTGTCATCGCGATGCAACAAATATCCGCTGAGATCAAAGCCCTCCGGTCGGTTCCTGTTTTGGCATCCCTCGAAGCATCAGCCCCAAAACAGAAAATCAGAAAAAGTGTCGATGTTGACGGAGATGACGATATTCCTGATTTAGAAGATGACCCTGTCCAGATTATCGTCAACAAGGAAAAATCTGATGAACGGGTCAATAAACTTGAAGAAAGAGTGAAGCAGCTGGAAGGTTCGCAGGATTCACCTTCGATCGATCTGTCCCTGTACTCACAGATCAAAATCCCAAAGAAGTTCAAAATGCCGAATTTCGACAAGTACAATGGCACCACATGTCCAAAAGCCCACCTACAGCTCTATCACGTACAAATGACTTCGTACGTTGATAACGAACTCCTGATGATCCATGCCTTTCAAGCAAGTTTGACGGGTCCTGCTTTGAACTGGTATCTCATGAAGAAGATAAATGGCATCAAAACTTGGAAAGAAGCCAGTGAAGCATTCTTGAAGCAGTACAGATTCATAACGGATATCATTCCTACCCGTGATGATCTCGAACGCGCTTAGATGAAAAAGACTGAGTCCTTCAAAGATTATGCTATCAGATGGAGGAATTTAGCTGCTCAGGTTGTCCCAGAACCCATAGACAGTGAGTTAAAGAGGATGTTCGTGAAAACTCTCCCGTTCGAATACCGTAATCGGATGGTTGCCATTCCGGCTGACAACTTCAACCAACTCATCCCCATGGGCGAACAAATTGAAATAGGGCTGAAAGATGGATGGTTTGTCGAGCCGTCCTCCTCGACCAGAAGATTTGGCACGAGAAAAGAGAAAGAACCGGCAGCTGAAGTGAATATGGCTTATAACCAACCGAGCCGACGGAATGCTAACTCTGCCCCAGCAATCCAAGTAGCAGAAGCTCAGCAACAAAACTCGGGTCGTCAACCTTTTCAGAGGAGGAACAACAGGAGACAATTCACTCCCCTCCCCGGATCGTTGTCTCAAGTATTGACAGTGCTCCAGAAGAAAGGCTTGCTTACTACTGAGCCAAAGCGGCCCAATCCTGAGCGGTTCTATAACTTCGACCCGTCAAAGAAATGTGATTATCACATGGGTGAGCTGGGGCACTCAATCGATGATTGCTATGCCCTCAAGCACCGAATCCAGAACCTCTTAGATACGAAGGCTTTCTCATTTCAGCCTGCTAAGCCGAATGTTCAGAACAACCCACTCCCTGATCACGCAGGCAATGTGAATGCCATATTTAGCTTCGATGCTGGTCGAATCAAGAATGTTAAGGTGTATACTGCCGACGTCTACGGTGAGTTAGTGAAAGCCGATTGTTACCCGAGTAATGAGGACCTGCCCCTGGCTCTCATGAGAGAAAGAATCTCAAGAATGGTAGAAGCTGGGATGATCGTTTATGCTGACCACACTGGCATCGTTTCCACTATCTCCGAAGTGGTTATTAATTGGGAGGAGGAGTTTGCTACATTGAACACCGGGAAGGACAATGGCGACCCTCTGCCTGAAGACATGCCTCCGCTTGAAGACGCGTCTGATAATGAAGAGATCGTAGTAAGCACGCTTACAGCTGATGAAGGGATAGTGATCGAGATACCTCAACCGTATGAGTACAGTGACAATAAGGCAGTCCCTTGGTCCTACAGTCTCGATGTTGACTTGGTTACCAGATCCGGGCGTTCCTATGGCCAAGCTAATGCTCAACCTGCAAAACCTGTTACTGATGAAGAAGCTAAGGAATTTCTAGCTGTGATTAAGGCTAGCGAGTACAACATAGTTGAACAATTGCGCAAGATGCCCGCACAAATCTCTCTGCTTGAACTACTCCAGACATCTGTCAAACATCAGAAAGCCTTAATGAAGGTGTTAAGTGAAGTCCACGTGCCAGAAATGATCGGTCATGACAAATTAGAGGAATTTGTGGGTTCTATACTCCTCAAGGACCTCATAGCCTTTTCAGATGAAGAATTCCCTCTGGAAGGGAGGGGGCATACCAAGGCACTCTATATTTCCGTCAAATACAAGGCCTCACATGTTGCCCGGGTACTCATTGACAATGGATCAGCCTTGAACATCTGTCCTTTGGCGACTTTACACCGCCTTAAGATAGACCCTTCTAGGATAAGTTCTGCAAAAACCTCCGTACGAGCCTTTGACGGAATGAAGAAAGAAGTGATGGGAGAAATCTACCTTGACATACAGATAGGACCAACAATGTTTAATGTCCTCTTTCAAGTTATGGACATTCCCACTGCATTCAATTTTCTGTTGGGTCGTCCATGGATTCATACTGCCGGAGCTGTGCCATCCAGTCTACATCAGAAGGTGAAGTTCGTTGTGGACAGAAAGTTAATCACAGTCCACGGTGAAGAAGAGCACCCAATTTACCACGCAACGGCTATCCCCTATGTCGAGCCGGATTGCAAAATAGAATCGAGCTATCAGTCGCTCGAGCTCGTATCAACCATACATGCGTCTAGAGGATCATCACCGCCTATTCCTGAGGTGTCAAATGCTGCAGTCATGGTTGGCAGGGTAATGGTGTCCCATGGCTTTACTCCAGGTGAAGGCCTCGGTAGGAATGGCCAAGGTATTCGCCAACCGGTGGAAGTCTTTCGGAGGCCCCACGCTACTGGGTTGGGATACCTAGGGTCAAGCGAGCCGAATAATGGGGGACGTGGATATGGACGTGGACGCATTCGAGGTCGAAGTCGAGGAAATGGACAGATTAGATCGCGATCCGAAGAAGAACCAAATGGTGAAGAACGTGGGCGTGGTAGGTTGCTTCCACGCCTCCGTACCACATTCCCGGGCCCTGCGAGAATGATGCATGAAGAGAAAGAGGTGATTGACACTCTGGGGCAGCCAAGCGGCAAGTTCGATTATTATGTGAAATACTCGGCACCCCCGAGCTTCTATGTTGACCCCCGTGACATTGTCCCGGATGGATGGGGAGGTATGGATGATCCAACACCTCTAATGACAGAAGATTCTGATGATGAAATGGAGGGAATCACTGCCCTGTTCGATGATTTCTTCATTGGAGCTATCGAGGAAGGACCGTTGAAGGGAATGGGCACTAGCCCACAAGAGTAACACCTTTCTTTCACTATCCCCTGCGCGGGAATTTTTGTTGCTTTCTAGGATTTGCCCCGTCTTGGGAGCTGCTTTTTAGGATTTTTCATTTCTAGGACTCGTCGTTGCAATTTCCATTCCAATAAATGTAATTCGTTTGGTGATAATCAATGAAATTACAAGTTATTTTCTCTTTTGAGGGCATGTTGAGGTACATCAAACCAGCCCGGTGATGATATCCAACCGATAAAAGAAAAATGTAGTCTAAGGAGAATTCTGAGGCCTGGGCTTCTTCATGCTTCCTCGTGTTAAAACCTTTTTTGAAAAGAATTTCAAAATAAATAAATTTATCAAAAAAAAATCATAATACACTGTTTAGCCCTGTTTGTCCTACTGAACCCCCTACTTTATGTTTCAGGGGCAATTTTGTGACACGTAAGGGTATGGGAATGGTCCAATCTGGTGCATTATATTCAGTCGATGACATCTTGATGATCTTGATGATCTTGAGAGTCCTTCAAAAATGCTGCGTGGCCTAGAATGACATGAAAGGTCCAAAGTTCTTACTTCATACTGAACCATCACTGTTAACCTGAATGATTTCGGAGAACCCAAAGAAGTGAAGATAGAGTCAACCCTTCCCGAAGATGAGACGAAACGCTTGATCCAGTTGCCGTATGAGTAGGTAAGTCTTTCAACCAAAAAGTGCGTCAAAGACACTTTGAGGTAAATGATCTAGTCCTAAGGAAGGTACTGCTAGTCTTTCCTGTTCCTAGGGGTAAATTTGCCCCAAAATACATTGGTCCATATGTGGTTAAAAAGGTGCTTCCCGGAGATGCCTTGATTCTCGCAGAAATGGACGGTCGTGAGTTTTTCACTCCTGTTAATTCTGATGCTGTGAAGATATATTATCCCTGATAAGATCTAACATTTTACAGCAAAAGTTTTCAAATGTTTGGTTTTATATTCTGAATTGCAAACATTTCATTTATGAATAAATGGTTTCAATCGATTTCAAGTTAAGATGTTTGCATTGGCTTTAATTTCTGCATGGTTATTTGTCAACCTGTATCATTGACCTCAAAGGGGGAATCTATTTGGACAATCTCATAGCTCATGTGGAATGAATTGAATGTGTTGAATGAGGTACATCGGGATGATGAAAGGCAAGCCATATCCTATACACAGTCCTATGCACTAATCCCTAGTGAGTTGAGTAAAAAATTTCGATGTCTGCAAGGCAAAGGGTTATCTCGCAAAAGGTACGGCGACTGAAATGACGAGAGGCGGTTCATTTCTCTATCCCAAACACTACAAGTTATCCATTCTTTTGCCACTTTGAGCCTAAACACTTGGAGAAATTCATTGGGAAAATAACACAAATAGTCCCTGAACTTTGACCCAATGTGCAATTTGGTCCCTGAACTTTTAATTTGTTCAATGTAGTCCCTGAACTTTAACCTAATGTTCAATTTGGTCCTTGAACTTTTGATTTGTTCAATGTGGTCCCTGAACTTTTAATATGTGTTCAATTTAGTCCTTGAGCTATTTGAAAATGTTCAACATAGTCCTTCCATTAATTCAAGTGCATGGACTATATTGAACATTTTCATATAGTTCAGGGACTAAATTGAACACATATTAAAAGTTCAGGGACCATATTGAACAAATTGAAAGTTCAGGGACTAAATTGAACATTATGTTAAAGTTCAGGGACTACATTGAACAAATTAAAAGTTCAAGGACCAAATTGCACATTGGGTCAAAGTTCAGGGACTATTTGTGTCATTATCCCAAATTCATTCAAATTACCCCTGTCAAGAACCACCCCACATCGGGGCAAACTGGAGGTAAGTCAGCGTCATAAGGTGAAAAATGAGTAGAAATTTTCATGCTCTCACTTGCATCAATCTTCGAGTGTTGCTTTTTCAGATGAATTCACATGAAGTTCAAGTGCCTTAGGATGACGAAGAGCATTTCGTTCTCTATCCTATACACATTTTATCCTTTGCTAAGCCCAATTGAGTCTGTAAATTCGTTTCTTAAACCCAGTTGGTGATCATCCCCCACACTGGGGCAAGGCAAAAGTCATCATTGTTCAAAGCAGCATATTCGGAGTGCCGATAAAAGACGAAGACCCTGAGAGTCCAAATGTTAGTCATTCGGTCAAAACAAGCCAAAGTGTGACTGGCCAACATATGCATTGTAGACAGTGTGTGTCAAAAAAAAAAAAAAAAAACTAGAGGGCATGAAAAAGCAGTGTGCCTGATAAAAGCAAGGCCAATGCCCATAAAAGAAAAGAAAAGAAGAAGAAGAGAATAAAAAAATAGAGAAGAAGTGACGACTTTGGATTAGAAAATGTTGAGATGTGTCGAAGTCATAAAAGTATCCAAAGTCTTGAGGAGTCAAGTGATGAGTCAAGTGATGAACTCTCGAAGCCAATGGAGCATCTAATGAGAAGACAATCCCTGGTGAAGAAGAAGACCGGTGACAATGCCGAGATGATCACCAACTTATTCATCCCGATCATACACATTTTGAGCCTTATGGTCTATTCATTTCTCAACCCTTGAGCCTAACCTGCGTTACATCCCTTGCAAAGTCTCTTCAGATTAGGGCACATGAACTAACGTAGGATTCGGATGTTTATAAGCTTAGCTCGAAGAAGTGCGAGCAAGTCCATTTCTATCTCATTTTACAGGTTCTTGACTTGTAAACCCGGAGACGATTGCAGAGTATCTTCTTTCAATAGCCTTGACTCGAAGAGTCTCTTTTGCTAAGCCATTGACCAAGCCCATGTTACGGTCCTAACAAAGACCTCTCAGATTGGTAAAGTCGTACTGCTTGCGAGAATACTCGGACCCTTGTCGACATGATGATGGTGAGATGGAGCGATTCTCCGTAAATCAGCCTTTTCGATGAGAATGAGAGAAAGCCCTTTTGGACCGGAAGTCCCTCATTCGATATTTTCAAGATATCCGCTTGTGAGTTCGGATTATCTTATCATGATTTTTCCCCAGCGAAGTTTGTAATGCTGATTTGACAAAACCATCGTGCATGAAAATCAGTTGAAATCATAGTGCATGTGTATATGTGTTCTTGACAGTGTGCGAATGCATATTACATGTTACTTAAAATCATGTCTAACAGGAGACACGCCTTCAGAGTTGGAGATATCACCAGGTAAGTATATCTCTATCCCTAGGATGTTTATGACTATCTAGGTATCCCTAACCTGTTCAAGCAATTGTCAGGTCCCACATTTGATCATTTTTGCGATCTCTAGATGCCTTTGATTGTGTTCAGGTGTCTATTGATCAAACCTTTTCAGGTACTTCTGATGATATCCAGGTACTTTATCAAGGAACTCTTGAACACTTAGGCTATCCCTTTTGTTCATCAAATCACAGATTTTCATACAATCTCGAGAAGATTCCCCCGTTACATGACTATGAGCAGGTATAGCCATGGCGGCCAAATCTTTACATATGAGCAGGTATATGTAAAGGTCGGAATGTTCTCCCCAAATTTCAGGTATTCCCCCGCTAATCACCTATGAGCAGGTATAGGTGAAGCGGCCAAATCTTTACATATGAGCAGGTATATGTAAAGGTCGGAATATTCTTCCCAAATCTCAGGTATTCCCCCGCTACTCGCCTATGAGCAGGTATAGGTGAAGCGGCCAAATCTTTGCATATGAGCAGATATATGTAAAGGTCGGAATACTCTCATTATCTCAGAAGTTCCCCCGCTACTCGCCTATGAGCAGGTATAGGTGAAGCGGCCAAATCTTTGCATATGAGCAGGTATATGTAAAGGTCGGAATATTCTCTCAGCCCCAGGTGTTCCCCCGCAGTTCACTTATGAGCAGGTATAAGTGAGGCGGCCAAATCTTTACATATGAGCAGGTATATGTAAAGGTCGGAATATCCTCTTGATTTCAAAAGTTTCCCCGCAATTCACTTATGAGCAGGTATAAGTGAAGCGGCCAAATCTTTGCAAACACCTAGAGAGATGTATAGGTAGTTCGTAAGGATCGGAACTATTCTCACGAATCCAAATGATGATTGGACACGTCGAGCTTTCTTCGTGTGTTTTGACTTAACTACAGATCACCGAAGTTCATCAATGTATATCAGGCAATACTTATGGGACTGAGCCCATGCATTTGCCAAAACAATATACAAGTTAAAGTTGTGCATCGAATTGCATTATCTCACTCCTGTCAGGTAAGTAATTCCAGGTATGTTCTCTACTCATGTCAGCATACATCATTTCTTAATGCATTGTAAAATGGGACTCATAATCCCGACAAAAACAACATTCATTGCATTTGCATGTTTGAAATTTAGGTATCATTTAGTCTTTGAATGCAACCTCTACGAGCTCACCTTCAAAGAGGGGCAGCTGTTGACACCTAAATTTTGACGCATCATTTAGTGTAATTTGCATAGAAAATTAGGGATTAAATTTTTAACCCCTAAACAAAAATATTTAAATTGCATAACATATAGTTTAAATTCATTGCATTTTTGCATTGGACCGGCGGTGACGAACGAGCTTAAATTTCATCAAACGGGACTCGGCTCGCTTAAAATGCACGGGCCGGGAATTACAAGTCAAACGGGCTCGGTTGTTTTAATTTGAACTCAATTCAGCCAATTATCATTAATTAACTCAACCCATTTAAATTAAAGCCAAAGCCTAAGCCCGTTAGGGCTAGAGAGCCCATCTAATTGACCTAGATTAATACTATATATACTTCATTAGGTCAGAATTTTAGGGGGACACACAATTTTCAGATCAGAAAATTTTTAGAGTGTGAGAGTGAGAAAGAGAGAGAGAGGAGGAAGACATCGCGCGACGCGCCCGCTCCGCGCCCACTGCCGCGTTAGCTCCTGCGCCTGTTGCCGCGCCTGCTGCCGCGCCCGCGCCCGCTGCCGCGCCCGCGCCCGCTGCCGCGCCCGCTGCCGCGCCCGCGCCCGCTGCCGCGCCCGCGCCCGCGCCCGCTGCCGCGCCCGCTCCCGCGCCCGCGCCCGCTCCCGCGCCCGCGCCCGCGCCCGCGCCCGCTCCCGCGCCCGCTCCCGCGCCCGCCGCCGCGCCCGCTGCCGAGCGCTGCTGCCTCCCGCGCCCGTCGTTGCTGCTTCTCGCCGTGCGCCGCTGCTGCTGCCGTCGCTCCCGACACCGCGCCGCCGGTCCACCGTTCGCCGTTCATCCCGATCCGCAAGTTCGAATTCGGGAATTATCTGCAAATTAGGTAATTAGATATTATCTGATATTTTTCAGAATATTTAATTTACTAATTTGTGTGTTTGAATATTTCGTGTGGAATATTAGATATATTAGGATAATTATCTGGCATCTGCAATATTTTTTTTAAATATTCAAAATTAGGAAACTTTCCTAATTTAGCAACGTATCTGGACAACTATCTGACCTTATCCCTAAGGTACGATACGTGGCGATACAGAAAATCATTATTCTATCCGCAATCACTTGGGTACGATAATGATTTTTATCTGCTTTCCAAATTTGAACGATTGACTTTCTGTCAATATCTGTGACCCCATAGATATGACTGATAGTTCGATTTTTGTGCCTAATCTGAGTTTGAAACGAATCCTGTGGATCGCGTGGCTGTTTTAAATGTGGATGCTATCTTTGTTTAGATTATTTTTCCTTTTCAAATAAAAAAGAAAATTCAAAAAAATATCAGTTAGGATTTGAATTTGAGTTTTGCATGTTTAAGAATCCTAAATATATCTAGACGATAGAGTAATTATTTAATTTAAATTAGGACTTGAGATAATCTATTCCCTAGTTTAAATTAAGTAATTTTCTAATCTTAATAGATTATTTAGGTTATTTTTTTATTCCGAATTTTCATGAAAATCCCAAAAAAGAATGAATTGTTTTATGGTAGATTAGGATAGATTGCATTCTTAATTTAATCAATTTATTATTTCGAATTTTAACAAAAATCCCAAAAATAAGTCATGTTAGGATATGTTAAGTCATCATAGGTTGCACGTTAATTTAGGCATATTTTTATTCCGAATTTCATTAGAAAACACCAAAAATAAATCGTTTGCCCGTCATCAGAATTAAGTCACGTCGTCGCATGACATATAGTTTACATGTTAGGTTGCATTATTCGCATGTCATTTTTGCACGTCATTGCATATAGATTAGGTTTCATTTAAATAAGCGAAAATCCAAAAATATTGAGTGAACTGCTTGTTAATTAGAAATCATATTAGGTTGTTGATGTGATTTTCTAGCTAACCATGCAGATGCTTACGTTGCTTCGAGGTAAGTAATTCTCCCAATCTTGCAATTTATTTAACGTTTTGATTATTGGGTGTTACTTTGGTGGTTTGCGCACCCGCATGAACACTTCACATGTTAGTGACTAAGTTAAAATGGATCCAGATTGCTTGCCAAAATATTTTTGAAAAGAAAAGGTACCGAAAGGGCGTTAGACTAGATCTAGCGTAATCAAGTCCCCGGGCTTAGAATCTCTGGTTCGTAGGAATAAAACATATCTCCCTATGTTTTATTTAGGTTTCTAATCGACCTACCACAAATAGATTAGTGACGACTCCAAGCATGAAAACATTTGCATGTTAAAAACTTAAACCTAAAGTTGCGAATTGGTAGGGTTTGGGAGGGCTCGAGTTAGGTTTAGTCCTAATAATCCATTAGCCTAAGAGGAGAAATTTTAGGTCGCGACAAGGATGAAAAGATTGTGGGCAGAGGCGGGTTTGTTGCACTGAAGGTGGTTGCTCATGCTTCCTGAGTATTCTCCTTTCCATTTCTTTAATTTTTTTAAAGGGTTATTGTAATTTTGAACTGAAAATGAGAAACTCTTGCAGATACAAAAGCCTGGCTTCCCTTGGGAATTTTACATGCATCGGCAACTTGACCTGAGGATCGTAGATCCTCATGTGTGCTGCTTTATGCAGGCTCTCTTCCTTGTAACTGTTATTTGATACTCCCTACAAGATAACTTTCAAGAAATTTTTGTATTTCAGGGACATGCCTTTGGTTTTGCCCATAGAATGCACGTCTACTCAGACCGTAGCATACTCATTTGTGATTATTTATCCCATGGGACACTCCAGGTAGGCATATGACTTCCCTAGTCGTGGTTTGCTCAAGTCATGACTATTCCATAATATCCCTTGAATATTGCACGCAGGATGTCGTGTAACTCCTGTTTGGTGATTGGCAAGACCATGGAAGAAGTGCTTTGCATTTATCACACTATAGAGATGCTCCCCTTGTTAGAGACTTTGCATGCTGTTGGCATCATTCGTGGAGATTTCAATGCTAATAATCTACTCATTCGATAGGCAAGGTGAAACTAGCTTACGCACTTGAATAAATGGTGTCAATGTACACCATCCAATTCATTAGTCGATATTGGTTTTCCAATACGTAGATTGGTTATAGAGCATGTCACTTGTTTCCCTGTCCATGTGTCTCAACCTTTCGTTCATCTCATTGTATGTCGTTTTTAGCTTATTGCATTTAACAATTGTTCAGCACGTTTCTATATGGACTTGCCTAGATTTTAAATTGGAAATTTTTTTGAGTAATCCTTTTGACCAAGAAACTCTTGGATACCACAGGACACCTATACTTGTTTCCTCATCCGGATTTGACATGATATGACTAGGAACTAGAGACTCTTGGCGGTATATCCATTTTAAGAATTATACTCGAAGTTTGACCTTGAGTTTCGTTTATCCTTTAACTCTAGGATAGCGTTTGTATTTGTAGAGTTTGTCTTCTAGCTATTACAGTAATTACATAAGATAAGAATGGACTAATTCAAAATATTTTGAATTAGTCCGTTACAGTAGTAACTAGAGTAATAACTATAGTAATAACTAATTGAGATAATAATGGACTAATTCAAAATATTTTGAATTTGAACGAGTCATGCATTGTTATCCTTAAGAGGCCCCCGCAAGTTGAAGGTGGTTTTTTGGATGATCTTCAACTTGAATATGAGCATATCATGATGACACCTTGTAAGAGGCTTGGTGAAGATATCCGCTATTTGGTCATGTGTGGATACGAGGTGAACCTCAAGTTTGCATTGTGATGCTAAATGGCGGACGAAGTGAAAGTCTACCTCGATATGGTTTGTTCTAGCATGAAAAAGTGGATTCACCGTAAGATATGTTACCCCTAGGTTGTTGCACCAAAGGATAGGAGGTTTTGATTGAGAAATGCCCAATTCTTGTAACAGTGATTACAACCATACCACTTCTGCTGTGGCGTTTGCCAACGCCCGATACTAAGATTCGGTTGAGGAACGTGCAATGGTATGCTACTTTTTGGCTGACCAAGAAATTAGATTTTGACCCATATAAATTGCATAACCTCGTGTTGAGTGCCTATCAGTGGGACAACCGGCCCAGTCCGCATCACTGTATGCCTGGAGTTATGTGGTGGAGTGGAAACTGATGAATAATCCATGCGAAACGGTTTCCCTTAAGTAGCGTAGGATCCACTTTACCGCACTCCAGTGGTCTTTTGTTGGTTCTTTCAAGAATTGGCAGACTTTATTTACCGCATAAGAGATATCTGGCCAAGTCAGGGTGACATATTGAAGAGCTCCTACCATACTCCTATACAAAGTAGCATCTTCAAGTGGCTTATCCTGATTAATTAAATTGATAGTTGTAGCCATGGCGTGTGAACCGGTTTAACACCATCCATTCTGGTTCGATGGAGGAGATATATAACATACTTATGTTGTGATAGGAGGAGCTCTGATGGATGTTTAATCACCTCAATTCCCAGGAAATAATTAAGTTCGCCCAAGTCCCTTATAGAGAACTCCTTGTTTAAGTAGTTGATAGTGTCTTGAATAAATGTTGCGTTAGACCTTGTAATAACAATGTCGTCAACATAGATGGGCATGTAAATGGAGAAATTGGGCTGATGTAGTATAAAGAGGGAAGTATCGATTTTTGATCCAATAAATCCCAGTGATTCTAAAAAGATGCTCAACTGATGCAACCAAGCTCGCAGTGCTTGTTTCAATCTGTATAAGGATTTTTGTAGCTTGCATACATGGTTTGGCCTTTCTTTATCAATAAAGCCCTAGAGCTGAGCCATGTAGACTTTTTCGGTCAAGTTACCATTTAAAAATGCGTTGCTAACATCCAACTGCCGGAGTTTCCAATTCTTTGTCACAGCTAATGAAATAATTGTGCGGACGGTGGTTGCTTTAACAACAGGACTAAACGTTTCTGTGTAATCAATACCCTCATGCTGATTGTAGCCTTTGGCCACGAGGTGGGGTTTGTACCGATCTATTGAATTATCTGCACGTGTCTTGACTCAATAAACCCATTTGGAGCCCACGACATATGCTTTGGGATTCGGTGGAACCAAAACCCATGTTCCATTACGCAACAAAGCATCAAATTCATGAAGCATCGCGTCCCTCCATTTTTCATCTTTATTAGCTTCAGTGAAACATCGTGGCTCTTCCTTAGAGCTTACTTAAGTCAAGTTCACATCTGGCAATGGATATTTAGTGCTGGGCCTCGGGTTTTGACGCAGCTGCATTGAATGGGTTCTTGATTTTTGATAAACCGGTTGTGGAGGTATCACAACAGCTTATTGTGGGGAGGCATATGAAAGAGCCTCATTAGAACCTGTACCAGTATTAGACGGACTAGAAACCAACATGTTAGATGTTGAAGTACTATTAGTATTTGATAATGTTGGTGATGGTTCTTCAAAGGTGGGTGGAGAAGTGTTAGAGGGTGGGGTAGAAGGTAGAATATTACCATTAACACCATGATTTGCCTGGGAGGACATACCAGCTGTGGAGATCGTCAACCAAGGATGTTATGGTAAGGGTATTTCAAAAGGGTGGGAACCAAGTGTGACGAATGGAAAAATATTTTGAATAAAATGAGCATGTCTTGCAATATACATGCGTCCAGTTTTATAATCTAAACAATGATAACCAACATGTAATGGACTATATCCTAAGAACACACATTGAGTAGAACGGAGTGAAAACTTATGCGAATTGTATGGCCTTAATAAAGGGAAAACAACACAACCAAATATTTTTAAAAACTTGTAATTCGATTCTTGAAGAAAAAGTATTTGAAAATGTGAGATATTATTTAAGAGTGGTGTAGGTAATCTGTTAATAAGGTAAATTGTAGTTTCAAAAGAATAAGGCCAATACTTAAGTGGAAGAGCTGCATGTGCTAATAATGTAAGGCCAGTATCAACAATATGGCGAATTTTTCGCTTAGCTGTTCCGTTCAACTTGTGAGTATGTGGACATGCTACACGCTGGAGAATTCCATTGTTTGAAAAAAAAAAATTTATTTAGGGTTCTGTATTCCCCACCCCAATCAGACTGGACGGTTTTGATGGGTTTTTCAAATTATTTCTCAGCCATGATTTTGAACTTTTTGAAAATGGAAGGGACCATAGATTGATTTTGAATAGGATAATACCAGGTATACTTGGAAAAATCATCAACAAAGAGAACAAAATATTTATAACTGGAAACAAAATTAATTGGAGCAAGTCCCCATACATTAGTAAAAATTAAATCGAGAGGTGCTTTACTAATACAAGGGGGGTAGGGGTGTTTTATGAGATTTGCCTAATAAACAGGAAGCACATTTGTTAAAATCAAATGTAGAACATGGTAAATTGTTTGAACAAATCAAAAAGCGAACTTTGCTTTGTTGGGGATGACCCATTCGAGCGTGCCAGGTAGTGGCAGTGGCGGAAGTAGCAAGTGAAATTATATTGGTGGATGGAGATGTGGTGTAAAGACCTGGCAGCCGGTATAATCCATCCTTAAGCGAACCTTGGAGTAGTGGTATTTTGGTCTGTAAATCCTTCACAACAAAGTAAAATGGATGAAACTCAAAGAAGTAGTTGTTATCATGTGTAAAATTATGTACAAAAAGAAAATTACGTGTAATTGTAGGGACATGAAGGATGTTTGAGAAATGAAAAGATTTGTTAATAGGGGTTTTGAGAGTGGAAGAACCGATATTAACAATGTCTAAACCTGCTCCATTACCTACACGAAGAGATTCGTTACCGTTATGTAGTGTAAAGATCAACAGATTTGCGATATCAGGCGTCACATGGTGAGTAGCTGCAGTATCTGGAAACCAATCTCGCTACGATGTGGTAGGAAGAATCCTAGCCATATTAGCATTAGGCTGAGGTGCACTGTTGTTAGACTGCGAATACCTGAAATAACATCTTGCAGGCTTATGATTATATTTCTGACAAATTTGGCATTGATCTTTCCTGTTTTTAGATCGATTGCTTGAGTTTCCATAATTTCGTTGGTTGCCTTGCTAACGGTATCGAGGGATTTGAGTGGTAGATGGTTGGAAATTGGGAATCGATTGCAGTTGATTAGTAGGGGTGGATGATGGAGGGGCGTAAGTGGTAACATTTGCCTTTATAGGTACCATAACATATTTCATTTGAAGCTCATGATTGAGGAGCAATCGATGGAGTTCAAGACAGGTTATCGGATTAGGTTTTGTAGCCAAGACAACAATAATGTCAGAAAAATCAGAACTAAGATTATGAAAGACCATGGCATTTAATTCTTCATTCCCTAGAGGGCGATTGGCAGCAGCCAATTGATCCGAAATGTGTTTTACCTCGTGGAGATAAGTTGAGACAGACTTGTCACCTTTGGATGTATTTTGGAGTTACATATGAAGCTGAAGAATGCTTGCATATGATAGAGATCCAAAAGCAATTTGTAGAGCTTTCCAGACATCGGCAACAATAGCTAATCCAAACACATAGAGTAGGACATCAGGTGAAAGAGAAGATATCATCCAAATAAAAACAAGTTGGTCCTTTCGAATCCATTCATCATATGCAGGGTTCGGTGCAACAGTAGTGGAGTTCGTGGGGGTGATGGTTGGGGGAGGACATATAATGCTGCTGTCAAGATATCCCATTAAGAATTAGCTATGGAGCAACGGAAACAACTGGATTTTCCATAATAGAAAGTTATCATTGGAAAGTTTGAGGCTAAGGTGGTGTTGCACAGCCGGAGTGAATGTGGGAGATGACATCATGAATAGCAGAGGTAAAAAAAATGGAAGAGAAAAAAGAAATAGCAAAGGTGTTTCCAAGGATCCTACTGGTCGTCTGATACCATGTGAGAATTATACTTTAAGTTTGAGCTTGAGTTTCTCTTATACTTTAACTCTAGGATAGCGTTTATATTTATAGAGTTTATCTTCTAACTGCTACAGTAATTACATGAGAGAAGAATGGACAAATTCAAAATGTTTTGAATTTTGAATTAGTCCGTTATAGTAGTAACTAGAGTAATAACAACATTTGTTATAGTAATAACTATAGTAACAACTAATTGAGATAATAATGTACTAATTCAAAATAGGGAAAATTCCAAATCAGTACCCAAAGTGGGGTTATTTTCTCAAAAAAGGGTCCAAAGTGGACATAGTGTCAAATAAAGGACTGAAGTGCCCATTCAGTCTCAAATAGGGGTTCGAAGTGCTTAATTAGTCTCAAGTAAGAGCTTAGGTTCGCCAGCCGGTCCAATGCTCACCGGCCGGCGAGCACGTCACTGTTCCGATCGCCAGAATAAGGGCAATTTCGTATTTTACTTTTTAATTTTTTTTTGTTTCTTTTTTCCGTTTTTTTGTTTTTTTTCTTTCCCTTTTCTTTTTTTTTTCCTCTTTTCCTCCGCCGGCCATAGCCGGGGCCGGCGGAGGTTGTCGGCCTCAGGTGGAGGTCGCCCTCGCTGGGGGTGGGCGAGGGCCGTTTTCGCCTGGGCTGGGCTGGGCGGGTGAGGGTCGACCCTCGCCAGATTCAGCGAGGCCGAGGGGGCGACCGTAGGTTTCCCTCGTCGGTGAGGGCGGCCTCCGTGTGAGGCCGGCAACCTCCGCGGGCCCCGGTTATGGCCGACGGATGGAAAAGAGGAAAAAAAAGAAAAGTGAAAGAAAAAAACACAAAAAGGAAAAAAGAAACAAACAAATAAAAAGTAAAATACGAAATTGCCCTTATTCCGGCGATCGGAACAGTGACGTGCTCACCGACCAGTGAGCATTTGACCGGCCGGCCAACCTAAGCCCTTACTTGAGACTAATTGGGCACTTAGAGCCCATATTTAAGACTGATTGAGCACTTTAAGCCCTTATTTGATACTATATCCACTTTGAACCCTTTTTTTTAAAAATGACCCCAATTTGGGTACTGATTTGGAATTTTCCCTTCAAAATATTTTGAATTGGAATGAGTCATGCATTTTTATCCTTAACACCAATCAATATGGATAAGCTTAGTTCATTTGGATAATTTGTAACATAAGTTGAATCACTTTCTTAATAGGGATGATCTTTCAATAGAAGGATTCAAGGATCATAGTGGTCCATGGAGTGCTCAGGTCAGTTTAATTTGCATAAAGGCTATAATGGTTTTATTTGGAAGTTGGAATTCTCTAGGTTTATGCAAAACATCATGCAGGGTCTTCGTCTTATGGACTGGGGAAGGGGAATAGATTTGCATCTTTTTCTCGATAATACCGTATTCGAAGAAGATTGCTGACTTCTGGCTTTTGTCGCGTCGAGATGCAAGAGGATAAGCCATGGAGGTATCGGGGTATTAAATTTATTTTGAATCATCACCACTCGCCATAGTATTATGTTTATTTTGTTTTAACTTATTGGTGCTTCGGTTTTAAGCTACTACCGGCCCGGCCTGACCCAAAGAGGATCCAAGTTCCAATTGATGTGGCTAGCAGGGATCACCTAGAGGGGGGTGAATAGGTGACCTTGAACAATTTTATAATATTTATGCGGAAATAAAATCAATTACAGAAGAGTCTGAATATTATTCAGATTCAAGACAGATTATATAGATGAAACTTTTGATGTGCAGAAAGTAAAGTAGGAGATAAGAGAAAGAGAATTTGCACACAAGTTTATAGTGGTTCGGCTTGTAGCAAGCCTACGTCCACTCTCTCACGCTTACAGCCTACTGGCTGGATTTTACTATGTAATCAAGAGGTAGTTACAGATTTTGAGTGATATCACTCTGGTGTATGATAGGACTCTCTATCTCACACAGTCACTCTTACAAAGTAACCCTCAAGATCTAAATATTTTGGCTCAGAACAATAAGAGAAATGATTGGAGTATGCTCAGACTTTGGACTTGTTGATTCTTAAATCTGTTGTGTCTTTTTGCTGCTCATTGATCTCCTTAAATACTTATCTACTCCCAAACTAGCCGTTGGACAGCTTTCAGAAGATCATCTTCCAATCTTTACCTTAGACAGATTTGTATAATAAGGATTGAGTAGCCGTTGGATGACAAATTCTGAATCTTGTTGATTCTGGTCGCCCATACAATCAGAATCTTGGTTTCCATAAGTAGAGCTTTGTCCATTATAATGCATTCTTGTCGTAATATGTGATTGTCAATCAATTTGATTAAGATTGAATCAATCAAAACTTCCTTTTGTGAAATCCATGCCAGATCACTAGCTGTTATTGTTACGTTCTGAATTCTGCGTCTGAAAAAATTCTGCGTTTGAATAATTTTTGTATTTGCATCTGCATCTGAATAATTTATGCATCTGCATCTGCGTTTGAATAATTTCTGCATCTGTATCTACGTCTGAATAACTTCTGCATCTGAATCTCAGAACTTAGATTCTGTGGGTCTTCAAAGAACTTATTTTTCCAGCTTTGTAAAGTCTGAATAACTTCTTTCTGAGCTTCCAGAACATATATATATATATATATATATATATATATATATATATATATTCCTGGAATAAAATGGTTCAGAATAAGTATTAGATTTTATAATTATAACAGAAGGTTTTGTCAACTTCAAAATTAGTAGGAGTTTTCCTCAACAATCTCCCCCTTTTTTATGGTGACAAAACTTTCCTGCAGATTGAATCACTTTGAATTTGAAGTAAATAAGCATATATATATATATATATATATATATATATATATATATATATATATATATATATAGCGCATGGATCACAGATTGAAATTGAAAGAGCAAACTCTGTTGATATCTATGTCTTTGCTTCCTTTACCTGCATATGGTCTGCACCAAATAAATTCTCCCCCTTTTTATCATCAGCAAAAAGGCAATAATAGAGAGTATAAAGCATTGATATTGAATAATCAAATAGTCTAACAAGAAATGTTAGTTAAATTACAGACCAAAATGAAAGTAAAGATGACTTTGAGGGAAATGTTTTGAAAACATGCTATTGTTTTGAAGGAGTACGAATCAGTTGAAAATTTTCCAATATTGAAATAGCTTCCTCAATCTTCGAACTGCATTGACCCACAGCCTTATCCATGTTGGATGAGCATAGGGTAATGGCTTCCTCAAGTTCTGCTTTATCTGCTGCTGCTTGGAGTCGTTGAGTGTTGTAGTTTTCCTCAATAATTTTCTTTAGATTTTTCATGTCTTGTTCTAGTGTAGCTTGCTTGTTCTTAATTTCGAGCAGAATAGAAAGGATGTTCTGATTTTCTGAAGGCTGTTCTTGGAAATTAGCTGGCTCAGACTGATCGAATCCTATGGTTGCTTCTTCTGGATTCTCCCCCTGAACAGGTGCTGGATCTTCATAAACATGTTCTATAGGAGTTGGTTCTGAAACCTTTAGAATTGGTTCAGAAACATGTTCTGGAGCATCAGCATAGCTTGTATCAAAATGTTCTACTTCTGCTTTATCACTTTCATCATGCAGAAGAATTTTTCTTTTCTTACTATACACCTTTAGTGAGATGGGAGAATCTGTCTTCTTGCTTGCTGAACTTGCTCCTTTTCTCTGTCCTGTCTTTCTGATACTTAACTTTTCAGCAGACCTTGCTTCAGACTGATAAGCCTCTTTTCCTTTGATTCTTTTCTTCACATCATCAAACTGTTTCATCTTGAAGATCATTCTTTCTCCAACAAATATACAGGGAACAAGATTCTGGCGCAATTCATCAGGAATTGATATTTGTAGAAATATAAAAATTCGAGAGATTAAAGCACCATATAGAAGTTGTCCCTTGTTTTTATGTAATGTCCTGTACATATGAAAGATAATGATATGAGGAAGAGAAAAAGGTTGACCTTTCAAGATAGCCTAAATGAGCTTTATTTTTGATTTGGATAGATCAGTCTTGGAGGCTACCTTGGGCTTCAAGCAATTGATAATGATCTTGTGCAGAATCACTGATCTTCTGGATAAGTCATAATAGGAGAGATGCCGGTTTGATCCTAGAGCAAAGTTGGGATTTTCAGAAGCAATCTTGGAGGCATCTTCAAGATTCACAGTCAGTGGAGTAAACTTGTAATGTCGTGCTCTAATAATCCTCGCCAATACATCCACTTTTAAATCGAATCTTTTGTCACCAACAGTGAATTGAATCCAGTTGGGCGACAAGATAGAGAGATTTGAATAGAAAGAGGCAGTTAATTCAGCATAAACCTTTGCAGATTGAAGGCAAAATTCATAAATGCCTAGCTTTTGAAACAGGTTCTTTACTGAAATATTAGCCTTCTCTAGATAGTCGAAATCCACAGTCATGTGGTTCATGATCTCTCGAGCAAGCAATAACTTGTAACAGATATTATGCTCAGAGTTTCTGGATAATCCACCTGTACCTGGCATACCAGATGCTACTCCTACCTTCATTTCAAAAATCTCAAAAAAACGAGCATCATCATCAGGTATAACAAACTTTGTTGCACTGGTGGTTTTAGGGCTAACACGAGCAGAGGGTGTTGATGATTCTCCGACTTTTTCTTTGCCCTTTTTGGAAGAGGATTCTTTTGGTGTAGTACTAATCGGGACATTATCAGAATCAACACAAGCTTTAGAGTAGTTTTGCGTAAGATGTTCTTCAAAGGAGAACCCATTATCTCTCAGACAGTCACGCAAAGTAGATGCAGAGGCATTGTTTCTCTTCAACTTCAGATAAGCATTCCATACATGCTTGATGCTTTTAAAATGGAAATCAGTTTTACCAAAAGTTTTGGGAGACGACGACTTATCAGGTGGTGTCGCTTCGGCAGGTTCTTCATGACGTTCCGATTCTGTATCTGAAATCTCCATAAACTCCGCCGGTGCAGTAGATTTGGAGTCTAGGTTCAGAATGCGTGAGGATCTTCTCTTGAATGGCATTTTGATCACTTCAGGAGCAGAAAGTTTCGATCTTTGGAGAAGGAAGACGAGGAGAGTCTCTGAATATCGGAAGGTTTTGAGGAAAAGGAAATCGTACTGATAGGGTTTTGAAAAGTGACGAATAGGTTTATAAACGAGAAGGACGGGTTTTAGAAACAAAAGGTTATTTTTAGAAAGTAAAAATAAGCCTGGACAAGTAGGAAGGAAATATACTTTCTGAAGCATAAAAGATCAGGATAATATCATGATAAAATTTTGAGCATAATTAATCAAATAAATTGGGATACGTACTTGATTTGCTTCCTAAAATAACAAATGTGAAAATATCCTACCAAAAATATTCCCACCAAACTTTAAACAATGTACGTACCGTTCTTTGAGAGTCTGAAAATTTTTCAGACGGAGAGTACTTGAGTCTAAAAAATTCATGTTTGTCAAACATTTCAAGAGAATGGATAAGTAATGCACAGTTTGTTTCTAATATACTCAAATGAAGATTTGTCAAGAGGTTTTGTGAATATATCAGCTAATTGATTCTTAGAATCAATGAATTGAATATTCACATCGTCATTTTGAACATGATCTCTAATGAAATGATGCTTGATTTCAATATGCTTCGCTCGTGAATGAAGAATAGGATTTTTGGACAGATTAATAGCACTTGTGTTGTCACACTTGATTGAAACACTTAATTCTTCAACAGCAAAGTCTCGCAACTGCTGCTTCATCTACAGAATTTGTGCACAGCAGCTTCCCAACGCTACATATTCTGCTTCTGCTGTAGAAAGTGCGACTGTATTTTGCTTCTTTGAGTACCAGGACACCAATATATTTCTAAGCAGTTGACATGTACCTATAGTACTTTTCCTGTCCACTTTACATCCAGCTAAATCAGCATCTGAATAACCAGTAAGAGTAAAATCTGAATCTTTGGAATACCAAAGACCTAGCATTTGATAAGTTCCAATATATTTGATTATCCTTTTTACTGCAGTGAGATGCGACTCCTTTGGGTCTGATTGAAATCTTGTGCACATACAGATACTAAAAAGAATGTCAGGTCTAGATGTAGTAAGATACAATAGCGAACCTATCATGCTTCTGTATACCTTCTGGTCCACCTTTTTACTATGTTCATCCTTGTCCAGTTTGGATGTGTGAGATATTGGAGTGTCTGTTTTCTTACCATTTTGCATTCCAAATTTCTTGATTATCTCCTTAGCATGCTTCTCTTGGCAAATGAAAGTACCATCTTTGGTTTGTTTCACTTGTAAGCCAAGAAAGAATGTTAGTTCTCCCATCAAGCTCATCTCGAACTCATTCTGCATATTCTTAGAGAATTCCTTGCAAAGCAATTCATTAGAGGATCCAAAAATTATATCATCAACATAAATTTGAACAAGTAGAAAATCCTTACCCTTTTTCTTAACGAACAAAGTTCTATCGACCTTACCTTTGGTGAAATCATTTTGCAGAAGAAAGTTACTTAACCTTTCGTACCAAGCTCTGGGTGCCTGTTTCACACTGTAAAGGGCCTTTTTGAGTCTGTAGACATAATCAGCTTTCCTTGGCTCTTCGAAACCAGGTGGTTGATCCACATATACTTCTTCTTTAATATATCCATTCAGGAAGGCACTTTTCACGTCCATCTGAAACAATTTAAAGTTATGGAAATACGCATAAGCTAATAATAGCCGAATGGCTTCTAACCTTGCAACTGGTGCATATGTTTTATCATAATCTATGCCTTCTTCTTGAGAATAGCCTTTTGCAACCAGTCTTGCTTTGTTTCTTGTGACTTTCCCTTTGTCATCTAGTTTGTTTCTGAACACCCATTTTGTTCCAATTACTGGATGGTTTTTGGGTCTTGGCACAAGCTCCCATACTTCATTGATTCTGAACTGCTGAAGTTCCTCCTGCATAGCTTCTATCTAGCTTTCATCTGATAAGGCTTCTCCAACTTCTTTTGGTTCTATTTCTGATATCAATGCCAGGTTGCTGATGTTTTCCTTTTGTTTGGATCTAGTCTTGATACCATATTCTATTTCTCCAATGATGAGGTTCTTCGAATGACTGGATTTATGTTTCCAGTTTCTGTTAAATCTTTCCTTCTGAATATCTGCAGACTCCGAATTTTCTGATTGAGTCTGGATTGTATCCTTTTCCTTTCTTTTGAGGATTCTTCAATCTTTGGAGATTCTTGATGAATCTCCGTTAACTCTTGAATGTTGGAAGGTAATTTAGATTCATCTTTGTGAGTCTGAATATTTTCTTCAAACCTTACATTCATTATTTCTTCCACAGTCTGAGAATTCTTGTTGAAGACTCTGTATGCCTTACTTATGGTTGAATATCCAATGAAGAATCCTTCGTCAGCTTTCTCATCAAACTTGCCAGAGCGGTCATTTGGATTTTTGAGAATGAAGCATTTACAACCAAACACACGAAAATATGAGATGCTGGGCTTTCTACCTTTGTAAAGCTCATAGGGGGTTTTCTCAAGAATGGGTCTGAGAAAGACTCTGTTCATGATATAACATGCTGTAAAAATTACATCTACCCAGAAATGAAAAGGAATCTTGCTTTCAATCAACAGTGTTCTTGCCATTTCTTGCAAAGAACGATTTTTCCTTTCCACAATATCATTTTGTTCCGGTGTATATGGAGTAGAAAAATTATGTCGAAAGACATTTTCCTCACAAAAATTTGAAAAACTTTGATTTTCAAATTCTCCCCCATGATCTGTTTTAATGCAGGAAATAGTATAGCCCTTTTCATTTTGAACTCTTTTTGCAAATTTTGAAAAGTATGAAAATGCCTCATTTTTATGAGCAAAAAAGAACACCCAAGTAAATCTTGTAAAATCATCAATAATTACTAAACAATACTTCTTGCCACCAATACTTTGTGTTTTGGTTGGTCCAAACAGATCCATATGAAAAAGCTGCAAAGCACGATTAGTGGAAACATGATGTATAGATTTAAACGTGCTCCTTACTTGCTTTCCTAGGGTGCAGGCATTGCATAATTCTGTTTTTCTGTATTTCAGATCTGGCAAGCCTCGAACCAGTTTCTTGTTTGAGATCTTCGAGATTTGTTTCATACTGATATGCCCCAACCTTCTGTGCCATAGGTCTTCATCTTCTTTGATTGAGATCAGACAATGGGTGGAATTTGGATTTATATCAAGAAGATAGATATTGCCATATCTTCTTCCTGTGAAAGTTTGAGAAGAGTCTTTACTTGTTCTTGAACATGTGTTTTCTTGAAAGTTTATTCTGAAACCTGTATCACATAGTTGGCTTATGCTTATCAGGTTATAGTTGAGTCCTTTTACCAATGAAACATCATTGATTGTAAGTCCTCCAATTTTAACTATTCCCTTGCCAACTATTTTTCCTTTGGTATTTCCTCCAAAGGAAACTTTTCCACCATTCAGACTGTGTAAATCAACGAATATGCTTAGATCTCCTGTCATGTGTCTAGAGCATCCACTGTCTAGGTACCACTTTCTTTTTCTTTTTGTGGTAACCTGCAAAATCACAACTTCTCAAGTTTTCTTTGGTACCCAAATTTATTTGGATCCTTGAGCATTAGTGTAGGCTGTCTTAACAAAATCTCTTCGAACAGGTCTCCAGACCTTAGGATATTCATTCTCAAAATGTTTTGGATCTCCACAATTTGAGCATTTAAGAGCATTTCGTCCAACATGTTTGATAAAATTTCTTTTAAAATGATTTTTATAAGCTTGTCGAGGAGGTCTTTGTCTTAATCTCTCATTGACTTTTGAAAAATCAATCAAGCTGTCACTTTCCTTTACAAATCCTAGACCAGATTTTTTATAGTAAGGAATTTGAATGGAAATGATATGCTTCAAGGTTTCTGAACCTTTTGAAAACTTGGAAGTAATTTCTGAAACTTCCTTTTTCAAAACAACATTTTCTTTGGAAAGAAAATCTCGACTTTCCTTGACTTGATAAAATTTTTTTTGAAGGAAATCAATCTTTTCTTTTTGTAAAATATCCTGTTGTCTCAGAGAAGAATTTTCCTTTTTCAAATAAGAGATTCTTTTAAGAGCAGTCTTAAATTCAAAGCATAATTCATCAATGTAATTCGATATTTCAATAGTCATTTCAGAAGGTTTTACCTCGATTTCCACTTTAGGATCAGAATCAGAATCTGACTTTGCCATTAGACAGAAATTTGAGATTTCTTCATCACTATCTTCGCACTCTGTGTCACTCTAGATTTCTGCCTTTAATGCCTTCTTTGCTTTCTCAAATTTGGTTTTCTTTTTCAGAAGAGGATAGTTTGGCTTGATATGTCCACGTTTCCTACAGTGAAAGCATATCACTTCCTTTGATCTCTCTGTCTCATCAATAAACCTCTTATTTTCAAAAGGCTTTTCCCCTTTGAGGTTTCTTCCTCTGATTTTCATTCTTTTGTACTTCTTTATGAAGAGAGCTAATTCTTCATCATCAACATCTTCATCTTCAGAATCTGCATCAGAATCAATGTTAGTTTTCAATGCAATTGACTTATTGCCTCTGGTTTTATTCTCCTCATTCCGTTTCTCAGTCTCATATGATTGAAGAGTTCCAATTAACTCATTCACTGATAGAGGCATGATTCTTTGTGTCTCACGAAGAGATGTTTTGATGTTATCCCATTCCTTTGTCAGTTCTCTCAGTAGTTTATTGACTTTCAATGCATCTGAGACTGGTTGTCCTTGATATGCAAGACCGTTTACTATGTCAGTAAACCTATCATACATATCAGCAATTGATTCTTCAGGCTTCAGTTTGAAAGATTTATATTGACTAAGCAGAAGATTGATTTGAGTTTCCTTGGCTCGATCTGTTCCTTCATAAGTAATATAGAGAGTGTCCCAGATTTCCTTAGCAGATTCACAGGCAGCAATTTTTTTATATTCAATAGGAGATAAAGCACAATAAAGAGAATATATTGCTTTGGAATCTAAAGTTTCTCTTTTAGAAATCTCTGCTTGTGATAGAGGAGGATCTACTGATTTGCTTGCATCTGCCTTCTCTTTTGAATAAGAAGATTTCGATTTGACTCCTTTGATAATGATATCCCATTGCATATGATCAATTGACTTTATGAATGCCTTCATCTTATTCTTCCAAATGCTGTATTCCTTGCCATCAAAATATGGTGGTCTGTTCTTGCTTTGACCTTTAATGAGCCCTGGAGCACCAAAGTTAGCCATGTAGATCGTTAGCTCAGAAGTAAAACACTTCAATAAAATGAGCAACCCGCTCTAATATCAATTGATGTGGCTAGCAGGGATCACCTAGAGGGGAGTGAATAGGTGACCTTGAACAGTTTTATAATATTTATGCGGAAATAAAATCAATCACAGAAGAGTCTGAATATTATTCAGATTCAAGACAGATTATATAGATGAAGCTTTTGATGTGCAGAAAGTAAAGTAGGAGATAAGGGAAAGAGAATTTGCACATAAGTTTATAGTGGTTCAGCTTATAGCAAGCCTACGTCCACTCTCTCACGCTTACAGCCTACTGGCTGGATTTCACTATGTAATCAAGAGGTAGTTACAGATTTTGAGTGATATCACTCTGGTGTATGATAGGACTCTCTATCTCACATAATCACTCTTATAAAGTAACTCTCAAGATCTAAGTATTTTGGCTCAGAACAACAAGAGAAATGATTGTAGTATGCTCAGAATTTGGACTTGTTGATTCTTGAATCTGTTGTGTCCTTTTGCTGCTCGTTGATCTCCTTAAATACTCCTCTACTTCTAAACTAGCCGTTGGATAGCTTTTAGAGAATCATCTTCCAATCTTTACCTTGGACAGATTTGTATAATAAGGATTGAGTAGCCGTTGGATGACAAATTCTGAATCCCGTTGATTCTGGTCGTCCATACAATCAGAATCTTGATTTTCATAAGTAGAGCTTTGTCCATTATAATGCATTCTTGTCGTAATATTTGATTGTCAATCAATTTGATTAAGATTGAATCAATCAAAACTTTCCTTCTGTGAAATCTATGCCAGATCACTAGCTGTTATTATTACGTTCCGAATTTTGCGTCTGAAAAAATTCTGCGTCTGAATAATTTCTGCATTTGCATCTGCGTATGAATAATTTCTGCATCTGCATCTGCGTCTGAATAATTTCTACATTTGCATTTTCGTTTGAATAACTTCTGCATTTGAATCTCAGAACTTAGATTCTGTGGGTCTTCAAAGAACTTATTTTTCCAGCTTTGTAAAGTCTGAATAACTTCCTTCTAAGCTTCCATAACATATATATATATATATATATATATATATATTTCTGGAATAAAATAGTTCAGAATAAGTATCAGATTTTACAATTATAACAGAAAGTTTTGTCAACTTTAAAATTAGTAGGAGTTTTCCTCAACACCAATTACCCTCTCTTCCTCCCATTCTCTTCTTCAACCCTAGCTATCTGATCCCCATCTCTTTTTCAAATGTAACCACCCTCTCTTCCTCCCCTTCTCTTCTTCAACCCCGGCCACCCTCTCTTCCTCTCGTTTTCTCTTCCCATGGCATCTTCTCTGGCTCAGCGACTCCGCGTTGCTTTGACCGCATATATGCTCGCTCGAGCCAAATACAGTTGAGGCGGCCAAGATCACCACCAATCTCCATTAGAAGGGAGGGTTGCGACAAGTACTGTGCAAACTAATTATCGTAGTGCACAACGTGAGTTGGATTTGCTGGTGGAAGAACTACGTGGACGACGATTTTGGTTCATACACAGTGTCGGGTAAGCGAGATTTGTCATCGAAATTCTAGACGAGCATCTGGGGAACCCTAGCATCTTGCAAGGGGTGAGGATCCTCCTCGGTATAGAGGAAACCGAGAATAACATCAGGTCTTCATTCAAGGCAGTTTACAGTGAATTCTCCCTTTAATTTTGTGGTTCTTTTTTTTTTTTGACTTTGGGTATGTTTACGTAAGTAATTTTATTTATCATCTACAGTGAATCTTACTTTTTGGATGATATTAAAGATGTGAATCACGTTAATGGTGGTGATGGTGGTAGTGGCAGGGGTGGCGGTAGTGTGAATGGTGGTGGTGATGGCTCTAATGGGGCTGGGGTTGGTGCTATGGCTGTGGCTCTTGGAAATGCTAGGGCGGGGAATGCTAATGAGGCTTGAGCTGGGGCTAGAGCTGGGCCTGAGGCTAGGGCTGGGGACGTTGGAAATGGTAATGCTAAGGAGGGTGAATCTGGGGCATGCTAATGGGGAAGTGAAATAGGGGAATGCTATTGGAATTGTAAATAAGGGGAATGCTAATGAGGATGGGGTTAAGGGGAATGCTAATGAGGTGTGAATAAGGGAAATGCTAATGGGGTTATGGCTCAGGGAAATGCTAATGGGGCTGGGGCTTAGGGGAATGTTAATGGGGCTATGAATTAGGGGGATGCTAATGTAGCTATGACTAAGAGGAATGCTAATGCTAATAGGGCCGAGGGGAATGCTAATGGGGCTAGTGCTAATGTGATGAATTAGGCTGCTGCTGATGCTGGGAATCACGTGAATGAACCAAAGGCTATTGAGGTTGTTAAGGTTAAGGACGATGATGGTGAGAACAGAATTTTGATGTTGTTGCTGTTGAGGTTGAGAACGAGGATAGTGAGAACAAGACTCCTGAGAACGAGGATGTTGGGCCTGATGAGGCTGCTAGGCAAGGTGGGGGACACCTGTAATCTGTGGTTATGGTAATTTATCAGGCTGCTCTACCCTAGATGTAATAGATAGATAAAATGTTAACAAATAGAATAACGAAATTGTAGTTTACTTTTTTTAGTAGGCTACAAATTTTGTGCTGGATTGATTAGCACATTTAAGGAAACATGGTGTAGAACCATAGGTGATGATATTAGAAGATCTGCTTTTACCACTTGCTTGAAGTTGAAAGCTACGTAATCTTTAATGGCACCATTAAGATTTTCCCTTCATTAAGTGATAGCCATGGGTGATGTAATATTCGGAAATTTCGTAATAATATGTATGTGATATTGGAAATTTTCTGTGTTCAATAATGATACTTAGATTATAAAGCTAAGTATTATTTATCGTAGAATTTGCATAAATTGTGAAGAAATATGGCATCATGCTTTCCTAGAAAAAGATGACCATTGCCCTTTGTTGGACAGTAAATTTGTGAGGTGCGGATTTGGAAAAGTAATCTTTTCGAGTTCGACGTGTTTAAAATTTATAAATATTAGTGTGTACGTTAATAGTAAAGCGGTATTAATTAATTTACCAGTTGCCTTAGTTATTGATGGTAATATTATTAGTTAAATTCTAGTTAATTAGTGTTAATAATTTATTTTGTGCTAATGGGTGATAAAGGAAGATGAGTTTCTGTTTTTAATGTAAAATCTCACTAAATTTCCTCTTAAGACACCAAGACTCACGTGGTACTTAGGGGATTAATGCATGCCCGCATGCCACATTTGAAGACTAAAAACATGGCCACATGCCAGCTTGGAAAATTCAAGCATGCCACATGCCCTTCTTAAGCTAAGCTTCTTACACTAACAAGACACATGGCCATAAACCATCATTACCTTGACCATTAATCATCTCTAACTAGTCTTAATTTCTTATACTTGGTTGTAGATTAGGAGAGGAAATGCCACCTATGAGTGCATGTAATTATCCACATAAAATCTACTTCTACGTTTCACTTTTCATCTTGGTAACATGGAAGAGAGTTTTTCATCTTAGTCGTAACTCTCTTTCACCTTAAAACTCCAAAAACACTTTACTTTTAACAATACCTATTGGGCTAGGTGGGGGGCTGCCTGTAGTCTGTGGTTGTGGCAATCTATCCTCGAGGTAATAGATAGATAGAATGTTAAAAAATAGAATAATCAAATTATAGTTTACTTTTTTTAGTAGGTTACAAATTTTGTGCGTGATTGATTAGCACATTTGAGGAAACATAGTGTAGACTCATGGGTGATGATATTAGAAGATCTGTTTTTACCACTTGCTTAAAGTTGGAAACTACGTAATCTTCAATGGCACCATTAAGATAACATTTGGAAATTTCGTAATAATATGTATGTGATATTGGAAATTTCCGTACTCAATAATGATACTTAGATTATAAAGTTAAGTATTATTTATTGTAGAATTTGGATGGACATGTCGATATCTTTGTTGGACCGTAAATTTGTGAGGCACGGATTCGGGAAAACAATCTTTCCGAGTTTGACATGTTTAAAATTTATAAACGTTAGTATGTACGTTAATAGTAGAGCATTGTTAATTAATTTACCAGTCGTCTTAGTTATTGATGGTAATATTATTAGTTAAACTCTAGTTAATTAGTGTTAATAATTTATTTTATGCTAATTGGTGATAAAGGAAGATCAGTTTTGTTTTTAATGTAAAATCTCACTAAACTTCCTCTTAAGACACTAAGACTCAAGTGGCAATTGGGGGATTAATGGATGGCCACATGCCACATTTGAAGACTAGAAGCATGGCCACACGCCATTTTGGAGAATTCAAGCATGCCACGTGTCCTTCTTAAGCTAAGCTTCTTACACTAACAAGACACATAGTCATAAGCCATCATTACCTTGGCCATTACTCATATCTAACAACACTACAAAAAAACATGTAATTTGCGATGGAAATTTTCCGTCGGAAATTTGGGACGAAATTTGCGACGGATTATATTTTCCATCGCAAATTTGCGACGGAATTTTTATCCGTCGCAAATTTGAGACGGAAATAAAAAACAGTCGCTAATTCCGTCGCAAATTTGCGACGGAAAAAAGTTCGTCGCAAATTTTCGACAGAAATAAAAACCATCGCAAATTTGCGACGGAAAAAAGTTCGTCGCAAATTTGCAACGGAAAATAAATCCGTCGCAAAAAAGTTCGTCGCAAATTTCTGACGGAAAAAAAAAACCGTCGCCAAAGCAAAAAGGTCGTCGCAAATTTGCAACGGAAAATAAATCCGTCGTAAATTTGCGACGAAAACGAACGTCCGTCGCAAATTTGTAGTTTATCAGCCCGTAATATTCCAACCCCATCTCACTCTCTCACTCTCTCTCGCTTTTCTCCCTCTTTCATATGTCTGAAATCAGCAAAATCCGCGCACGCACATATTAATCTCGGTGAAGCTTTTGTACCGGTAAGTATCATAGCTAGCTTCGTGACTATTCATCGTTGGATTGTAATTTCTTTTATTTTATATATGTTTATGTTTGTTTTTTTTCGTATCTGCATCACCGGTTTAACGACCGGCGACCGGCGACACCTCGCCGGCCTTTGGATGAGGCCGAACGGCCACGCCGTTTTGCGACGGAAATAGTTTCCGTCGCAAATTTGCGACGAATAAATGAAAATTCCGTCGCAAATTTACGACGGAATTAACGTTCCGTCGTAAATTTGAGACGGAATTCGTTTTTTGCGACGGAAACCCAATTTCCGTCGCAAATTTGTGACGGAAATTATTTTTCTGTCGCAAATTTCCGTCGTAAAGTTGTGACGGAAAACGAATTCCGTCGCAAATTTGCGAAGGATGAATTCCGTTTCCATCGCACATTAAAAATTATTAAAAAATGATTCTTAAGTGATTATTCTTTTTGAGTATATGTCTAATTGAAGGTCTCGCAATCCAAGTGGACGTTGCAATTCTCATCAAATTGACCACTTTCTCCTATTAATATTTCAGTCAAATATTTGGGTAAGTCTTCTTTACATGGTAATTTTTTCTATTTTTGCAATTTCATATTAATTGTTACGTGAATAACAAAAATTATAATTTCCAAAATTTCATAGATATGATATTTTAAATATTTTACCAGAATTTTTTATTTTAATACAGACACAATGCAAAGAGAAAGGGCTTGGATGTATAATAAGAACTTACCTGGACGTCAAGGATTGACAGATGAGTTTCGTACTGGGTTGGAACTATTTTTAGACTTTGCTAGTAGTAAATATGAGTTCATGGATGGAAATAAGTTAAGGTGTCCGTGTAAAAAGTGCGATAATAATAAATTTCTTGTGTGTGATCAAGTTAGAGAACACCTTACTAGATTTGGGTTTAGTCCGAATTATTATAATTGGACTTTCCATGGTGAATAATTTATATCTGATGAAGGATATGGAAGAAGTGACCAATTTTCAGTTAGGGAAGAATGTGGCTATTATGAGCAATTGAACCCATACAAGAGGATGGTGATTGATGCAGCTAGTTATAATTTTGTCACAGAATCAAATCATGCAAGTACTAGTTTTACTCCTACACGCGAATAAGTGGGTACTAGTCATGCTTCACAATTGAAAGATATAGGAGTAACGGGTTTTGATGAGAATGTCTATAATGAAACTTTTCAATCTAATCAGTTCTAGGATGTGTTGAAAGCAGCAGATGAACCTTTATAGGTAGGTTGTGAGGACCACACTAAGTTATCGGTGACAGCCCGACTATTAAATATCAAGGCAGAGCATAATATGTGTGCGGATTGCTTCAACTCTTTTGTTGAAGTAATGCGGGAATCATTGTCTCGTGATAACATCATGCCAAGTGATTTTTATGATATGAAAAAGCTAGTGGATAACTTAGGTCTTCCGATTGTAAGGATTGATGTATGTAGTAGGGGTTGTATGATATATTGGAGAGATGATGAAAATGCAAAATCTTGCAAATTCTGTGGCCAACCTAGGTATAAGATTAACAGAAGGCCGGGTCGTAATCAGAAGCGTAGACCATACAAGCAAATATTTTATTTGCCCTTAATCCCCAGATTGCAAAGGCTTTATGCGTCTAAAGCCACTGCTGAACACATGACTTGGCATGCAAATCATGAAACAGAAGAGGGTCTAATGTGTCATCCTTCATATGCGGAGGCATGGCAACATTTTGATAGAACATACCCTGAGTTTGCGATAGAGCCTCGGAACATCAGGTTAGGTCTCTGTGCCGATGGATTTGCTCTATTTGGGAAAATAGGAAAAAGTTATTCATGTTGGCCAGTTATCTTAACGCCATACAATCTTCCACCTGGTATGTGCATGAAGACACCTTATATGTTTTTGACATTGATCGTGATAGGGCCGCAAAATCCGAAAAAGTTGATAGATGTTTATAAGCAATCATTGATTGAGGAGTTACAACGGCTATGGGTTGAAGGTGTCCCTACGTATGACGTTTCTACCGATCAAACATTTGTAATGAAGGCTGCACTTCTTTGGACGATAAATGACTTTCCAGCTTACGGAATGTTATCTGGATGGAGTACAGCTGGGATCTTAGGATGTCCGATATGTTTGGAGAGGTCAAAGTCATTTAGATTAAAACATGGAAAGAAGCCCAGCTATTTTGACTGTCACAGAAAATTTTTATCGCCAAGTCATCCTTTCAGAAGGAATAAGAAAGAGTTCATCAAGAATAAGACTGAAAGAACGCGTCCACCATTGAGGTTGATCGGCGATCAAATTTGGGAGCGTATGCAGGACTTTTCAACTGTTGTTGAGAACCCGCACGGCACGACTTTTGCGTACGGAAGTACACATAAGTGGACAAAACGCTGTATATTTTGCGATCTACCATATTGGAAGGCCCATCTTATTCATCATAATCTTGACGTCATGCACATAGAAAAGAAAATTTTCGACAATGTCATAAATACTGTGATGGATGTCGCCGGAAAAACAAAAGACAACTTGAACGCAAGAAAAGATATGAGAGATATTTGCGATCGGTCAATACTAGTTATGGATGCAAGCAGTAGGGGACCAAAACCAAAAGCAGTTTATACATTGGATAAGGAGCAGAGGCGAGTTGTTTGTCAATGGTTGAAATCTGTGCGGTTTCCTGATGGATATGCTTCGAACCTCGGGAGATGTGTTGATTTGAATGAATACAAGTTCACAGGTTTGAAGAGTCATGATTGTCATATCCTGATGGAAAGACTAATTCCAATAGCTTTGAAAGAAGTTCTACCGAACTTTGTATGGGGTGCCATTACAGAGTTAAATAATTTACTCCATGATATTTGCTCGACAGTGTTAAAAGCATCGCACATGGAAAAACTAGAGAGAGATATTCCAATTATTCTTTACAACTTAGAAAGGATATTTCCTCCAGTGTTTTTTGATTCGATGGAGCATCTTTTAGTTCACTTGCCTTATGAGGCCAAAGTTGCAGGTCCCGTCCAATTTCAATGGATGTATACATTTGAGAGGTAATGTTTTTTTTTAAATACAGTTCAAATTAGTTTATCATATAATATGTTCCAATAAGCTTCTTTCTATTTCAACTAGATTCTTATATCATTTGAAGAAAAAAGTGAAGAATAAGGCACGTGTTGAAGCTTCAATTTGTAATACATATATTGTGGAAGAAGTGACAACATTTGCATCATATTATTTTGAGCTGCACGTTCAGTGCAAGAGGCGGAGAGCAGGCAGAAATGATGAGGGCCCCATTGATCCTAATTGCACAGCATTCTTTATTTTCAATTACCTGGGTCGACCAAGCGGCGCATGTCAGTTTCGTTACTTATCAAGCGAAGAATTTCATGTAGCCCATACTTATATTTTACTGAACTGCCCAGAAGTCGAGCCATATTTTAAGTAAGTATAAATTTACAAATATATGTTTTGTGTGTCAAAAATTTGCTAATATTTAAATGGTTTTTAATATTAGGATTTTCCAAACTTCAATGTTTGAACTACAACTGTTGCGACCTAAAATTTTTCCTCTTAGGCTAATGGATTGTTAGGACTAAACCTAACTCGAGCCCTCCCAAGCCCTACCAATTCGCAACTTAGGGTTTAAGTTTTTAACATGCAAATGTTTTCATGCTTGGAGTCGCCACTAATCTATTTGCGGTAGGTCGATTAGAAATCTAAATAAAACATAGGGAGATATGTTTTATTCCTACGAACCAGAGATTCTAAGCCCGGGGACTTGATTACGCTAGATCTAGTCTAACGCCCTTTCGGTACCTTTTCTTTTCAAAAAAAATGTTTTGGCAAGCAATTTGGATCCATTTTAACTTAGTCACTAACATGTGAGGTGTTCATGCGGGTACGCAAACCACCAATTTAACACCCAAGAAAGCATTAAATAAATTGCAAGTTTGGAAGAATTACTTACCTCGAAGCAACGTAAGCATCTGCATTGTTAGCTAAAAAATCACATCAATAACCTAATATGATTTCTAATTAACAAGCAGTTCACTCAATATTTTTTAGGATTTTCACTTATTTAAATGAAACCTAATCTACATGCAATGACGTGCAATAAATGACATGCAAGACCTAGCATACAAACTATATGTCATGCGACGACGTGACCTAATTCTGATGACAGGCAAATGATTTATTTTTGGTATTTTGTAATGAAATTCGGAATAAAAAAATAACCTAAATAATCTATTAAGATTAGAAAATTACCTAATTTAAACTAGGAAATAGATTATCTCAAGTACTCAAATTCAAATCATAACTGATATTTTTTGAATTTTCTTTTTTATTTGAAAAGGAAAGACAATTTAAACAGAGATAGCATCCACATTTAAAACAGCCACGCAATCCACAAGATTCGTTTCAAACTCGGATTAGGCACAAAAATCGAACTATCGGTCATATCTGCAGGGTTACAGATATTGACGGAAAGTCGATCGTTCAAATTTGGAAAGCAGATAAAAATCATTATCGTACCCAAGTGATTACGAATAGGATAATGATTTTCCGTATCGCCGCGTATCGTACCTTAGGGATAAGGTCGGATAATCGTCCAGATACGTTGCTGAATTAGGAAAGTTTCCTAATTTTGAATATTTAAAAATATTGCGAACAAGGCAAACATTATCCCAAAATATTTAGCAATTCACACAATATTCACAGAATATTCAAACATCCAAACTTTAAGAAACCAAATATTCTGAAAATATCGGATAATGTTCAATTACCTAATTTGCAGATAATTCCCAAATTCGAACTTGCGGATCGGGATGAGCGGCGAACGGTGGACCGACGACACGGTGTTGGGAGCGACGGCGACTTGCGGCGATGACACGGCGGGGAGCGGCAGCGGCGGTGGCGCACGTCGGGGGAAGCAGCAGCGGCGGCATCGCGCGGGATGCGCGGCAGCAGCAGCGTCGGCGGCGTGAGGCACGGCAGCAGCAGCGTCGGCGGCGTGAGGCACGGCAGCAACGGCGTCGTCACGCGGGAAGCAGCAACGGCGAGCCCGGCGTCAGCGGGAAGCAGCAACGGCGGCATCGCGCGGGATGCGCGACAACAGCTGCGTCGGTGGCTTGAGGAGCGGCAGCAGCAGCGTCACGCGGGGAGCAGCAGCACGGCAGCGTCAACGTGAGCGGGAAGCAGCAGCGGCAGGCGGTGTGGAGCGGCAGCAGCAGGCACGGCGTCGGTGGGAAGCGGCAGCGGCGTGAGACGCGGCGGCAGCAGGCGTCGTGAGGCGCGGCGGCAGCAGGCGTCGGTGGGAAGCGGCAGCAGCAGGCCCGGCAGGGAGCGGCGGCAGCAGCAGCGTCGGCGGGGACAGGCGCACAGCAGGTGCGACGTCGCGCGGGAGGCAGCAGCGGCGACCGGTGTGGAGCGGCAGCGATAGGCGCGGCGTCGCGCGGTGGGGAGCGGCGGCAGCAGGCCCGGCAGGGAGCGGGCGCGCGGCAGGCGCGGCGTCGGCGACGGGGCGCGCCGGTCTCCTTCTTCCCCTATCTTACTCTTTCTCTCGCTCACGTGTGTCTCTCGTGCCCTCAAAATTGTGTTCTGAAAATTGTCTCCTCCATCCAAATTCTGACCTAATGAAGTATATATAACCCTAACCTAGGTCAATTAGATGGGCTCTCTAGTCCTAATGGGCTTAGACTTGGGCTTAGATCTTAATTTAATTTAAATGGGCTGAATTAATTAAGGATAAATGGGCTGAATTAAGCTCAAATTAAAACAACCAAGCCCGTTTGACTTGTAATTCCCGGCCCTTGCATTCCAAGCGAGCCGAGTTCCATTCGATGAAATTTAAGCTCGTTCGTTCACCGCCGGTCCGATGCAAAATGCAATGAATTTAAACTATATGTTATGCAATTTAAATATTTTTTGTCTAGGGGTTAAAAATTTAATCCCTAATTTTCTATGCAAATTACACTAAGTGATGCGCCAAAATTTAGGTGTCAACAGCTGCCCCTCTTTGAAGGTGAGCTCGCAGAGGTTGCATTCAAAGACTAAATGATACCTAAATTTCACCTATGCAAATGCAATGAATGTTGTTTTTGTCAGGATTATGAGTCCCATTTTACAATGCATTAAGAAATGATGCATGCTGACTTGAATAGAAAACATACCTGGAATTACTTACCTGACGGGAGTGAGATAATGCAATTCGAGGCACAACTTTAACTTGTATGTTGTTTTGGCGAATGTATGGGCTCAGTCCCATAGGTATTGCCTGATATACGTTGATGAACTTCGGTGATCTGCAATTAAGTCAAAACACACGAAGAAAGCTCGACGTATCCAATCATCATCTGGATTCGTGAGAACATTTTCGATCTTTACGAACTACCTATACATCTCCATAGGTGTTTGTAAAGATTTGACCGCTTCACTTATACCTGCTCATAAGTGAATTACGGGGGAAACTTTTGAAATCAAGAGGATATTCCGACCTTTGCATATACCTGCTCATATGCAAAGATTTGGCCGCCTCACTTATACCTGCTCATAAGTGAACTGCGGGGAAACTTTTGAAGTCAAGAGGATATTCCGACCTTTGCATATACCTGCTCATATGCAAAGATTTGGCCGCCTCACTTATACCTGCTCATAAGTGAACTGCGGGGGAACACCTAGGGTTGAGAGAATATTCCGACCTTTACATATACCTGCTCATATGCAAAGATTTGGCCGCTTCACCTATATCTGCTCATAGGCGAGTAGCGGGGGAACATCTGAGATAAAGAGAGTATTCCGACCTTTACATATACCTGCTCATATGCAAAGATTTAGCCGCTTCACCTATACCTGCTCATAAGTGAGTAGTGGGGGAATACCTGAGATTTGGGGAGAACATTCCGACCTTTACATATACCTGCTCATATGTAAAGATTTGGCCGCCATGCCTATACCTACTCATAGTCATGTAACGGGGGAATCTTCTCAAGATTGTATGAAAATTTGTGATTTGATGAACAAAGAGGCTAGCCCAAGTGTTCAAGAGTTCCTTGACAAAGTACCTGGATATCATCAGAAGTACCTGAAAAGGTTTGATCAATAGATACCTGAACATAATCAAAGGCATCTAGAGATCGCAAAAATGATTAAATGTGGGACCTGACAATTGCTTGAACAGGTTAGGGATACCTAGATAGTCATAGACATCCTAGAGATAAAGATATACTTACCTGGTGATATCTCCAACTCTGAAGGTGTGTCTCCTGTTAGACACCATTTTAAGTAACATGTAATATGCATTCGCACATTGTCAAGAACACATATACACATGCACTATGATTTCAACTAATTTTCATGCATGATGGTTTCGTCAAATCAGCATTACAAACTTCGCTGGGGAAAAATCATGACAAGACAATCCGAACTCACAAGCGGATATCTTGAAAACGTCGAATGAGGGACTTCCGGTCCAAAAGGGTTTTCTCTCATTCTCATCAAAAAGGCTAATTTATGGAGAATCGCTCCATCTCACCATCATCATGTTGACAAGGGTCTGAGTATTCTCGCAAGCAGTACGACTTTACCAATCTGAGAGGTCTTTATTAGGACCGTAACATGGGTTTGGTCAATGGCTTAGCAAAAGAGACTGTTTGAGTCGAGGCTATTGAAAGAAAATACTCTGCAATTGTCTCCGGGTTTACAAGTCAAGAACCCTGCAAAATGAGATAGAAATGGACTTGCTCGCACTTCTTCGAGCTAAGCTTATAAACATCAGAATCTCTACGTTAGTTCAAGTGTCTTAATCTGAAGAGACTTTGTAAAGGACGTAACGTAGGCTGGGCTCATGGGTTGAGAAATGAATGGATCATAAGGCTCAAAATGTGTATAATCGGGGTGAGAATTGGTGATCATCTCGGCATTGTCACCGGTCTTCTTCCTCACCAGGGATTGTCTTCTCATTAGATGCTCCATTGGCTTCGAGAGTTCATCACTTGACTCCTCAAGACTCTGGATACTTTTGTGACTTCGAGACAGCTAAATATTTTCTAATCCAAAGTCATCACTTTTCTCCATTTTTTCATTCTCTTCTTCTTCTTTTCTTTTCTTTCACGGGCATTGGCCTTGCTTTTACCAGGCACACTGCTTTTTCATGCCCTCTAGTTTTTTTTTTCTTTGACACACTGTCTACAATGCATATGTTGGCCAGTCACACTTTGGCTTGTTTTGACCGAATGACTAACATTTGGACTCCCAGGGTCTTCGTCTTTTATCGATGCTCCGGATATGCTGCTTGAACAATGATGACTTTTGCCCTACCCCAGTGTGGGGGATAATCATCAACTGGGTTTAAGAAATAAATTTGCAGGTTCAATTGGGCTTAGCAAAGGATAAAGTGTGTATAGGATAAAGAAAGAAACGCTCTTCGTCATCCTAAGGCACTTGAACTTTTCGTGAATTCATCTGAAAAAGCAACACTCGAAGATTGATGCAAGTGAGAGCATGAAAATTTCTACTCATTTTTCACCTTATGACGCTGACTTACCTCCAGTTTGCCCCGATATGGGGTGGTTCTTGACAGGGGTAATTTGAATGAATTTCTCCAAGTGTTTAGGCTCAAAGTGGCAGAACAATGGATAACCTGTAATGTTTGGGATAGAGAAATGAATCGCCTCTCGTCATTTCAGTTGCCGTACCTTTTGCGAGATAACCCTTTGCCTTGCAGACATGGAACTTTTCTACTCAACTCACTGGGGATTAGTGCATGGGACTGTGTATAGGATATGGCTTGCCTTTCATCATCCCGATGTACCTCATTCAACACATTCAATTTATTCCACATGAGTTATCATATTGTCTGAATAGATTCCCCCTTTGAGGTCAAAGATACAGGTTGACAAATAACCATGCATAAATTAAAGCTAATGCAAACATCTTAACTTGAATTTGATTGAAACCATTTATTCATAAATGCAATGTTTGCAATTCATAGTATAAAACCAAACTTTTGAAAACTTTTGCTGCAAAATGTTAAATTCCATAAGGGATAATAGATCTTCACAGCATCAGAATTAACAGGAGTGGAGAACTCACGACCATCCATTTCTGCGAGGATCAGGGCACCTCCGGGAAGTACCTTTTTAACCACATACGGACCAATGTAGTTTGGGGCAAATTTTCCTCCAGGAACAGGAAAGACTGGCAGTACCTTCCTTAGGACTAGATCATTTATCTCGAAGTGTCTTGGACGCACCTTTTGATTGAAGGATCTAGCTATCCTCTGCTGATAGGTTTGACCGTGGCAAATGGCTCTCAATCGCTTCTCATCAATTAGGTTTAACTGCTCATGCCTTTGTCGCATCCATTCTGCCTCGGACAACTCCACTTGAGATAATACTCGCAAGGAAGGGATCTCTACTTCGACGGGTAGGACTGCTTCCATGCCATATACCAAGGAAAAAGGGGTTGCTCCGACAGAGGTTCGGATCGAAGTTCGATACGCCATTAGTGCAAATGGTAACCTTTCATGCCAGTCACGATAGTTTTCAGCCGTTTTGGCCAAGATCTTCTTGATGTTCTTGTTAGCGGCTTCAACTGCTCCATTCATCTGTGGACGATAAGGAGATGAATTCAGGTGCCGGATTTTGAACTCGTTGAATAACTGATCAATGAACTTGTTGTTCAAATTTGTCCCATTATCAGTGACGATAGCCTCGGGGACACCACAACGAGCGACTATGTCTCGTCTGATGAATTTTACGACATTCTTTGCAGTGACGTTTGCATAAGATGACGCCTCAATCCACTTAGAGAAATAGTCAATCGCGACCAAGATAAATCGGTGTCCATTTGATGCCTTGGGATTAATCGGGCCAATCACATCGATGCCCCACATTGAAAAGGGCCATGGCTCAGACTGCTGATGTAATTCTGTCGGGGGAACATTTATTTTATCTCCGTGAACCTGACAGCGATGACATCTTCGAACATGTTGGATGCAGTCACTCTCAAGACTGAGCCAATAATAACCCAACCTCATAATTTTCTTAGCTAACATGTGGCCATTCATGTGTGGACCACATATCCCCTCGTGTACTTCTTGCATGATTCTGGTAGCTTCAACCGCGTCCACACACCTTAGTAGGATCGAATTATATGATCTTTTGTACAGCTTTTCACCACTAACAAAGAATTTTGAAGTCATTTTCATTATATACTTCCTGTCAGCCGGGGTGCTTCCCTCAGGAAATTCTTGTTTCTGGATGTAACTCATGATATCATAATACCATGGCTTTTCATCAGGTTCTCCGGTCACAATCATACAGTAGGCCGGTTTTGTCAGGACTTCAATCTTCAAGGGTTCTACCTCTAACCCACCAACCACTTGCAACATGGATGATAACGTAGCTAGCGCATCAGCAAACTGATTATGAGACCTCGATAAGTACTCAAAAGAGATATTTTCGAATTCCTCTATGATTTCTTCGAGGTATTCATGGTACGGCACTAGTTTGGTGTCTCTCGTCTTCCACTCTCCCACAGTTTGAAGAATAATCAAAGCGGAATCACCAAACACTTTCAACTTGGTTATTCCCATTTCCACTGCGGCTTGGAGTCCGAGGATGCAAGCTTCATACTCGGCTATGTTATTGGTACAGGGGAATACCAACTTTGCTGCTACTGGATAATGTTGCCCATCTGGGGATATTAAAACTGCCCCAGTGCCGGAACCAGCCAAGTTTACAGCTCCATCGAAAAACATGGTCCATGTGTCTTCCTTTATTACCAAAATGCGATCTTCTGAAGAATATCTATCATCATCAAGGACTCCAGGATTTTCAGCTAACACATCGGCAATTACTCGACCTTTAACTGACTTCTGTGGCTTCATCTGGATATCAAACTCTGAAATTAAAATCTGCCACTTGGCTAACTTCCCTACCAAAGCTGGCTGATCAAGTAAATACTTAATGGGATCGTTCTCAGTCGCAAGCAAAGTCTGGTGATGTAATGTATATTGTCGCAGCCTATGGAGCACCCATACTAGCGCTGCGCAAGTCTTCTCGGCTTGGGAATAATTCATCTCCGAGACGGTGAACTTCTTGCTTAGGTAATAAATGGCTCGCTCTTTTCCATCTTCAGGACTTTTCTGAGCTAGCATCGCACCTAAAGACTCACTATAAATCGTGAGGTAAAGGATCAAAGGTTGGCCCGGCATTGGTGGGACTAGCACTGGTGGTTTCATCAGGTACTGCTTTAGTTCGTTAAACGCTTCTCGACAATCATTGTCCCATTTCACTTGAGCGTTCTTCCTTAGAAGTTTGAAGAATGGCTTAGCAGTTTCGGAGAGCTGAGAAATAAAACGGGCTATGTAGTTCAATCTACCTAGGAGGCTTCGCACTTCTTTCACGGTTGATGGGGGTTGTAAGTCACATATAGCCTTCACTTTAGAGGGGTCAACTTCAATGCCTTTACTGCTTACTATGAACCCAAGTAATTTACTCGAAGTTGCTCCGAATACGCACTTTGCTGGATTAAGACGGAGCTTAAACTCACGAAGTCTCTCGAATAATTTCTTCAAAGTATCGACGTGACTCTTCCCAGGTCGAGACTTGGCGATCATGTCATCGACATAGACCTCAATCTCCTTATGCATCATATCATGGAAGAGCGCCACCATTGCCCGTTGATATGTTGCCCCGGCATTTTTAAGGCCGAAGGGCATGACTTTATAGTGGAATGTCCCCCAAGGAGTGATGAACGCCGTTTTTTCCTTATCATCATCCTTCATTTTTATCTGATTATAACCCGAGAAACCATCCATGAAGGAAAACAACTCGAACCCTGCAGTACTATCCACCAAAACGTCTATATGTGGCAATGGAAAATCATCTTTAGGACTGGCCTTGTTTAGATCGCGATAGTCGATGCAAACCCGAATTCGACCATCCTTCTTCATGACTGGCACAATATTAGCCACCCAGCTGGGGTATTGAGTGACTTCGATGAATCCCACTTTCAAGAGCTTCATGACCTCCTCCTCTATCTTCTTCGAAAGCTCAGGTTTGGTTCTTCGCAGCTTCTGTTTCTTGGGCGGCATGTCCGGATTAGTAGGTAGACTATGCTCCACGATAGAAAGGTCTAAACCCGGCATATCGATATACGACCAGGCAAAGATATCCTGGTAATCCTTCAGCAGTTGGACCAGGCGTTTAGCTTCACCTTCGGGAAGGATTGCCCCTATCTTCACCTCTTTGGGTTCTCCGGAATCACTCAAGTTAACGGTGATAGTTTGGTCTACCGTTAGGACTTTAGGTCTTTCATGATGCTCTAGATCACGCTGGAGGTCCGAGGAATCTTCGAGTTCATTGGTGTCATCGAGATTAGGTTCGGTGGCACATAATTCATCAAATTGGACCATTCCCATACCCTTACGTGTCACAAAATTGCCCCTGAAACATAAAGTAGGGGGTTCAGTAGGACAAACAGGGCTAAACAGTGTACTTTGATTTTTTTTTGATAATTTTATTTATTTTGAAATTCTTTTCAAAAGGTTTTAACATGAGGAAGCATGAAGAAGCCCAGGCCTCAGAATTCTCCTTGGACTATATTTTTCTTTTATCGGTTGGATATCATCACCGGGCTAGTTTGATGTACCTCAACATGCCCTCAAAACGAAAATAACTTGTAATTTCATTGATTATCACCAAATAAATTACATTTATTGGAATGGAAATTGCAACAATCAAATCCTAGAAATGAAAAGTACTAAAAAGCAGCTCCCGAGACGGGGCAAGTCCTAAAAAGCAGTAAAAATTCCCGCGTAGGGGAGTGTGCGAAAAAAGTAAATGTGTTACTCTTGCGGGCCAGTGCCCATTCCCTCCAACGGTCCTTCCTCGATAGCTCCAATGAAGAAATCATCGAACAGGGCAGTGATTCCCTCCATTGCATCATCAGAATCTTCTGTCACTAGAGGTGTTGGATCATCCATACCTCTCCATCTATCCGGGACAATGTCACGGGGGTCAACATAGAAGCTCGGGAGAGCCGAGTATTTCACATAATAGTCGAATTTGCCGCTCGGTTGCCCCAAAGTGTCGATCATCTCCTTCTCTTTATGCATCATTCTTGCAGGGCCCGGGAATGTGGCACGGATATGTGGAAGCAACCTATCACGCCCACGTCCTTCACCATTCGGTTCTTCTTCGGATCGCGATCTAATCTGTCCATTTCCTCGACCTCGACCTCGAATGCATCCATGTCCATGTCCACGTCCCCCATTATTCGGCTCACTTGACCCCAGGTATCCCAACCCAGTAATGCGGGGCCTCTGAGAAACTTCCACCGGTTGGCGGATACCTTGACCATTTCTACCAAGGCCTTCACCCGGAGTAAAGCCATGAGAGATCATTACCCTTCCAATCATGACTGCAGCATTTGACACCTCGGGAATAGGCGGTGATGATCCTCTAGACGCATGTATGGTTGATACGAGCTCGAGCGACTGATAGCTCGATTCTATTTTGCAATCCGGCTTAACATAAGGGATAGCCGTTGCGTGGTAAATTGGGTGCTCTTCCTCACCGTGGACCGTGACTAACTTTCTCTCCACGACGAACTTCACCATCTGATGTAGACTGGATGGCATAGCTCCAGCAGTATGAATCCATGGACGACCCAACAGAAAATTGAATGCAGTGGGAATGTCCATAACTTGAAATAGGACATTGAACATCGTTGGTCCTATCTGTATGTCAAGGTGGATTTCTCCCATCACTTCTTTCTTCATTCCGTCAAAGGCTCGAACGGAGGTCTTTGCAGAATTTATCTTAGAAGGATCTATCCTCAGGCGGTGTAAAGTTGCCAGAGGACAGATGTTCAAGGCTGATCCGTTATCAATGAGTACCCAGGCTACATTTGAAGCCCTGTATTTGACGGAAATATAGAGTGCCTTGATATGCCCCCTCCCTTCTAGAGGGAACTCTTCATCTGAAAAGGCTATGAGGTCTTTGAGCAGTATAGAACCCACAAATTCTTCCAACTTGTCATGGTCGATCGTCTCTGGCACGTGGACTTCGCTTAACACCTTCATTAGGGCCTTCTGATGCTTGACAGATGTCTGGAGTAGCTCAAGCAGAGAGATTTGTGCGGGCAGCTTGCGCAATTGTTCAACTATGTTGTATTCGCTAGCCTTAATCACGGCTAGGAATTCTTTGGCTTCTTCATCAGTAACAGGTTTTGTAGGTTGAGCATTAGCTTGGCCATAGGAACGTCCGGATCTGGTAACCAAGTCGACATCGAGACTGTAGGACCAAGGGACCGCCTTGTTATCACTGTACTCATACGGTTGAGGTATCTCGATCACTATCCCTTCATCAGTTGTAGGCGTGCTTACAATGATCTCTTCATTATCGGACGTGTCTTCAAGCGGAGGCATGTCTTTAGGCAGAGGGTTGCCCTCGTCGCTCCCGGTGTTCAATGAAGCAAACTCCTCCTCCCAATTAATAACCAATTCAGAGATAGTGGAAATGATGCCAGTGTGGTCAGCATAAACGATCATCCCAGCTTCTACCATCCTTGAGATTCTTTCTCTCATGATGGCAAGGGGAAGGTCTTCATTACTCGGGTAACAACCGGCTTTCACTAACTCACCGTAGACATCAGTAGTATACACCTTAAGATTCTTGATCCGAGCAGCATCGAGGCAAAATACGGCATTCACATTGCTTGCGTGATCAGGGAGTGGGTTATTCTGAACATTCGACTTAGCAGGCCGAAATGAGAAAGCCTTCGTATCTAGGAGGTTCTGGATTCGGTGCTTGAGGGCATAGCAATCATCGGTTGAGTGTCCCAGCTCACCCATGTGATAATCACATTTCTTTGACGGGTCGAAGTTATAGAACTGCTCAGGATTGGGCCGCTTTGGCTCAGTAGTAAGCAAGCCTTTCTTCTGGAGCACTGTCAATACTTGAGACAACGATCCGGGGAGAGGGGTGAATTGCCTCCTGTTGTTCCTCCTCTGAAAAGGTTGACGACCCGAGTTTTGTTGCTGAGCTTCTGCTACTTGGATTGCTGGGGCGGAGTTAGCATTCCGCCGGCTCGGTTGGTTATAGGCCACATTCACTTCAGCTGCCGGTTCTTTCTCTTTTCTCGCACCAAATCTTCTAGTCGAGGAGGACGGCTCGACAAACCATCCATCTTTCAGCCCTATTTCAATTTGTTCGCCCATGGGGATGAGTTGGTTGAAGTTGTCAGCCGGAATGGCAACCATCCGATTACGGTATTCAAACGGGAGAGTTTTCACGAACATCCTCTTTAACTCGTTGTCTATGGGTTCTGGGACAACTTGAGCAGCTAAATTCCTCCATCTGATAGCATAGTCTTTGAAGGACTCAGTCTTTTTCATCTGAGCACGTTCGAGATCATCACGGGTAGGAATGATGTCTGTTATGAATCTGTACTGCTTCAAGAATGCTTCACTGGCTTCTTTCCAAGTTTTGAGGCCATTTATCTTTTTCATGAGATACCAGTTTAAAGTAGGACCCGTCAAACTTGCTTGAAAGGCATGGATCATCAGGAGTTCGTTATCAACGTACGAAGTCATCTGTACGTGATAGAGCTGTAGGTGGGCTTTTGGACATGTGGTGCCATTGTACTTGTCGAAATCCGGCATTTTGAACTTCTTTGGGATTTTGATCTGTGAGTATAGGGACAGATCGATCGAAGGCGAATCCTGCGAACCTTCGAGCTGCTTTACTCTTTCTTCAAGTTTATTGACCCGTTCATCAGGTTTGTCTTTGTTGACGATAATCTGGACAGGGTCATCTTCTAAATTAGGAATATCGTCATCTCCGTCAACATCGACACTTTTTGTGATTTTCTGCTTTGGGACTGATGCTTCGAGGGATGCCGAAACAGGATCCGACCGGAGAGCTTTGATCTCAGCGGACATTTGTTGCATCGCGATGACAAGTTGCTTGATCTGGTCTTCCACACCAACAACACGCTCTTGCAAGTCGGTTTGATCGGCCATTCTGGCTCTCGACCGTGTACGAATGGGCGACCATGATCGGTCCGTAGCTACCTAATTTTGGAACGAAACAGGCATTCATGAGTGTTAAGCAAAATCACACGCCAATCCATGACATCGGTCTAACCGCTTTGAATTGAAAGGGCCTCTTTATTGAAATGGCGAAAATTTTTACACGAATTAATGACTTGAAATTGAACTGAATATAAAGACAAATGACTCAATTCCTAAACAAATTTTAAAAACTGAAACTGAAATGAGAAAAGAACTTCGAGCTTTTTATTTAGCTTGATCTATAGACATATGGGAGGCGACTTCCTTCTTCAATTGCTCATAAGCTCGAGCTATCTTGGATGCCTTTTCTTCAGCTTCTTCGACCTTCCTTTTGAGGCGATTGTTCTCTGAGCGATTGGCGGACTTGAGAGGCACCTTGGGTATCTTCGGGAGCACATCCCGCGGGATTCTATGCCGACGAATGTACTGGGTCGTTGCGAAATAGGACTTCTATTCTCCCTTTAGTTCTCCTTCGGGCCGAGCTATCTTTAACACACGACACTTCCTCCACATCTTATTGAGCTGAGCTACGGTCGCTTCGTGGTCTTTATCATCATCGGCGAAGTCAACTTGGAGGAGTTCTGGTTGTAACGCTGGAGGAAGCCCTTGGAGAATCTGATACTGACGAGACACTCTGGCGGGGTAGTATTCAATTGCTCCGGTGAAACCCAATAGTGGAACTGGTCCAATACCATTACATGTAAGCCGAGCTTCCTCGACTTTGAACCAGTTAGCATGCCATTGGAAACCTTGGGGTCTAGCGTTTTTCATGAAAATGATCCATTCAGAGTAATGATAATCGGGTGCACCCCCTTGTTTTTCTTTATACCTCAAGACAGGATGGCTAGAATCACTAAGCTCGGATATTGTGAGTAAATCGCCACACCCTTTTATGTGAGACAAAAACCAGATTTGCAAAAGTTCGAGGGGGGCATGAAAAGTTTTGTCAACATGTTGCTTAAATTTAGTGAGGGAAATGAAAGTCTCGGCTAAAATGGTGTTGACAAAATTCTTTTCAAGACAGACCTGTTGGACCAACCAGGCGATTGACGGACTACATGCATTCTTACAGTAAGGAAAAATCACGAACCCGAAAAACGCTAGCAAAAAGATTCTGCCTTTTTGAAAAGATGTAGCTTTTTCAAAACACCGACTCAGGAATGAAAAAGGACATGTGCCGCGATTTGCTTTTAAAACTTTTCCCAGTTCATCTTTTCCGACATTCAAAAATTCAGCCAACATTAAAGTAGAATCAACTCCCAAAGGTGGTGTGACTAACTCCGACTCCAATGGTTTTCCAATGAGCACGCTATATTCTTCCAACGTCGGGGTGAGCTCGTGCTTACCGAATATAAAGGTAGAGGTTTCGGGACACCAGAAGTGCGCTAATGCTCGAACGAGGCCGGTACGGACTTTGACCTCCAGTAGGGGGAGCAGCCTCCCGATGTGGCCCTCAACTAGCTTGCGGTTGGTCGGACTGAGTAGATTCCACCAGGCATGGAGCTCGTCCTTAGGAGCATCAAGAATCCGGATGTCTGCCCCTCCCATAGTGTATAGACCAAGACTCACGACCGACCTAATGTCATGGACCGACCAAAGAAAAAGACGAAACATAAATAAATTGCGAGATAAAGGTTCAGAAATCTTACTTCACCGGGTAGAATGATGGCAATCACATAGACATGCGCATGAAACGTGAGGTTCGATTTCTACCTAGACTCTGGCTTGCAAAGTGGAGACATGAGGATTACCGAGCTAAACCAGTCATGGTGGTGGTTAGGCTGGGATTCCCCTGACTCCGGCTTAGTCAAAGAGCCGACCCGGGTTGCAAAGGGTGCAACCGTGGTAGGTATTCAATGACACCATGAAAGAACTTTCGGGACCAAGAAAGGCGACCCATACCACGCGGGTGTGGTCGGGGTGTCCGTTTTCTCAGTACCATCCTAAACCTGTGCCGCCCAGGTCCGGCAGCGGGAAGTGTGTGCGGTGTAGTGTAAATGCAAGGCATGCACAACAAATTATATCATACAGCGTTTCGTGCATAAAATAAACCATTCATTCAAACACCTCCCTGCAAAACAAGGGTTAACAATCACGCCTCCCCTTATACCTCCCATACTGCAAAAACATTTAACACCTAAAATGTTAGGGACGTACCTGGGATCCTCGCTGCCAAGCAAAAAATATTTTTTGAAAAGAAAAACTGGCCTAAGTCCACTAAGAGTTTTAACTCAAGTCCCCAGCGGAGTCGCTAAGCTGTCGCGACCTAAAATTTTTCCTCTTAGGCTAATAGATTGTTAGGACTAAACCTAACTCGAGCCCTCCCAAGCCCTACCAATTCGCAACTTAGGGTTTAAGTTTTTAACATGCAAATGTTTTCACGCTTGGAGTCGCCACTAATCTATTTGCGGTAGGTCGATTAGAAACCTAAATAAAACATAGGGAGATATGTTTTATTCCTACGAACCAGAGATTCTAAGCCCGGAGACTTGATTACGCTAGATCTAGTCTAACGCCCTTTCGGTACCTTTTCTTTTCAAAAAAAATGTTTTGGCAAGCAATTTGGATCCATTTTAACTTAGTCACTAACATGTGAGGTGTTCATGCGGGTACGCAAACCACCAATTTAACACCCAAGAAAGCATTAAATAAATTGCAAGTTTGGAAGAATTACTTACCTCGAAGCAACGTAAGCATCTGCATTGTTAGCTAAAAAATCACATCAATAACCTAATATGATTTCTAATTAACAAGCAGTTCACTCAATATTTTTTAGGATTTTCACTTATTTAAATGAAACCTAATCTACATGCAATGACGTGCAATAAATGACATACAAGACCTAGCATACAAACTATATGTCATGCGACGACGTGACCTAATTCTGATGACAGGCAAATGATTTATTTTTGGTATTTTCTAATGAAATTCGGAATAAAAAAATAACCTAAATAATCTATTAAGATTAGAAAATTACCTAATTTAAACTAGGAAATAGATTATCTCAAGTACTCAAATTCAAATCCTAACTGATATTTTTTTAATTTTCTTTTTTATTTGAAAAGGAAAGACAATTTAAACAGAGATAGCATCCATATTTAAAACAGCCACGCAATCCACAAGATTCGTTTCAAACTCGGATTAGGCATAAAAATCGAACTATCGGTCATATCTGCAGGGTTACAGATATTGACGGAAAGTCGATCGTTCAAATTTGGAAAGCAGATAAAAATTATTATCGTACCCAAGTGATTACGGATAGGATAATGATTTTCCGTATCGCCGCGTATCGTACCTTAGGGATAAGGTCGGATAATCGTCCAGATACGTTGCTGAATTAGGAAAGTTTCCTAATTTTGAATATTTAAAAATATTGCGAACAAGGCAAACATTATCCCAAAATATTTAGCAATTCACACAATATTCATAGAATATTCAAACGTCCAAACTTTAAGAAACCAAATATTCTGAAAATATCGGATAATGTTCAATTACCTAATTTGCAGATAATTCCCAAATTCGAACTTGCGGATCGGGATGAGCGGCGAACGGTGGACCGACGACACGGTGTTGGGAGCGACGGCGACTTGCGGCGATGACACGGCGGGGAGCGGCAGCGGCGGTGGCGCACGTCGGGGGAAGCAGCAGCGGCGGCATCGCGCGGGATGCGCGGCAGCAGCAGCGTCGGCGGCGTGAGGCACGGCAGCAACGGCGTCGTCGCGCGGGAAGCAGCAACGGTGAGCGCGGCGTCAGCGGGAAGCAGCAACGGCGGCGTCGCGCGAGATGCGCGGCAGCAGTTGCGTCGGTGGCGTGAGGAGCGGCAGCAGCAGCGTCACGCGGGGAGCAGCAGCACGGCAGCGTCGGCGTGAGCGGGAAGCAGCAGCACGGCAAGCGGTGTGGAGCGGCAGCAACAGGCACGGCGTCGGTGGGAAGCGGCAGCGGCGTGAGACGCGGCGGCAGCAGGCGTCGTGAGGCGCGGCGGCAGCAGGCGTCGGTGGGAAGCGGCAGCAGCAGGCCCGGCAGGGAGCGGCGGCAGCAGCAGCGTCGGCGGGGACAGGCGCACAGCAGGTGCGACGTCGCGCGGGAGGCAGCAGCGGCGACCGGTGTGGAGCGGCAGCGATAGGCGCGGCGTCGCGCGGTGGGGAGCGGCGGCAGCAGGCCCGGCAGGGAGCGGGCGCGCGGCAGGCGCGGCGTCGGCGACGGGGCGCGCCGGTCTCCTTCTTCCCCTATCTTACTCTTTCTCTCGCTCACGTGTGTCTCTCGTGCCCTCAAAATTGTGTTCTGAAAATTGTCTCCTCCATCAAAATTCTGACATAATGAAGTATATATAACCCTAACCTAGGTCAATTAGATAGGCTCTCTAGTCCTAATGGGTTTAGACTTGGGCTTAGATCTTAATTTAATTTAAATGGGCTGAATTAATTAAGGATAAATGGGCTGAATTAAGCTCAAATTAAAACAACCAAGCCCGTTTGACTTGTAATTCCCGGCCCTTGCATTCCAAGCGAGCCGAGTTCCATTCGATGAAATTTAAGCTCGTTCGTTCACCGCCGGTCCGATGCAAAATGCAATGAATTTAAACTATATGTTATGCAATTTAAATATTTTTTGTTTAGGGGTTAAAAATTTAATCCCTAATTTTCTATGCAAATTACACTAAGTGATGTGCCAAAATTTAGGTGTCAACAACAACCAAATGAGTTTGACCGTTTGTGCGATGAACAATTTGTAGCATGGTTCAAGACATATGTAAGTTGCCTATGGACCAAAACTAAGTTATTAAAATTATATACATCATTTAGTAAAATATATATTATTGACTTTGCATGTGTAACCTTAGGTTCACAGTAATTATGATGAAATTGGAGGGCAAAGATTGTTATATCATCTGTCATGGGGTCCACAGTTAAGAGTTCAAAGTTGGCCAACATATTTCATAAATGGATATAATTTTCATACTCAAGAATATGGAACGGGAAAATCCACAATGAATAGTGGTGTGTCTGTTCGGTCATCCAATGGTGACAGTTCAGAAGATGATTTTTATGGCTTATTGGATGAAATCATAGAGATAGAGTACCCTGGACCATTAATGATGCGGGTTGGGTTATTTAAGTGCACGTGGTTCGACCCCGTCAAAGGAATGAAGGTGCATACGAAGTTCAATTTGGTTGAAATAAATCACAAGAAAAGGTATATGAAGTATGAACCATTTGTCTTGGTACAACAAGCAATTCAAGTATGTTATGCATCATATCCTAGTTTGAAACGTGACAAAGCTGATTGGTGGGCCGTATGTAAAATCAAAGCATAGAGGAAAATCGAGGAACACTGGAAGGATAGAGCCTACCAACAAGAGGAAGTGTGTAACACGGTTGAAATTGAGGAATATAACATACCAACTTTACGAGATCCGTGTGGAGCAATGATAGATATGGATCCAACTGAAATTTGCAAATTAAATGTACAAGAATGTTCAGAATCTGATTTTCAGACAGATGACGAAGACGAAGACGCAGATGAAGACGAAGACGAAGATTAAAATTTTTTTCACAAAATACTACAGATGTGTAATTATTAATGCGACAAGTGCTATTTTGGTTGTTATCATTATTGTTCTTGTTATTATTGTTATTGTGCTTTTTTATTATTGTTATTGTCGATTATTCTTTTTATTTTAATTGATCGTTCGAAATTTTGTCTCTAAATGCCGACAGTCAAATATTATTAACGTGCCCTAACATTTCCAATATTCTAATTTCCATTGCAAAATTTGAGATGCCAAAATTTTGGACTGAAAAAAAGACGTAGCAAATTTAGGACCCAAATAAATGAGATGCTAAATTTTTGACCGAAAAAAAGATGTCACAAATTTACAACGATCATTTAGTATGTGCATATTTGCGACGGACTCAACATGTTCGTCGCAAATTTGCGACGGACTATACTGGTCCGTCGCAAATTTTGCGAGGGAATTTTTACCGTTCGAAATTTGCGACGGATAATTTAATCTGCGACGGATTTTTATTTCCGTCGCAAATTTGCAATGGATTTTTTTTTGCGTCGCAAATCTGAGACGGATTTTTATTTCTGTCGGAAATTTTTTGCCGGTCGAAAATTTGCGACGGACATAGAAAGTCTATCGCAAATTTGCGACGGACTTTCTATGTCCGTCGTAATTTGCGTAGCTCCTAAGCCCGATCTGCGCAGCTCCCCCGCCGCCGTCGCCGTCGCCGTCGTAGCCGTCGCCACCCAGCCTCGCAGAAGCCCCGCAGCTCCCCCGCCCGTCGCCGGTCGCCCCGCAGGCCCCCCGCCCGTTGCCGATCGCCCCGCAGGCCCCTCCGCCCGTCAGCGGTCGCGGGCCAGCCGCCCCGCAGCCCCCCCGCCCGTCGCCCGCCCCCCGTCGATCGCGCCGTCGCCGTCGCAGCAGTCGCCGTCGCCACCCAGCCTCGCAGCCGCCCCGCAGCTCCCCCGCCCGTCGCTGGTCGCCCCGCAGGCCCCCCGCTCGTCGCCGGTCGCGAGCCAGCCGCCCCGCAACCCCCCCGCCCGTCACCCGCCCCCCGCCGGTCGCGCCCTCGCCCGCGCCCCACCTCGCCGCCCTCGTCACGTCCGAGCAGCGGCTCGAAGCCTCGCCGTCGCCGACCAATAGACCGACGCCATCGCTGCCCAGCCTCGCCGCCCTCGCCCGCCCGCCAGGAGCTGCCCCATGCTGTCGGCCCTCAGCCGCCGCCGTCGCCGACCAATAGACCGATGCCGTCGCTGCCCAGCCTCGCCGCCCTCGCCCGCCCGCCAGGAGCTGCCCCATGCTGTCGGCCCTCAGCCGCCGCCGTCGCCGTCGCTGCCCACCATCAGCCGGCCGAGGCTCTCGTCGGAGCAGCCCCTCGCCCGTTGTCGCCCTCGTCGGAGCACAGCCACCGTCGCCGCCGGCTAGCCGCCGCCGACATCGTTGTCACCATGGTCGTCGCTTGGCCGCTGGCACCTCCTTGCCGGCGCCGGCCACCCACCTCCCAGTCGCCGGCCGACGCCGTCGCCGCCGAGCCTCCGCCCGACGCCATCGACGCCAACCGACACCGTTACCGCCGAGCTCCGCCGTCGTTCGCCCGGTCGTGGCCGAGCACCTGGCCGACTAGTCACCATTTAGGCCTACGCTCGCACCGGGACCGCCACTGTCCGATCGGCCGATTTTTGTTGTCCTTGAACCAAGTAAGCAACTCCCTAAACCCTAGTTAGTATAATTAGGTAATTAGTCGGACTTGTTTAAGTATTATTTATGATCACTTTTCGTTGGCTAAGTTACGGGTCGATTTCAGAATTGCATGTGGCTTTGATCGATGGTCGACTGGTTAATTTGTCTATTATGTGGATGATTAAGTGTTAAATGACGATAGGGTGATTGATTAAGCATTTTCACAGAAAATGCTTGAAAATTGAACAATTCTATAAAAAATCATGAAAAATTACGGAAAATTAAAAAAACGGTATATGTTGGCAACAAATATGAAATTTGACCGTAAAATTTTTTTAAAATTTTTAAAAAACTAAAATTTCATAATATCACAAAATGGCAAAAATTAATAGTGACCACCCATTTTGAGTGAAATTTAGATTTTTTAACGTTCCGGGAAAAAAAATATTAAAAATTAAAAATTTTCATAACCTTATAAAATGGCTTAAAATAAATGTGGCCACCCATTGTGAGGGAAATTTTTATTTTTTTGGGTGAAAAAAAAAAGTTTTAAAAAATTAAAAAAAATGTAAAATTTCAAAATTGCACAAAATTGCCTAGAAAACATGTGGCCATCAACTTGCAGTGAAATTTAAATTTTTTTAGGTGGCAAAAAAAAATTAGAATTTAAAAATTTTCAAAACTTCACGGAATGGCTTATAATACCTGTGGCCACCCACTTTTAGTTATATTTAATATTTTTAACGTGCCCTAAAAATTATTAAAATAAAGAAGGACAAAAATTTTGGAAACTTTACCTAATAGCTTAGACTACCTGTGGCCACCCAATTTTAGTATGGAAAATTTTTTTTATTTCACGGAAAAATTTTATATTAAAAATAATAATTTAAAAATTCTAAAAATTTTTAAATTTCAAAACTTTACAGAATATCTTAGAATATCGGTGGCCACCAACTTTTAGTGAAATTTTTTTTAGGTCCCAAAAAAAATTTAACAATAATAATAATTTTTCTCTTACAAAACTTTACAGAATGACTTAGAATACCTGTGGTCACCCACTTTTAGTGAAATTTAAATTTTTGTACGTGGTCAAAAAAAATTTAATCAAAATGAATGCGATTCATATAGTGATGTTTGATACCTGTGGCCACCCATATCGTGCTCATATATTGATGTTTCATATCAAAATGAATGGGATCCATAGTATATTTGTTCGTAGGAAATTGCACGTCATAAACACTCGACATTGGCTCATTTCAAGGAAACATTTTCTCAGTCTTTCCATCAAAATGGTAAGCTTCGTCATGTACATCATTATGTGTCCGTAATACGTGTCAATAGTTCTTTATATATTTGCATAACCTTCCTACTTGTCAGTATAAACGTGGAGGTCACATGCATAGAAGACAAGCCTCTTCCTCGTCCTCGTCCCCGTCCCTTTCCTCTTCCCCTGTCCCGTCATCTAACCCTCAACCACAATATGGTCTGTCACAATATGGACACGTTGGCCCTTCCTCCAACACTCAACAACATGTTACGGGACTTGGCCACATGCGAACTGAATCTCCTCAAGTTCAATGTCCTTTAGCTCCCTCTCCTTCCGTTCCACCGCATTATTCGGCAGAACAATCGAATATTGACGGAAACACAGGTCAAGAAGATAACCGATTCTTCATATGCCCATTTGGAGATTCGTAAGTACTTTATTTTTATTTTAGTATATGTAATATTTAGGGCTTTAGATATTGATGTCAACTGAATTGTCGATGTTGCACAATATCCGTATGATTACAGATTCACGGATGCTCCGTCTGTTGTGAGGGAATTGAACAAAATAGTAAGAAACTTTTGGATGGGAGAGTATATTACTTACATAAGTGTTCCACAAGAAGTGAAAGAAATGTGGTGGAATAAGTTCAAGGTAAGTTTTACATATTTTATTTTCTCACCAATTAAGTTTGGTGTAGTATATTGATGGTCAAGAATGATGTAAAGGGACCATAACAACTCTGTAGTTTTCGATACCTAAAGGACCAGATATTTTCCCCGACATGAACTTTACAAAATCTGTCTATATTTGTCTGGTGCATGGTTATGGATATATGATCATCATAATAACTTTCAATTTGTGTTTTTATTCATTGCAGCGGAAGTTCAAGTGGGAGGAAGCGGAAGACAATGAAGTGAGAAGAATTTTCGATAAGAAAATCGGTGATTTTATGCGAAATGTCATGAATAGAGCGAAGATCAAGCAAGTGAAGCCGTCTTTCTTTACAGCTGACAATTGGGCAGCAATTAACGGATTTTGGGTATCTGAACAGAGTCGGCAACTCTGTGAGCAGAATAAGAAGAATCGATCTTCTAGTTCTAGTGATGGGTCAGCCACATATGCTGGGGGCTCTATCAACATTGCGGAGCATCACAAACGACTGGTAAGTCTGTTAAATGAGTTATAAGTTAATTTAATTCAATTACTCATGTTTACATTTTGTACGCACAAGAATTGGGGACGGAACCGACATTTGCAGCTACATTTGAACGCACATTTCAAAAGAAAGATAAGACATGGACTGGCGATCGAGCAAAAGCTGTTAAGGTATATAAGGTTATACTTTGGCTTATATGTAAACTATAATAAAAACCGTGAATGCTTTCAATATTTATGGTAGATATATATATAGTGATTTTATTTTCATCTACATTGTTAATGTAGAAAAAATATGATGAACTTTTAATGAGCAGTGCTAGTGGTAGTGATGATTGTCCTGAGTCCGGGCCATCAGTTGATAATATGGCATTATGGATGGAGGCAATAGGTGGGGTGAAAAAAGGGAAAATATTTGGGATGGGATCGTTGTCAAGGATGTACATGCCGAATAATCCTGGAAGTTCATCATCCACTGCGAATGGTCAAAGGAGGTCACGACAAGACGAGCAATTGACCCAAGAAGTGCATCGTCTGAAAAATGTACTTGTTCAGAAGGACGAACAAATAAATAACTTGGAACAACCAATGGCACTCGTTATGCGACACCTTAACCTCAATCGCTATGACGATCCTCCTGTAACTCCAGCCAATCCAATAGGTGATGGGCACAATGATGACCAACACATTGATGCCAAGAATGATGATGATGATGATGATGATGATTTTCTCCAGACTTTCTAGTTAAAATTCTCAAAATCGGGAGTAAGCTTGCTTCATAATCTTGGTTTTTCATAATTTCACTCATATTCATATGTAAGAATATTTATGTTCGTCCTGAAACGTTTTTTTGTTAACCCTCTTGTTATTTTATACCTAGTTCCACATCCATGCATAAACGCTTCTTTTATATTCTGGACTGATTTATGTATCGACATTTCCTCAGGTCTCGACAAAAGTGACTACTTTTGGTGTCCTGCCATCGTACCAAAGCTGCGTCTTCTTGTGTATGGTTTTTCTGCATCTTCTATGGTTGTCCCGCCTCTTAGTTCATGTTTTGAATGTATTGTAAGATTGGATATCAAATAGCATCATGTCAGACTCTGCAACTTTCCTTCAGTTATTTGTTTTAATTATATGTCATTGTGGCTGGTTTGTCAGAATCTATCGTTTATTTGTTTTTCTATTTCAATTATATGTCATTGTCTCCTTTGTGTGATATGGACAAGAATTTATGGCCGAAATGATGTAAAAATAGCGACGAATATTTTAAGCCGAATTTTGCGATCATTATAGTTCGTCGCTAATTTGCGACGAATATATTTTGCAACGAATTTTGCGACGAAATTTTCGACTAATTTTGCGATGAATTTTCCGACGAAATTTGCAACGAATTTTCCGACGAAATTTGCGACGAATTTTCTGACTAATTTTGCGACTAAATTTGCAACAATTTTGCGACGGATAGCGTTCGTCGCAAATTTGCGACGAAATATTTGCGACAAATTTTGCGACGGATTGTATTCGTGGCTAATTTGCGACTAATTTTGCGACGAATTTATTTTTGCGACGAACTTTTAAATTTTCCGTCGCAAAATTTTGCGACGACCTAGTAGCGACGGAATTTTTTCCGTCGTAAAATTCGTCGCAAATTCGATTTTGGATAGATTTTTCCAAATTTTCCGTCGCAAATTTCGTCGCTAATCCGGTGTTTTTTTTTGTAGTGCAAGTCTTAATTTTTTATACTTGGCCGTAGATTGAGAGGGGAAATGCCACTTCTGAGGACATGCGATTATCCACCTAAAATCTACTCCTACGTTTCACTTTTCATCTTGGTAATAAGAAAGAGAGTTTTTCATCTTAGTTGTAAGTCTCTCTTTCACCTTAAAACTCCCAAAACACTTTACTTTCAACAATACCTGCTAGGCTAGGTGGGGGACGCCTGCGGTATGTAGTTGTGGCAATCCACCAAGCTGCTCTTCCATAGAGATAATAGATAGATAGAATGTTAATAAATAGAATAATCAAATTATTGTTTACTTTTTTGAGTAGGCTACGAATTTTGTGCGGGATTGATTAACACATTTGACGAAACATAGTGTAGAGCCACGGGTGATGATGTTAGAAGATTTGCTTTTACCACTTGCTTGAAGTTGAAAACTACGTAATCTTCAATAGCACGATTAAGACTTTTCCTTCATTAAGTGATAGCCATGGGTGTTGTAACATTCGAAAATTTCGTAATAATATGTATGTGATATTGAAAATTTTTCGTGTTCAATAATGATACTTAGATTATAAAGCTAAGTATTATTTATTGTAGAATTTGGATGGACACGTATAAATCTTTGTTGGACGGTAAATTTGTGAGGTGCAAATTCGGGAAAGTAATCTTTCATAGTTCAACGTGTTTAAAATTTATAAACACTGGTGTGTACGTTAATAGTAGAGCGATGTTAATTAATTTACCAGTTGCATTAGTTATTGATGGTAATATTATTAGTTAAATTTTAGTTAATTAGTGTTAATAATTTATTTTGTGCTAATGGGTGATAAAAGAAGATGAGTTTTTGTTTTTAATATAAAATCTCACTAAACTTCTTCTTAATACACCACGACTCACGTGGCAATTGGAGGATTAATGGATGGCCACACGACACATTTGAAGACTAAAAGCATGGCCACATGTCACCTTGAATTCAAGCATGCCATTCTTAAGCTAAGTTTCTTACACTAACAAGACACATAAGCATAAGCCATCATTACCTTGGCCATTAGTCATCTCCAACAAGTCTTAATTTCTTACACTTGACCGTAGATTGAGAGAGGAAATGACACCTACGAGCGCATGCAATTATTCACCTAAAATCAACTCCTACATTTCACTTTTCATCTTGGTAACATGGAAGAGAGTTTTTTATCTTAGCCGTAACTCTCTCTTTGACCTTAAAACTCCCAAACACTTTACTTTCAACAATACCTGCTGGGCTAGGTGGGGGCTGCTTACAGTATGTGGTTGTGGCAATCCACCAGGCTACTCTACCTAGTGGTAATAGATAGATAGAATGTTAATAAATAGAATAGTCAAATTATGGCTTACTTTTTTGAGTAGGCTATGAATTTTGTGCGCGATTGATTAACACATTTGAAGAAACAAAGTGTAGAGCCATTGGTGATGATGTTAGAAGATATGCTTTTACTATTTGCTTGAAGTTGTAAATTACGTAATCTTCAATGGCACCATTAAGACTTTCCCCTCATTAAGTGATAGCCATGGGTGATGTAACATTCGGAAATTTTGTAATAATATGTATGTGATATTGGAAAATTTCTATGTTCAATAATGATACTTAGGTTATAAAGCTTAGTATTATTTATCGTAGAAATTAGGTGGACCAGTAGAAATCTTTGGTGGACCGTAAATTTGTGAGGCGCGAATTCGGAAAAGTAATCTTTCTGAGTTTGACGTGTTTAAAATTTATAAACGTTAGTGTGTACGTTAATAGTAGAGCTGTGTTAATTAATTTACCAGTCGCCTTAGTTATTGATGGTAATATTATTAGATAAACTCTAGTTAATTAGTGTTAATAATTTATTTTGTGCTAATGGGTGATAATGGAAGAGGACTTTATGTTTCTAATATAAAATCTCACTGAACTTCTTCTTAATACACTAAGACTCACGTGGCAATTGGGGGATTAATGGATGGCCACATGCCACATTTGAAGACTAAAAGCATGGCCACATGCCACCTTGGAGAGTTCAAGCATGTCACATGCCCTTCTTAAGCTAAGCTTCTTACACTAACAAGACACATAGCCATAAGCTATCATTACCTTGGTCATGAGTCATCTTTAACAAGTACACTTGGTCGTAGATTAAGAGAGGAAATGCCACTTATGAGGGTATGCAATTATTCATCTAAAATCTACTCCTACGTTTCACTTTTCATCTTGGTAACATGAAAGAGAGTTTTTCATCTTAGCCGTAACTCTCTTTTTCACCTTAAAACTCTCCAAATGCTTTGCTTTCAACAATATCCGATGTAAGATCTACAAGGTGGTTTTAACTTTGGGTGTTCAGATTTTGTGCGAGGTAAGTGGAGACTCTAGAGTTAAGTTAGTTTAATCTACTTGACACTTTTAACTTGGATGGTTGTGATATACCATTTTGATGTGTTATAATATGATAGATTTGGTGATTGTTGAATTTGTTTTGTTGGCCTTGTGCATGTTCAAAATGTGAGTGAATTGTTTTCTTAAAGTGTGGTATTATTGACAAGTTAAATTGTTAAATCTGAACCTAGAAATGTTATATTTGAGGTGATGGTTGAATTCATTTTGCTAGTTTCATATATGTTTAAAAGGTACTTGATCGTCTTTACTTAAGTGGGGGTACATATGGTGAGTGGAAATGTTGAATCTGAACTTGAAAAAGGTCATATTTGTAAGTTAAGACTTTACTGTTGTTCGTAAAATCTATTAATTTATGAACCGAGTAGATTTTACTTTCAAAATCTGGATATATGTATTTTTAAACTCGAGCAAACTTTACTCTCTAAAATCTAGATATATGTATTTCTAAACCTGAGTAAATTTTACTCTCAAAATCTGGAGATGTGTATTTTTGAACCGAGTAGATTTTACTCTCAAAATCTATATATTTTTGAACCCGGTAGACTTTACTCTCTAAATCAGAACCTGGTTACTTCTGAATCCAAGCAAATTTTACTCTTTGAATCTGTGCATGTTTACTTCTAAACCCAAGCAGATTTTACTCTCTGAATCTAAACTTGTTTACTTCTAAACTCGAGCAAATTTTACTCTTTGAATTTGAATTTGTTTAAATCTGAACCTGAGTAGACTTTATGAGCCCGAATATATTTTCTTTCTGAAACCAAATGTATTTACCTTCAGAATTTGAAAGTATTCACTTTGTCATCAGAATATAGTCCTCTATTTGTCCAGACTAAGAAATACTCATTATTTGTCTCGATTTAGAATATATTCAGTTATTTGTTCAGACTTTGAATATACCCATATATTTTGTACAGACTCAGAAATAACCATTGTTTGTCTAGATTCAGATTACACTTCGTTATTTGCTCAAACTTTGAATCTACCCATTTGTTGTTCAAGTTCACGTCCAGACTCAATTCCAGAATATATTCATTCGTGTGTTCAGATTCATGTCCAGATTTACATTTAGACTTAATACTTGAATATAGTGATTGGCTTATTCAGAACCACTTTTGAAATATTCCTGGTTCTGAATATATTCAACTAATGAGTATTACTACATATTGCTTCATACTAGTTTGTTGGACTAAGGTCACATTTCTTGAGGAATATGTTATGGAGCAAGAAGGTGGGTATGCATATTGAAATGCATGTAAATACTTATTGTCGTGGTTTGTAAGAGAATAATATAATTCCGTCACCCATAAATCAAAAGGTGACGATGCCCCAAGTTTCAGGATACCTTGCTGTGTGGTATGGGATGCCTAGGGAGTTTTGGGATGTCCTGATGTGTAGTACGGGATGCCTTGAGAGAGTTCAGGAGGAGAAGTAACGAACTTAACGCATGAGTATGAGTACTATATACTAAATGTAGCTCTATTATGTGGATTGATGTGGGTTTTATAGAGCGGGTTCCCTATTGATTTGTCGCATAGTACTGTAACCTCGACAGGGAGTTAGTTGCCCCGTTGAGGGGCTTCGACATGGTTGATGATGGTCCCATAATGAAGGGCAAAGTTATCGATCCATGACGTCATCAGTCTTTTGTTGGGGTAGACTTTTGGAGTATAATCTAGTATGGAGATAGGCAATCTCGACCTAACCAGACTTTTATTTTTTGTGATTATATGAACTATGGAATGAAGTTGTAAATCTAATAAGTAATGTAAATAAAGAAGCATAAGTACTTAAATCATACTTGTGCGAATTTCTTGGTTAAGAAATGTTCTTTTAACTTCCGCTTGCCTAATTATGAATAAAGATTAATAACCATAAGAAATATGTATCACGCGTAATGTTATGTGGCGTCATAGGTGATGTTCTTAGAAGCTCTGCTTTTACCCTTTCCTGTGTTCGGCAAGCATGAACTCAACCGGGCTTTCACCTCAAAAATATAAAACCAACAGAGTCTTAGGAAAACAGGGAGAAATGGTCAGCATCAAAGCCACTTGGTAAGAAAGAAACTATTCCCAGTAACCATATATTCAGCTCTCCTTGAATAAGCAACAGAAACAAGTGATATCTGAACAGCCAGATTATACGGAACAAAGAGTTTCCATCACGTGCACATGCTTGGGCGTATACTAGCATAATAACCAGAAATTACTTGGGTGTACGACAAAAAGGAATAAAGAAGAAACCAAAAATCACGTGCATATGCTTCTCCTAATTCGTGCAATCTATCCCTAAAACTCGTATAAAATACCTCAGTGCAAGCAAGCATTGGCCAAATATACTAGCACAAGTAGCTAAGCTAACGGAATTACTAGAAAGTTAAAACACTGGAATGAACAAAGTTTCAAACTATAACAAAATTATGTTAGCCCTCATTTGTTGATTTTGAGCTTTGTTTGTCGGTTCCCTTTAAATCCGAGTGCGAGTTCGAGCTCTAGAGCTGTCCATACTTTCTCCTCAATCTGCGCTCACAACGTGTTTGTTAAAACGTCCAAATGATTCAACCTGTTTCTGGTCTATCTTGAGCATTTACGAGCATGTTCCTTTTCATGAAATGAACCATCTACTGATTAAATGATTACGGTTTCAGCTAAAATCCTTGTTTTTGAATTCATATGGCAGATTGTCTTTTATATTTATTTCATAGTTGCTATTTTGTACGATGTGGTTGATGGGAGTTTGAGTTTGTTTGATGTTTGGCTGCGATCGATGGGCTATTTTTGTGTATGTTCGGAATGGTCGCCTGTGGCAGCCGTTAACGTGTTGATGGTGGTTGTCGTTGATGAACGCTACAAACTATAACGGCAGTACCACATGGAATGCTACACATTCTGCTGGTTTTACTGATGGAAACTCTTTCCGCAATTCTGCATGGAGTCACAACTCACAAGTCACTATATCTTATTTTGCATCGTATTTTACTTCCCTTGCATGTGACGGTCACATGTGATTATCACATCTGAGATTTATTTACATGTTTCATAGTTTAACTAATTGAAGTTTAAACTCTCTGTTCCACCATTACTTGATAACAATCCAATGCCAATACATTGTGTAGCCTTTGAGAAGAGCATGATCGGCCACTTCAGCAAGCCTTCTGCGACATAATTGGAAGTTTGCAGCACTCGAGCAAAGTTGCATAGGTACAGATCAACTTAATTTGAAAATGTTGTGAAGTGAGGGCGAGCACATTTTGCATTGCGATACACTTCATTGCCAAATAGTTACCCTTAACTGCACATTATACACAGATTTAGGAAACCGGCAAGAAGCCTGAAATCCCAATCATTCCCCAAAATGGGGACTCTACATAGTAGATAGGCAGTGTGTCGGAACGAAAACTGAACCGACGATAGAATGATCCGAGCTATATATACCAATTTATGCTCAAGCCACTGCAGGCACATTTCGTTAACAAAATTTCAGTTCAAATTCAACAATGGTACCATAATATCTCACTGTAGGTAACCGGGGCTCCAAAATCTAATAACAGCAATCAACATGCTTTGGACAACAGTATTTCGCACCGTTCATCACGATTAGAGCCCTAAAACCGATCGGGACATAATTGCCACAAGCCTGCGCGAGTTGAACTTGGAACACGATGACAGACTCGAGCAATACACGTTGTGAAAAGATAAGATGCGCATCTCCACTGACAATCAGTATCCATAATCAAATCCTCGCAATCGCGGTGTAGCGATTCCCAATTCGGATTTAACCGCTACATGCGCCATTAGCGGTAACACAAGTCGCTAAAGGGTGTAAAAAGACTGGACCATCAATGAGTCACCGTGCTCGCTGTCTTTCCTCCCTCCCTCCCTCCTGTGAATGCAGCTCCGGGTCGCGAGGTCGAGGGGGTCGATGAAGCCAAGGCTACCGATTGCATCATGGGTCGAAGCTGCGTCGCGTCACGGCGAAGGAGCGTCGCGACTCCAAAGATGTGAATTCACCAAAAATGGCGAGCTGAGCGGGAAGCAAATTCCTTGTTGGGCGTTTTTTGGACGCCCGTGCAAAGCGCGCGGCGGTTTCCTTTCTCAGATAAAATTCAATGCCTCTTCATCACCGCTGTTTCCTATTTTCACCTAATTGACTACCGCATCGCACTCTTGATTTAAGACGATTTTTTACCATTTCGTTCTGTATTTTCTTTTGTTTCAATTTTACTGGATACGAAACTACCCATGTTCCTCGGTTATCAAAAAAAAAAAACTACCCATCCTCATCTCAAACAACATTTGTTAAGGTTAAATGTGGAGCCTATTATTGATTTACTATTGTTTCTTGCCTTTTTTCTTCTTTTTTGGGTTTTTCCATTTCTTTCTCCATTTGGAACAAAATTGGTGTCCGTCTTTTCTGAAAAATAGTTTATTTGGTAGATAGCTAACTAAATATTGTGTTAATAAGTTGTGTATTTCTCTTTTTTGTACTAGGAAACTATTTTTTAAAGAATAACCTAAGAACAAGTAAGGGTGAAAAGACTCAATCTACCAGTTTTAATATGCATTTCGTTTAATTATAACTTTGATATATGTCATTACGTCATAGTCTGTGTATTTTGACTGCTCAAATTTCATTTTATTCAATGAATCTAATAGTTTAATTTTTATTTATTTTTCATGTCATCATTGCATGATGTTTTAAGAGATATTTTCGATAAAAAATTAAAAATATGATGGAGTTCAGTACATAAAAATTCTAAACATCCATTGCTATCATGCAAATGGAAAAGAAAATGCTCCCTAAAACATTACTATATGGAATACTATATTTGCCTTGATTGCATGTACAATTAGCTCTTGACAAGAAATTATGACAATTGTAACGACATTGTAAGACGAGCCATTCAAACCATTTGCAAACACATATTTTTTGTCAATACTAAATGCATCATAATTTTCATGGAATCATCAATGAAAATAACATTATCCACTGTAATAATAACAAATTGATATGCAACTTAACAAACGGTATTGTCTGTGCAGCTGCTTGGCTCCCCTAGAAAGGTTACCATCTCGAAAAAAAATATTTTACTTGAAGCAGACAATAAAAGTTTTTAATTACGTCAATAAGAGAGTCATTATTCACTTAAAACACACATATGTCGAAGAATAAGTTTCATTGTTTAGTGTGAGAAGCTCCAAATGAAGTTGTTGACATAATTGATTGTTGTTCTCTATTCATAGTTTCATTATCAATGGATACATTTAAGCAATTTGGGTCCTCTTCAATATTGTCTTCCATAGTGACTACACTACAAAAAACAATACTATGAAGGATGAGTAAATTCTGTATAATGCATTCATCAACCACATAATCAATCTTTGAGTAAATTCTTGTAAATTTGCATCGAAAATTGAAGTTGAAAAATTCATGATCATGAGGATTATCTAGGGAAATAAAGTTAATAATTGCGGAATAAGTTTAGGAGAAGACAAACATGAAGGGAACGTTGAAACGTAATGGTGTGGAAAATGCGGCTAGAGTGAAAAAAAAGTTGTTTGAAAGGAATGTAGGCAGTTTTGTCTTCTAATAAAATTAAAACAAAAGAAAAAGAAGAGGAAAAGGTAAGAAATAGTATTAAAACGAGAGTGGAATCCACAAGAATAATGTGTTCAATTTAATGTGATAAGAGGGTGTCAGGAGGCAATAAGGAATGGAACTTGTGCAAGCCTAATGAAGAATTTAATATTAGTTTTTGCAGGCGAACAGGTAAAGCTTAAACCAGCAATTCTTTGCTTATGTTTCTCGGGCCCTTCCCATTTTCTTCTGGTGAGCCGTAAATTCGAAGAAGATGACCCCTAGGAATGGCATCAGAGGATCAATATATCTGAACCGAGTCCAAAAAGATTGGGTCAATCGCGCTGTTTCTTTTCCTTCTTCTTTGGGCAGAAGCAATCCGTTCCCATGCGTCGAGACTTGCATGATCATATCCGCACCCCTCAAATGCTCAACAATCGCTCTGCAATCTTTTGACCTAGTCTTCTGTTTATGAATGAAATGCCAGCGGAATGGATGGGTCGATCGGATCAGGACACCGCCCTTCGCAAAAAAAATCCGCAATTATAGAATTTTTCCATCAGGATTGCATCCACGACTTTGTAAAATAAACACGGAAATAATGATCTGGTTCAATACCAATTAGATGTATCGTTCCGTGGGGTGATATTTGTTTCGTGTCGAAATAACAGAGATGAACGCGAATCAATCATGTCAAGTGGGTCAATACAATTACTATGCAAGCCCCACTAGCAATAACTCATGCCTGCTAATTTTCTCGTTGTGTCCGAATAGTCCTTATGTCCGTCCTAGAAATTGTCATCTCAGTAGTTACAAACCCAGAAAAAATTGCTCCTGGAATTTTTGTGTTACAACTTAACCGGTTATTTGACGTTATCGATTCAATCAAATCGTGTTTAAGTGAATGGCGGTGCATAAAACCGCACCATACTATTTTGATGATACCTGCCCTCTCAACTTCTTTTAGCTCTCTCCACTTTTTCAAGTAAAAAAATGAATTTTATTACAAATATAGTGAGGGAGGGAAATAAAACGGGTGGATTATGTCTTTCAACGTGGTAGTTTGTTCCGAATGTCTTGTCCGTGGCGTGAGAAATAAATTGTAATAATGAGGTATGGTCTTTGTTGTTCACGTATAGCGTTTGATGGTTTCAAGAGACGTATTTTTATTTTAGCGTCATACTTGTACCGTATTTTAGTATAACTATTCTTTGAATTATTAGTTAAAATTTCTCGTATTGCCACCGACACGCTTCCGCATTAGACAAATGGTGTTAAAGCCACGTTTCCATACTCAGTAAGGCGGTGCCCTGTGTACGGTAGAGGGGATCCTAGGAGAGAAGCAAGCTAAACAAGAGAGAAGTTCAAAACAAAAAGAAGTGTGCTTTGGAAATGGAGTCCTCCTAGCATTCATTATTGGAAAGGGTAATTTAAATTTTATGGTGTGTTTTCGGTCAATTTGGGTGTGAATTTAGCTTCCTGGTTCTCATTATATATGTGAAGGATTTGAGTAATTTGAGCTTCAATTTCCTTCTAGGGGTGCAAAAGGCAAACCCCGGTCTTCAAATTTGCCACCTGTCGATCTCACTGAAGATCCTTTTGATTTTGATTCCGACTCGCCTCCTGCTTCTCAATCATCGATGGTTTGCCTGCCATATTTCCTGGTTGCAGTTTCAAGAAACCAGTAACATCCCCCAGGCTACTACCACGGCTTCGTTGGGCCTGACAATTCAGGTTTCCGAATCTGGTTGTTCCTGAATCTGGTTGTTCCTGTTGTAGGCCAAATGAATCTCCCCAGTTTCCCGATTCTGATCCGGAGCTTTGGCAAGGACGTCTTAAAGAGGTTAGCTTTCCGTGAGCTACAGGCAGCTACCAACCATTTCAGCGACAAAAAGATTGTGGGCAGGGGCGGGTTTGGCCGCATATATGAAGGACTTTTGGCAGACAGCTCTCGACTGGCCATAAAAAGAATCACCGTGCGATCCCATTTGGAAATGAGAGAGTTCCGTGCAGAAGTAAAATTGGGAAACATGCCCTCGCATTGGAACCTGGTCCCGGTTCTCTGTTTTGGCTCGTCATCAGAACTGAAAGAGTACAAGCTCGTGTGTTCCTTCATGCTTAATGGAAGCTTGTTCTCATTTCTAAGAGGAAGAATGTCCATGAAGCTCCGTCTTGATTGGCCCACCAGGAAGAAAATAGCTCTCGGAGCAGCAAGAGCAATTTCCCATCTGCACAATCATGGCGTAATCCATGGGGACATTAAGCCCCATAACATACTGCTGGACAAGAACTTTGAGGCTCGTGTTGGTGATTTCGGGAAGGCCATCTTCATGGACAAGGATGAAGAGAAGGTTGTTTCCAAGGAAGCCAGCTTCTCTAGCCTCAGCTTTCTTAGCACCCAAATAGGCGGGACGTATGGTTATCTTGATCCAGAGTCCTCCAAAAGTGGGATGTGCTCAGTGAAAAGCAATGTCTATGATTTCGGGGTGACCCTTCTCGAACTCATCAGCAGTCGATGTGCTCAGAGAAGAATCAGTTCTCCGGGGCTGCTGCTACCTGAATAGGCAGGGTGCTTTTCAAAGATAAAAAGTTGAAAAGGCTAGTCGATGCTGACATGAGGAGCGGGCACAACGAGGCGAAGTCAAGAAAACCATCCTGCTAGCTCTAATTTGCACGCAACTCGACCCCAAAAAATTACCTAATATGGTGGAAGTAGTCCAAATTCTTGAAGGGGCTATTAGCTTGGAGAAGAGGTGGGAGGAGTCCCAAAATGACAGTATTATGCCTACGCGTCAATGGCAGCCCAAACTCTAATATGGACATGGCAGACTCGGCATCTTCTCTCTGTCACAAAGACTGACCAATACCACGTCCCCGATAATAGCTCCGTGGAGTTGTTGCTCAGTCATAAGATCGCCAATGAGATCGTCCTGATTCTGAGAATTACGTTACTTCAATAATAACCTGGATAATGATTGTGCTTCTTTTATGCTTTTCCACTTATGTTCTTTTGTTGATTCTTTGGTTGTTAAACAGTGTAGACACTTCGTCCATTTTCTTTGGCTAACACCCACCCCAAGAAATGTTCAATGATTCATGAATCTCCAAGATGTTGTAGTTTCACACCTGTTTCTAAAAGGCAGCCTGTTAGGCTAGATTGAGCTGAAGTAAAACAAATAAGTAAATTACATCGGAGGGAAAATCTTCGAGATAAGGTAGGATTCATAGACTACAATAGCTTTCATTACAAATGCAGGTAGAGATAGGTTTCCTCATATGACGGAACATAATTAGTTCCAATTGATTCCTTCCTTGATTTGGAAGGGCTTGTGGAGCAATTTTCTGGGTTTGTACAGAATCATATGTCTGTACTAATTGATTGAAATCACTATAAGAGACACTTGATAAGGAATTTATGCAAGTTCGATGACTTGATTAGACAAGTCATAGGTACAAGGACTTGATTGGAAAAAGAACATAACTTCAGGGACAAAATGAAAATTTTTACCTTTCGTTTTCGAGATGGAAGTCATTAGTTGACGTTACTCATGGTACAAAGGAATGTGATCCATTACACCTCTTGCTCCAGTTCTTTTTCCGCCGGATGAAGGTGGTTTGCCCGGGTCTTATAATTCACCTTAATAGCCGGTGTCGGTGTCAGCCGACGAAACGGGCTGAATTGCATTCAGACACAACATAGAAATGGTTTCGGCATGACGCTTCTTGAAATCATAAGCGGTCGAAGAGCTTGGGAAACAACCTGCCTCGATGGAAATGTAATGCCGCCACGCCAATGGGCACATGCCCTTCTAAAAAACGAACAGCTGGAAAGGCTAGTCAATACCAATATGCCGGGCGGCTACAACGAGAGTGAAGTGGAGAAAACTGTTCGCCTAGCTCTACTTTGCACGCAATTCGACCCCAAAAAACGACCTTATATGGCTGAAGCAGTCCTATTTCTTGAAGGAATTATTGGCTTGGAGAAAAGATGGGAGGAGTACCAACTTGAAGACGAATTCCCTGGCCTAGATAATCCCTCAATTTGGAGCGACTGTATTTCCTCAATTTGGTGCGGCTGTGCTTCTTGTCCAAGCGAAGAAGAATTATCTGGTCCTAGATGATCCTTCCAAGAGCGTGTTACGATCAGATACCATCGAATCTTTTTTGCTTAGTTCGAGTGTATTTTATTCCTTCCATTTTATCTAATTGATAATATTCTTGTTATGTTTTACCTTAAACTTGATTTTGATTTTTTTTTTATCAAAGCCAATCAAATATTGGGATTAGCTTGACTGAGAAAATTCGATCTAAATGAGAATATTTTGTTGCCCGGACATCTTTTATGACTAGAATGTAACAGATTAAGACAAGGGGTCCTTCGCATTCAGTCTAATCCTCTTCTCCTGCCAAGAAAATCGACTATGAAAAGATTAATAAGAAAAAGTTAAAAGATCTTGAGACAGGCTTTGCAGCTACTTACTCTGTCTTCGTCGGGTAAGCGCTATTTGTTCTGCTCCACTAAAGGAGAAAATCACACCAAAAACAAAGCAAGGAAGGAGGGGGAGCTCACGCCTGGCTAAAAGATTTAAGGGAAAATTTCATTTTGGTACCCAAAGTGGGGCCTTTTTCTCAATTTGGTACTCAAAGTGGACATAGTCCCAAATTGGTACCCAAAATGCCCATTCAGTCTCAATTTGGTACCCAAAGTACCCATTCAGTCTCAATTTGATACCCAAAGTGGACATAGTCCAAAATTGATACCCAAAGTGCTCATTCAGTCTCAATTTGGTATCCAAAGTGCCCATTCAGTCTCAATTTGGTACCTGAGTTTGCCGGCCGGTCAAATGCTCACCGGCCGGCTAGAAATTTACTGTTCCGGTAGCTGGAACAGTATTTTTTACTTTTTTATTTTTTTTTCCTTTTTCTGTTTTTTTCTTTTCCTTTTCCTTTTCTTTTTTTTTCCTTCTTCCCTCCGCCGGCCACAGCCATGGCCGGCGGAGGTCGCCGGCGTCGGCCCTCGCCGGATCTGGCGAGGGTCGACCCTCGCCTGAGTCGGGCGAGGGCGGCCCTCGCCTGGGCGGGCGAGGGCGGCCCTCGCCTGGGCGGGCGAGGGCCGACCCTCGCCGGATCTGGCGAGGGCGAGGGTTACCCTCGCCGACGTCGGGCGACCCTCGCTAGCCCAGGCGAGGGCCGCCCTCGCCAGATCCGGCGAGGGTCGGCCCTCGCCCGCCCAGGCGAGGGCCGCCCTCGCCCGACGCCGGCGAGGGCTGCCCTTGCCCGACGCCGGCGACCTCCGTCGGCCATGGCTGTGGCCGGCGGAGGGAAGAAGGAAAAAAAAAAGAAAAGGAAAAGGAAAAGAAAAAAAACAGAAAAAGGAAAAAAAAATAAAAAAGTAAAAAATACTGTTCCAGTAGCCGGAACAGTAAATTTCTAGCAAGCCAGTGAGCATTTGACCGGCCGGCGAACTCAGGTACCAAATTGAGACTGAATAGGCACTTTGGGTATCAATTTGGGACCATGTCCACTTTGGGTACCAAATTGAGATTGAATGGGCACTTTGGGTACCAAATTGAGACTGAATGGGCACTTTGGGTACCAATTTGGGATTATGTCCACTTTGGGTATCAAATTGAGAAAAAGGCCTCACTTTGGGTACCAAAATGAAATTTTCCCAAGATTTAATCGAGTTCCTGGCTCGTGGTTTTGAAGAAGAAAGTTCAAGGGAAGCGGAGATTTTCACTCCTTCCAAATCTACTATCTGGATCTAAACATTTTGATTTGAAAGTAAAATGTATCTTTTGCGTATTCAACTTGAATACAATTTGTTATTTAAACTGTGCATTTTGTGTACTTGCAAAGAAATCAAACGCTTTCTTTTTGTTTGATACTTTATCTCACTTTTCTCGTACGTCCCTTTCTGTTTCCCGTCTTCTCTCTCGCTTAGCTGCTTCTCTCTCTTTCACCTCACCAACTTCAGTCGAATTCTCTCGCCTTCTTCTCCGATCGTCACACCACTCAAAGCTTCGATCACGCGCACCCTTCCTTCTGTTGGAGATAATTATCTCTAATATAGGAAAATATCCTAGAAAATTATCCTAATTATCTCTGACACCTTCGCATCTTTTCATCTCCTGGTGATTCCTTGATGGCTCGAGTTGCGACTTAAAATCCTACTAACTTTTCCCTCAATCGCATTTGCTTTTTCCAACTCTCTGCTTGAATGTCGATGATAGTCACGAAATGATGCTCGTGATGAAAATGATGGTGTGAAGTTCCCACTGCCGGTCGTCAAGAAACCTAGAGCAGTCTCATCTGAAACCTAAAACTAGAAAATTAGGAAACCTTGACGCTATGAATGCTCGGATCAAAGCCCAGAAGCCATTTGGCGCGTCCACCTGTTGGTTCTCTGCTTTGCCGAAATAGAAGTCCATGGCGCGATTTCTGCTGCTTTGTCAAGAACTTTTTGCGCTAAAAGGAAAGTGAACCCTAATTCTGAGACGTGAGTTCGGAAATATTTTATGAGATTGTGTCCAGAATCTTCATTTGGTTGGATTAAACTTCAAGAGCTCTTTCAAAAGAAGGGAACCTGGTCTTGGTTCTCTGTTTTGGCTCGTCCTCAGAACTCAAAGAGTACATGCTTGTGTATTCCTTCGTGCTTTATGGAAGCTTGTTCTCGTTTCTAAGAGGAAGACCGCCCATGAAGCTCCGTCTTGATCCGCCCACCAGGAAGAAAATAGCTCTCGGAGCAGCGAGAGTAATTTCCCATCCGCACAATCATGGCGTAATCCATTGGGACATTAAGTCCCATAACATACTGCTGGACGAGAACTTTAAGGCTTGTATTGGTGATTTCGGGATGGCCATCGTCATGGACAAGGATGAAGAGAAGGGTGTTTCCAAGGAAGCCAGCTTCTTTAGCCTCAGCTTTCTTAGTGCCTATAGCACCCAAATAGGCAGGACATATGATTATCTTGACCCGGAGTACTCCAACAGTGGGATGTGCTCGGTGAAGAGTGATGTCAATAGTTTTGGGGCGACCATTCTCGAACTCATCAGCGGTCGAAGTGCTCAAAGAAGGATCAGTTCTCCGTGTCTGCTCCTACCTGAATGGGCAGGCGTGCTTTTCAAAGATAAAAGAGTTGGAAAGGCTAGTCGATGCTGACATAAGAAGCGGGCATAAGGAAAGCAAAGTCAAGAAAACCATTCAGCTCGCTCTTCTTTGCACGCAACTCTGACCCCGAAAGACAACTTCATATGGTGGAAGTAGTCCAAATTCTTGAAGGGGCTATTAGCTCGGAGAAGAGGTGGGAGGAGTACCAAAATGATGGTATTATGCCTACGCATCAATGGCAGCCCAAACTTTAATATGGACATGGCGGACTCTACTTCTCTGTCACATAGTGCCACACCCTGAAACCAATAAGGATGAAAGACGACACGGCCGTCCTTCCACCCGAAGGATGCGGTCTCAAATCAAAAGTCAAAAGCCAACTCCCAAAAGTCCATGTCGATAGCGCTCTCGCTCTATAGCCACTAACCGAAGAACTTGAAAAGATTGAAGAAAGAGAGGGATTGGCAACTATAACTCAGTGAGTAGTACATATCTTCTAAGCAAGTCGAGCCTCTACAATACACATTTAAAACTCAAAGTCATAACTATATTCTTAGCATGAATGACCCCATTCATCCATAATATCAAAATCAGTATTACTGATCTAGTTCAATAATGAAACTCGTCAAATCATGTGTCAATTGATCTATTCCATGCTCAATGTTCAACTCAAGACTCTAGAGGTAGCTCCTATGAATTTACGTTATCGTGTAGCACTTAATCCTTGACCAACGTATATTAATAGTGCAAGGCTCTAGAGATGGCTCCCATGAATTTACGTATCGTGTAGCACCTAATCATTTACTACACATATTAATAGTTCAAAGCCCTAGAGGTGGCTCCCTAGTGACACAAGTCACCAGGTAGCACTTAGTTGTTGACTACAAGGCTCTAGAGGTGGCCCCCACAAATTTACTTTATCGTGTAGCACTTAGTCTTTTTACAAATCCATATCACAAATGGTTTCATAAACCAAAACGTATAACCCCTCAAGAGTTATCTTATAAATCTAATGCATAAAATAGTACGCATAACCTTTCAAGAAAGGTTTATCGAACAATTCCACCATAATTCAAAAGTAGTAAACATTCGATTTAGCTTTATGCAGCAAATGTGTCCTTCTTACTGTTAGTACATGGATTTTACAAAACCAAAGAAGATATCAGCAGCACTTACCTGGGAATGCCCCAAAACCAAATAATGTGGCTAAACTCGCCAGCGATCTCGTAATCCTATTAATTAAACGAGAATCAATATTAAAATCAAGTAAAACACCATTTTAACTAACGACTTGACTAAACCAAGCTTAAATGCTAACCAAGCCGACTCAAACGCGCTCACAAATCACTTGTCCAAAGTGATTATTCAAAGCCATTCGCAATGCAAAATTTGAATGCGAGACTTGGTCGTGCCATAAATCTCTCACTCGGATCCCGTTCCAAGCGATCTTACAGTCAAAACGAAGATCTTCAGAAGCACTAGAAGACCCATAACTTGGCCGACCCAAAATTGAGCCGAAAACCGACGAAAATCGGTCTAAAAGCCGCCGGTCGTGCACTGTTCACCACGTGTGCTCAACTTCAAAATTTGGTTTCGGGCGAACCATATGTCCAAATCGAGATTCGTAAAATCCCGTGGCCCCACAATACCCTAAATTACTATTTCCATATGTGTGTATATATATATATATATGTGTGTGTGTGTGTAGTTCAACTACTCGAAAATTGGATTACATGTCTTATGTTCACAAAACTCCAAAATTTGAGCCTTAATCCAGAAAACTTTTCTGATTGAACAAACGAGAGGCGTGAGTACTTACCGTGCATTGCAAAATGAAGTAACTCTAATTTGGCGAGACTCTCGTGACGAGTACGCGCTCTCTTTCTTCTTCTTTCTTTCTTTCTTTCCCTCTCTCTTTTTCTTTTCTTTCTCGGTGGGCCCCTTTTCGTTTCCCTGTTTATTTGCGTGCTCTCGGTCCCTTTTATAAACTGAAGACATCAACTTTTTGCTTCTTTGACTTTTCAACCTTTTCTTTCTTTTCTTTTATTTTTTTTGGTCAAAAAGTCCAAATATTACACAAAGACTTACCAATACCGCATCCCCGATGATAGTTCTGTGCAGTTGTTGCTACAGCTAAAAGATCGTCGATGAAAGTGTCCCGATTCTGAGAATTACATTACCTCTATTGTAACCTGGATAACGATTGTGCTGCTTTTATGCCTTTCCACTTATGTTAATTTGTTGATTCATTGGTTGTTATTCAGCGAGACTCTTCGTCCATTTTCTTCGGCTGACACCCACCCTATGAAATGTTCAATGATTCATACTCCAAGATGTTGTAGTTCCACACCTGTTTCTAAAAGGCAGCCTGTTAGGCTAGATTGAGCTGAAGTAAAATAAATAAGTAAATTACGTCGAAGGGAGCATCTTCGAGATAAGCTAGGATACATAGACTAAATGCAAAAGTTCCCATGGTATTTCAGAACGACAATAGCTTTCATTACAAATGCAGGTAGAGATAGGTTTCCTCATATGACGGAACATAATTAGTTCCAATTGATTCCTTCCTTGATTTGGAAGAGCTGTGGAGCAATTTTCTGAGTTTATACCGAATCGTATGCCTGTACTAATTGATTGGAATCATTGTAAGAGGGACTTGATAAGAAAATTTATGCAAGTTCAATGACTTGATTAGACAAGTCATACGTACAAGGACTTGATTGGAAAAAGAACATAACTTCGGGGACAAAAGTAAAATATTTACCTTTCGACTTCGAGATGGAAGTCATTAGTTGGCGTTACTCATTGAGCAAAGGAACGTGATCCATCACAGCTCTTGCTCCAGTTCTTTTTCCACCAGATGAAGGTGGTTTGCCCGGCCTTATAATTCAACTTAATAGCTGGCGTCGGTGTTAGCCGACGAAACGGGCTGAATTGCATTCAGACACGGCATAGAAATTCTAAACGTCGGACTAAATTTCCCAAGAAAGTTCGGCGTACCAAGAGGGAAAACAGCTTAGGGGAGAAGCGAAAGTGACCAAGACGACTGAATTGTTGGAGTCATCGCTCTTGTCCAAAGGGTTGGTGGGAGATAACAAGCATGATATACGATTCTCCACAAAACGTGTGGAACCCCACTAGTGCTGTTTCTATTGGCTTTGATTAAGTGCAGGTGCGTGCTTCGTTCTAGGATTTTACTGGGAAGCATCCCTCTGCATGCATGACGGACCACCAAAATATAAAACTGTGAATATCCAGACTCAGCTCAGGCTCGCCTCTGCAGCAGAAAACTCTTCTTCCTTCTTCTGTTCCCGTTTGTGAAAAAAAAAAATTCGAGCAATCCGAGCTTAATTTCCGAGGAGTGCGGTGTTTCAGAAGAGCGAAGAACCATGACCTTCAAGTTTTCAACCATCGATCTCACCAAAGATCCTCCCGATTTCGATCCGCAATCGCCGCCTGCTTCTCGGCCATCAACGATTTGTCTGCCACTTAATCCTGCTGGCTGCAGTTTCATCAAAGCTACAACATCCTGCCAGGTCGCTGCCAGTGCTTCTCTGTGCTTGGCCAATTCAGCTTCGAAGTTTGGTTGCTGGAGGCCAAGCGAACCAATCCAATGTCCCGAGGAAGGACGCCTTAAAAGATTCACTGTCCGCGAGCTGAAGGCCGCTACCAACAACTTCAGTGAGACAAAGAAGGTGGGCAAGGGTGGGTTCAGTTGTGTGTACGAAGGACTCTTGGGGGATGGATCCAGAGTGGCGATAAAAAGACTTGCCAGACATCCCGCTCTGGGGTTGATACTCCGTGCTGAAGTAAAATTGGGGAATATGATTTGGCATCGGAATCTGCTTTCCGTTCATGGCTTTTGTTTGTCATCGAAACATGGAGAATACGCGCTCGTGTACACTTTCATGGTGAACGGAAGCCTACACTCCCTCCTTTTAAGAGGACAGTCAACAGAGAATCCCCCACTTGATTGGCCCACCAGGAAGAAGATAGCAATTGGAGCCGCGAGAGGGATTTCCCATTTGCATGATCTGAGGATAATTCACAGGGACATTAAACCCGCTAATATACTGTTAAATGAGGACTTTGACACTTGTATTGGAGATTTTGGGTTGGCCTTGTTCATGGACGAGTACAAAGAGAAGGCTGTTTGCGAAGGAGAACCCAATGGTGAAGACGCTTATTTCAGGTCCAGCACAATGGGGACAATTGGTTACATGGATCTACAGAGCTTTACTGGAAAATACTCAGTAAAGAGCGATGTTTATGGGTTTGGCATGACGCTTCTTGAACTCATAAGTGGTCGAAGAGTTTGGGAAAGAACCTGCCTCGATGGAAACGAACTGGTGCTGCCTCAATTGGCACGTACCCTTCTGAAGAATGGAAAGCTGGAAACGCTAGTCGATACCACCATGCCGGGCAGCTATAACAAGAGTGAAGTCGAGAAAACTGTTCGCCTGGCTCTACTTTGCACGCAACTGGACCCCAAAAAACGACCTTATATGGCTGAAGCAGTCCTATTTCTTGAAGGAATTATTGCCTTGGAGAAAAGATGGGAGGAGTATCGACTTGAAGACGAATTACCTGGCCTAGATAATCTCTCAATTTCGAGCAACTCTTCTTCTTGTCCAAGTGAAGACGGAACATCTGGTCCTCGATGATCCTTCCAAGATCGTGTTGCTCGAGATTCACTCGTGAAATTGTGTCTGCCTCAGCTTGATCATTAATTCCAAATACCTTGAATCTTTTTTTTGCTTAATTCGAGCGTTTCCTTTTATTTTATCAGATTGATGACGTTCTTGTTATATTTTACTTTAAATCTAGATTTCATTTTGGTTTTATCAAAGGCCATCATATATTGGAATTAGCTTGACTCAGAAAATTCGATGTAAATTAGGATATCTTCTTGCCCGGACATCTTTTTTTTATTGGAATGTACTAGGCTAGGACATGAGTTCTTTACGTTCAGTCTAATCCTCTTCTCTTGCCAAATCATGGTCTACGAAAAGACTAAGAAGAAATAATTAAAGATCTTGAGACGGGCTTCGCTGCTACTTACTCTGTCTTCGCCGGGTAAGCGCTAATTGAGTTCTCGGGTCATGGCTTTGAAGTTGAAAACTACGTAATCTTCAATTGCACAATTAAGACTTTCGCTTCATTAAGCGATAGCCATAGGTGATGTAATATTCGGAAATTTCGTAATAATATGTATGTAATATTGGAAATTTTCCGTGTTCAATAATAATACTTAAATTATAAAGTTAAGTATTATTTATCGTAGAATTTGGGTGGACATGTAGAAATCTTTGTTGGACCGTAAATTTGTGAGGCGCAGATTCGGGAAAGTAATTTTTTCGAGTTCGACGTGTTTAAAATTTATAAACGTTAGTATATACGTTAATAGTAGAGCGGTGTTAATTAATTTACCAGTCGCCTTAGTTATTGATGGTAATATTATTAGTTAAACTCTAATTAATTAGTGTTAATAATTTATTTTATGCTAATTGGTGATAAAGGAAGATCGGTTTTGTTTTTAATATAAAATCTCACTAAACTTCCTCTTAAGATACCAAGACTCAAGTGGCAATTGGGGAATTAATGCATGCCCACATGCCGCATTTGAAGACTAAAAGCATGGCCACATGCCATCTTGGAGAATTCAAGCATGCCACGTGCTCTTCTTAAGTTAAGCTTCTTACATTAACAAGACACATAGTCATAAGCCACAATTACCTTGGCTATTAGCCAGATCTAACAAGTCTTAATTTTTTACACTTGGCCGTAAATTGAGAGGGGAAATGCCACCTATGAGGGCATGCAATTATCCACCTAAAATATACTCCTACGTTTTACTTTTCATCTTGGTAATAACGAAGAGAGTTTTTCACCTTAAAACTCCCAAAACACTTTACTTTGAACAATCCCTGTTGGGCTAAGTGGGGGCGGCCTGTAGTCTGTGGTTGTGGCAATCCACCAGGCTACTCTACCCTAGAGATAATAGATAGATAGAATGTTAATAAATAGAATAATCAAATAATAGTTGTTGACACATAATTTTTAGCTCATTTTTTTATATTTTCAAAAATCTCAAAATTAGGACTAGGAATCTTGGCCAAGCCTAGAAACCTATTTCTAAACCAAAAATAAAATTTTTAGCATTTTTCTGCATTTTTCCTTAATTTCTTTTAGTCAAAATAAGTGAGAAAATCAAGAAAAATAGCAAATGGAATCAGAAAATTCCATAAAAATAGTATTTAGTCTTATTTTAAATCCAATTTCATGAATATATTATCAATTTTCAAAAATCTTAATCAGGTATATGTTTTTCCCAAAATTGGGCAAAATTAAACCGGGATTAAACAAAAAATGCAATTAAATTTTCTCTAGTCATTTTTAAGTCATAGTGTCTTCACAACAAATGATTTAGGGACCTTGAATTACATAATGATCAGTCGAATTGCATAATTTGACATAAAAATAAAAAAATCCCCAAAATTTAATTGAAAATTAAGAATTTTGAACCCAAATTGGGAATCGTGCCCAATATGAAATTTTTGAACCATGAGACCATCATTTCTAGGGTTAATCAGATGTGGGTAATTCAATTTTGGCATCAATTTTGCCTAATCAGGTCATTAGGACATCAAATTGAATAAAAACTTATTAACCCGAATACAAAAATGTGAAAATCTTGGACACAATTATAACAAAAATTGGGAAAATTTATATATTTGGGTTTGGCATATGATGGGGAGTTCAATTTTGGGATTAAATTTGAAAAAATCAGTCGAAATTGAGCTCAATTTGAGTTTTCAATCAAAACCGGGCCTGCCGGGTCGACGAAGTCAACCCGACCTAACCCGACAACCCGTCTTCTTCGCCCGACTCACTGGAACGCAATAAAACCCAGTTCGTGCCGGAGACTTTGCCGATCTTTTTCGGCCAATTTGGCACATGACAATTGACTCGGCCAGCTGGAAAATCTCCAGCTGGTACCAGTGAACCGATCTAACCTATCGGAAATCGATTCTAACCAAATTTAAGTGGGATTTTTGGTCAGCAAAAAACTGAAAAAAACTAAAGAAGAGAAGGGGAGGTGTTTGACGAAATGACCGAGAGAGGAGAAAGAGAGTTAGAGAGAGACAGAGCGTAAAAATATGAAGAGAGAAGAAGGTAGAGGTCCCCTTCTGAGTGTTCGGCGCCGCCCTACACGGCGAAGTGCAGGCAAATCAGAGTTTGGCCGTGACTTCCCTCCCTAAGTTTGGTAAGGTTGATCATGCATGAAGGTTTGAAAGTGAAGCTTGATTGGTGAGTCCAGAGGTTCCAAGGTGAAATCGAATCCGTCGACTTGAAGTTCAAGTGTCAGGGAACTATTCCACAGTCATCAATCGTCTCAAAAACTCCATCCGATCGTCCATAGAAACAGGTAAAGTATGATATTCATCATATTTTTCCAGAACTCCATAAAATGAAGTTGAACTTGATATTGTTAAATCTGTATTTTCTTTATTGATCTTGAGTGCATTAATGCCAAAAATGAGTTTCTAAACATGTTTCTCTTTGTTTGATTGCAAAATGTGGATCGAATGTGCATAAAATGTGTCGGTTGCCATTGTTGGACTTCGCGGGAGCTCGGGAAACTTCGCCGGAGCGCTCCCCGTGGCCTTAAGCCACTCAAGTTAGTCCGTTCTTACCTTGTTTGATGTTCAAAAAGTCATATTGATCGATGTAGATGGCTAAGGCGAATAGAATTGAGATTTAAAGCTTCTGGTAGTGTTAATTTAGGTCATTGATGATTTAGATTTTTAGACTGATCTTTTGCCGGCCGACGAAGGTCCGGCGATGTGCTAAATAGGTTAGACCGATAATAGAATACATGAATATTACAATGGATCAATTAGAATGATAAAAATCTCACCAGAAGGTCGCCGACGATGAACTCAAACCGGTGACCTTGATAATATTTGAATCGGAAATCTGTCCACCAACTGTTTGACCGATTGCCTCATGGGCATAGGACGAAACAGCGCCGTTTCTGGCGTCGTGCCTGCGGGAGAAAGGCGATCGTCGACTAGCGCTGGCGATGCCCGATTCGACCAAACCGAACCAGGTTGAACCGGGCCGGTCTGGTTCATTTCACGGCGGGAAAATTTTAAAAAATAATAAAAATAATAAAAAATTGAAAAAAATCACTAAAAAATTAAAAAATATATACAAAAATAAAAAATTCAGAAAAAACAAAAAAGATTTAGAAATTCGAAAAATATCAGAAAAAATAAAAATTCACAGAAAAATTCAAGAAAAAATATAAAAAATAAAAAATTAGAAAATTCATAAAAATTTAAAAATATTCATAAAATTCATAAAAATTAAAAAAATTCAGAGTAAAAAATGTGAAAAAATTTAGAAAATCAATAAAAAAATTGAAAATTTGGAAAATTCATAAAAATTTTCAGAAAATCATAAAAAATCAATTCTCAGTTAATGAAATTTCCGAAAAAATATTCAAAAAATTCAAAAAAATTTTAAAATTCACAGAATGGTCCAAAAATACTGTGGCCAACTATAAAAAAGTGATATTTGAATTTTTGGAAGTGCCCAAGTGGCATTTTTAGAAAATTTCAAATTTAGGGATTATAATCCCTAAAAAACTCTAAAACCCTAAAAAATGTAAATCATGAAATGAATAAACTTCTAGAGCTTCATTAGGGTTTGGATGTTTTGATTGATTTTCATTTTTAGAGATCATTTAGGATTGATTGATTTGATTGACATTTATTATACATTTAATACTTGTTTAGTTCTTCCTACGATTAGAATTGATAGAATTAGTGGGTAAGTCTCGGAAATTTGCATGACACGTTAGACACCGTATCTTTCTTAGGTATCGAAAGGGCATTAGGGATCTCGATTCGGGATCAATAACGTAATCAAGTCCCCGTACTCAAAATCTCTAGTTTGTAGAATCGTGGTATTTCTCCTGTACCTCGATTAGGTTTCTAGTCTACCTATCAATAATTACTAGTGGCGACTCCAAAGTCACAAACTTAGATTAAACAGGAGATTACCATTCACTGTCACGTGAGGTATGATCTAGGAGAGACCCTTACACGGAAATATCTCCTTAGCGCGCAAATCTCAAAAAGGTGCGGTGCGACAGGCTTGGTGACTCCGTTAGGGATTTTACCTTTTCTAAGTGGACTTAGGCCTAGATAGAACGATATGCTTGTATTTTGTGCTTGCAAGGATCCCAGGCACGTCCCGCTAACGATAGTGTTAAATGGTTTTGCAGGCGGGTGGTATAGGGGGTGTAGTCTTGGCTAACTCTTGTTTTGCAGGATGGTGTTGGGATTGAATGTGGTTTGAATGAATTTTAGAAGTGCTGTTTGGTTATTAATTGCTATGCATGCCTTTAAGATGCTTTAGCACTACACCATTAGCACACACCACTCGTCGCCCAACCCCGGCTACATTTAGGATTACCCTTAGGAGGTATGTGTTTAGGCAAAACTATGAGCCGACTGCTCATGAGATCATTTAAATACAACACTGATCACCGAGGTGGAATAATATTTCATTACTTTGGGCCGATTGCCTATTGGAATGGAATCCCTTGTTCATTAAGGTGCTGACCTTGAGCCTTTAGCATATCCTACCATTTTAGGCGTCAAAACTTCACTGGTTGCATTTGCTTGTCTTTGTAATTGGTATACCTGAAACCAAACAAAAATATCATGATAAGCAAGTATCGTTCCATTTCATTCTTTTACAATTATGCATAATAGTTGGCACATTTTCAAAAAAATGCCTAAATGACATTCAATACTTGGTCTAAATGCCTTTTTATTTTAGAATGCATGATTAGGGCGTCATACTCCATTTGACCATTCTTTCATTTTTAGATGAAATGTATAAGTCCATGGCCGATGTCCCATGTAATTCAAATGTTTATTTGTTCATTTCAATGTATTCGAAGTTGTAAACCATAGTTTTGGACTTTATGATCTAAATGGTGTATGACAGAATGGGTATTTATATCACATATTGAATTTATCCGTAATCTCAACTATGTACTCTTTTAAGGTTTAAACAGACTCAAAATGACATTTGCATTACTTTCGAGGCATACAAGTGTACTTTATCTCCGTTTTACCTCAAAAGGACATATAATTGAAATGGGGACATTAAATCCAGTAATATACTGTTGGATGAGAATCTTGAGGCTCGTATTGGAGATTTTGGGTTGGCCATGTTCATGAACGAGTACAAAGAGAAGGCTTTTTCTGAAGGAGAACCCGATGGTGAAGAATTTTATAAGACCAGCACCCTAGCCGGGACACTGGGTTACATAGATCCAGAGAGCTATAATGGAAGAGGATACTCAGCAAAGAGTGATGTTTATGGTTTCGGCGTGACGCTTCTTGAAATCATAAGCAGTCAAAGAGCTCAGGAAACCTGCCCCGATGGAAAGGCAATGCCGCTACCCCTATGGACACATGCCCTTTTGAAAAACGAACACTTCGAAAGGCTAGTCGATACAAATATGCCAGGCGGCTATAACAAGAGTGAAGTCGAGAAAACTGTTCACCTGGCTCTACTTTGCACGCAACTCGACCCCAAAAAACGACCTTACATGGCCGAAGCGGTCCTATTTCTTGAAGGAATTATTAGCTTGGAGAAACGATGGGAGGAGTATCAACCTGAAGACGAATTATCTGGCCTAGATCGCTGGTCTTAGATGATCCTTCCAAGAACCTGGTGCTTGAGATTCACCCGTGTGATTGTGGCTGCCTCAGCATGAGTACTATTCCAGATGCCATTGAATCTTTTTGCTTCGTTCGAGTGTATTTACTTTATTCATTTTATTTAATTGATAATATTCTTGTTATGTTCTACCTTAAATCTGATTTCATTTTTTCTTTTATCAAAGCCCACCAAATATTGGAATTAGCTTGACTTAGAAAATTCGATCTAAATCAGAATATTTTGTTACTCGGACATCTTTTATGATTAGAATGTAACATACTAAGACAAGGGTTCTTCACGTTTAGTCTAATCGTCCTCTCCTGCCAAAAAATCGACTATGAAGAGATTAATACTACATATAATCTCAATATTTGTTTATGACAATTTAGCTCGCACAATGACACAATCTCAATTCATCCAGAGTATTTTTTTTTTGAATTATGACAATTTACAAAGGGTTACAACGTTTCGTAGTAATGAAGAGTAGAATGTTATAAATTTGGATTTTTTTTCAATTTCAACGATTTACAAATGGTTACGACGGTTCGTTGTAAATAAAACAAAACGTTGTAATTTTTTCTGTCCAATTACAATGCTTTCCAAAGGTTTATGATGATACGTTGCAACCAAGAATAAAATGTCGTAAACTTTAAGTTTTTTAATTATGACTATTTCTAAAGATTTATGACGCACCCTTGTAATCAAGAGTTTAACGTCGTAACTTGAAAATTTTTAAATTATGACATTATACAAAGATTTGCAACGGTTGGTCGTAACGAAGAACATAACCTCGTAAAACATCATTAAATCTCAGTGTTACCACGTCGGACGTCCACTTTCTGGTGGACCGGACATCCATTTTCTAGTGTGTTTGTCATGAAATGTGGAAGTAATAGAAAAGGTAAAAAGTTTGACTTTTCAACATTTAATTTTGTTTCTTCCGACAGCAGAGAAAGATATCAATAAAATGGGGGAAAAAGTCATCAGGCATTGCCACGTGTCGACATTTCATATGCCGCTGCTGGTGGACCGCCGTATGTTTATTTGATTAGCTTTCCTGGCCAATTTATTACATTAGTTCATCAGGTGCAGAATTTAATTCTTTTGCAAATCAATAAGAAAGTTAAAACAACACATGATTTTTTTATGTACTTTTAATTGATATATTGATGGCAAAAAAAGGGTTAAAACCACAAAAAACGTCAAACTGATATACTTGTGATAAATTTACTCCAAATTGATTTTTTGATCACAAAAAACTCTAAACTGGTACACTTGTAACAAATTTACCCTCCATTAGTTTTCGTTAAAATTTACTGTCAAATTGTTAAGTTGGATGACACGTGACAGTTGACGGATGTACCGATTTGGGGTTTTACCCTCCGTTTATCACAGGTATACTAGTTTGTAGTTTTTCATTGTATTAATCCAATTTAACGGAAACTAACAGAGGGTAAATTTATCACAAATATACCAGTTTGGGATTTTTTATGGTCAATAAATTAGTTTGAAGTAAATTTATCATAAATGTATAGACTTGGGGTATTTCATGGTGTTAACAAAAAAAAAATAGTCCAAAGACAGGGTAAGATAATCATATTCATTTCATGAGTACACGAATATTTCTATTTTCTTGAATAAAAAATATTATAATGTCAATATTTGTAATAAAATTTATTTTTTATTTGTAAAAAGTAGAGAGAGCTAAAAGAACTTGAGAAAGACTGTATAATCAAATTAGTGTGCTGTTTTATGCACCGCCATTCATTTACACAAACATTTTAATTAGATTAGATTGAGTTCGATTATGTAAAATAACCTGTTTGTGTTGAACATAAAAAATCGAGGAGCAACTTTTTTTGGGTTTGTAAGTACTAAGATGACAATTTCTAGGACGGGACACAAACAGTATTCGGACATGACACGAAGTTAGCAAGTAGGGATTTGTGCTAATCGGGCTTATATAGTAATGATCGTATTGACCCACTTGACATGATTTGATAAATGAATTGTGTTCACGGTCATCTCGCGTCACTGTGACTTCTACACGAAAGGAACATCACCCAACGAAGCCATATATCTAAATAGTATTGTATTATTTGGAATTTTACCAAGTCAAAGTCAAAGAGATTAGAAGCAAAAGAGAACAAAAAGAAAAAGAAAAAGAAAAAGTGGGCGTTTAGCACTTAAAAAGAGAGAGGAAAGCACGCAGAGAGCAGCCGGGGAGAGAGAAAAGGAAAGGGAAAGAAGAAAAGAAAGAAAAGAGAAAGGAGCACACGCCAAGGGAGTTTTGCCAAGTCGGGTTTACTTTGATTCGCCACATCCGGTAAGGATTCAAGCCTTTTGATTTTGTAATCGAAGTAAGTTTTGGATTTACGGCTTAAATTCGGAATTAAGTGAAATTTGAGTTGAGATGTCCAATTTTGGAGTTGCTGAGTTGAGGAATTATGAGATTTTAATAGTTTAGGGTGTTGCGGAATTATAGGATTTTACCGAACTCGATTTGAACTTACGGTTTGTTCTAAACGAATTTTTGAAATGGCATGCACGTGATGAACAGTAGCGACCATTAGCTTCCTTGCCGATTTTTTTTGCTTTTTGGTCCGATTTTGGCACGGCTAAACTATGGGTCTTCTAGTGCTTTGAAAGATATAAGTTCGCTTGAAACGAAACTCAGTGGAGAGAGATATGGGGCAACAAAGTTTGTCACAAATGGTTGTTCATCGCATAAGTGGCTGTTGTCGCGCAAAGTGGAACAAAAGAAGAAGGTTGTTGTTCGCTGCAGCAAGTGGCTATTCTTGAGGTCTTTTGACGACCTGTAGCGGACGATTTGATGCCAAAAATAGGGTCGCCTAGTAGAGTCTTAGTCGAGGTTAGTTGAAGCTTATGTTTGACTTACGGTTTACGCTTCTTTAATAGTATTTTGAAATTTTTCCAGGTGGCGTAGCTTCCGATTGGGCTTTTGGTTAGCAGTGAGTGATGCTTATCTTTTCTTTGAATTTGTAAACTCATATTTCGAAGGCGATAGATATTAGATGTATTATGTACAAGGTAATAAGGTATGACTTGGCAAAAATGAAAAAATGATTAAAACATATTTGTTGCATAAAATTGGATCCGACATTTGCTACTTTTGGTTATTTAAAATGACAGTATCTTTTGATATAGTTTGAGGTTATTATTTGGGAATGTTTGAGAAATGCTTTGCGAAAGTAATTGCGAAATTTCATCAGTACTGATTTATAGACCTGGTGTATGAAATGTATTCTGATTGATAAATTGAATTGAATAGGAGATATATTTTGGTATTCGAAACTGATTTATGATATGGACTCTGGATTTGCTTTGTGGGTTTTTGAATGGTGATGTTCATATTTGATGCTCATTATCATTATGCTCCAAACCCATTAAGGGAATTGTGAGTATGTATACTGTTCTCTGGATATCCTTATGGGCTAAATCACCAACTGATATAGGTGGCGACTTAGCCAAGGTGAATCTTGGCAACCGGTGACAAATATGACCATAATTTGACATTGAACATGAGATTGGTCAATGAACTAAACTATTAATGTTTGCTTTGATATTAGTCATAGAATGAATATTTTTTATATGTATATGGTTATAATATAGTGATATTTGTGAGAAAAAGAAAGAGTTATGATATTGTTTTGTATGCTTGATCTGCTTAGAAGGGTTAATACTACTCACTAACTTATGATTGCTCCTATCATTTCATCTCAAGTCTTTTTCAATTTTTTCAGCTAGCAGCAAATAGGACAAAAGTTTTATGGGCGAGGAACTTTGGGTAATTGGATTTTAGATATGAGTTGAGATAGTTGGATATATCTGATGATTACTTGTCTGGTTTAGTTAATAGTTTCTGAATGTATATATTTTTGACGGATTTTAGAAACTATTGATTTTGTAACAACTCATTGTTTTATCAGATATATAGATGGAGATATATTTTGATAACAGATTTATGTTGGTTTGTGTTCGGGGCTACATCCTTCAGGCAGATGGACGGCTGTGCCATTTTTTCCTATATTTGTTGAGGTTGGGTGCGACACTAAGAATTGCTAGTATAAGCTTCACATACTCACCTGCAAAAAACAACATTAAGTTTTCATTATCTACGAGATGGATTTGATGACCTGAGCGTCAATTTTCCTTCTAGGAGGCCAAAAGCCGAACCATGGTCTTCAATCTCACTGAAGATCCTCCCGAATTTGATTCGGACTCACTGCCTGCTTCTCCATCATCATGCCTGCTGTATTTTCCCGGTTGCAGTTTCAAAAAGAAACCTGTTACATCCCACCAGGCTGCCGCTGAGACTTCGCTGCACCTGACAATTCAGGATTCCGAATCTGGTTGTTCATGTTGTAGGCCAGGTGAATCTCTCTAGTTTCTTGGTTCTGACCAGGAGGTTTGCCCAACCATGGTCTTCAATTCCACTGAAGATCCTCCCAAATTTGATTCGGACTCACCACCTGCTTCTCCATCATCATGCCTGCTGTAGTTTCTCGGTTGCAGTTTCAAAAAGAAACCTGTTACATCCCACCAGGCTGCCGCTGGGGCTTCGCTGCACCTGACAAGTCAGGATTCCGAATCTGGTTGTTCATGTTGTAGGCCAGGTGAATCTCTCCAGTTTCTTGGTTCTGATCAGGAGCTTTGCCAAGGACGCCCTAAAAAGGATTGCTTTCCGTGAGCTACAGGCAGGTACCAACCACTTCAGCACGAAAATATTAGGACGAGATGGTGACTTTTTCTGTTTTTTGTTTCTTTTTCTTCCCCTTAATAGAGAGATAGTAACATGGATAAAGAATACTGCATTTTGAATTTAATATTTAAATTGTGCCTTTTGTATTCTTGCACGCAAGACAAACATTTTGAGCGTGAACAAAGAAAACACAATCTATGGTTTCACAGCTAAAATATTACTTCAGCTTGGGCCGGGTTCCTGTAGCGGTCTTTCGGAACAAGAACCTTTGTTTCAACGTGGAGAGAGTTTGAGAAAGTTCTTGACTTGCGCTTGCGGGAGATATATTCCTGGGAATGAAACTATTTTGCCTGCTTCTTCATTTGAAGTCTTCAATTAAGGTTTCCTATACACTAAGGAATTCCAGTATTTTTCATCCTTAGAACAACACTCCCCTGCTACAACTCTAGTTGAAAGTCTCAGTTAGATTCTGGAATATTATGTATTCCGGGAAAGCAAAAGGCTTCGTTGGGTCTATCTTTGCAACACCATGTGGACGCACCAACACTACATATTAAATAAATCCTGCCTTGTTCAGACTGGCTCTAATCACGCTTGCTTGAAGCCGACTTAATAGATATCTCCCGGGACTCGTGAGGCAGTAGCCCCGGAACTGTACACCCTAAAAAGTCAACGGAGACGTTAATCTTATACATTTAAGTCATCAATTATTTCATTGCTCGCCAAGCCAACAATAAGGAATGTACATGACATATGATGTAATATACATATCGCCCTTTTCTTCGGAACCCAAAAGTGAAATAACTCAAATTCAACATGGTCTTCAATATTCCACCTTCGATCCTGCCTAAAGGTCCGCATCTTTCCCATTTACCGCTGCCATCTACTTCATCGTCAAGTATTTGTCATCCATGTGGTTGCAGTTGCTGTTGCAGTAAGGCCACGTCCTTGAATCGCTGATAGTGCTTCCCTTGTCTTAACTACCACAGCTTCTGAGTTTGGCCTTCGGAGGCAAACCAAATTCCTGCAGTTTTGCGACATCCCAAGTGAAAGGAAACCTCAAAAAGTGTACTTCGCACAAGGTAAAAGTCTCCGCCGATTACTTTAGCCTTAAGCGTGTCTTGAGTGGTGGACTCCTCGCCGGGGTTTAATAGGGGATCTTCGCTGACACTCCCAAGTGGTGACAAAAAGGCTCCAGAAGAATTTCTGCCTGAGATTGCTCGAAATTCCAGCCAAAGTAGAAGTTGGCAACAATGCCCCAACAACGGAATCTGATCCCAGTACCAGGCTTTAGTTTGTCGTCGAAACCAGAGCAATGCTTGCTTGTTTTAGCATTTTTTATCAACGGAAGCAGAGGAATGCTTGCTTGTTTTAGCATTTTGTGTCAATGGTAGCGGGGGATCCTGCCTAAGGAAAGGACTAATTGACTGGCCTACCTGGAAGAAGATAACCCTTTCTAGTTGCCAAGGGCTTATATATGCATAATGCGAAGATGGTTCACCAAGACATCCAAGCTGCAAACATTGTTATATGTCTTGAGTTTGATCCCATTGACCAAACCTATCCGGAATAAAGTGTGTAGAAGTCTTGCCCATATTGCGATGAAAATAAAAGGTGGCGTTCTTAATTAGGACAGTTCGGATTGTCGCCAGTTTTGGTGCGGGCAAAACAAGTTAATTTCCTATTGCAGTCGGCCAAATACTTCAGAGTTGATCACAAAAGAAGTTTCCTCAAATTGGATAATAAGAAGGGACTCACATTATATATGTGTGTGTCACACCCTGAATTCTCTACAGATAGAGGTAATGACATAGTCATCATTCTCTCCATATGAAGGATGTAGCCTCAAACTTAAATCAATATAATAGAGTTTATATAATCCAACAAAATATATGTATATATCTCCAACATGTACCCAAAATTCAACTACCAAAGGTTCCTCGCTATCAGTGCTCTCGTCCTACTTGATGCTAATTGCGATGACTTGAAAAAATTGATAAGGAGTATGGTGTGAGCAACCACCACTAAGTGAGTAGTTTATCTGTTCTAAGCTTGTCCCAAAATCTATATATAATACATGTACAAGATCAAAATGAGTTACGTAGCTTTTAGAAACATTCCTTAAATCAACAATATCAAAACAACTATCAATGCGCCAATCCATTAATCAATCTCATATCAAATCAAATGTCAATGGTACATTTTTGCTTAATACCAAATCATGGTCATGACATATTGCCCGGTGACAAGCCAACCAAGATTTCCCCATTGGCAATATCTCCACTTATTATTAGCTGGTAGCTTGGCTTAGAAGGATATTCTAAAATTGGTGTGCATACCGAGCAACCCCTAACCGGGTTCACATCGATATTGAGCCCCAAATCAATCATCCTCTAATACCATAAATCGAATCCAGAACCTATCTCATAGACCAGAATATATTTTATAAACCAGAACAGATAATGTTTTACAACATAGCTCATCCACCAGATGTCACGCTCCGAATCCCATCGAGCGTACGACACCCTCCACTGGTCTTTTAATGCGATATCCCAGGGTATTGCCAACCTCAATTCACCATCAGAGATTTAAATCGTCAGCGGAAACCACAAATCACCCGGACAATTCGTAACTGGGGAAGATCAGGGAGAATACACACATATACATTTCCATTATCAACTTATAAAAATATTTACAAGTTACAACCACCATAACAGTTACACATCGTAATTAAAACCACCGATACACAAAAAGGTTGAGGACCTGGTATTCTAACCCCAAAAATGGTACTCTGCAAAAACCTATTCCGAACCCCTAGACTAACCCCTACGGCCCTTGCTAGGCGTCCATTCTGAGTTCGACTCCTCATCCTTTGAATCCGAACTCTCCTGATTGGTCTGTTCCTCTGAGGATTCTGGTTCTGCCTCAATCTCGATCGGATGATTTATGTCACCTGACTCAGCTGGGACTTCGTCCTGTTCCTCCTCAGCTAATACATCGAAGAAATTGAACTCAGGAACAAAGTTGGGATTCATGTACTGCTCAAATGGGAGTATAAAATCCGGCTCCTCCTCGGGTTCCTTAGACTCGTCAGACTCATTCGCAAGTTCTGGCTCGGGCTCTATCCCCTCTCGTTCCTCCTCGGAAATTGGTTCTAGGTCTATATCCATCGGGTCGTCCTCAGCTTATGATGCTTCAGGTTCTGGTTCATGTTCAGCCCTCGACGATATTTGCGCGGCCGACGCCGGATGCATTCCTAACTGGGCTAGACTAGTCTCCACGCTGGTCAACTCACCATCAATAGGGGGTATTGCAGACGGGTCCCAATCACCAACTAAATCAAACGGAACATCAAAACCACTAACGGGCCCAAACTCATCCCCGTCTGCATCCCGGAAAAATCAGGCAGTATATACATGGGTCTTCCACAAAGGTAGTCCTACATCTACAAAAATGGTGGTAGTATGTCTAATCCAGGTCACGTTATCGGGCATAGAGAATTCTGCAACCTCATTCTCGGTGTGCATTGGTACCCCAAAATGCACTGGTGGCGGTGGCGGAGGATTCATGAGTCCTATAGGGGTTTTGAAAAAATATTGGTTGAAATAACCATGAGACTACATCTCAGTAAGTACACCCCTAAATCCCACCTAGGCTATCACGTACCTCCAGATAATCACAAACACCATTGCACATATACCAAAATCATCACATCGCAAGCACGTCACATGCAATCACAAGCACGTACGAAATCTCGTGTCATGCGCTCATTTCGTTCTCATTCACTTTTCCGCAATTCCTCGCCAGTGACCTGCGTTGCAGTATACGCCTCAAGTTCACTGCGACCACTTATCACAACACTCCAGGGCCCGCGTTAACGTACACGCCTCAGGCCATGTTTCTTGCCCGCGTTGAAGTACACGCCTCAGGCTCAACACCTACCACCTACTGCGCAGCCCGCGTTGAAGTACACGCCTCAGCCTGGTAGTCCTCCGGTAATACCGGGCATCGTCCCGCGTTGAAGTACACGCCTCAGGACAGCACAAATTCCACGAACACGCGTCATACCACAGTTCTTTCTCATTCATGCACATGCTCCACAAGTATTTACCACACTCAACTGGCCAATCATACGTGGCCCGTGCACGCATCATTTCACACACAAAACATGCTCACTTAGCATTGACACGGCCAATTTTGACAATTAAATCAGTTTAGCCCAAACGGGCACACACAGACATATTTCTCACATATAATTTCACAACCATGCACTCAATTTCATCATCCCAACTCAGTCGCAGTTCAAATTTACAATAAACGCACAATAAGTCATTTTTTCTCCAACCAAACGACTTCGAATCAATCCCGGCCCTTCACGGTAGTTTCTCACAATTAATTGCCGGTTCTAAAAATCCAAATTTCGTCCCGATCGGCCCATCACAGCCCGCTTCAGTCTTAAATTTTTCCACCAAAATTCCCAAAAATTCAATTCCAAGGCCCGCCTAACATTCCCGCACCTAAAATCGTATAAACCCGCGCCTATATAAACCCGATTCCGCCCAAACAATCATCCGTTGATACCCAACGTCCTAAATGGGTTTTAGAGCGCGACTTACAAAGTTCTAGACTAATACGGCTAGAACGGAAAGCGGCGGCACTTAATCGGGGACGGCGGCGAACGGCGGCGACGGCGTACGGCTTCCGGCGAGCGGCGATCGGCTTGGGCGGTGGCCGGCTGGTTCACGGCCAAGAGGGAGACCGAGAGGAAGAGAGAGAGAGAACGGCGGGATGGGGGTGGCGTGAGGGGTGTGAGGAGGCGGGGAGGTGGCGCAGCACAGCACGGCGGCGATCCGGGCGGCGGTGGCGGCGACGGCGGGAGGGAGAGATGGCCGGAGGGGGAGGCTCACGGTGGGGGGGTTTCACAGGGGAGAGAGGGGGGGACTGAATGGGGGAGGGGAGAGGAGAGAGAGAGAGAGGATAAACTTGGACCAAATTTGACCAAAACGGCAAATGACCAAAACGCCCTCGTCTAATCTTTTTAATCCAACGGTCCAGATTCGATCTAATCTTGAAATCAACGACCCAGATTGAATCTTACCAAAAATATGCAAGGGTATACTTGTAATTTCTCAAAAAGTCCAAGGGCAAAATTGTCTTTTCCAAATTTTAGGGCAAAATTACCAAAATGCCCTTGCACATTAAAACTAACCCTTTATTAATTCTCAAGGGTAAAATGGTCACTTTCCCATTTTCTTGCCGAAATTGAATTTTTCTAAAGGATTCGGGCACATCCAAAATTGCAAGTTACAACTGCAACGTCGTCCTAATGTCCCGTTGTGACTTCCAAATTTTTTCGGTGTCCGATTTGGGCTAAATTAAATAATCAAATTTTATTAAACGCAACTCGAGCGTTTCTCAGACTAACAGGCGGCTTGTTGGGAAAATTCGTATATTCGACCCGTGACTGATACTAAATCGAGTCACGTGCAATTTATTCAGACCGTCATGACTTCGGTTGTCAATAAAATCGCGAGGATCAATTACTAGATCCGAGGGCACGATCGTTCGGTATAGGTTCAGAATCGTTCGTCAATCCATTTCGTGGTCCAGCGGTATCACCTGTGATCCACTACTGTGACAAAGGCGAACTGACCCTTGACTATCCTTAGATCGGCCAACAGTGGCTCAAAATATCACCTCGACGATTTTATGATCGTAAGTCAATTTACGATCGAATTTTCATTTAGTCGAACGAATTTAATTCCCCGATTAGCCTTTTCCCTAATGGTTAGTATCCCAGGAATGATCAGTTCTGGGCGAGAACTAACTACGAGTACATTCATAAAACTCAGTATTTCATTAATCCCAAATAGACTATTTTTCAGGATGTCGCAACTCTTCCCCCTTACAAAAATTTCGTTTTCGAAATTTACAAATCTCGTCACTACCCAAAAATTTACAAATCTTACTACTGCTCGAACAAGTGGGGGTATTGACGTTGCATCATTTCTTCGCTTTCCCAAGTTGCGCCTTCAGTCCCGTGATGCTCACAAATGACTTTGACCATCGGGATGGTCTTATTTCTCAAAACTCGCTCTTTACGATCTTCGATTCTTACCGGTTTCTCGACATATGACACTTTGTCATCTAGTTCTATCTCCTCATAATTTAGCACATGAGTCGGGTCCGGTTCATATTTCCTCAACATCGATACGTGGAATACATTATGCACTTGCAATAAGTTCGGCGGAAGTGCAAGACGATATGCCAACTCCCCAATCCTTTCTAAAACCTCAAAAGGTCTCACGTATCGCGGACTCAATTTGCCCTTCTTACCAAATCTGGAAAGTCCTCTTATAGGCGATACCTTAAGAAATACGTAATCCCCTACTTGAAACTCCAAAGGCCTTCGCCTTCTGTCTGCATAACTCTTTTGACGGCTTTGCGCTGTCTTCAGCCTTTCGCGTATAATCTTGACTGCCTCAATCAACTGCTCAACTAACTCTGGCCCGGTTATAGTTCTTTCTCCCACTTCGTCCCAGCACACGGGCATCCTACAAGTCCTGCCATACAGCGCTTCAAAAGGCACCATTCCAATACTTTGCTGGAAACTATTATTATAAGCAAACTCTACCAAGGGCAGTTGCTCTTCTCACTTACCTTGAAAATCTAGCACACATGCCCTGAGCATATCCTCAAGAGTCTGAATCGTCCTCTCAGACTCGCCATATGTCTGAGGATGGTACGCTTTATTGAACTGTAACTTAGATCCTAAAGCCGTCTGCAGACTCTTCCAAAAACTGGCGATGAATTTAGGATCACGATCGGAAGTTATCGACACTAGTACCCTATGAAGACGAACTATCTGCTGTACGTACAATTCTGCATATCAATCTAATGCGAAATCCTTTCGCAATGCCAAAAAGTGTGCCGACTTGGTCAGTCTGTCGACAATCACCCAAATAGCATCATGGCCCCTTTGGCTCCTTGGTAATTCCGTCACAAAATCCATAATTATGTGCTCCCATTTCCACTCTGGAATTTCCAAGGGTTGCAACAATCCCCTGGGCTTATAATATTGCGCTTTCACTTGCTGACATGTCAGGCACTTAGCCACGTGTTTAGCGATATCCGCCTTCATACCGTTCCACCAGTAGTATTGCCGTAAATTCCGATACATTTTCGTACTTCCCGGATGGATACTATAACTACTACGATACGCCTCTGACAAAATTTCTTCCTTAAGCTCCGCATCGTCAGGTACGCATAAACGTCCTTGAAACTTTAATATCCCATCATCAGATACCTGAAAATCTGGCTTTCTCTTTGCCTCCTCCATCTCTAAAATCTTTTGAATTTCCTAATCCGAAGATTGCAACATCTTAACTTTGGCCTGGATTTCTGGTTCAATTCTCAGTGTAGCCAGCAAGCTTGAGACTTGACTTACTTCAAATCTAAACTCTGAGTCTCGCACTTTTTCTAATAGTGTCCACTTCTTAACCATCAAATAGGCTATGCTCGACTTCCGACGCAAAGCATAGGCTACCCGGTTAGCCTTCCTTGGGTGATAAAGAATTTCACAGTCGTAATCCTTCAACAACTCCATCCACCGACGCTGCCTTATGTTTAACTCCTTTTGAGAAAACAAGTATTTGAGGCTCTGATGGTCTGTATAAATCTGAAACTTCTCTCCACATAAATAATGTCGCCAAAATTTCAAGGCGAATACTATGGCTGCCAATTTCAAGTCATGTGTCGGATAATTCAACTCATGTGGTCTTAACTGCCTTGACGCATAAGCCACTACCTGACCATGCTGTATGAGTACACATCCCAATCCTTTCCACGATGCGTCACTATATATCTCATATCCTCTGAGTCTTGATGAAATCGTCAACACCAGTGCCGTTGTCAATCTATGTTTCAACTCCTGAAAACTTCTTTCACATTTATCTGTCCATTCAAATCTCATTTCCTTTTTCAGCAAATGTGTCAACGGCGTTGCTATTGCTGAAAATCCTTCTACAAAACGACGGTAGTATCCAGCCAAACCCAGAAAACTCCAGACTTCAGTTACCGTCGTAGGTCTAGGCCACTTCATCACAATCTCAATCTTCGATGGGTCCACTGAGATTCCTTCCCTAGAAATTACATGACCGAGAAATGCTACTCTACTAAGCCAGAATTCGCACGTGCTAAACTTAGCATACAGTGCATTCTCCCTTAAAGTCTGCAACACTCGATTCAAATGAAATTCATGCTCCTCTAGGCTCTTCGAGTATACCGATATATCGTCTATAAACACGATCACAAACTGGTCTAGGAATTCCTTAAACACTCGATTCATCATATCCATAAAGGCAGCAGGGGCGTTCGTCAACCCAAACAGCATTACAGTAAATTCATAATGTCCATACCTCGTCCTAAATGTTGTCTTCGGTATATCCTCCTTCCTAATTCTCAACTGGTGATATCCCGTCCTCAAATCAATTTTAGAGAACACCGAAGCCCCTGGCAACTGATCAAACAAATCATCAATCATCGATAAGGGATATTTATTCTTAATTGTCACCTGATTCAGCTGCCTGTAATCTACACATAATCTCAATGATCCATCCTTTTTCCTCACAAATAACACTAGCGCTCCCCACGGAGACGCACTGGGACGAATAAATCCCTTATCTAACAATTCATGCATGTGCACCTTTAATTCCTTTAATTTCGACAGCGACACCCTGCAAGGTGCCTTTGAGATTGGCTCGGTTTCGGGTGCCAACTCGATTATAAATTCTACCTCTCTTGTTGGTGGTAGTCTCGGCAATTCCTGAGGAAACACATCGAGATACTCGCACACCACAGCTATGTCCTCAAGCCTCGGCTCTTCAGCCGTTAAATCAACTACTGCCGCTAAGAATCCTTAACAACCTTCACTCAGCAACTTCGTCATTTCTAGCGACGAAATCCACGGAATCGAGGGTTCTCCTCGACTTCCCACAAATTTAAATTCCGGATGTCCAACGGGATTAAATTGGATCACCCTACTATTGCAATCCATAACAGCCCTATGCTTAGACAACCAGTCCATTCCCACTATCACATCAAAATCGTACATGTCTAGAACCGCTAAGTCAATTTTCTCCTCCCTATCCCCAATTACTATCTTACAATTTGCACACCCCAAAGAAACCAACATTTTGTCATTCAAGGGAGTTGTCACACATAACACGACATCAAGCAATTGCGGTTCTATTCCAATCAACTCAACAAACTGTTTCGATACGAAGGAATGTGACGCCCTAAGGTCAAATAAAGCATACGCAGCATGGTTGTATAGAGAAATCGTACCTGTGACAACCCCTGGTGCGTTCTCAATCTCTCGTCTAGCCATAGCATACACTCATCCTTGTGCTTGAGGCCTATTCTGGTTTGTCGTCTGGGCTGTTCTAGCTTGACTCCCATTCCGAGATGGCAGCAATGCTGGCGGTCTGCTCTGTCTAGGATTAGGGCAAGTCCTTATGTGGTGACCAAATCCGCCACATCCAAAACACGCTCCACCACGAGTTAGACAAGGTCCATTTCCGTTCCTACCTCCGCATATCCTACAGGGACCATTCTGATTCCGGGCTGGCTTCCCAATATTTCTTCTGATGGGAGGAATAAAACGTCTATTATCTAACATCGACCTCTTTCCAGGATTACGATTATCCCTGCCTTGGACAAATCTCGACCCAGAAGTGACAGCTCTATCCGCCTGATCTCACTCTAGAATCTGGGCCCTATCAAATATTTCCTCGTACGTACTCAGATTTACCAGTAATAACTGGCTATGAATATCAGCCCTCAATCCGTCCCGAAATCTTTGCGCCTTGTCATCGGGATGTTCCACCATTCTTGGCGCAAACTTAGATAATCTCGCAAATTCCGCCTCATACTGATCTATTGTCATCTGGCCCTGACGAAGTCTCATAAACTTGGCCAACTTTCTTTCCCTGGCACCGCCGAAAAATACTTTTCATAAAAGCTCTTAGTAAAAGCAGCCCAAGTCCGAGCTGTACCTTCTTGGAAAACCCTATCTTTGGTGGCTTTCCACCAATCGTTTGCATTGTCCTGCAATTGATATACCGCCAGAGTTACCCTCTCATTATCATTACATTCTAGCACCTCAAAAGCTTTCTCAAGCTCCTCTACCCATCGAGGTACAGCCTCAGGATCGCCTTTCCCAGCAAACTTAGGCGGTTTCAGCTTTATAAACTGTTCTACCAATTGATGCATCGGTCTATTCACAACTCCTTGCCCCTGCCCTTGATTCTCATGATTATTGACAGCAGCAGCGGCCACAGGGGCCTCGGCAGGTTGGGCAATCTCAGCAGCTCTTTCCTGAGTCTGCTGTCCTAACAGATTTTCAATCTGTTCCAATGTCCTCATAACGGCTTCCATTCTAGGATCCTCAGCAAGTCTAACTTCCACTCTGGGGTCCACTGCAGCTCCAGCATCAACCCCAAGATTTTCTATCGCTCCTGCACCCATACCAAGGTCCTCTACGGCTCTAGCTTGAGCACGACCTCTACCCCTTATTCCTCTACTTGCGCCCCTTCTCGAGACTCTGCCTACGCCTCTTCCTTCACTGCTTATTGTCACAATTCTACCACTCTCCTACCTGCTATAATTCCATTTAGGAATTAGCAATCTAGGCCAACTAGATTAATCTGATTCTAAGCAGTGAATTAACACAAGAGTGCACTCAGCATGCAATTCCTTCCTACCAATCACAAAGTCACAATCACAAGAGTCTGAACACTTACCTCAGGTCCAGACGCACCTGCATTTCAATTACCACACCACAATTAACTTACTCAATCAATCACAATAAACAATCTGGAGGCATGTATAGCTTATCTTGCCTTACAACGTACTAAAGTCTCCCTAAATACTACCCCAGGGTTTCTATTCCTTATCACTCCAAACTTCGACCAGTATAGATCGAGCGGTCCTCGTTCTGATACCACTTCAAACGGGGATGTCACGCCCCGAATCCCATCGAGCGTATGACACCCTCCACTGGTCTTTTAATGCGATATCCCAGGGTATCGCCGACCTCAATTCACCATCAGAGATTTAAATCGTTAGCGGAAACCACAAATCACCCGGACAATTCGTAACTGGGGAAGATCAGGGAGAATACACACATATACATTTCCATTATCAACTTATAAAATATTTACAAGTTACAACCACCATAACAGTTGCACATCGTAATTAAAACCACCGATATACAAAAAGATTGAGGACCTGGTATTCTAACCCCAAAAATGGTACTCTGCAAAAACCTATTCCGAACCCCTAGACTAACCCCTACGCCCCTTGCTAGGCGTCCATTCTGAGTTCGACTCCTCGTCCTCTGAATCCGAACTCTCCTGATCGATCTGTTCCTCTGAGGATTCTGGTTCTGCCTCAATCTCGATCGGATGGTTTATGTCACCTGACTCAGCTGGGACTTCGTCCTGTTCCTCCTCAGCTAATACATCGAAGAAATTGAACTCAGGAACAAAGTTGGGATCCATGTACTGCTCAAATGGGAGTATAAAATCCGGCTCCTCCTCGGGTTCCTTAGACTCGTCAGACTCATTCGCAGGTTCTGGCTCGGGCTCTATCCCCTATCGTTCCTCCTCGGAAATTGGTTCTAGGTCTATATCCATCGGGTCGTCCTCAGCTTGTGATGCTTCAGGTTCTGGTTCATGTTCAGCCCCCGACGATACTTGCACGGTCGACGCCGGATGCATTCCTGACTGGGCTAGACTAGTCTCCACGTTGGTCAACTCACCATCAATAGGGGGTATTGCAGACGGGTCCCAATCACCAACTAAATCAAACGGAACATCAAAACCACTAACGGGCCCAAACTCATCCCCGTCTGCATCCTGGAAAAATCATGCAGTATATACATGGGTCTTCCACAAAGGTAGTCCTACATCTACAAAAATGATGGTAGTATGTCTAATCCGGGTCACGTTATCGGGCATAGGGAATTCTGTAACCTTATTCTTGGTGTGCACTGGTATCCCAAAACGCACTGGTGGCGGTGGCGGAGGATTCATGAGTCCTGTCGAGATTCTAAAAAAAATATTGGTTGAAATAATCATGAGACTACATCTCAGTAAGTACACCCCTAAATCCCACATAGGCTATCACGTACCTCCAGATAATCACAAATACCATTGCACATATACCAAAATCATCACATCGCAAGCACGTCACATGCAATCACAAGCACGTACGAAATCTCGTGTCATGCGCTCATTTCGTTCTCATTCTCTTTTCCGCAATTCCTCGCCAGTGACCCGCCTTGCAGTACACGCCTTAGGTTCACTGCGATCACTTATCACAACACTCCAGGGCCCGCGTTAACGTACACGCCTCAGGCCATGTTTCTTACCCGCGTTGAAGTACACGCCTCAGGCTCAACACCTACCACCTACTGCGCAACCCACGTTGAAGTACACGCCTCAGCCTGGCAGTCCTCCGGTAATACCGGGCATCGTCCCGTGTTGAAGTACACGCCTCAGGACGGCACAAATTCCACGAACACGCGTCATACCACAGTTCTTTCTTATTCATGCACATGCTCCATAAGCATTTACCATACTCAACTGGCCAATCACACGTGGCCCGTGCACGCATCATTTCACACACAAAACATGCTCACTTAGCATTGACACGGCCAATTTTGACAATTAAATCAGTTTGGTCCAAACGTGCACGCACAGGCATATTTCAAACATATAATTTCACAACCAGGCACTCAATTTCATCATCCCAACCTAGTCGCAGTTCAAATATACAATAAACGCACAATAAGTCATTTTTTCTCCAATCAAACGACTTCGAATCAATCTCGGCCCTTCACGGCACTTTCTCATAATTAATTGCCGGTTCTAAAAATCCAAATTTCGTCCCGATCAGCCCATCACAGCCCACTAAACAGCCCATCACAGCCCACTTCAGTCTTAAATTTTTCCACCAAAATTCCCAAAAATTCAATTCCAAGGCCCACCTAACATTCCCGCACCTAAAATTGTATAAACCCGTGCCTATATAAACCCGATTCCGCCGAAACAATCATCCGTTGATACCCAATGTCCTAAATGGATTTTAGAGCGCGACTTTCAAAGTTCTAGACTAATACAGCTAGAACGGAAAGCGGCGGCACTTAATCGGGGACGGCGGCGAACGGCGGCGACGGCGTACGGCTTCCGGCGAGCGGCGATCGGCTCGGGCGGTGGCTAGCTGGTTCACGGCCAAGAGGGAGACCGAGAGGAAGAGAGAGAGAGAACGGCGGGATGGGGGTGGTGTGAGGGGTGTGAGGCGGCGGGGCGGTGGTGCGGCGAGGCGCGGCACGGTGGCGATCCGGGCGGCGACGGTGACAGTGGGAGGGAGAGATGGCCGGAGGGGGAAGCTCACGGTGGGGCGGGGGGTTTCACGGGGGAGAGAGGGGGGACCAAATGGGGGAGGGGAGAGGAGAGAGAGAGAGAGGATAAACTTGGACCAAATTTAACCAAAACGGCAAATGACCAAAGCGCCCTCGTCCAATCTTTTTAATCCAACGGTCCAGATTCGATCCAATCTTGAAATCAACGGCCCAGATCGAATCTTACCAAAAATATCCAAGGGTATACTTGTAATTTCTCAAAAAAGTCCAAGGGCAAAATTGTCTTTTCCAAATTTTGGGCAAAATTACCAAAATGCCCTCGCCCATTAAAACTAACCATTTATTAATTCTCAAGGGTAAAATGGTCACTTTTCCATTTTCTTGTTGAAATTGAATTTTTCTGAAGGATTCGAGCACATCCAAAATTGCACGTTACAACTGCAACGTCGTCCTAATGTCCCGTTGTGACTTCCAAATTTTTCCGGTATCCGATTTGGGCTAAATTAAATAATCAAATTTTATTAAACGCAATTCGAGCGTTTCTCAGACTAACGGGCGGCTTGTTGGGAAAATTCGTATATTCGACCCATGACTGATACTAAATCAAGTCACGTGCAATTTATTCAGGCCGTCACGACTTCGGTTGTCAATAAAATCGTGAGGATCAATTACTAGATTTGAGGGGCACGATCGTTCGGTATAGGTTTAGGATCGTTCGTCAATCCATTTCGTGGTCCAACGGTATCACCCATGATCCACTACTGTGATAGTGGCGAACTGACTCCTGACTATCCTTAGATAGGCCAACAGTGGCTCAAAATATCACCTCGACGATTTTATGGTCGTAAGTCAATTTACGATCGAATTTTCATTTAGTCGAACGAATTTAATTCCCCGATTAGCCTTTTCCCTAATGGTTAGTATCCTAGGAATGATCAGTTTCGAGCGAGAACTAACTATGAGTACATTCATAAAACTCAGTATTTCATAAATCCCAAATGGATTATTTTTCGGGATGTCACACCAGAAATACCTTTCATGATGCATTTCTCGTATCATTTTAGAATACATTTTACAAATCAGATCAGTAAGTAATATAATATATAGGGTTAATACCACAAAAAACCCTTACCCCAAACTAATGGTTTTGATCATGAAAAATCTCAAATTAGTATACCTATGATAAATTTACACAAAACTAATTTTTTAACCATAAAAAATCCTAAACAAGTGCATTTATGATAAATTTACTCTTCGTTAAATTAGATTAATGCCATAAAAACTATAAACCGGTACACCTGTGACAAATAGAGGATAAAACTTCAAACTGATACACTCGTCAACTGTCATGTGTCATCCAACTCAGAAATTTGACGATAAAATATAAGGGAACTAATTAAGAGTAAAATTTTCACAGGTTTACTAGTTTGGATTTTTGGTGGTCAAAAAATTAATTTTGGATAAATTTATCATAAGTGTACCAGTTTAGAGCTTTTCGTGATATTAACCCATATAATATATATAAACTTTCACAATACCTTTGATATCAACGTTTCTAAAACCATTGACAAATAACCAAAGAATAACGAATGCTCGATCTAAAATTTGCAATAAAAATGTTATTTCATAACTCATAATATATCACTTTTAAAATATGAGGTCACAAACTCGAAGAAGAGATAGCGCTGCTTACCTGGGAAAGCCTAAAACCGAAATATAAAGATTGCTCGGACCGTCAAACTCGCAATCCTATTAAATAAGTGAAAAACAATGTTAAAATCAAGTAAAACGTTACCCCAACTATGAATTAAGCTTAAATGCTAGCAAAACGACTCCCACGTGTCCACAAATCACTCGTCCAAAGTGATTATTCAAAATTATTCGTAAAGCGGAACTTGTGCATCAAACTTGGTTGCGCAATAACACTCTCCACCAAACTTTGTTTCAATCGAGTTTATAATCAAAAGAAAGCTCTTTCGAAAAACTAAAAAACCCATAGTTTGGTCAACTCAAAATCAGGCTGAAATCATGCGCGCTTGACTTTAAAAATTCTAGTTTTGTTAATTTCTATAGTTCCATGACACCCTAAACTATCAATCTCTCATAATTTCTCAGCTCAACAACTCCATTTTCAAACTTTGTAGTTTAAATTTCAATTAATTCCGAATTTGAGTAAACTACTCCGATTAAACAAACAAAAGGTGTTATGAAACAGAGTTAATATGACTCACTGAGACTTTTGGAGCGCACATGCAGGGAAACCTTCTCTCTTTTTGTCGGTTCCATCGTGCCTGTCTCACCTCTTCTTTCTTTTCCTTCGCTGGACGTGAACTGCAATAAGGAGGGGAAGGGAAGAAGAGCATTTATAGCTTGTTTGGGCCGAAGACTAAACTTATAAAAATATGGGCTTGGGCTTTGGGCGCTTTTCTTCCCTTTAATTTTAAAATTAATACCACGAAAAATTCTAAATTTATATACTTTAAATTTATTCCAAACTAATTTTTTAACTACAAAATATTTCAAACCGGTATACATACGATAAATTTACCCAAAACTAATTTTTTTACCACCAAAAATCTCAAACGGGTACACTTGTGACAAATTTACCCCCCGTTAAATTGAATTAATACTACGAAAAACTACCAATTGGTAAACCTGTGATAGACAATGGACAAAACCCCAAACTAATACAACCGTCAACTGCCGCTTGTCTTCTAACTCAGCAATTTGACAATAAAATCAAAGGTAAATTTGTCACGAATGTACTAATTTACAGTATTTTATAGTTAAAAAATTAGTTCGAAGTAAATTTATCATAGGTGTACTAGTTTGGGGTATTTTGTGGTATTAATCCCTAATTTTAAGCTCAAATATTACAAAATATATATAGACACACACATCACAAACAGCTCACAAAGCAAGGAGTACTCTAGACCAAAAATAAAGAACGCTGTGTAAGCCATGACTTCACGAAGTGGCTGTGACACTCATACAATTACGTCCCGGAATAATTTTAAAAGTGTTCCCAAACCACGTGTTTATCGACCAACTACGCGAGGCTAAACACGGTGAATTGTTGAGTGTAATTGCGCTAGGAAATATTGATAGTGTTTGAGTGATTTGAGTGTAGTTACAATCTCCATTATATCGCTTGATTTAATTTGTAATACTATACTACTTTATCATGTCACACTGATCGAATCACGTAAATATGATGTTCAATTTATTTTATTATTCAATTGTTTGTTTATCTCAACAATTATTTTGTTGGAGGAGGATTTTGATGCTTATATGGGAGATTTTGCACGATAAGAAAAGGATGAGTCAGCAAAAAATAGTGAAGGGAAGGATGTGTACAACGAAGCCAGTTTTTCTAGGGATAAGTCCTGAAGCTGAATCCAATTGCGAAAGCCCTTAATATGGCCCCCTTGCGCATTGGACGTCCAGTTACATCTGGATTTCATTTTTTTTTTAATCAAATCCCTGGAATTAGCTCGACTCAGGAAATTCGATGTAAACTAGGATATCTTGTTGCTTGGACATCTTTTTTGATTAGAATGTGACAGACTAAGACAGGAGTTCTTTTCAGTCTAATCCTTAATCCTGCCAAATCGTCGTCTATGAAAAGACTGAGAAGAAATAATTAAAGATCTTGAGACGGGTTTCGCTGCTACTTACTATATCTTCGCCAGGTAAGGCTCCACTAGAGGAGAAAATCACTCGCCGAAGGCAAAGAAAGTAAGGAAGGAGCTCATGCTCGACTAAAAGATTTAATTTGCTAATTGAGTTCCGGGGTCGTGGCTTTAAAGAAGAAAGTTTAAGGTAAGTGGGGATTTTTACTCCTTCCAATTAAGGCGGAGAGATAGTAAATTTGGATTAGGGATACTACATGTTTAATTGTTGGGTTAGGGTTCATCGGTCTTACCCTGGTGTGAAGTTGCAGCTGCAGATCGTCAGGAAACCTCGAGCAGTCTCATCTGAAACTTCAAATTAGAAAGTTGGGAAACCTCGAGCAGTCTCCATAAGCCATTCGACACGTCCACTGGTTGGTACTCTGCTTTGCAGAAACAGATGTCCACGGGGGTGATTTCTCCCGCTTTGTCAAGAATTTTTGGCGCGAAGGGGAATCGGAACCCCAAATCTGAGATGTCGAGATCAGAAATAGTTTATGAGACTCTGTCAAGATTATTCATTTAATCAGATCAAAATGTGGATTTTTCGGCAAAGGGTGGCGTCCTGACTCGCCACATCCATTTAGCAGGCATTTCATTCATAAACAGAAGACCAGGCAAAAGATTTCAGAGCGTGTATTGAGCATTTGAGTGGTGCGGATATGATCGTGTAAGTATCAACGCAGAGGGACAGAATGCTTTTGCCCAAAGAAAAAGGAAAAGAAACAGCGTGATGGTTCACTTAGTTTAGATATATTGATCTTTTGATGTCATTCCTAGGAATACGTCTTTGAATTTGCGGCTCACCAGAAGAAAATGGCTAGGGCCCAAGAAATTGAGAAAGACAAGCTGAGAATTGCTGGTTTATGCTTTCCGTGCTCACCTACAAATACGACATTAATGTTCTCAGTATCTACGTGACGGGTTTGAGTAATCTGAGCTTCAATCTTCCTTGTAGGAGTCGAACCATGGTCTGCAAATTCGACACCATCAATCTCACTGAAGATCCTCCCAATTTTAACTAGGACTCCCGTGTGCTTCTCCATCATTGACGATTTGCCTGCCATATGGTTACAGTTTCAAGAAACCTGTAACATCCCACCAGGCCGCTGCCAGGGCCTCGCTGTGCCTGACAATTCAGGCTTCCAAACTGGCTGTTCACGTTGTAGGCCAAGTGAATCTCTCCAGTTTCCTGGTTTTGATCTGGAGCTTTGCCAAGGACACCTTAAAAGGTTCGCTTTCCGTGAGCTACAGGCAGCTATGAACCACTTCAGCGACGAACAGATTGTAGGCAGGGGCAGGTTTGGTCAAGTATATGAAGGACTCTAGGCAGACGGGTCTAAAGTGGCCGTAAAAAAGATCGCCAAGTGTTCCCATTTGGAAATGAGAGGGTTCCATGTAATAGTGAAATTGGGAAACATGCCCTCGCATTGGAACCTGGTCCCGGTTCTCAGCTTTTGCTCGTTGTCGGAACTGAAAGAGTACATGCTCGTGTATTCCTTCATGCTTAATAGAAGCTTGTCCTTGTTTCTAAGAGTGGACGGCCGTCTGTGAAGCTCCCACTTGATTGGCCCACCAGCAAGAAGATAGCTGTTGGAGCTGCGAGAAGGATTTCCCATTTGCATGATCACGGTGTAATCCATTGGGACATCAAGCCCCATAAGATATTGCTGGGCAAGAACTTTGAGGCTCATATTGGCAATTTCAGGATGGTCATGTTCATTGACACGGATGAAGAGAAGGGTGTGTCCAAGGAAACCAGCTTCTTTAAGCCTCAGCTTTCTTAGCACCCAAATAGGCGGGATGGAGGGTTGTCTTGATCCAGAGTACTCCAAGAGTGGAATGAGCTTGGTGAACAGTAATGTCTATAGTTTCGGCGCGACCCTTCTTGAACTCTTTAGGGGTTGAAGTGCTCAAAGATAGATCAGTCCTCAGGTGCTGCTGCTACCTGGATGGGCAGGCGTGCTTTTCAAAGAAAAAGACTTGAAAGGCTAGTCGATGACGACATACGCAGCGGGCGCAAGGAAAGCAAAATCGAGAAAACGATCCAGCTAGCTCTACTTTGCACGCAACTCACCCGGAAAAAAGACCTAATATCTTGGTAGTAATCCAAATTCTTGAAGGGGATATTAACTTGGAGCAGAGATGGGAGCAGTACCAAAACGATGTTATTCCGCCCAAAATTTGATATGTCCATGGCGGACTTTGGTTCTTGTCTCTGTCACGATGACTCATCACTAACGCATCCCCGATAATCTTTCCGTGGAGTTGTTGCTCAGCTGAAAAATCGCCGATGACGGTCTACTGATTCTGAGAATTGCATGACTTCTCTAGTAACCTGGATGTTGATCGTGCTGCTTTTATGCTTTTCTACTTTGGTTGCACAAAAAATTAACCAGGTCATGAGAATCGGCCAGAGCAAGCACGTGATTTGAGGTCAAGTGGCTATCAACACTGGACACGCGTATTATTGCCAATGACCATAAGAGCCTTCATGAATATTGATATACATTGATGGCCATGGACCAACATGGATACGCGATAGCACTGGTTGACGATTATTATAACACAATTGGTCGATAAGTGTTGAATTTATGCCTCGAGTTTGAACCCGCGTAATAAAGTTACTTTCCTATTTGGCTGATTTCGGATAAGGGGTTCACGGCAACGCGAATAGAGAATGCCACTAAAAGACAAAACATGGGTACACTTTATTTTATTATATCTATTTCGGTAGGCCCAGGTCAATTTGTTGACTCCTTACCAGTGAAGGACTTCCCTTCTTGGACGTACAGAAGAAACGTGTGGGGCCACGGAAGTCAAATAAGAGAGAAGCGAAATGAGGGTTTTTACCGCTTATAAAAAGAAAAGAAATCGAGGGTTTCTTTCCTTTAGCGAAGACCAAAGCCGCACAAAGCAAGACGTACGGAGACGCTCGTATTCAAGCCGCATGAAGGAGGCAGAACGTATAGAGACGTTCTTCAATGTGCGCGTGTTTTGCTTTGGGCTTGAACACACGATGATTTATGCAGTGAATTTATTTCGTTCAATTAAGTTGTTTATTCGTAAATACTTTGGATTTGGACTTAAATTTAGGTGTAGAAACTGTTGAAAAAGAACAAGCGGCAAGTATGGTTCAATAACCTCTAAAGAGAGCAAAGGGTAGAAGAGGACACACACAAAAAATTTACTGCTGAAAAACTCACGTACTTTAATTCAACAGATCACAAGTTTATTGAATAGGCATGAAAATAACAACAAGATAACAATAACAAAGACCCACTAACATATCCCACTAATTAAAACGTGTAGAAACAAACCCCTACAAATTAGGACTCCACTATTACATTATTGAAGACATGTAAAACTGAAATTTGACCACTTCAACACTACTTCACGTGCTGGTGTTGTGTTTGTTCAATAGAACCACTCAAGCGTATGAGCGAATTGTAATTCTGATTCTCCGATTATAGTGAATTATTTGTTGCTGGCTCTCCTTGTGGATGTAGGTATCGACATTCGGATCGAACCACGAAAATCTCTAGAGTCCTTTATCGTTCCTCGTTTATTTTTCTAATATTTTCGCAATGACTTAATTTGCAAGATCCTGTCGTTTCCGCGTTATATTCGAACAATAAGGGTACTGATTCAAAGGGATCGACAGATAGCCAATTGAGAAATCAAATGAAGATTGAATGTCTAGAGGACGCTAAACTCACTTGTGGTATTCAAATTTTTTGAAATCGCTTGTGCCCACTGTGGAGAAAGAACTTGAATGAAATTCAAAGTGGCTGCAAACAGGTGCAAATGATCGAGGCTTGGTTTTGAGAGAACAACCACCTGGAGATAAGATCATGGCAACGTGAGAACATGGAACCAAGATTCTTGAGATGTGGAAGCATGGCTGAAACTGCTGAAAATCTACTTATAGGCAGCAATGTTGTGAACGCTATAAATACTAGTGTTTGTCTACTGAAGACCCCCAACACAAACGTACAAATCACTTGTTATCTTTCAATTTCTGCATTGTAGTTATGCTTTTAGTTCCAAGATATTTCGTCGCCGATTAAATTCCATTGTAGTTTTCAAATCTTTGCCGTCGATTAAATTCTGGTGTTGCATGTGTTTTTCAAGCCTTTGTCGTCGATTAAATTCCGGCAAAGTTTGTGTACTTTCTATTCCGTTTGAAATGAAATGATCAGTTTCCTTGTATATTTATGATATTTCGTCACCACAGAACCTATCTCATCTCATAAAAAATCAAAGAATTGACTTTTGGTGAAAGGTATTTCATCTCGGACGCAATTTCCGACAAAACACACTTATGTTCATTTGTCGATTCTTTGGTTGGTATACAGTGAGACACTTCGTCCATTTTCTTTGGCTAACACACATCCCCTGATTCGCCTGCTCCGAAAAAATGTTCAATGATTCACAAATCTCTAAGATGTTGTAGTTCAACACCAGTTTCCAAAGGCAGCCTGTTAGGCTAGATTGATCTGAGGTAAAATAAATAAAATAAATAGATTACATTCAAAGGGAAAATCGATGAGATAAGCTAGGATTCATGGTTTAAATGCAAAAGTTCCCATGGTAATTCAGAACGACAATAGCTTTCATTAGAAATGCAGGTAGAAGAAGGTTTCCTCATATGAAGTAACATAATTAGCCAAATTGATTCTTTCCCTGATTTGGAAGGCCTTGTGGAGCAATTTTCTGGGTTTATATTGAATAATTTGTCTGTACTAGCTGGATGAATTGATCGGAATCAGTGCAAGAGACTTGATAATGAAATTTATACAAGGTTAACGACTTGATTCGACAAGTCCAAGGAGCAAGGATTTGATTGTGAAAAGAGCGCAACTTTAGGGACTAAAAGTAAAATTTTTACCTTCCATTTTCGAGATGGAAGTCATACTGGTTTGGAACAAAGGAATGTGATTCATCACACCTCTACTCCGGTTCTTCTGCTACCAGACGAAGGTTATTAATACCTTTACTAGACCGGGCTTATAATTCACCTTAGTAGCAGCTGGTGTCGGTGTCAGCCGAGGAAACTGGATGAATTGCATTCAGACACGGCATAGAAAATCTAAATGTTGGACTGATTCTCCCAAGAAAGCTTGACGTATCAGGAGGGTAAACAGCTTAGGGGAGTAGCGAAAGCGACGAAAACGACCATGATACCCCACAAAACGCGTCGAAATCCACTGGGCTTTTTTTCATTGGCTTTGATAAAGTGCACATCTGCAGGCATGACAGCCAACCAAAATTGAGAAGTGTGAATATCCAGACTCAGCTCAGGCTTACCTCTGCAGCAAAAACTCTTCTTCCTTCCTCCTCCTGTTCCCGTTCGTGAAAAGACAAATTCAAACAATCCGAACGTAATTTCTGAGGAGTGCGGTGTTTCGTAAGAGTGAAGAACCATGGTCTTCAAGTTTTCAACCTTCGATCTCACCGTAGATCCTCCCGATTTCGATCCGCCTTCGCCGCCTGCTTCTCGGTCATCAACGATTTGTCTGCCGCTTAATCCTGCTAGCTGCAGTTTCATCAAAGCTAAGACATCGCGCCAGGTAGCTGCCGGTGCTTCTCTGCGCTTGGCCAATTCAGCTTCCAAGTTTGGTTGCTGGAGGCCAAGCGAATCACTCCAATGTCCAGAGGCAGGACGCCTTCAAAGGTTCACTTTCCGCGAGCTGAAGGTCGCTACCAACAAGTTCAGTGAGACAAATAAGCTGGGTGAGGGTGGGTACGGTTGTGTGTACTATGGAGTCTTGGTGGACGGCCCCAGAGTGGTGATAAAAAGACTCACTAGACATACCTCTCAAAGATTGACACTGCGTGCTAAAGTAAAATTGGGGAACATGATATGGCATCGGAATCTGCTTCCGGTTCACGGCTTGTGTTCATCATCGAAACATGGAGACATGCTCGTGTACCCTTTCATGGTGAACGTAAGCCTAGGCATCAATTTAAGAGGACAGTCAACAGAGAAGCGCCCACTTGATTGGCCCACCAGGAAGAAGATAGCAATTGGAGCTGCGAGAGGGATTGCCCATTTGCACGATCTGAGGATAATTCACAGGGACATTAAACCCGACAATATACTGCTGGATGCGGATTTTGAGGCTCGTGTTGCAGATTTTGGGTTGGCCTTGTTCATGGACGAGTACAAAGAGAAGGCTGTTTCCGAAGGAGAACCCAATGGTGAAGACGCTTATTTTACCGACTGCACAGCGGGAACACTTGGTTACATGGATCCAGAGCGCATTACCGGAAGATACTCAGTAAAGAGCGATGTTTATGGTTTCGGCGTGACACTTCTTGAACTCGTGAGCGGTCGAAGAGCTTGGAGAACAACTTGCCTCGATGGAAAGGAACTGGGGCTGCTTCGATGGGCACAAGCCCTTTTGAAAAACGAACAGTTGGAAAGGCTAGTGGACACCAATATGCTGGGCGGCTATAACGAGAGTGAAGTGGAGAAAACCATTCGCCTGGCTCTACTTTGCACGCAACTGGACCCCAAAAAACGACCTTATATGGCTGAAGCAGTCCTATTTCTTGAAGGAATTATTGGCTTGGAGAAAAGATGGAAGGAGTATCAACTTGAAGACGAATTATCTCGCCTAGATGATCTCTCAATTTTGAACGACTCTACTTCTTGTGCAAGTGAAGACAAATCATCTGGTCCTAGATGATCCTTCCCAGAACGTGTCGCTTGAGATTCGCCCTTTGAGATTGCGGTTGCCTCAGCTTCAGCATTATACCGGATACCATCGAATCTTTTTTCGCTTAGTGCGAGTGTATTTACTCATTTCATTTTATTTAATTGATAATATTTTTTTTATGTTTTACCTTAAATCTGATTTCATTTTATTTTTATCACAGCCCACGAGAACTTGAGAGGGCAAGTAGAATCAAATTATTGTGCTGTGCCGTCGGCCAACATTCCACATGGTGCTGTTTTATGCGCCACGATTTATTTACACACAATTTGATTTGATTAGATTAAGTCAATTATGCAAATTACCTGTTGGGTCGAGCACAAAAATTGAGGAGCAATTTTTGCTGGGTTTGTAAGTACTAAGATGACAATTTCTAGGATGGGACATGAGCATTATTCGGACAAAGTTAGCATGTATGGATTTGTGCTAATCGGGCTTGTATGGTAATCGTGTAGACCCACTTGACATGATTGATAAATGAATTGTGTTCACGTTCATCTCGTGTCACTGTTACTCTGACACGAAGCGAACTTCACCCCACGAAGCCATATATCTTATTAGTATCGAGCGACCAAGAAAAAAAATTAGTATTGAACCTGATGAATGCATTGGTGTTTCCAGATGAAGTCGTGGGTGCAGTCCTAGTGCATTATTCTATAGAAGTGGATTCTGATACGCCGCATCCATTTCGCAGGCGTTTCGTTCATAAACAGAAGACTTAGGCAAAAGATCGCAAAGTGGGTGCTGAGCATTTGAGTGGTGCGGGTATGGTCGTGTAAGTCTCAACGCATGGGAACAGATTGCTTTTGCCCAAGGAAGAAGGAAAAGACACCGCGTGATATGAGCAAATCATTTTTGACTTAGGTCAAACATATTGATTCTCTGATGTCATTCCTGGGAAGTCTTCTTCAGACATGCGGCCCATCAGAAGAAAATGGGAAGGGCCCGAGAAAGACAGGTTTAAAAATTGCTAGTTTAAGCTTTACGTGCTCTCCCGTACAAACAACATTGAAGTTCTTGTTATCTACGTGACGGATTTGAGTGATCTGAGCTTCAATCGTAACCTGGACGTTGATCGTGCTGCTTTTATGCTTTTCTACTTTGTTTGCACAAAAAATTAACCAGGTCATGAGAATCAGCGTGAGCAAGCAGGTGACTTGAGGTCGAGTCGCTATCAACACTGGACATGCATACTATTGTCAATGACCATAAGAGCCTTCATGGATATTGATATACATCGATGGCCACGGACCAACATGGATACACGATAGCACTAGTTGACGATTATCATGACATAATTAGTCGGTAAGGATACCGATTAAAAGGGATCGACAGATAGCCAATTGAGAAATAAACTGAAGATTGAATGTCTAGAGGTCGCTAAACTCACTTGTGGTATACAAATTTTTTGAAATCGCTTGTGGATAGGCCAATGAAGTTCAGCGGATTGTGGAGAAAGAACTTGAATGAAATTCAAAGTGGATGCAAACAGGTGCGAATGATCAAAGCTCAGTTTTGAGAGAACAACCACCTGGAGATAAGACCATGGCAACGTGAGAACATGGAACCAAGATTCTTGAGATGTGGAAGCATAGCTGAAACTGCCGAAGAACTACTGCTGATAGGCATCAATTTTGTGAATACTATAAATACTAGTGTTTGTCTACTAAAGACCCCCAACATAGCAAACAAACAATTTGTTAACTTTCAATTATTTTTCAATTTCTGCATTACAGTTATGCCTGTAGTTTCAAGATATTTCGTCGCCGATTAAATTCCGGTGTGTATCTTAATTGTTGTTCAATGAAATTCCGGTGTTGCATCTTTATGTTCTTAAAGCTTTGTCTTCAATTAAATTCTAGCAAAGTTTGTGTACTTTCTATTCTGTTTGAAGTGAAATTATCAGTTTCCTTGTATACCTATGATATTTCGTCACCACAGAACCTATCTCATCTCATAAAAAATCGAAGAACGACTTTCGGTGAAAGGGATTTCATCGCGGACGAAAATTCCGTTGAAACTGTCACATCGTGAAACTTATCAGAATAGGGAATGACACGGCCGTCCTTTCGCCCGAAGGATGCAACTTAATCCCACAACCAAAGAACAAACTCCCAAAAGTCCCCATGACATCACTCTCGCTCTATTAGCTACTAACTAAGGAATCTGGAAAGATTGGGAAAAGAGAGGGGTGAGCAACCATAATTCAATAAGTAATGCGTATCTCTTCTATACAGATCGAGCAGTCACTATGCATATACATATAACAATACCGGAAGCTCAAACTTCAATCCAAAGATATAATATATATATATATATATATATATATATATATATATATGTCAAATCAAATATGAGTTGTTTCATTTTAACAAGACTTTATACAATTCAAAAAATACTTATTTAAATCAATAATATCACAGCAAAAATCAATGGTCCATTCCATTGACCAAATTCATCGTAAAACACATGCCAATGGTCCATTCCTTTGGTTAATCTCATCGAAAATACATGTCAATGGTCCATTTTATTGGCCAATCTCATGCTCATACTCCCTGTAAGAAGGCGACCAAGATTCCCCCCTAGCAAGGTCTCCACCTATTATAAGCCGGTGGCTCGGCCCACAAGGATATCTTAGACTAGTATGCGCATACCCAAAACCTCTCATTGGGTTCATAGAGACACTGAGCATCAAAATACAATCAATATCACCAATTGATTTCACAAAACAAAATACGTAATCTTTCTCAACTTCGTTTGTCAAACTGAACACATTTCACAAACCATTTCTCACATCATTTCAGGATTCTTCATAAGTCGACCCGTAAAACCTTTCGTAACGTTCTTCATAAAACATTTCTCAAATCATTTAGAAGTCATTTCATAAACTAGTTCGCAACATAATACGTATATATCCGTTCACAATATATTTTTTAAAACCATTCTCAAATGACCAAGGAGTAGTAAATGCATGATCTAGGCTTTTATACAACAAACATGCTTTAATAACTCATACGATACTTAAATCCTTATCACTTTCAAAACATGAATTTATAAACTCAATAAAGAGACAACACCACTTACCTAGAAATGCTTACGATCAAACAACAAAGATTACTCGAACTGTCGAACTCGCAATCCTATCAAATAAGCGAGAAACCACGTTAAATTGAGTAAAACGCTACCTCAACTGTGGCTCTACTAAACTAGGCTTAGACGCTAACATAACGACTAAAAGGCTCTCACAAATTGCTCGTCCAAAGCAATTATCCAAAACAGTCCGCAACGCGGAGCTTGAGTGCGAAACTTGATTGCGCTATAATTTTCTCCACCGAACTCCGTTCCAACCGAGCTTATAGTCAAAATAAAGCCCATTCAAAGAACTACAAGAACCCTAGCTTGGCCGACCCAAAATCTGGCCAAAAAGAGACGAAAATCGGCATGGAAAGTTGCTGTCGCGTATTATTTACCACGTGCGCTCAACTTCAAAAATTCATTTCGGGCAAACCGTAATTCCAAATTGAGATCCATAAAATCCCACCACACTAAACTACCATTTCTATATATATACGCAGCTCAACGACTTAAAAATCTTACTACGCGGCTTTATTTTTGCAAAACTTCGAAATTATGACCTAATTCCAAAAAAATACTCCGATTGAACGAACGAGAGCAGCGAGTAGTTATCGGGCGTTACAATACAAAGTCGAATCGGTTTGGCGAGGCACCATGATGCAAAACCCCCTCTCTTTTTCCTTTTTTTCTTCTTCCTCCTTCCTTTCCTCTCCTCCCGTGAGAGCTCCTTGTCTTCTCTCTCTTCCTTTTTAAGGAGCTGAACGTGTCCCTTTGTTTTCTCTTTTATTTCTCTTCCTTTGACTTTTCAACCTTTTGCTTTTCTTTTCTTTTTCTTTTTCAAAAAATCCAAATATTACAGAAACACACTTATGTTCATTTGTCGATTGTTTGGTTGGTATATAGTGCGACACTTCGTCCATTTTCTTTGGCTAACACGCACCCCATGAATTCACCTGCTCCGAAAAAATGTCCTATGATTCACGAATCTCCAAGATGTTGTCGTTCAACACCAGTCTCCAGAAGCAGCCCGTTAGGCTAGATTAATCTGAGGCAAAATAAATAGATTATATTCAAAGGGAAAATCGATGAGATAAACTAGGATTCATGGACTAAATGCAAAAGTTCCCATGGTAATTCAGAATGACAATAGCTTTCGTTAGAAATGCTGGTAGAGCAAGGTTTCCTCGTATGAAGTAACATAATTAGCCAAATTGATTCTTTCCCTGATTTGTAAAGCCTTGTGGAGCAATTTTCTGGGTTTATACTGAATAAGATGTCTGTACTAGCTAGATGAATTGATCGGAATCGGTGCAAGAGGGACTTGATAATGAAATTTATGCGAGGTCAACGACTTGATTCGACAAGTCCAAGGAGCAAGGATTTGATTATGAAAAGAGCGCAAATTTTTACCTACCATTTTCGAGATGGAAGTCATACTGGTTTGGAACGAAGGAATGTGATTAATCACACCTCTTCTCCGGTTCTTCTACTACCAGATGAAGGTTATTAATACCTTTACTAGACCGGGCTTATAATTCACCTTAGTAGTGTTGTAGATAGCAAGGATTACCTAGAGAGGGGTGAATAGGTGATCTTAAACAATTTTTATCAATTTATGCGGAAATAAAATATCACAGTTGAGTCTGAATAAACTTCAGATTCAAGATAGATTATATAGACAGTGCTCTTGATGTGCAGTATGTAAATTAAGAGATAAATGATAGAAAAACTGCACACAAGTTTATAGTAGTTCGGCTTATAGCAAGCCTACGTCCACTCTCCCACGTTGACAGCCTACCCACTGGATTTCACTATGTAATCAAGAGGAATTACAGATTCTAAGTGATAGCATTCTTGTGTATGATAGGACTCTCTATCTCACACAATTACTCTTACAAAGTATCCCTTAAGATCTCAATTTTTGGCTCAGAAAGACAAGAGAAAAGATCGAAGTATGCTCAGACTTTGGACTTGTTGATTCTTGATTCTATTCTTCCTTCTGCTGCTTGTTGATCTCCTTAAATACTCCTCTACTTCCAAACTAGCCGTTAGACAGCTTTCAGAGGATCATCTTCCAATCTTCACATTGGACAAATTTGTATAAAAAGGATTGAGTAGCTGTTGGATGACAGATTCTGAATCCCACTGATTCTGGTCGCCCATACAATCAGAATCTTGATTTCCATAAGTAGAGTTTTATCCATTGTAATGCATACTTGTCATAGTATTTGATTGTCAATCAATTATAGCCTTAGATTGAAACAATCAAAACTTTCCTTCTGTGAAATCCATACCAGATCACTAACTATTATGTTTCGTTTTGAATGAGTTTTGTGTCTGCGTCTGCGTCTGAATAACTTCTGTATCTGCGTCTGAATAAATTCTGCATCTGTATCTGAATAAATTCTACGTCTGCATCTGAATAAATTCTGTGACTGCGTCTGAATAAATTCTGCGACTGCGTCTCAGAACTAAGATTATGTGGGTCTTCAATAAGATATGAACTTCTTATTTTGCTAGCTTATAAAGTTTGAAAAACTTCTTTCTGAGCTTCTAGAATATATATACATACCTGGAATAAAATATTTCAGAATAAGTATCAGATTTACAATAACACGGAAGATTTGTCAACTTCAAAATCAATAGGAGTTTTCCTTAACAATCTCCCCCTTTTTTATGGTGACAAAACTTCCTTGCAGATTGAAAAAATTTGAAATTGTTTCCTCAACAATTTTCTATAGATTTTTCACATCTTGTTCAAGTGCAGCTTGCTTATCTTTGATCTCAAGCAGAAGAGAGAGAATGGTCTGATTTTTTTAGGGTTGTTCCTGGACATTGGCTTGTTCAGACTGATCAAACCTAGTTACTGCTTCTGGTGGAATCTCTCCCTGAAAAGGTGCATGGTCTGCAGGAGCATGTTCTTCAGGAACTGGTTTTGAAACCTTTGAAGTTGGTTCGGAAACATGTTCTGGACCATCAGTATGTCCTATTTCAAGGAGCTTTGCTTCATCACTTTTATCTTGCAGAAGAATTTTTCGATTCTTCCTGTACACCTTGAGTGGGCTGGGAGAGTCAGTCTGCTTGCTTGCTGTTCTTGTTCTTTTTCTTTGCCCTTTCTCTTTATCACTTGTCTTCCAACAGATTGTGCCTCTGAAGGTTGAGCATCCTTTCCTCTTGTTGTGCTTACTCTTTCCCTTATATCATCAAATTGCTTCATCTTGGAAAGCATTCTGTCTCTAACAAACATACAACGTACAAGGTTTTTATACATCTCAGCAAGAATAGATATCTTTAAGAACATAAAAATGCGAGAGATGAGAGCACCATACGGAAGTTGTCCCTTGTCCTTCTACAGTGTTCTGTACATGTGGAAAATGATGATATGAGGAAGAGAGAAAGATTGACCTTTCAAAATTGCCCAAAGAAGCTTGATTTCTGACTTGGATAAGTCAGTTTTGGAGGCTGCTTTAGGCTTCAAGCAGTTTATGATAATCTTATGTAAGATCACTGATCTTCTGGTCAAATCAGAATAGGAAAGATGGCGTTTAGAGCCCTGAGCAAAATTTTGATTCTCTGAAGCCACTTTGGAAGCATCTTCTAGGCTCACTTCCAATGGAGTAAACTTGAAATTTTTTGCTCTAATTATCAACGCCAGCTCATCCACTTTCAAATCAATTTTTTTTATCACCAACAGTGAATTGAAACCAGTTAGGTGACAAAATGGAAAGATTAGAATAAAAGTGGGCAGTCAGTTCAGCATATACATTGGTAGATTGCAGACAAAATTCATAAATTCCCAATTTCTCAAACAGATGTTTCACTGAGATGCCAGCCTTTTCAAGGTAGTTGAAATCCATAGTCTGATGGTTTATGATCCCTCGAGCAAGTAATAATTTATAGTAGATATTGTGCTCAGTACTTCTGAATAATCCTCCAGTACCTTGTACACCAGATGCAATTCTCACCTTCATTTCAAAAATATCAAAGAATCGAGCATCATCATCAGGAATAACAAAGTTGGACGTACTGGTGGACTTAGGGCTTATTTGAACAAATTTTTTGTCAGAGGGAGTAGATGATTCTCCGACTTTCTCCTTTCCCTTTCTGGAAGTAGGCTCTTTTGGAATAATGCTGGCCTGATCGTGATCAGTTTTAGTGCAAAACTGAGAATAACTTTGCATAAGACTTGCTTTAGAGAGAAAACCGTTGTCTTTCATACAGTCATGAAGGACCGATGCAGAAGCATTACTTCTTTTCAACCTTTGATAAGCATTCCACACCAGTTTTATGCTACTGAAGCGAAAATCAGTTTTACCGGTGGTTTTGGGTGGCGACGATCATTGTGGTGGTGTCGCTTCTGAAAGGTCTTGATGTTGGTCCGATTCTGTGTCTGAAATTTCCATAAACTCTGCCGGTGTTGAAGACTTGGAATCTTGGTTGAGAATACACGAAGATCATCTCTTGAAAGGCATTTTGATCACTTTTAGAGCAGAAAGATTCGATCTTTGGAGAAGGAAGAGGAGTAGACTCTGAGTATTGAGAAGGTTTGGAAAGAAAAAGTTCATACTGATAGGGTTTTGGAAAAGAGAATGACAGGTTTATAAAAGAGGAGGACAGGTTTGGGAAAGAAAAATCACTTTTAGAAAATATAATAAGTGAACCCAAATAGGTAGGAAGGAAATATACTTTTTGAACCACAAACAATCACGACAATAGCATAACAATATTTTAAGCACAATTAATCAGATAAATTAGAATCCATACCTGATTTGCTTTCGAAAGTAACAATATGAAAATATCTTGCCAGAAATGCCAAAAATATACCCGTCAAAATTTGAATTAAGGACGTACCTTTCTTTGTGAGTCTGAAAAGGACATTTAGACTGAGAACATTTGAGTCTGAAAAAAAATTCTTGTCTAACATATACTTCAAGAAAATGGATAAGTAATGCACAGTTTATTTCTAATATACTCAAATGAAGACTTATCAAGAAGTTTTGTGAATATATCAGCTAATTGATTCTTAGAATCAATGAATTGAATATTCACATCACCATTTTGAACATGATCTCGAATGAAGTGATGCTTGATTTCAATATACTTAGCACGAGAATGAAGAATTGGGTTCTTGGTCAGATTAATAGCACTTGTGTTGTCACATTTGATTGCAACACTTGAATTTTCAATAGCAAAGTCTCGCAACTGCTGCTTCAACCACAGAATCTGCGCACAGCAACTTCCCAAAGCTACATATTCTGCTTCTACTGTAGAAAGTGCAACTGTATTTTGCTTCTTTGAGTACCAGGATATCAACATATTCCCAAGTAGTTGACATGTTCCTATAGTACTTTTCCTGTCCACTTTACATCTAGCTAAATTAGTATTAGAATAGCCAGTAAGGGTAAAATCTGAATCTTTGGAATACCAAAGACCTAACATTGGATAAGTTCCAATGTATTTGATTATCCTCTTTACTGCAAAAAAATGTGATTCCCTTGGATCTGATTGAAATTTTTCGCACATACATACACTAAAAAGTATGTCAGGTCTAGATGCAGTAAGATACAATAATGAACCTATCATGCTTCTATATACCTTTTGATCAACCTTTTTACCATTTTCATCTTTGTCCAGTTTGGAAGAATGAGACATGGGAATGTCTGTTTTCTTGCAGTTTTGCAAGCAAAACTTCTTGATAATCTCCTTTGCATATTTCTCTTGGCAAATGAATGTACCATCTTTGGTTTGTTTCACTTGTAGGCCAAGAAAAAATGTTAATTCGCCCATTATACTCATCTCGAACTCATTTTGCATATTCTTATAAAATTCTTTGCAAAGCAATTTGTTAGAGGATCCAAAGATGATATCATCAACATAAATTTGAACAAGTAAAAAATCTTTACCTTTTCTCTTAATAAATAAAGTTGTATCAAACTTACCTTTGGTGAAATCATTTTGCAGAAGGAAGTTACTTAACCTCTCATACCAAGCACGGGGTGCTTATTTTAGACCATAAAGGGCCTTTTTGAGTTTATAGACATAATCAGTCTTCCTTGATTCTTCGAAGCCAGGTGATTGTTCCACATATATACTTCTTCTTTGATATATCCATTCAGGAAGGCACTTTTCACGTCCATCTGAAAGAATTTAAAGTTATGGAAATAAACATAAGCTAATAGTAGCCCAATGGCTTCTAATCTGGCAACTGGTGCATATGTTTCATCATAATCTATGCCTTCTTCTAAAGAATAGTCTTTTGCTACCAGTCTTGCTTTGTTTCTTGTGACTTTCCCTTTGTCATCCAGTTTGTTTCTGAATACCCATTTTGTTCCAATTACTAGATGATTTTTGGATCTTGACACAAGTTCCCATACTTTATTGATTCTGAACTGCTGAAGTTCCTCCTGCATAGTTTCGATCCAGCTTTCATCTGATAATGCTTCACCAACTTCTTTTGGTTCTATTTATGATATCAACGCCAAGTTGCTGATGTTCTTCTTTTGTTTAGATCTAGTCTTGATACCATCTTCTATTTCTCCAATGATGAGTTTTTCGGATGACTAGATTTATGTTCCCAGTTTCTGTCAAATTTTTTCTTTTGAATATCATTAGACTGTGAAGGTTTTGATTGAGTCTAGATTGTATCTTCTTTTTCTTCTTCTACGGATTCGACGATCTTTGGAGATTCTTATTGAGCTTATGATAACTTTTGAATGTTGAAAGATAGTTCATATTCAACTTTGTGAGTCAGAATATTTTCATCAAATCTTACATTCATTATTTCTTCCACAGTCTGAAAATTCTTGTTGAAAACTCTGTATGCTTTACTTGTAGTAGAACATCCAAGGAATAATCCTTCATCTGCTTTCTCATCAAACTTGCCAGACCGGTCATTTGGACTTTTGAGTATAAAGCATTTACAACCAAACACACGAAAATATGAAATATTGGGCTTTCTACCTTTGTAAAGCTTATAGGGGATTTTCTCAAGAATGGGTCTAAGAAAAGCTCTGTTAATGATATAACATGCTGTAAAGACTGCATCTGCTCAAAATGAAAAGGAATCTTGCTTTCAATCAACAGAGTTCTTGTCATTTCTTGTAAAGAACGATTTTTCTTTTCCACAATACCATTTTGTTATGATGTATATGGAGTAGAAAAATTGTGTTGAAAGCCATTTTCCTCACAGAAATCTGAAAAACTTTGATTTTCAAAATTTCCCCCATGATCAGTTTTAATGCAGGAAATGGTATAGCCCTTTTCATTCTGAACTCTTTTTGCAAATTTTGAAAAATATAAAAATGCTTCATTTTTATGAGCAAGGAAGAATACCCAAGTAAATCTTGTGAAGTCATCAATAATAACTAAACAATATTTCATATCACCAATACTTTGTGTTCTGGTTGGTCCAAATAGATCCATATGAAGAAGCTGCAAAGCACGATTAGTGGAAACATGATGTATAGACTTAAAAGAGCTTCTTACTTATTTTCCAAGAGTGCAGACATTGCATAACTCTGTTTTCTTGTATTTCAAATCTGGCAGACCTCGAATCAATTTCTTGTTTGAGATCTTTGAGATTTGTTTCATACTAATATGCCCCAATCTTCTGTGCCATAGATCTTCATCCTCTTTGATTGAGATCAAGCAATGAGTGGAGTTCGGATCGACATCTAGAAGATAAATATTGCCATGTCTTCTTCCTGTGAATGTTTGAGAAGAATCTTTGCTTATTCCTGAGCATGTATCTTTTTGAAAATTAATTCTGAAACCTGTATCACATAGTTGGCTTATGCTTATCAAATTGTAGTTGAGTCTTTTTATCAATGAAACATCATTAATCGTGAGTCCTTCAATTTCAACTGTTCTTTTGCCAACTATTTTTTCTTTGTTATTTCCTCCAAAGGAAACTTTTCCATCATTCAGGCTTTGTAGTTCAACGAATATGCTTGGATCTCCTGTCATGTGTCCAGAACATCCACTGTCTAGGTACCACTTTCTTTTTCTCTTTGTAGTAACCTGCAAAAGTCACAACATCTCAAGTTTTTTTTTGTACCCAAATTAGTTTGGGTCATTGAGCATTAGTATAGGCTGTCTTAATAAAGTTTCTTCAAATAGGTCTCCAGACCTTAGGACATTCATTCTCAAAAAGTTGTGGATCTCCACATTTTGAGCACTTAAGAGCACTTCGGCCAACAGGTTTGACAAAATTTCTTTTGAAATGATTTTTATAAGCTTGTCGAGGAGGTCTTTGTCTTAATCTCTCCTTGACCTTTGGAAAATCAATCAAGCTATCACTTTCCTTTACAAATCCGAGACCAGATTTGTTGTAGTAAGGAATTTGGATAGAAAGGATATGCTTCAAGGTTTCTGAACCTTTTGAAAACTTGGAAGTAATTTCTGAAACTTCCTTTTTCAAAACAGCATTTTCTTTGGAAAGAAAATCTCGACTTTCCTTAACTTGATGAAATTCTTTTTGAAGGAAATCGATTTTTTCTTTTTGTGAAACATCCTGTTGCCTCAGTGATGAATTTTCCTTTTTCAAAGAAGAGATTCTTTTAATAGCAGTCTTAAATTCAAATCATAATTCATCAATGTAATTTGATACTTCAATAGGCATTTCAGAACGCTTTACCTCGATTTCCACTTTAGGATCAGAATCTAAATCTGAATCTGAGTCTGACTTAGCCATTAAACAGAAATTTGAGATATCTTCATCATTGTCTTCGCACTATGTATCACTCTAGATTTCTGCTTTTAAGGCCTTCTTTACTTTCTCAAATTTGGTCTTCTTTTTCAGAAATAGACAATTTGGCTTGATATGTCCACGTTTCTTACAGTGAAAGCATATTACATCCTTTGATTTTTCTGTTTCATCGAGAGACTTCTTCTTCTAAAAAGGCTTCTTCCCTTTGAGGTTTCTTCCTTTGATTTTCATCTTCTTATACTTCTTTATGAAGAAAGCTAGTTCTTCATCATCAACATCTTCATCTTCAGAATCTACATCAAAATCAATGTTAGTTTTTAATGCAATTGACTTATTAGCTCTGCATTCATTCTGCTCATTCCGTTGCTCAGTCTCATATGATTGAAGAGTTCCAATTAACTCATTCACTGATAGAGGCTTGATCCTTTGTGTCTCTCGAAGCGATATTTTGATATTTTCCCACTACTTTATCAGTCTTCTCAGTAGTTTATTGACTTTCATCGCATCTGAGACTGGTTGTCCTTGATATGCAAGACCGTTTACTATGTCAGCAAACCTATCATACATATGAGCTATTGATTCTCCAGGCTTCATTTTGAAGGATTCATATTGACCAAGTAGAAGATTGATTTGAGTTTCCTTGGTTCGATCTTTTCCTTTATAAGTAGTGTGGAGAGTATCCCAGATTTCCTTGGCTGATTCACGAGAAGCAATTTTTTTATATTCAATAGGTGATAAGGCACAATAGAAAGAATAAATTGCTTTGGAATCTAAAGTTTCTTTTTTAGATATCTCAGTTTGAGATAATGGAGGATCTGCTACTTTGCTTCCGTCTGTCTTTTCTTTTGAATCAGAAGATTTTGGATTGACTCCTCTGATGATGACATCCTATTGCATGTGATCAATTGACTTTATAAATGCCTTCATCTTATTCGTCCAAATACTATATTCCTTGCTATCGAAATATGGTGGTCTGTTGTTGCTCTATCCTTCAATGAGCCCTGGAGCACTCAAGCTAGCTATATAGATCGTTAGCTCAGAAGTAAAACACTTCAATAAATGAGCAACTTACTCTGATACCAATTATTGTAGCTAGCAAGGATCACCTAGAGGGGGGTGAATAGGTGATCTTAAATAATTTTTATCAATTTATGTGGAAATGAAAGATCACAGTTGAGTCTGAATAAACTTCAGATTCAAGATAGATTATATAGACAGTACTCTTGATATGCAGTATGTAAATTAATAGATAAGGGATAAAAAACTGCACATAAGTTTATAGTGGTTCGGCTTATAGCAAGCCTACGTCCACTCTCCCACGCTGACAACCTACCGACTGGAATTCACTATGTAATCAAGAGGAATTACAGATTCTGAGTGACAGCATTCTTGTGTATGATAGGACTCTCTATCTCACACAATCACTCTTACAAAGTATCCCTCAAGATCTCAATTTTTGGCTCAGAAAGACAAGAAAAATGATCGGAGTATGCTCAGACTTTGGACTTGTTGATTCTTGATTCTATTCTTCCTTCTGCTGCTCGTTGATCTCCTTAAATACTCCTCTACTTCCAAACTAGCCATTGGATAGCTTTCAGAGAATCATCTTCCAATCTTCACATTGGACAGATTTGTATAAAAAGGATTGAGTAGCCGTTAGGTGATAGATTCTGAATCCCGTTGATTCTGATCGCCCATACAATCAGAATCTTGGTTTCCATAAGTAGAGCTTTATCTGTTGTAATACATACTTGTCATAGTATTTGATTGTCAATCAATTATAGCCTTCGATTGAAACAATCAAAACTTTTCTTCTGTGAAATCTATAACAGATCACTAGCTGTTATGTTTCGTTCTCAATGAGTTTTGCATCTGCGTCTGCGTCTGAATAGCTTCTGTGTCTGCGTCTAAATAAATTCTGCGTTTACGTCTGAATAAATTCTGTGACTGCATTTCAGAACTAAGATTACATGGGTCTTCAATAAGATACGAACTTCTTATTTTGCCAGCTTGTAAAGTTTGAAAAACTTTCTTCTGAGCTTCCAGAATATATATACATACCTAGAATAAAATATTTCAGAATAAGTATCAGATTTACAATAACACGAAAGGTTTTGTCAACTTCAAAATCAATAGGAGTTTTCCTTAACAAGTAGCAGCTGGTGTCGGTGTCAGACGAGGAAACTGGATGAATTGCATTCAAACACAACATAGAAAATCTAAATGTTGGACTGATTCTCCCAAGAAAGCTTGACTTATCAGGAGGGTAAACAGCTTAGGGGAGTAGTGAAAGCGACGAAAACGACTATGATACCCCACAAAACGCGTCGAAATCCACTAGGCCTTTTTTCATTGGCTTTGATAAGTGCAGATAAGTGCACATCTGCAGGCATGACAGCCAACCAAAATTGAGAAGTCTGAATATCCAGACGCAGCTCAGGCTCACCTCTGCAGCAAAAACTCTTCTTCCTTGCTCCTCCTGTTCCCGTTCGTGAAAAGATAAATTCGAACAATCCAAACGAAATTTCCGAGGAGTGTCGTGTTTCGTAAGAGTGAACAACCATGGTCTTCAAGTTTTCAACCTTCGATCTCACCGAAGATCCTCCCGATTTCGATCCGCCTTCGCCGCCTGCTTCTCGGTCATCAACGATTTGTCTGCCGCTTAATCCTGCTAGCTGCAGTTTCATCAAAGGTACGACATCCCACCAGGTAGCTGCCGGTGCTTCTCTGCACTTGGCCAATTCAGCTTCCAAGTTTGGTTGCTGGAGGCCAAGCGAATCAGTCCAATGTCCAGAGGAAAGACGCCCTAAAAGGTTCACTTTCCGCGAGCTGAAGGTCGCTGCCAACAAGTTCAGTGAGACAAAGAAGGTGGGTGAGGGTGGGTACGGTTGTGTGTACTATGGAGTCTTGGTGGACGGCTCCAGAGTGGCGATAAAAAGACCCACTAGACATACCTCTCAAGGATTGACACTGCGTGCTGAAGTAAAATTGGGGAACAAGATATGGCATCGGAATCTGCTTCCGGTTCACGGCTTTTGTTCGTCATCGAAACATGGAGACATGCTCGTGTACCCTTTCATGGTGAACGGAAGCCTAGGCACCCTTTTAAGACGACAGTCAACAGAGAAGCGCCCACTTGATTGGCCCACCAGGAAGAAGATAGCAATTGGAGCTGCGAGAGGGATTGCCCATTTGCACGATCTGAGGATAATTCACAGGGACATTAAACCTGACAATATACTGCTGGATGCGGATTTTGATGCTCGTGTTGCAGATTTTGGGTTGGCCTTGTTCATGGACGAGTACAAAGAGAAGGCTGTTTCCTAAGGAGAACCCAATGGTGAAGACGCTTATTTTACCGACTGCACAGCGGGAACACTTGGTTACATGGATCCAGAGCGCATTACCGGAAGATACTCAGTAAAGAGTGATGTTTATGGTTTCGGCGTGACACTTCTTGAACTCGTGAGCGGTCGAAGAGCTTGGAGAACAACTTGCCTCGATGGAAAGGAACTGGGGCTGCTTCGATGGGCACAAGCCCTTTTGAAAAACGAACAGTTGGAAAGGCTAGTGGACACCAATATGCTGGGCGGCTATAACGAGAGTGAAGTGGAGAAAACCATTCGCCTGGCTCTACTTTGCACGCAGCTGGACCCCAAAAAACGACCTTATATGGCTGAAGCAGTCCTATTTCTTGAAGGAATTATTGGCTTGGAGAAAAGATGGGAGGAGTATCAACTTGAAGACGAATTATCTCGCCTAGATGATCTCTCAATTTTGAACGACTCCACTTCTTGTCCAAGTGAAGACAAATCACCTGGTCCTAGATGATCCTTCCTAGAACGTGTCGCTTGAGATTCGCCCTTTGAGATTGCGGTTGCCTCAGCTTCAGCATTATACCGGATACCGTCGAATCTTTTTTCGCTTAGTGCGAGTGTATTTACTCATTTCATTTTATTTAATTGATAATATTTTTTTATGTTTTACCTTAAATCTGATTTCATTTTATTTTTATCACAGCCCACGAGAACTTGAGAGGGCAAGTAGAATCAAATTATTGTGCTGTGCCGTCGGCCAACATTCCACATGGTGCTGTTTTATGCGCCACGATTTATTTACACACAATTTGATTTGATTAGATTAAATCAATTATGTAAAATTACCTGTTGGGTCGAACACAAAAATTGAGGAGCAATTTTTGATGGGTTTGTAAGTACTAAGATGACAATTTCTAGGATGGGACATGAGCATTATTCGGACAAAGTTAGCATGTATGGATTTGTGCTAATCGGGCTTGTATGGTAATCGTGTTGACCCACTTGACATGATTGATAAATGAATTGTGTTCACGTTCATCTCGTGTCACTGTTACTTTGACACGAAGCGAACTTCACCCCACGAAGCCATATATCTAATTAGTATCGAGCGACCAAGAAAAAAAATTAGTATTGAACCTGATGAATGCATTGGTGTTTCCAGATGAAGTCGTGGGTGCAGTCCTAGTGCATTATTCTATAAAAGCGGATTCTGATACGCCGCATCCATTTCGCAGGCGTTTCGTTCATAAACAGAAGACTTAGGCAAAAGATCGCAAAGTGGGTGCTGAGCATTTGAGTGGTGCGGGTATGGTCGTGTCAGTCTCAACGCATGGGAACAGATTGCTTTTACCCAAGGAAGAAGGAAAAGGCACCGCGTGATATGAGCAAATCATTTTTGACTTAGGTCAAACATATTGATTCTATGATGTCATTCCTGGGAAGTCTTCTTCAGACATGCGGCCCACCAGAAGAAAATGGGAAGGGCCCGAGAAAGACAGGTTTAAAAATTGCTAGTTTAAGCTTTACGTGCTCTCCTGTACAAACAACATTGAAGTTCTTGTTATCTACGTGACGGATTCGAGTGATCTGAGCTTCAATCGTAACCTGGACGTTTATCGTGCTGCTTTTATGATTTTCTACTTTGTTTGCACAAAAAATTAACCAGGTCATGAGAATCGGTGTGAACAAGCACGTGACTTGAGGTCAAGTCGCTATCAACACTGGAGACGCATACTATTGTCAATGACCATAAGAGCCTTCATGGATATTGATATACATCGACAGCCACGGACCAATATGGATGCACGATAGCACTAGTTGACGATTATCATGACATAATTAGTCAGTAAGGATACTGATTAAAAGGGATCGACAGATAGCCAATTGAGAAATAAAATGAAGATCGAATGTCTAGAGGACGCTAAACTCACTTGTGGTATACAAATTTTTTGAAATCGCTTGTGGATAGGCCAATGAAGTTCAGCGGATTGTGGAGAAAGAACTTGAATGAAATTCAAAGTGGCTGCAAACAGGTGCGAATGATCAAAGCTCAGTTTTGAGAGTACAACCACCTGGAGATAAGAGCATCGCAACGTGAGAACATGGAACCAAGATTCTTGAGACGTGGAAGCATAGCTGAAACTGCCGAAGAACTACTGCTTACAGGCATCAATTTTGTGAATACTATAAATACTAGTCTTTGTCTACCAAAGACCCCTAACATAGCAAACAAACAATCTGTTAACTTTCAATTATTTTTCAATTTCTGCATTATAGTTATGCCTGTAGTTTCAAGATATTTCGTCGCCGATTAAATTCCAATGTGCATCTTAATTGTTGTTTGATTAAATTCCGATGTTGCATCTTTATGTTCTTAAAGCTTTTTCATCGATTAAATTCTAGCAAAGTTTGTGTACTTTCTATTCTGTTTGAAGTGAAATTATCAGTTTCCTTGTATACCTATGATATTTTGTCACCACAGAACCTATCTCATCTCATAAAAAATCAAAGAACGACTTTCGGTGAAAGGGATTTCATCGCGGACGAAAATTCCGCCGAAACTATCACACCCTGAAACCTACCAGAACGGGAGATGACACGGCTGTTCTTTCGCCCGAAGGACACAACTTAAACCCACAACCAAAGAACAAACTCCCAAAAGTCCCCACGACATCACTCTCGCTCTATTGGCTACTAACTAAGGAACCTGAAAGATTGGAGAAAGAGATGGGTGAGCAACCATAGTTCAATAAGTAATGCGTATCTCTTCTGCACAGATCGAGCAGTCACTATGCATATACATATAACAATACCAGAAGCTCATACTTCAATCCAAAGATATTATATATATATATATATATATATATATATATATATATATATATATATCAAATCAAATAAGAGTTGTTTCATTTTAACAAGACTTTATACAATTCAGAAAATACTTATTTAAATCAATAATATCAAAGCAAAAACCAATGGTCCATTCCATTGACCAAACTCGTCGAAAAACACACGCCAATGGTCCATTTCAGTGGTCAATCTCATCGAAAACACATGCCAATAGTCCATTCTATTGGCCAATCTCATGCTCATAAATCTAACTATGATCGCGCTCCCCGTAAGAAGGCGATCAAGATTCCCCTCTTAACAAGGTCTCCACCTATTATGAGCTGGTGGCTCGGCCTACAAGGATATCCAAGACTAGTATGCGCATACCCAAAACCTCTCATTGGGTTCACAGAGACACTGAGTATCAAAATCCACAATCAATATCACCAGTTGATTTCACAAAATAAAACACGTAATCTTTTTCAACTTCATTTGTCAAACTGAACACATTTTACAAAACATTTCTCACATCATTTTAGGATTCTTCATAAATCGATATGTAAAACATTTCATAACGTTCTTCATAAAACGTTTCTCAAATCATTTAGAAGTTATTCCATAAACTAGTTCGCAATATAATACGTACATATCCGTTCGGAATATATTTTTTAAAACAATTCTCAAATGACCAAGGAGTAGTAAATGCCTGACCTAGGCTTTTATACAACAAACATGCTTTAATAACTCATATGATACTTAAATCCTTATCACAATACTTACTTGAAAATGCTTACGATCAAACAACAGAGATTACTCGAACTGTCCAACTGGCAATCCTATCAAATAAGCGAGAAACCACGTTAAATCGAGTAAAATGCTACCTCAACTGTGACTCTGCTAAACTGGGCTTAGACGCTAACATAATGACTAAAAGGCTCTCACAAATTGCTCGTCCAAAGCAATTATCCAAAACCGTCCGCAACGCGGAGCTTGAGTGCGAAACTTGGTTGTGCTATAATTTTCTCCATTAAACTCCGTTCCAACCGAGCTTATAGTAAAAATAAAGCCCATTTAAAGAACTACAAGAACCCTAGCTTGGCCAACCCAAAATTTGGCCAAAAAGAGACGAAAATTGGCATGGAAAGCTGCTGTCGCGTATTGTTTACCACGTGCACTCAACTTCAAAAATTCATTTCGGGCAAACCGTAAATCCAAATTGAGATCCGTAAAATCCCACCATACTAAACTATCATTTCTATATATATACGCAGCTCAACGACTTAAAAATCTTACTGCGCGGCTTTATTTTCACAAAACTCCGAAATTATGTCCTAATTCCAAAAAATACTCCGATTGAACGAACGAGGGCCACAAGTAGTTATCGAGCATTACAATATGAAGGCGAATCAATTTGGCGATGCGCCGTGGTGCAAAACCCCCTTCTCTCTTCTCTTTTTTCTTCTTCCTCTTCTTTTCCTTTATATTCTTCGTTTCCTCTCCTCCCGTGAGAGCTCTCTGTCTTCTCTCTCTTCCTTTTTAAGGAGCTGAACGTGTCCCTTTGTTTTCTCTTTTATTTCTCTTCCTTTGACTTTTCAACCTTTTGCTTTTCTTTTCTTTTTCTTTTTTAAAAAATCCAAATATTACAGAAACACACTTTATGTTCATTTGTCGATTGTTTGGTTGGTATATAGTGTGACACTTCGTCCATTTTCTTTGGCTAACACGCACCCCTGAATTCACCTGCTCCGAAAAAATGTTCTATGATTCACGAATCTCCAAGATGTTGTAGTTCAACACCAGTCTCCAGAAGCAGCCCGTTAGGCTATATTGATCTGAGGTAAAATAAATAGATTATATTCAAAGGGAAAATCGATGAGATAAGCTAGGATTCATGGACTAAATGCAAAAGTTCCCATGGTAATTCAGAATGAGAATAGCTTTCATTAGAAATGCTGGTAGAGCAAGGTTTCCTCATATGAAGTAACATAATTAGTCAAATTGATTCTCTCCCTGATTTGTAAGGCCTTGTGGAGCAATTTTCTGGGTTTATACTGAGTAATATGTCTGTACTAGCTAGATGAATTGATCGGAATCAGTGCAAGAGAGACTTGATAATGAAATTTATGCGAGGTCAAAGACTTGATTCGACAAGTCCAAGGAGCAAGAATTTGATTATGAAAAGAGCGCAACTTCAGGGACAAAAAGTAAAATTTTTAACTTCCATTTTCGAGATGGAAGTCATACTGGTTTGGAACAAAGGAATGTGATTCATCACACCTCTTCTCCGGTTCCTCTACTGCCAGATGAAGCTTATAATTCACCTTAGTAGCAGCTGGTGTCGGTGTCAGCCGAGGAAACTGGATGAATTGCATTCAGACACAGCACAGAAAATCTAAATGTTGGACTGATTCTCCCAAGAAAGCTTGACTTACCAGGAGGGTAAACAGCTTAGGGGAGCAGCGAAAGCAACGAAAACGACTATGATACCCCACAAAACGCGTTGATTTCCCCACTAGGCTTTTTTCATTGGCTTTGATAAGTGTAGATGCGTGCACATCTGCAGGCATGACAGCCAACCAAAATTGAGAAGTCTGAATATCCAGACTCAGCTCAGGCTTACCTCTGCAGCAAAAACTCTTCTTCCTTGCTCCTCCTGTTCCCGTTCGTGAAAAGACAAATTCGAACGATCCGAACGAAATTTCCGAGGAGTGTGGTGTTTCGTAAGAGTGAACAACCATGGTCTTCAAGTTTTCAACCTTCGATCTCACCGAAGATCCTCCCGATTTCGATCCGCCTTCGCCGCCTGCTTCTCGGTCATCAACGATTTTTCTGCCGCTTAATCCTGCTGGCTGCAGTTTCATCAAAGGTACGACATCCCACCAGGTAGCTGCCGGTGCTTCTCTGCGCTTGGCCAATTCAGCTTCCAAGTTTGGTTGCTGGAGGCCAAGCGAATCACTCCAATGTCCAGAGGAAGGACGCCTTAAAAGGTTCACTTTCCGCGAGCTGAAGGTCGCTGCCAACAAGTTCAGTGAGACAAAGAAGGTGGGTGAGGGTGGGTACGGTCGTGTGTACTATGGAGTCTTGGTGGACGGCTCCAGAGTGGCGATAAAAAGACTCACTAGACAAACCTCTCAAGGATTGACACTGCGTGCTGAAGTAAACTTGGGGAACAAGATATGGCACCGGAATCTGCTTCCGGTTCATGGCTTTTGTTCGTCATCGAAACATGGAGACATGCTCGTGTACCCTTTCATGGTGAACGGAAGCCTAGGCTCCCTTTTAAGAGGACAGCCAAGAGTGAAGCGCCCACTTGATTGGCCCACCCGGAAGAAGATAGCAATTGGAGCTGCGAGAGGGATTGCCCATTTGCATGATTTGAGGATAATTCACAGGGACATTAAACCCGACAATATACTGTTGGATGAGGATTTTGAGGCTCGTGTTGCAGATTTTGGGTTGGCCTTGTTCATGGACGATTACAAAGAGAAGGCTGTTTCCGAAGGAGAACCCAATGGTGAAGACGCTTATTTTACCGACTGCACAGCGGGAACACTTGGTTACATGGATCCAGAGCGCATTACCGGAAGCTACTCAGTAAAGAGCGATGTTTATGGTTTTGGCGTGACACTTCTTGAACTCGTAAGCGGTCGAAGAGCTTGGAGAACAACCTGCCTCGATGGAAAGGAACTGGGGCTGCTTCGATGGGCACAAGCCTTTTTGAAAAACGAACAGTTGGAAAGGCTAGTCGATACCAATATGCTGGGCGGCTATAACGAGAGTGAAGTGGAGAAAACCATTCGCCTGGCTCTACTTTGCACGCAACTGGACCCCAAAAAACGACCTTATATGGCTGAAGCAGTCCTGTTTCTTGAAGGGATTATTGGCTTGGAGAAAAGATGGGAGGAGTATCAACTTGAAGACGAATTATCTCGGCTAGATGATCTCTCAATTTTGAACGACTCTACTTCTTGTCCGAGTAAAGACAAATCATCTGGTCCTAGATGATCCTTCCTAGAACGTGTCGCTTGAGATTCGCCCTCGAGATTGCGGCTGCCTCAGCTTCAGCACTATACCGGATACCGTTGAATTTTTTTCGCTTAGTTCGAGTGTATTTACTCATTTCATTTTATTTAATTGACAATGTTCTTATTATGTTTTACCTTAAATCTGATTTCATTTTATTTTTATCAAAGCCCACGAGAACTTGAGAGGGCAAGTAGAATCAAATTATTGTGCTGTGCCGTCGGCCAACATTCCGCACAGTGCTGTTTTATGCGCCACGGTTTATTTACACACAATTTTGATTAGATTAGATTAAATCAGTTAAGTAAAATTACCTGTTGGGTCGAACACAAAAATTGAGGAGCAATTTTTGCTGGGTTTTTAAATACTAAGATGACAATTTCTAGGATGGGACATAAGCATTATTCGGACACGGCATGAAGTTAGTGGGTATGGATTTGTGCTAATCGGGCTTGAATGGTAATTGTGTTGACCCACTTGACATGATTGATAAGTAAATTGTGTTCACGTTCATCTCGTGTCACTGTTACTTGTCGCGACCTAAAAAAAATCGGGTTTCGATCTTAGGTTAATGGATTACTATATCAATTAAATTAACTAACCTAGCTCGAGTTCTCCCAAACTCTACCAAATCGCAACTTAGGTCCAATTGTGAGCATGCAAATATTTTCAACGGGAGTCGCCACTAATCATTTAGGGTAGGTTGATTAGAAACCTAAATAAAATAGCGGGAGTACTATTTTATTTCTACGAACCAGAAATCATAGATTCGGGGACTTGGTTACGCTAGATTCCCTAACGCCTTTTCGGTACCAATTTCGAGAAAAATACTCAATTTGACAATTTTGATAAATCCTGACTTAGAGTTCAAATGTGCAAAATTTTCTTTTTGATTTTTACTTATTTAAATGAAAGTTAACCTATATATAATGACGTGCAAATATTGACATGCGATTAATGCAACCTAACATGCAAACTATATGTCATACGACGACGTGACCTATTTCTAATGACGAGCATATTATTTTTTGTATTTTTTTTAATGAAATTCGGAATTAAAAATGCCAATTATCTAAACATACAATTTTAAACTAAAGAAATTAACCTATTCTAGAGTAATCTTTTTGGTATTTTTTTTATCAAAATTCGAAATTAAAATCAAGTAAAAAAAATATAACCGCTAAATCTTTCGAATTAAGTTTCGATCTGAAGCCTGACAGATCGACCCTAAAATTCGAAATACCCGCTATGGAAATAATTCTATCTAAATCCCGATAGATAGATTTATTTCCACATGTGCGGTTGCGGATTAGGAAATTTTCCTAATCGATCACATTTTGAAAAATTCCGATATCTTAAATATATTGGATATATTCAAAGGATTTTGAAAATTCTAAATTCTATCAAAATTTGATAAGCAACAGATATCCAAGATTTCAACAAAAAGAAACAAATCCTAATTGAGATAATGCTTATTATCTAAATATGCAGAATTAGATATCAATAAGCATAAATTAGGCAACAAAATATTCAAATTAAATCGGGATAAGATAATTGCCTGATTTGCAGATTTCTTTCCTAATTTGAACTTGCAGCGGATCGGGATTGCGGATCGGCGATGCATCGGGAGCGGCGGCCCGACGTAGGGAGCGGTGGCGACGGTGCGGAGCGCGGCGTGCGACGATGACAGTCGCTGGTCTCTCTCTCTCACAGTTGTGCTTTCTAAAAATTTTTGATCCAGTGTGGAGAATTCGTTTCCCAAACGGACTAGTGATGGTAGAGCCTTTCGGTGACCGCTGATGAGAGCCTTCACGATGGGACTAGCAGCGGTCAACAAGACTATGGTCAAAACTTGGCCGATGGTGACCAGCGGTGAGGCCTAGCCAATGGTGGAGGGACCGCGAAAAAATCTGCAAAAAGAGTGTTAAGTGTAACAAGATACTCGAACCAGCTGACTGTGGTGTTGAAAACTTGCTGGAAACTCGCGCGGACTAATCAGTGTTAATGGGAATTGTAGATCGTCAATGGGGCTGCAAAGAGGACAGATCGGCACAGGGGCTGAGGGACGCCAAGGCTGCAGGGTGCAGCAGGGACGACGGGCAACGGTGGCTTGCTGGTGCTGGGCCCATCTGGCGGAGGAGCTAACAGGACAGCGGTGGTGCTGCACATACGGTTCTGCAAGCGTAGCGTCTGGAGGAGCACGAACGGCGGTGGTGTAGGCGGTGCCGATGTCTCTCTCTCTTTCTCACCTTTTTCTCAAGTGATTCACTCGTGTGTTTCTCTAAAAAATCTGATCTGAAAATTATGAGAACTCTCCTCTAATTATGAAGCAAAACATGTATTTATATTGCAAACCTAGGTCAACTAGCCGGGCTTTCTAGTCCTAATGGGCTTAGGTTTAGGCTTTACCTTTTAATTTAATTTAATTCTAAGTGGGCTGAATTAATTCGGGCTTTTCTTTAATTAAGTTTGATGGGCTAATTTAAGCTCAAATTAAGACAACCCAGCCCTTTTGACTTGTGATTTTCGGCCTTTGTCTTCTGAGTGAGCCGAGTCTCGTTCGGTACCCGAGTTCGATTTACGTGACGAATTTTAAGCTCGCTTGCCACCGCCGACCCGATGCGGAATGCAATTAATATACATGAACCTAAGCTATATGCTATGCAATTTTAATATTTTTGTTTAGGGGTTAAAATTTAATCCCTAATTTTCTATGCAATTAACACTAAATGATGCGCCAAAATTTAGGTGTCAACGTTACTTTGACACAAAACGAACATCACCCCACGAAGCGATATATCTAATTAGTATTGAACCTGAGGAATGTATTGGTGCTTGCAGATGAAGTCGTGGGTGCAATCCTAATGAAACATTCTATGAAAGTGGATTCTTCCGTGAAGGGTGGCGTCCTGATCCGCCAAATCCATTTCGCAGGCGTTTCATTCATAAACAGAAGACTTAGGCAAAAAGATCGCAGAGTGTGTGCTGAGCATTTGAGTGGTGCGGGTATGGTCGTGTAAGTCTCAACGCATGGGAACAAATTGCTTTTGCCCAAGGAAAGAGGAAAAGAAACCGCGTGATGTGAGCAAATCATTTTCGACTTGGGTCAAACATATTGATTCTTTGATGTCATTCCTGGGAAGTCTTCTTCAGAAATGCGGCCCACCAGAAGAAAGTGTGCAGGGCCCGAGAAAGACAGGTTAAGAACTGCTAATTTAAGCTTTACGTGCTAACCTACAAAAACAATATTAAAGTTCTCATTATCTACGTGACGCATTTGAGTGATCTGAGTTTCAATTTTCCTTCTAGGAGGCTAGAAGTGGAATTATGGTCTTCATATTTGCCACGGTCGATCTCACTGAAGATCCTCCCAATGTTGATTCGGACTCTCTGCCTGCTTCTCGATCATCAGCGGTTTGCTTGCCATGTACTCCTGGCTGCAGTTTCAAGAAACCGATAACATCCTGCCAGGCTGCTGCCGGGGCTTTGCTGCGCCAGACAATTCAGTCTTCCGAATCTGGTTTTTTCATGTTGTAGGCCAAGTGAATCTCTCTAGTTTCCAGGTTCTGATCTGGAGGTTCGCCAAGGACGCCTTAAAAGGAAGGTTCGCTTTCCGTGAGCTACAGGCAACTACCAACCACTTCAGCGATGAAAAGATTGTGGCTAGGGGTGGGTTTGGTCGTGTATATGAAGGACTCAGCAGACGGCTCTCGAGTGGCCCATAAAAAGAATCGCCAAGCATTCCCAGTTTGAGATGAGAGAGTTCCACACAGAAGTGAAATTGGGTAACATGCCCTTGCATCGGAATCTGGTCCCAGTTATCAGCTTTTGCTTGCCGCTGAAACTGAAAGAAGACATGCTCATGTATTCCTTCATGCTTAATGGAAGCTTCTCCTCACTTCTAAGACGACAACCGTCCGTGAAGCTCCCGCTTGATTGGCCCACCAGGAAGAAGATAGCTGTCGGAGCTGTGAGAGGGATTTCCCATCTGCATGATCATGGCGTAATTCGTCGGTACATTAAGCCCCAGATCATGCTGGGGGAGAACTTTGAGGTTTGTATTGTCGATTCGGGATGGCCATCTTCATGGACAACGATGAAGAGAAGGGTGGTGTTTCCAGGTAAACCAGCTTCTTTAGCCTCAGCTTTCTTCACAGCCAAATAGGCAGGACGTGCAGTTATCTTGATCCGGAGTACTCCAAGTGTGGAATGTGCTCAGTGAAGAGTGATGTCCATAGTTCTGGCATGACCCTTCTCGAACTCGCCATCGGTTGAAGTGCTCAAAGAAGGATCAGTCCTCCGGGGCTGCTGCTACCTGAATGGGCAGGCATGCTTGTCAAAGATAAAGAGATGGAAAGGCTAGTTGATGCCGACATACGGAACGGGTATAAGGAAAGCGAAGTCAAGAGAATGATCCAGCTAGCTCTAGTTTGTGTGCAAATCGACTCCAAAAGACGACCTGATATGACGGAAGTAGTCCAAATTCTGGAAGGGGCTATTAGCTTGGAGAAGAGATGGGAGGAGTACCAAAATGGACATGGCGGACTCTGGTTCTTGTCTCCGCCACGAAGACTTATCAATAACACATCTTAGATAATCATTCCCTGGAGTTGTTGCTCAGCTGAAAAATCGGCTATGAGAGTGTCCTGATTCCAAGAGTTACGTGACTTCTGGTGTAACCTGTATGATGATTGTGCTGCTTTTATGCTTATTTGCTTATGTTCATTTGACTCTTAGGTTGTTATATAGTGAGACTTCATCCAACACCCACTCCGTTAATTCGCCGGCTGCAAAAACATGTTCAATCATTCATGAATCTCCAAGATATAGTTCCACTATTGTTTCTAAAAGGCATCCTGTTAGGCTAGATTGAACTGAAGTAAAAAATAAATAAGAAAATAACGTTTGAAGGGAAAATCGATGAGATAAGCTAGGATTCATGGACTAAATGCAAAAGTTCCCATGGTAATTCAGAACGACTATAGCTTTCATTAGAGATGCAGGTGGTGGTAGGCTTCCTCATATCAAGGTTATAATTAGTTCCATTTGATTCCTTCTTTGATTTGGAAGGGCTTAAGGGGAAATTTTCTGGGTGTATACGGAATAATGTCTGTACAGAACCGGTGCAAGAGAGACTTGATAAGGAAATCTATGCAAGTTCAATTACTCAGTTTAGACAAGTCAAACGTACAAGGACTTGATTTGGAAAAAGAGCATAACTTCAGGGACTAAAAGTAAAATTTTTACCTTTCGTTTTGGAGATGCAAGTCCTTGGTTGGCATTTCTCATGGAACATTAAGGGACTGTTTTTCATTACACGACAAATAAAGGTTATTAGTACCTTTGTTGCCCGGGCTTATAATTCACCTTAACAACGGCTGGTGTCGGTGTCAGCCCAAACGAACTGACTGAACTGCATTCAGAAGCAGCATAGAAATTCTAAATGTTGGACTAATTTTTCTAACAAAGATCAACGTACCAAGACGGGAGAAGCGAAAGCGACAAGGGTGACTGACTCGTAGGAGTCATTGCTTGGTGGGACATAACATGCATTATCAACATACGATACTCCACAGCGATTGTATTGGCTTGGTAAGTATGGACAACCAAACTAGTTAAGTCTGAATAAGCAGACTCAGCTCAGGCTCACCTCTGCAGCAGAAAACTCTCCTTCCTTCCTTCTTCGGTTCCCGTTCACGAAAAAAGAAAAATTTTGAGTAATCCGAGCTTGGATTCCGAGGAGTGTGGTGTTTTAGAAGAGATAAAAACTATGGTCTTCAAGTTTTCCACCTTCAACCTCACCAAAGATCCCCCTAATTTCGATCTGCATTCGCCACCTGCTTCTCAGTCGTCAACAATTTGTCTGCCGCTCAATCCTGCTGGCTGCAGTTTCATCAAAGCTATAACACCCCGCCAGGTCACTGCCAGTGCTTCTCTGTGCTTGGTCAATTCAGCTTCCAGGTTTTGTTGTTGGAGGCCAAGAGAATCAGTCCAATGTCCAGTGGAAGGACGCCTTCAAAGGTTGGATTTCGACGAGCTGAAGGTCGCTACCAACAACTTCAGTGAGACAAAGAAGGTGGGTAAGGGTGGGTACGGTTGTGTGTACGAAGGACTCTTGGGGGACGGCTCCAGAGTGGCAATAAAAAGACTCGGTAGAGGTACCTCTCTGGCATGGACACTGCATGCTGAAGTAAAATTGGGGAACATGATCTGTCATCGGAATCTGGTTCGGGTTCAAGGCTTTTGTTTGTCGTCAAAGCATGGAGAATACATGCCTGTGTACAATTTCATGGTGAACGGAAGTCTGGACTCCCTTCTATGAGGACAACTCGCACTTGATTGGCCCACCAGGAAGAAGATAGCGATTGGAGCTGCTAGAGGGTTCTCCCATTTGCATGATCTGAGGATAATTCACAGGGATATTAAACCCGATAATATGCTGTTGGATGAGGACTTTGAGGCTCATGTTGCAGATTGTAGGATGGCCTTGTTCATGGACGAGTACATAGGAAAGGCTGTTTCCGAAGGAGAACCCAATGGTGAAGACGCTTATTTTACCGACTGCCCAATGGGGACACTTTATTACATCGATCCAGAGCGCTTTACAGGAAGAAACTCAGTAAAGAGCGATGTTTATGGGTTTGGCGTGACGCTTCTTGAACTCATAAGCGGTCAAAGAGCTTGGGAAACAACCTGCCTCGATGAAAATGAACTGGGGTTGTGTGCATGGGCAACAGTTGGAAAGGCTAGTCGATACCAATATGCCGGCGGCTATAACGAGAGTGAAGTCGAGAGAACCGTTCGCCTGGCTCTACTTTGCATGCAGCTCGACCCCAAAAAACGACCTTATATGGCTGAAGCAGTCCTATTTCTTGAAGGAATTATTGGCTTGGAGAAAAGATGGGAGGAGTATCAAACTGATGCCACGACGCCATTTGGAAACCCCAACTTGGATTCGAGTTCGAGCGACTTTACTCCTTGTCACAACGAAGAAGGATTATATGGTCCTAGATGATCCTTCCAAGAACGTGTTCCTCGAGATTCAACCGTGAGATTGTGGCTACCTCAGCCTGTGCATAGACAGATTAATCAGTTTTATCCGCTTTGGACACTAAGTCCTCACAGTTTTGTTCCTCCGAGGGCAGCCCATACTACTTCCAGAAAAGACCTCTTGCAAGTTAAGGTTTATCTCCTTGTCCAGGCCCTTCCGGAAAAGACCTCTTGCAAGTTAAGGTTTATCTCCTTGTTCAGGCCCTTCCGGCGACCATCCTAGAAGCCGCTCCTTATCCAGGCCCTTCTGGCCCCGGCCTTCAAGCACAACTTCCTCGTTGTGGCCCCACACGCGGTCAGGAGTCGGCTCTCATACCACCTGTAACGACCTGGGTAGATATTGTCCGCTTTTGGACACTAAGTCCTCACGGTTTTGCTCCTCCGAGGGCAGCCTATACTACCCCCAGAAAAGACCTCTTGCAAGTTAAGCTTTATCAAACCTTTATAAGCAAGCCCAAGGCTCCCTCCTTAGGCGACGTGGGACAGGAGACATGTCCCCCTTGCCATCCTACAAGCCTGCCTGAAGCCGCTCCTTGTCCAGGCCCTTTTGGGTACGGCGACCACTCCCCGCCCTCGTCGGACCGGGTCATCACAAATGATGCTTCGTGTTCTACCACTAAAGCTTCTGTAACTCTACCACATATAACTTTGTGCGTTTTGTATTCTCGCACACCAAACAAACATTTTTTTTTCCAATTTGCAGATCGTCGAGAAACCTGGAGCAGTCTCATCTAAAATCCACAATTAACCGTTTCTCCTGCTTGGTCAAGAACTTTTTGCGCAAATAGGAAATGGAACCCTAATCCTAAGATGTCAGACATCAGAAATAATTCGCGAGACCGTGTCAAGAACTTCCATTTGGTCAGATTAGAACTTGAAAGCTCTGTTTCAAAGGTCAGATTAGAACCCTAGTCCCGAATGGGTACAAATACTCACTAATAGTCGTCGTTAATCCCTTTCAGGGGTAATTTTTTTGTCAATTCGTCAAAGATGTTGTGTCAGCAGCAAATGTAAGCTGTGGAGTTAGCACCTCCCATCTCCGTATTTAAAGCCAAAACATCCGTTTGTCTCACTTTTAAATTTCGCATTTTGCCCTCATCTATATATATATATATATTGTTTTAATATAGTAATACAATTTAGCTTCAAAGAGGGAAGGTGATTTTTCCAACTTAAAATTGAAGATTCCATTTACTGGGTCTCGGCTTATTCCTTTGTTTTTCAGACGTGTAGAATGGACCTCCCACCGCCTTTGCGTTTCAGAGTTCTTGTATATTACGAAGGTGTTTACGATATGTAGTTCTACTATGTGAATTGACGTGGATTTTTTTGGAGTGGGTTCCCTATTGATTCATCGCCTAGTACCGAAACCTCGATGGAGAGTTAGTTAGGCCTATTGAGGGGCTTCGACATTGACGAATGATGGTCACGCAACGAAGGGCAAAATACAGGCAGTCTTTTGGAGGATAATGTAGTATGAAGATAGGCGATCTCGATCTGCTCAAGACTTTTATTTCTTATAAGTTGTAAGTCTGATAAGTAATATAAATAAAAAAAAAAGTATAGATAGTTTGACTATACTAGTGCGATTTTCATTGTTAAGAAGTGTTCAGATTATGTTTCCGCTTGCCTCAAGATTAATAAGATTAATAATTGTAAGAGACACGTATGACGCGTGAGATTCTGGGCATCCCAGATCATGTGACAATGATAGGGGAACAAAAAAACATCATTTTCTTCTACAGTTACATATCTAGGTTTCCAGTCAAACATCGGAGCGGGACACAGATATACCCAAGAACTTTGAAAATTACAGCCGGCACCACAGAGAACTTCGCTTCGAGAAATTCAAACTGTCAACAGGAAACGGGTCGTCGTGATTAAAAAGTGGCAATTCCGCGCGGGGCAAAGGCACTTAACTTGACCGTGACTTTGTGCGATGGTCAAAGTATCCCTTTCCATTACTGATTCTCTCTGTGTGATCCATTCAAACTGCAAGAAATATGCTTCTCATATGCCCCCTTTGAAGCCGTCATGCTAGTTTCCCCTGCAGTAACTCACCTCCAAAAGGGATGATGAAACCACCCTAGCTCTAACCCACAAGAAGAGGAAATTGACAGCCCATAAAACATGCATTTCTCATGATCATCATCATCCAATCCTTTTCCTCTGAGAAAAAGGAAAAGTCCTGTGCATAGGCATTTGTTCAGGTGGTGATAGAGAGCAAGATTTGGTTTTCGAGAGCAGAGCGAAAGGAAGGAAATGGTCATCAAATTCTCCACCTTTGATCCCGCTCAAGATCCTGATGATTTCAACCATGCTTTTCCTCAATCTCCAGCATCATCACCATCAGCACCACGTGACTATACTGGTGGCTGCATCAGAGCTATAGTCAGCCAGCTCACTGTCGCTGGTACTTCTCGCATCTTAACATTTCAGCCAGGACACTCATATGCACTCATGCTCACATTTCTCTCATTTGTGCTTGTGCCCACCATTCCAAAGTGTCCTCTGGCCTATTTGTAGGCTCTATAAGTTGATTACTTTTTCTGGACTATACTTGTTGGATTCTCTCGGAAAACATCATGTAAAGGTGACAGGTAACGTGATTTTGGAAAAGAATAGACCCTAAAAAAAGAAGAGTGTTCTAAAGGGAGGATGATCATGATGTGCTAAATAGTTTTAGAGAGTCATGTTGGTTATATTTGACTGAGCTCCTAATAATTAATGACTCAGAATTTCATCCATGACAAGCATGCGAATAAAGTAACAACTTGAGAATACTATTTTTCCTTATTAGTTCATTGCTCCGCAAAGTGCCAGAACTTCAATCCCTATTGTTTTTTTCCCTCTTTGTTATCTTCTCCTTGAATATAGCTCCCAAATTTCAGAAAATGCTGCCCTATAGGTTGGATTTCTCAGCAGCAGGCATCTTTCAAAAATTTTCCTTGATAATCTACTTGTCAATCTTCGGAAGTTGTTATGTAATATTTATTGGAAAGATTATGGTGTAGAACCTAGGGAAAAGATGCTGAAATTGAAGGATGGACCTTTTAAATATGGCGAACTTGAGAGGATGACAGGGAACTTTGAAATGGTTTTCGTTGAAGGAGGATCTGGAAATGCATATTTTGGCACACTAGAGAATGGCACCGAAGTTGCTGGGGAGAAGAACACTAGAAGTACTAAAACTTGTGTACGGCGCTCACTTTAGTGCCAAAAGTTTGTTTCGGATCACTTAAGTACCAAAATTGGAGAAAAACGATCACTTAAGTGTCAACTGCGAGAAATTCCGGCCATATTAATACGTAGCTTTTTTTAATTAAAATTTTAATCTACGTGGCATTTCCACATGTATATTTTGAATTTCTCAGTCCTACGTGGCATTTCCACGCGTAAATTTCGAATTTTTAATTGTTTTTTTTATTTTTTTCTGTTTTTTCCTTCTTTTCTTTTTTTCTTTTTTTTCTTCTTCTTCTTCATTTGGCCGGTGACCGGACACCGGCCACCAGCCATGGCCGGCCCCTTGGCCTCGCCTGGGCACGCCCTTGCCCAGGCGAGGAGAGGTCGGCCCTTGCCCAGGCCACGGCGGCCTCGCAGGCAGTTGCCTGGGGGTCGCCGTGGCCTGAGTGACCACCGGCGAGGCCGCCGTGGCCTGGGCGAGGGCCGGCCCCACCAGATCTGGCGGGGCTGGCCCTCGCCCAAGCCACGGCGGCCTCGCCAGCGATCGCCCAGGCCACGACGGCCTCACGTCGCCCGTGGCGGGCGACAACGGCCTCGTCCGGGTGAGGCCAGGCAGCCGACCATGGCCGGTGGCCGGTGTCCGGTCACCGGCCAAACGAAGAAGATGAAAGAAAAGAAAAAAAGAAAAAAGGAAAAAACAGAAAAAAAAATCAGAAAAAATTTTAAAATATTAAAATATTATTAAATATTGTCCTCGTCAGCGCCGACGTGCCACGTAGGACTGAAAAATGAATAAAATATGGCCACGTCAGATTTCCGGCAACCCAAATCGGAGTTGGCACTTAAGTGATCCGAAACAAACTTTTGGCGCTAAAGTGAGCGCCGTACATAAGTTTTGGCACTTTTAGTGTTCTTCTCCCGAAATTGCTGTGAAGGTCTTCTTTTGTTTTTCTATACGAGGATCCAGGGAATTTCTAGCTAAGGTTAGATAGAACAAGGCAAGTGATGCATATTTAGAAACTTGGTCCCAAACTAATGTCAGTATAAACACCGGTAATGCACACTCGTGATTTCGCGGGCCAAACACTTGAGGGCTGTTCACCATGAATACTTGGTTTCACTGCTTGGATATTGTGATGGCACCAAAACCAAGGGGCTAATATATGAATTTATGGATGGTGGAAATTTGCAACAAAACTTAACAGGTATTTTATCATTCTCTTTTACGGTCCTTTCTCTAGAATTATCCCGAAAATGCCTGTTTTTCACATGTAACGGTGGTAGATGTGTTGATTTAACAGGCGACATGCCAAATTTCTTGACTTGGAGTAAGAGACTACAAATTGCCGTGGATGTAGCACAAGGTCTATACATGAAATATCCACTATTACAGTTTTTGCTCTGGCATGGTTTAAGGAGTTTTTGTAAAGAATTGCAGGTTTGGATTATCTTCATCATGATTGCCAACCACCCATCATCCATGGAGACCTGAGTGCTACAAATATCTGGTTGAATGAGGAAATTTTAGCTAAATTAGCTGACTTTGGTATCTCAGCTTTTGAACCCCGAGCTCTTGATTCTTATCCAACTTGTCCTCTGGGCACTCCAGGCTACTTCGACCCAGAGTAATGACTAAAACTCAATCTTGTCCAATCTCTTTATGCACAAAATCAGACATTCCCTAAGATTTCATGTGTCACTTCTCATTTATTAATATCCATCCCTTCTTCACTACTTGGATACACATGAAACTACTGGTGAAACATTTCAATATTTATAGGTCTTATCTTTTCCACTTCTTAAGTGGTTAAAATTTGGACTTGACAAAAAAAAAGCTCAAAAAGGATAAATGACTCAGAGATTCAAAGAGAAGCCTTATCATGACCTAGAAATTGTCTTCTCATCCATATTCTCATATGTATATGCACGTTTTATCCATATTCAAGGCCAGACACAAAAAGTGATGTTTATAGTTTCGGAATCATACTCTTTGAGCTAATTACAGGACATCCAGCAGTAACTAGAGGTGCAATGCGCAACTTGTTTTTACTCCAGTGGATGACTCCTATCGTTGAAACTAAAGAAATAGAGATGATTATGGATCCAAGTTTACAAGGAAAGTTCGACATAATTGGAAGTTTGCAGCACTCAAGCAAAGTTGTATAGGTACAGATCAACTTAATTTGAAAATGTTGTGAAGTGAAGGCGAGCACATTTTGCATTTCGATACACTTCATCACCAAATAGTTACCCTTAACTACGCATGATACACAAATTTAGGAAACCCGCAAGAAGCCTAAAATCCCAATCAATCCCCAAAATGGGGACTCTACATAGTAGATAGGCAGTGTGTTGGAACGAGAACCGAACTGACGATAGAATGATCCGAGCTACATATACCAATTTATTCTCAAGCCACCGCAGGCACATTTCGTTAACAAAATTTCAGGTCAAATTCAACAATGGTACCATAATATCTCACCGTAGGTAACCGGGGTTCCAAAATCTAATAACAGCAATCAATATGCTTTGGACAACAGTATTTCGCACCGTTCATCACGATTAGAGCCCTAAAACTGATCAGGACATAACTGCCCCCAGCCTGCGCAAGTTGAACTTGGAACACGATGACAGACTCGAGCAATACACGACGTGAAAAGATAAGATGCGCATCTCCACTGACAATCAGTATCCATAATCAAATCCTTGCAATCGCAGTGCAGCAATTCCCAATTCGGATTTAACCGCTACATGCGCCATTAGCGGCAACACGAGTCGCTACAGTGTGTAAAAAGACCCGACCATCAACAACAGGGCCGCCATTATCATCTGCCCCGATCTCAGATCGAATAGCTCTGGGTCACGAGGTCGAGAGGGTCGACGAAGCCAAGGCTACCGATTGCATCATGGGTCGAAGCTGCGTCCCGTCACGGCGAAGGAGCGTCGTGACTCGAAAGATGTGAATTCACCGAAAATGGCGAGCTGAGCGGGAAGCAAATTCCTTGTTGGGCGTTTCGGACGCCCGTGCAAAGTGCGCGGCGGTTTCCTTTCTCAGATAAAATTCAATGCCTCTTGATCACCGCTGTTTCCTTTCTCAGATAAAATTCAATGCCTCTTGATCACCGCTGTTTCCTATTTTCACCTAATTGACTAACGCATCGCACTCTTGATTTAAGACGATTTTTTACCATTTCGTTCTGTATTTTCTTTGGTTTCACTGGATACGAAACTACCCATGCTCATCTCGAACAACATTTGTTAAGGTTAAATGTGGAGCCTATTATTGATTTACTATTGTTTCTTGCCTTTTTTCTTCTTTTTTGGGTATTTCCTTTTCTTTCTCCATTTGGAACAAAATTGGTGTCCCTCTTTTCTGAAAAATAGTTTATTTGGTAGATAGCTAACTAAATATTGTGTTAATAAGTTGTGTAATTCTCTTTTTTGTACAAGGAAACTATTTTTTAAGGAATAACCTAAGAACAAGTAAGAGTGAAAAGACTCAATCTACCAGTTTTAGTATGTATTTCGTTTAATTATAACTTTGATATATGTCATTACATCATAGTCTGTGTATTTTGGCTGCTCAAATTTCATTTTATTCAATGACTCTAATAGTTTAATTTTTATTTATTTTTCATGCCATCATTGCATGATGTTTTAAGAGATATTTTGGAAAAAAAATTAAAAATATGATAGAGTTCAGTAAATAAAAATTTCTAAACAGCCATTACTATCATGCAAATGCAAAAGAAAATGCTCCCTAAAACATTATTATATGGAATATTATATTTGCCTTGATTGCGTGTATAATTAGCTATTGACAAGAAATTATGACAATTGTAATGACATTGTAAGACGAGCCATTCAAACCATTTGCAAACACATATTTTTTGTCAATACTAAATGGATCATAATTTTCATGGAATCATCAATGCAAAATAACATTATCCACTGTAATAATAACAAATTGATATGCAACTTAACAAACGATATTGTCCGTTCAGCTGCTTGGCTCCCCTAGAAAGGTTACCATCTTGAAAAAAAAATATTTTACTTGAAGTAGACAATAAAAGTTTTTAATTACGGCAATAAGAGTGTCATTATTCACTTAAAACACACCTATATCGAAGAATAAGTTTCAATGTTTAGTGTGAGAAGCTCCAAATGAAGTTGTTGACATAATTGATTGTTGTTCTCTATTCATAGTTTCATTATCAATGGACACATTTAAGTATATTGGTATTTCCACATGTATATTTTGAATTTCTCAGCCTTACGTGGCATTTCCACATGTATATTTTGAATTTCTCAGCCTTACGTGGCTGTTGCGACCGACCTCCCGAGCCTTTTTATCGGACGACATGCAAAAAGAAGGAGGGCTCGCCTGGTACGTGCTAAGTCTAAGTTCGGGACTTAACTCGGGCTCTCCCAAGCCCATACCATATCGCAACTTAGGGTTTAAGTTTTTAACATGCAGGTGATTTATATACAGGAGTCGCCACTAATCGATTTGGGGTAAATCGATTAGAAACCCAAATAGGGTGATGGGAGAATCACCCTATTCCTACGAACCAGAGATTAACTGAGTTCGGGGACTTGGTTACACTAGTTGGATAACAGATGCCCTTTCGGTACCTTTCTACCCTATTCATTTCTGAAAACATTTGTCAGGCAAATTAGATTGATTTTAGGACCTTTCTCCTAACATGTGAAGTGATCAAGCGAGTGCATAATCATAAACGATCAGCAGTCAGGAACACAATAATTCATGCAGCCTAAGGTTCTAACCTTAACTAAGTCATATGACATTCAAAACACAATAGCTCATGCAATTGTATTAAAAACATGCATAATAATACAACGGTAATAAAAAATAACATGCAAAATACTACCGCATAACATAGGCTTGTCTAATTTAAACAAGACAATAACATGTATAATAATACAACAAATAAATCAAAACACTTAGATATATCACATAAAAAAAACTTTTCTTAAAAAAAAAATTTTTTTGAAATTTTTTTTCGAAAAAAAATAATAATAACACAGAAGAAGAAAATAAAATAAAAAAATTTAAAATTTTTTTAAAATTTTAAAATTTTAAATTAATTTTTTTAAAATAAAATAATAATATAATATAATATTAAAACCGGGTCGGGTCGGATCCGACCAGGGTCAACGGATTCGACCCAGGCGTTGACCCGGGTCGGTTCGGATGATCCGGGCCGGGCGGAACCGACCTGGGTCAACGGATCCAACCCGGGCGTTGACCCGAGTCGGATCTATTGGTCCGGGTCGGTCGGAACCGACCCGAGTCAACGGATCCGACCCGGGCATTGACCCGGGTCAGATCTGTTGATTCGGGTCGAATCCGACCCGAACAAACAGACTCGCGGGGTGGGGGAACGCCGGCGGGGCCAAAATTGGCCGTCTGCCGGTCGGCCCAGGCCAGTGCCGCCCCCAAATCGCCTGACTAGGGCCGCCCCTGGGCCGTACCACTCACCTGAGCCACCGTCGGACCACCGTTCGCCGGCCGACGACGAAACAAAAACCGGCCTCGTTGAGGCATTTTGTCGAACACTGGGCGTGCGCGGTGGAAATCAGCCGATTTTGACCTCCTCCGGCGGCACGGTTGGCTCCGACGGCTACGGCTGATGTTCGACTGCAAGTGGGGACCGGGACCGGCGACGGCATGGGCCGGGAATCGCGCGACTCGGCCGACGCGAGTCCCGGCCGGACTGCGTGCAAAAACAGGGGAAAACAGAGGCGGACGGGACCCCGGTCGTCGCCTCGCCTGTCGACGGCGCGTCCGGAGGGGCTTCCGGCTGGTCAGGGGGGCAACGGCGACGCTGCTGGCTCTTCTTTTGCTCCAGCGGACCTCGGCAACTCTCTCTCCCTCTTAATTCTCTCTCAATCTCTCTCTGCTCTGTTTTCTCTCTCAAAATGGCCGACCGGGGCTCTCTCTCTCTCTCTCTCTCTCTCTCTCTCTCTCTCTCTCTCTCTCTCTGTGTCGCCGTCGTCGGCTCGGCGACGGGGATGGATGGTTGAGGTGCGGTGGCCGCCGGAGGCTCCCTTTCTCTCTCGGCTCCCTCTCTATCTCTCTCTATTTTTTTCGCCCGAACCAACCTCCTTCCAAAATTAACCGACCGGGGGTACTTCCGGGGGGTTGCCGGTCGGTTTGATGGAGACGGCGAGGCTGACTGAGACCTCAAGACCCTCCGAGGCTCCTCTCTCTTCTCTGTTTCTCTCCGGTTCTCTCTCTATCTCTCTCTGTTCGTTTTCAAAAACCGGACCAGCCTCCCCCTCTCTCTCCTCTTGCTAGTCTGTATAGACGACGACGATGACGATCCTGCTTCTTCGCGTCAGCTGACGATGGCCTGCACCGGCCTACGATGGCCCGTGACTTTCGTGGCCATTTAGGCCGGTACAGAGCAGAGGGGGGGTCCGGTTCAGCGAAGCAGCAGAGGCAAACAGGGGGGGAGAGGGAGGCCGGGAAAACAGGGAGGACGGGACTGGCAGTTAATGCCAGTCCCGTCGGCGTGTTCTCTCGGCCTTCCTCTGGCCAGATAGCGACGGCGAGGAGCGGCGCCGCCGTGCGTCGGCGTGACGTCGCGAACAGAGGCGAACAGGGGAGAAGAAAGCGACCGGCGTGGGGAGGGGAGAAGGAAAGAGAAGGGAAGCTGGGCCAGGCTGGGCCCAGTCGGGCAGAAGAAAAAGAAAGAAGAAAAAAAGAAGCAGGCTGGGCCGCGCGGAAGGGGAAAAAAGAAAAAAGAAAAGGGAACGGGCCGGGGGCCCGCACGAGGGGGAAAAAGAAACGGGCCGGGTTGGCCCGGCCCCGACCTGACCTGACTCGATTTTTTTTTTAAACATTCTAGTGGACCCTATTAATATAAAATGTACCTAATTTCTATATGCAATACATTTTAAATTGAAATATTTTTTGCTTAGGAATTAAGGACATTAATTCTTAAATTTTTGTGTAATTAATTTTGGGCAATTCAAAAATAGGTGTCTACAGCTACCCCTCTTTGAAGGTGAGCTCGCAGAGATTGAGTTCGCAGAGGTTACATTCAAAGATAAAATGATACCTAAATTTGGCCCATGCATGCTCAATGAATGTTATTTTTTGTGAGACCATGAGTCCCATTTTTATGATGCGATATAAGATGATGCATGCTAAAGCAAATAAAAACATACCTGGGGCTACTTACCTTGCCGAAGGATAGAGTAATTCCAGATAGTTGATATTGTGTGTTGAGGACCCGAACCTGTCTTCGGTCGCCTTGACGGGGTAAATGGTTTGTCTAGGACCCAAACCTTTCTTCGGTCGCCTTGACGGGGATTGTTATTGTCTAGGACCCGAACCTTTCTTCGATCGCCTTGACTGGGGAAATCACTTGCTTAAGACCTGAACCTATCTTCGGCCGCCTTGACTGGATTTCATTTGTCTCGGACCCGAATCTACCTTCGGCTGCCGTGACTGGAGAAATCATTTGCCTAGGACCCAAACCTTTCTTCGGTCGCCTTGACTGGATTTCATTTGTCTAGGACTCGAACTTTTCTTCGGTTGCCTTGACTGAATTTTGTCTAGAACTCGAACCTTTCTTCGGTCGCCTTGACTGACTGGATTTTGTTTGTCTAGGACTCAAACCTTTCTTCGGTCGCCTTGACTGACTGGATTTTGTCTAGGACCCGAACCTTTCTTTGGTCGCCTTGATTGACTGGATTTTGTTTGTCTAAGACCCGAACCTTTCTTCGGTCGCCTTGACTGACTGGATTTTGTTTTTCTAGGACCCGAACCTTTCTTCGGTCGCCTTGACTGACTGGATTTTGTTTGTCTAGGACCCGAACCTTTCTTCGGTGACTGACTGGATTTTGTTTGTCTAGGACCCGAACCTTTCTTCGGTCGCCTTGACTGACTGGATTTTGTTTGTCTAGGACCCGAACCTTTCTTCGGTCGCATTGACTGATTGGATTGTTTGTCTAGGACCCGAACCTTTCTTCGGTCGCATTGACTGATTGGATTGTTTGTCTAGGACCCGAACCTTTATTCGGTCGCCTTGACTGATTGGATTGTTTGTCTAGGACCCGAACCTTTCTTCGGTCGCCTTGACTGACTGGATTTTGTTTGTCTAGGACCCGAACCTTTCTTCGGTCGCCTTGACTGACTGGATTTTGTTTGTCTAGGACCCGATTTGTCTAGGACCCGAACCTTTCTTCGGTCGCCTTGACTGACTGGATTTTGTTTGTCTAGGACCCGAACCTTTCTTCGGTCGCATTGACTGATTGGATTGTTTGTCTAGGACCCGAACCTTTCTTCGGTCGCATTGACTGATTGGATTGTTTGTCTAGGACCCGAACCTTTATTCGGTCGCCTTGACTGATTGGATTATTTGTCTAGGACCCGAACCTTTCTTCGGTCGCCTTGACTGACTGGATTTTGTTTGTCTAGGACCCGAACCTTTCTTCGGTCGCCTTGACTGACTGGATTTTGTTTGTCTAGGACCCGAACCTTTCTTCGGTCGCCTTGACTGACTGGATTTTGTTTGTCTAGGACCCGAACCTTTCTTCGGTCGCCTTGACTGACTGGATTGTTTGTCTAGGATCCGAATCTTTCTTCGGTCGCCTTGACTGACTGGATTTTGTTTGTCTAGGACCCGAACCTTTTTTCGGTCGCCTTGACTGACTGGATTGTTTGTCTAAGACCCAAACCTTTCTTCGGTCGCCTTAACTGACTGGATTTTGTTTGTCTAGGACCCAAACCTTTCTTCGGTCGCCTTGACTAACTGGATTGTTTGTCTAGGACCTGAACCTTTCTTCGATCGCATTGACTGATTGGATTGTTTGTCTAGGACCCGAACCTTTCTTCGGTCGCATTGACTGATTGGATTGTTTGTCTAGGACCCGAACCTTTATTCGGTCGCCTTGACTGATTGGATTGTTTGTCTAGGACCCGAACCTTTCTTCGGTCGCCTTGACTGACTGGATTTTGTTTGTCTAGGACCCGAACCTTTCTTCGGTCGCCTTGACTGACTGGATTTTGTTTGTCTAGGACCCGAACCTTTCTTCGGTCGCCTTGACTGACTGGATTTTGTTTGTCTAGGACCCGAACCTTTCTTCGGTCGCCTTGACTGACTGGATTTTGTTTGTCTAGGACCCGAACCTTTCTTCGGTCGCATTGACTGATTGGATTGTTTGTCTAGGACCCGAACCTTTATTCGGTCGCCTTGACTGATTGGATTATTTGTCTAGGACCCGAACCTTTCTTTGGTCGCCTTGACTGACTGGATTTTGTTTGTCTAGGACCCGAACCTTTCTTCGGTCGCCTTGACTGACTGGATTTTGTTTGTCTAGGACCCGAAGCTTTCTTCGGTCGCCTTGACTGACTGGATTGTTTGTCTAGGATCCGAATCTTTCTTTGGTCGCCTTGACTGACTGGATTTTGTTTGTCTAGGACCCGAACCTTTTTTCGGTCGCCTTGACTGACTGGATTGTTTGTCTAAGACCCGAACCTTTCTTCGGTCGCCTTAACTGACTGGATTTTGTTTGTCTAGGACCCAAACCTTTCTTCGGTCGCATTGACTGACTGGATTGTTTGTCTAGGACCTGAACCTTTCTTCGGTCGCCTTGACTGACTGGATTTTGTTTGTCTAGGACCCGAACCTTTTTTCGATCGCCTTGACTGACTGGATTTTTTTTGTCAAAGTACCTGGGGGTTCTTGCCCAAGGATTTGACGATTTGCTTGGTGAGTCCTCGCCAGCAAGTCTTGAAAAGGCTCAAACGATGAGCACCTGGGGGTCCTCGCCCGAGGATTTGATGATTTGCCTGGTGGGTCCTTGCCAGCAGGTCTTAAAAAGGCTCAAACGATGAGCACTTGGGGGTTCTCGCCCGAGGATTTGATGGTTTGACTGGTGGGTCCTCGCCAGCAGGTCTTGAAAAGGCTCAAACGATGAGTACCTGGGGGTCCTCGCCCGAGGATTTGTTGTGAACAGAGGGGATCAGTCCCATGCTCAGGAGTGTACCATAACAATTGTAGGTACAGGGTGAACAGAGGGGTCAATCCAATGTTCAAAGGGTACCATAACATTCATAGGTACATGGATTTTTGGAAATAGGCATGGGTAGAATATACTTACCTGGGCCTGTTCTTGCCTCTTAAGGGCGTGTCTCCTGTCAGACAAGTTTCTTTTGTACGAAAACATACGCATTCATTGGAGAAATAGACAACTGATGCTATTCTAGAATATCGTATGAAATATCTTGACCAGCAAGCCAAGATGCTTTTCTTTTTCAAAGGAATACCCAGTTTGCCCCTGGGTAATTTGAAAAGAAATCTGATGAAATACCTGGGATTTCTTACCCGGAGGTTTGATGCATCATCTGCTGAATACCCGACCTTTTTCGGGGCATCTCTTTTGGGATGATAATGAGGGCTTATCCAACGCCCGAATTTTTGTGTTCTATCACTGGGGATTAGAACTCTGAGCTGTTAAAGACGATTAGCGCAAATATGCATGCATTGATCAAGAATAGACAAGCTAGGCTATTCTAGAATGTGTATTTGAAAGCTCATGCATGATGATTTTGCCATGTTTGTATCATCAAATATCCACTGAGGGTTAATCAAGATAATTTTCGCTCGCGAGGTGGACTTCTCGAGATACTGAACGAGGGACCTTCAGTTAGAAAGGACTTTTCACTCGCTCTCATTGAAAAGGGTTGTTTGTCCCGTCCATTAATGCGGGAACATCGAAAACACCCAATCTGACCGTTATCACATCAACAAGCGTCTGAGTTTTCTCGCAAGCGGTATGACACTGCCAATCCGAGAGGTCTTTTTCAGGGTCATAATGCTGACTTGGTCAATGGCTTAACAAAGGTGACTGTCCGAGTCAAAGCCATGAAAGAAAATATTTTGCAATTATCTCCAGGTTTACAAGTCAAGAACCCTGCAAAACGAGATAGAAGTAATCCTACTCGCATTTTCTCGAGCGTTGTTTATAAACATTTGAAATTCCACATTAATTCATGTGTCCTAGTCAGAAGAGACTTCTTGAGGGATGTAACGTGGGCTTGGTTTACAGGTTTAGAAACGAAATGATCGTTAGGCTAAAAAATGTGTGTAAGGGTGAAAATTGGTGATCATCTTGGCATTGTCACCTGTCTTTTCTTCATCGTTAGGATCCTTCTGGCAAACTCCCTGGGTAATCCTGTATTTTAGCATCTTTGACAACTTTTTCTTGAGGAGCTTCTGCGCAAGCATTTTTCTGGATACCATTCTATCTCTGTCCCAATTGCTTTCTCAAGAATAGGTTCATCTTCATTTGTCACGTGGCAGATCTTTGCCAAGACAAAGTTCCTAAAGTAGGAACTTACATCGAAGAAGAACTCAAGTTTAAACCCTCTGGGGTTGTCTATTCTACACCACTTAATGTCTTTGAGATATTTGAGAGCGCTTTCATCACGCTCAGAGATCTCCATTCATGAGCATTGGCCTTGCTTTTACCAGGCACACTGCTTTTTCATGCCCCAAGTTTTCAGCATTTTTTTGTGTTGCCAGGACTAGCCTAAACGAGTTTGAAGTCTTCATCTTGATTCGATGCTTTGACCCTGATGCTTAAATTGTGGTGACTTTTACCTTGCCCCAGTGTGGGGGATGATCACCAATTGGGTTCGTACGAAATGAAATCGCCGGCTCAATTGGGCTAGCAAAGGATATAAGTGTATGGGATAGAAAAAGAATTGCTCTTCGTCATCCTAGAGCACTTAAATTATCATGAGAGTTCATCTGCAATAAAAACGCTCAAAGATTAATGCAAGTGAGAGCAATAAAACTTCTATTCATCTTTTCACCTTGTGCGAGCTGTTCAGCTGATGATGATAGAAAATTTTAGATATTACAAACTCCTCATCATTCTTGTCTTACTTAGTAAAAATATCGCTGTTATCAATAAGATATTGACATTTTGGACAGGCTTTAGTTTGCTGCTCCTCTCTTGACAAAGCCCTCTTAGTCTCGATCGTTCGGGTGTCGATGGTGTGCTTGTCTTGGAGGACTCTGTCGAGGATCGCCGGACCTCAAGCTATCCCAATGTGGGGTGGTTCTTGACAGGGGTAATTTAAAAGGAACCGCTGAGTGTATGGGCTCAAATGGTTAAGCAAAGGATTAATGGTAGTGTATGAGGCAGAGAAATGAACTGCCTCTCGTCATTTTGGCTATCGTACCTTATGCGAGAAATCCCTTTACCTTGTAAAAATGAAACTTTTCGCTCATCTTACAAGAGTTTAGTACTTGAGAATGTGTATAAATCAAGGATTGTCTCTCATCATCCTGACACACCTCGTTCAATACATCGGAGCAGTTCGACACCATTTGTCCAATTGTCAAAATTTTTACAGGAATTTGGTGAATTAAACAGGTAAAATTACCATGCAAAATTACTTTCCACGTAATACACTTGAGGAAGAAAATAGTATCCATTTTCTTTAATTATTTATTCCTTCTTGTTTCTTTCTACTCTTATGAGAAGAGTTTTGGAAAAAAGATACTTACCTATGCTGCAATAGTAGAGCAAACCTGCAAAGTAATAAGGAAAACAGTGTTAATGAATAGTTCTTTGAGGGACAGGAATTAGGAATGATACAACATTACTCTTCGTGAATCCCTTCGTTTGAGATTAAATTGATAACTCATTGAATTTTCTTGGATGTTGATAATTCCCTTCTGACAAAAGCATGAGCTTGCGTTAGAAATGAGAGGATTGAGGATAAATTGAGAACGATACAAATTACCCTTCTTCCATTTTGCCTTGAAAGCTAGCAGAGTCTTTTATCCTCTTTACTTTGTTCAGCCTTCTCTGTCTCAGTCTGCTCCTCCATACTCTTGGTCTCGAAGCTCGAATGAAATCCTTTATTATTAGGGATGCTTCCAAACAGAGGGTTCTATTGTCAGTGCATGTTGTGTCAATGCGGCTCCGGTATGTTGGGGAGTTTCTCGGGAATCATATGATTCCTGACATGCACAGGGCATGTGCAATTGCTTGGATGGGGATCTTCGCGGCAAAGCTAATTTCTATTTTAAAGGTCTTTGACGGGCATGGGCGTGACTACCATCGAGACTTCTGTGATTGTCAAGATTGGCTTCGACGTCATTTTGTCATATGCAAAGTCCTTTCCAGCTGCTTGCGCCATGAGTGTTGTTTACTCAATTTTGTCCTATATAAAAGGAAAAGATATGTCATTTCTATACTAAAGTGGATAAACTTTAGGAACGAAATACACCCTTTTTGATGGACTGGGGGATTGCATGCCCCCTAGTCTACTTTTCCAATTAAGCACTTCTTCGTCGTGTTTCATTCGAGAAGTCTTAACATTGGTGTTCTATCCAGCTTGCTAACACGTCAGAGTCTAGCATGTTTCCCAGTTCATTATCTGCAAAAAAAAAGGGATAGAATGTTATTTCCAAAATTTGTTGAGGAATAAGACATACCTTTTTCTTTCAAAAGGGGTAATCTTTTCTTGATCTGCCCCCGATTTTTGTACGAGATGATGTTTCGCTCATCATGGAATCAAGGAATGCTCAGCATTCTCATTGACTTTCTAGGGCTGATATCACCCGATGGTAGTAATGAGATTTGCCCCATGTTTCATTTGAAGATTGGATGATCTTCGCTTGGACTGCCCCTATTAAATGAGTTGGTCCGCTAACCTCATCAGGGTCTGATGTGCACTTCAGTTTGTGTCATTTTCAAATGTCCCCTTTGTAATAAAAAATGAGTACGCTCTGAGACACGAAGTGAGCAAGTTAGAAAGACAAACAGGGCTATGAGCATGCATGCTTTTTCATTGCTATTTTTTGACCTTTTGAAAAATGATAAAACGCTTGTTTTATTTTCAAAAGCTTAGAAACGAGGAAACATGAGGAAGCCCGGGCCTCAGAATACTTTTCTTTACATGGCTGGATATCATCAACGGGCCGGTTTGGAATACTTCCTTAGGCCCTCAAAACAAAATATTTGTAATTCTTTTGAATAATTCAGGCGAATTACATTTGTTAGAATGGAAATTGCAACACTAAAATTCCAAGCATAATTAAAAATTCAGAAAACTGGGAATCTTAGAAAACAGCTGAGATTTTAGAAAGTAAGAAAAGCTCCAACGTATGGGAGGATTCAAACTATTAAATATGCCTCTATTCTAAAGGAGGAAAATTAAGTCTTCAGTTTACTCGATGACGACATCTACGCCTCCTGCTTGATTGGGTGGTGCGTTACGGAATGAAAACATCTTTGCATTCAACAATTTCTGGACTTTGTTTTTCAAGACAACACAGTCATTGACGGAATGTCCCACTTCACCCAAATGATAGTCACATGCCTTGGAGGGATCGTAGTTGGGAAAACGCTCAGGATTTTCACGCTTCGGCTCTTTAACAAGCAACCTCTTTTCCAGGAGAATAGGCAGGATCCTTTTGGTTGACACTGGAGGGCTCCATTTGAATCATCACCCCTGGCCTTGGACAGCGAAGCGAAGTCACGGTGAGTTGGTCTAAGCAGTTTGACAGATGTTCCGCTTGTTTCGAGAGTTATTGAAGAAAGGCGAAGACTTGCTTCATTTCGATCTTCATGTCCGCCACACGAGTTGTCATGTCTTTTTCAGCCATTTTTACTTGGCAGGTTGGTATAATTCGTAATTACCTGTTAAAAAAATGGCAACGAATAAGTATAAAATCTCATAAATGATCAGTCTATGACTTAGTCTAGTATTGCATCTGTCTATCATGTATTTTTTTATTTGCAAAAAAAATCAGCAGCAAAAAAGGTTTTTATTTATGTATTCATTACAGGCGGCGTCCCCGGGATTTGAACCCCGGTCGCCTCAGACCGTTACGCCTCACCCCCGGATACCACTGGGTCAAAGGCCGCGATGGTGTCATTAAGGGGCCAAAAAATTTATTTAAAGCATGAAAAGCGGCCCGAGTCATATTAACACTAGTACAACCCCAAAAACACATTTAAGGAAGAAAACCAAAACCCCTGAACATAATTACTGGGAAATATAAAATATAGGGGTTTTTAACAAAAAGGCGTCCTTCCCGGATACTCATTTTATAAACGATGAAGAATTCACGGTCTCTCGGAGTCGCATATTTTTATGGACAACCTCCGCAATAAGCGTATCCCTCGTATATAGACTGCAATCAATGGGTGGCCCATCAGTGACAAAACAATTAAACAAGTAGGCCGTATAAAAAATGAGAAGGGATAGAATATATACCTTTCTTTGAACCATGGCAATCACAACAACATGCACATGAGGAGTGAGGTTCGATTTCTATCTAGACTGGCTCAGCAAAATGAAATTAAAAGGGTGCCTGACCATCGCAATCTCGCGTTGGTGTCAAGTCCTTTTAACCTCGGCCAAATCGAAATGAATATCTTATAGTCACGCGAATAGCGGCTAAAGATATTTCTTTACGATTTTTTAGAAATAAATTTCGGAGAAAAGAAAGGCAACCTCTACATCGCGGGCTCGCGTTCGAGGTCGTATCTTTCTTAACACAATCCTAAAAAGCCCTATTGCGGCCCAGGTCCGACAGCGTGGTTGTGTGTGCAACAGTATAGTGCTAAATCATTAAAACATGCACAATAATTTATAAACAATCAATTCGAACTTGCAAGAACAAATAACACCTTAATGTCAGGCTCATACCTGGAGTCCTTGCTGCCAAACAAAAATTATTTTGAATAGGATAAAAAAATTTTTTGGCCTAAGTCCACTTTAAAAAAATGCAAGTCCCCAGCGGAGTCGCTAGTCTGTCGCGACCGACCTCCCGAGCCTTTTTATCGGACGACATGCAAAAAGAAGGAGGGCTCGCCTGGTACGTGCTAAGTCTAAGTTCGGGACTTAACTCGGGCTCTCCCAAGCCTATACCATATCGCGACTTAGGGTTTAAGTTTTTAACATGCAAGTGATTTACATGCAGGAGTCGCCACTAATCGATTTGGGGTAGGTCGATTAGAAACCCAAATAGGGTAATGGGAGAATCACCCTATTCCTACGAACCAGAGATTAATTGAGTTCGGGGACTTAGTTACACTAGTTGGATAACTAATACCCTTTCGGTACCTTTCTACCCTATTCATTTCTGAAAACATTTGTCAGGCAATTTAGATTGATTTTATGACCTTTCTCCTAACATGTGAGGTGATCAAGCGAGTGCATAATCATAAACGATCAGCAGTCAGGAACATAATAATTCATGCAGCCTAAAGTTCTAACCTTAACTAAGTCAGATGACATTCAAAACACAATAGCTCATGCAATTGTATTAAAAACATGCATAATAATACAACGGTAATAAAAAATAACATGCAAAATACTACCGCATAACATAGGCTTGTCTAATTTAAACAAGACAATAACATGTATAATAATACAACAAATAAATCAAAACACTTAGATATATCACATAAAAAAAAACTTTTCTTAAAAAAAAATTTTTTGAAATTTTTTTTTCGAAAAAAAAAAAATAACACAGAAGAAGAAAATAAAATAAAAAAAATTTAAAATTTTTTTAAATTTTTTATTTTTAAATTAATTTTTTTAAAATAAAATAATTATAATATAATATAATATTAAAACCGGGTCGGGTCGGATCCGATCCGGATCAACGGATTCGACCCGGGCGTTGACCCGGGTCGGTTCGGATGATCCGGGCCTGGCGAAACTGACCCGGGTCAACGGATCCGACCCGGGGTTAACCCGGGTCGGATCTATTGATCCGGGTTGATCGGAACCGACCCGAGTCAACAGATCCGACCCGGGCGTTGACCTGGGTCGGATCTGTTGATTCGGGTCTAATCCGACCCGAACAAACAGACCCGCAAGGAGGGGGAACGCCGGCGGGGCCAAAATTGGCCGTCCGCCGGCCGGCCCAGGCCAGCACCGCCCCCAAATCGCTGACTAGGGCCACCCCTGGGCTGTACCACTCACCTGAGCCACCGTTGGACCGCCATTCGCTGGTCGACGACGAAACAAAAACCGGCCTCGTTGAGGCATTTTGTCGAACACTGGGCGGCGCGGTGGAAATCAGCCGATTTCGACCTCCTCTGGGGGCACGGTTGGCTCCGACGGCTGCGGCTGATGTTCGACTGCGAGTGGGGACCGGGACCGGTGATGGCATGGGCCGGGAATCACGCGACTCGGCCGACGCGAGTCCTGGCCGGACCGCATGCAAAAACAGGGGAAAACAGAGGCGGACGGGACCCCGATTGCCTCGCCTGTCGACGGCGCGTCCGGAGGGGCTTCCGGCTGGTCAGGGGGGCGACGGCAACGCTGCTGGCTCTTCTTTTGGTCCGGCGGACCTCGGCAACTCTCTCTCCCTCTCAATTCTATCTCAATCTCTCTCTGCTCTGTTTTCTCTCTCAAAATGGCCGACCAGGGCTCTCTCTCTCTCTCTCTGTGTCGCCGTCGTCGGCTCGGCGACGGGGATGGATGGTTGAGGTGCGGTGGCCGCCAGAGGCTCCCTTTCTCTCTCGGCTCCCTCTTTATCTCTCTCTATTTTTTTCGCCCGAACCAGCCTCCTTCCAAAATTGGCCAACCGGGGGTACTTCCGGGGGGTTGCCGGTCGGTTTGCTGGAGACGGCGAGGTTGACTGGGACCTCAAGACCCTCCGAGGCTCCTCTCTCTTCTCTGTTTCTCTCCGGTTCTCTCTCTATCTCTCTCTGTTCGTTTTCAAAAACCGGACCAGCCTCCCCCTTTCTCTCTCATCTTGCTAGTCTGTATAGACGACGACGATGACGATCCTGCTTCTTCGCATCAGCTGACGATGGCCTGCACCGGCCTACGATGGCCCGTGACTTTCATGGCCATTTAGGCCGGTACAGAGCAGAGGGGGGGTCCGGTTCAGCGAAGCAGCAGAGGCGAACAGGGGGGAAGAGGGAGGCCAGGAAAACAGGGAGGACAGGACTGGCAATTAATGCCAGTCCCGTCGGCGTGTTCTCTTAGCCTTCCTCTGGCCAGATAGTGACGGCGAGGAGCGGCGCCGCCGTGCGTCGGCGTGACGTTGCGAACAGAGGCGAACAGGGGAGAAGAAAGCGACCGGCGCAGGGAGGGGAGAAGGAAAGAGAAGGGAAGCTGGGGCGGGCTGGGCCCGGTCGCACAGAAGAAAAAGAAAGAAGAAAAAAAGAAGCGGGCTGGGCCGCGCGGAAGGGGAAAAAAGAAAAAAGAAAAGGGAACGGGCCGGGGGCCCGCGCGAGGAGGAAAAAGAAACGGGCCGGGTTGGCCCGGCCCCGACCCGGCCAGACTCGATTTTTTTTTTTAAACATTCTAGTGGACCCTATTAATATAAAATGTACCTAATTTCTATATGTAATGCATTTTAAATTGAAATATTTTTTGCTTAGGAATTAAGGACATTAATTCCTAAATTTTTGTGTAATTAATTTTGGGCAATTCAAAAATAGGTGTCTACAGCGGCATTTCCACGTGTAAATTTCGAATTTTTAATTGTTTTTTTAATTTTTTTCTGTTTTTTCCTTCTTTTCTTTTTTTCTTTTTTTCTTCTTCTTCTTCATTTGGCCGGTGACCGGACACCGGCCATGGCCGGCTGCCTGGCCTCGCCGAGAGTCACCTTCCCCCGGGCGACCGCCGGCAAGGCCGCCGTGACCTGGGTGAGGGCCGGCCCAGCCAGATCTGGCGAGGGCCGGCCTCGCCTCGCCTGGGCACGCCCTTGCCCAGCGACGGCGAGGCCGGCCTCGCCATGGCCGGGCGAGGCTCGACCTCGCCCAGATCCGGGCGAGGTTGAGCCTCGCCCGGCCGTGGCGAGGCCGACTTCGCCGTCGCTAAACCCAGCAACGACGAGGTCGGCCTCGCCGTCGCTGAGGCCAGGTGGCCGGCCTCCGGTCACCGGCGGTGACCGAAGAAGAAGAAGAAAGAAAAAGAAAAAAGAAAGAAAGAAAAAAATTCAAAAAAAATATTTAAAAAATCGAAGTGTACATGCTAAACTACGTCGTTTTGATGTGTACATGCTGACTCAACCTCCGGCGAGCCACATCGACTTCAAAAATTAATAAAAAAAATGCCACATCGGATTTCAGGCCAAACTGATCGGAGTTGACACTTAAATGATCGTTTTTCAAAAATTTTGGCACTAAAGTGATCCAAAAGAAACTTTTCACACTAAAGTGAGCGCCGTACACAAGTTTTGGCACTTCTGCTGTTCTTTTCTCCATAACTGATTGTTGTTCTCTATTTATAGTTTCATTATCAATAGATACATTTAAGCAATTTGGGTCCTCTTCAATATTGTCTTCCATAGTAACTGCACTACAAAAAACAATACAATGAAAGATGAGTAAATTCTGTATAATGCATTCATCAACCACATAATCAATCTTTGAGTAAATTCTTGTAAATTTGCAGCGAAAATTGAAGTTGAAAAATTCATGATCATGAGGATTATCGAGGGAAATAAAGTTAATAATTGCGGAATAAGTTTAGGAGAAGACAAACATGAAGGAAACGTTGAAACGTAATGGTGTGGAAAATGCGGCTAGAGTGAAAAAAAAAAGTTGTTTGAAAGGGATGTAGGCAGTTTTGTCTTCTAATAAAATTAAAACAAAAGAAAAAGATGAGAAAAAGGTAAGAAATAGTATTAAAATAAGAGTGAAACCCACAAGGATAATGTGTTCAATTTAATGTGATAAAAGGGTGTCGGGAGGCAATAAGGAATGGAAATTGTGCAAGACTAATGAAGAATTTAATATTAGTTTTTGCAGGCGAACGAGTAAAGCTTAAACCAGCAATTCTTAGCTTATGTTTCTCGGGCCCTTACCATTTTCTTCTGGTGAGCCGCAAATTCGAAGAAGATGACCTCTAGGAATGGCATCAGAGGATCAATATATCTGAACCAAGTCCAAAAAGATTGGGTCAATCGCGCTGTTTCTTTTCCTTCTTGTTCGGGCAGAAGCAATCCGTTCCCATGCGTCGAGACTTGCATGATCATATCCGCACCCCTCAAATGCTCAACAATCGCTCTGCAATCTTTTGACCTAGTCTTCTGTTTATGAATGAAATGCCTGCGGAATGGATGGGTTGGATCAGGACACTGCCCTTCACGAAAAAAATCCGCAGTTATAGAATTTTTCCATCAGGATTGCATCCACGACTTCGTAAAATAAACACCGAAATAATGATCTGGTTCAGTACCAATTATCATTCCGTGGGGTGATATTTGTTTCATGTCGAAATAACAGAGATGAACGCGAATCAATCATGTCAAGTGGGTCAATACAATTACTATGCACTAATCATGCCTGCTAATTTTCTTGTCGTGTCCGAATAGAGCTTATGTCCAGTCCTAGAAATTGTCATCTCAGTAGTTACAAACACAGAAAAAATTGCTCCTCGATTTTTTGTGTTCAACTTAACCGGCTATTTGACGTTATCGATTCAATCAAATCGTGTTCAAATGAATGGCGGTGCATAAAACAGCACCATAATATTTTGATGATACCTGCCCTCTCAACTTCTTTTAGCTCTCTCTGGTTTTTCAAATTAAAAAAATGAACTTTATTACAAATATAGTGAGGGAGGGAAATAAAACGGGCGGATTATGTCTTTCAACGAGGTAGTTTTATTACAAATATAGTGAGGGAGGGAAATAAAACGGGCGGATTATGTCTTTCAACGAGGTAGTTTGTTCCGAATGTCTTGTCCATGGCGTGAGAAAATAAATTGTAATAACGAGGTATGGTCTTTGCTGTTGACGTATAGTGCTTGATGGTTTCAAGAGATGTATTTTTATTTTAGTGTCTTACTTGTACCGTATTTTAGTATAACTATTATTTGAATTATCGATTATAATTTTCTCGTATTGCCACCAACACGCTTCCACACTAGACAAATGGTGTTAAAGCCACGTTTCCATACTCAGTAAGGCGGTGCCTTGTGTACAGTAGAGGGGATCCTCAGAGAGAAGCAAGCTAAACGAGAGACAAGATCAAAACAAAAAGAAGTGTGCTTTGGAATTGGAGTCCTCCTAGCATTCATTATTGGAAAGGGTAATTTAAATTTTATGGTGTGTTTTTGGCCATTTTGGATGCGAATTTAGCTTCCTGGATCTCATTATATATGGGAAGGATTTGAGTAATTTGAGCTTCAATTTCCTTCTAGGAGTACAAAAGCCAAACCACGGTCTTCAAATTCACCACCTGTCAATCTCACTGAAGATCCTCTCGATTTTGATTCCGACTCGCCACCTGCTTCTCAATCATCGACGGTTTGCCTGCCATATTTCCTGGTTGCAGTTTCAAGAAACCGGTAACATCCCCAGCCTACTACCAGGGCTTCGTTGGGCCTGACAATTCAGGCTTCCGAATCTGGTTGTTCCTGATACTGGTTGTTCCTGTTGTAGGCCAAATGAATCTCTCCAGTTTCCTGGTTCTGATCTGGAGCTTTGGCAAGGACATCTTAAAGAGGTTAGCTTTCCGTGAGCTACAGGCAGCTACCAACCATTTCAGCGACAAAAAGATTGTGGGCAGGGGCGGGTTTGGTCGCGTATATGAAGGACTTTTACAGACAGCTCTCGACTGGCCATAAAAAGAATCATCGTGCAATCCCATTTGGAAATGAGAGAGTTCCGTGCGGAAGTAAAATTGGGAAACATGCCCTCACATTGGAACCTGGTCGCGGTTCTCTGGTTTGGCTCGTCGTAAGAACTGAAAGAGTACATGCTCGTGTGTTCCTTCATGCTTAATGGAAGCTTGTTCTCGTTTCTAAGAGGAAGACCGTCCATGAAGCTCCGTCTTGATTGGCCCACCAGGAAGAAAATAGCTCTCGAAGCAGCGAGAGCAATTTCCCATCTGCACAATCACGGCGTAATCCATGGGGACATTAAGCCCCATAACATACTGCTGGATGAAAACTTTGAGGCTCGTATTGGTGATTTCGGGAAGGCCATCTTCATGGACAAGGATAAAGAGAAGGGTGTTTCCGAGGAAGCCAGCTTCTTTAGCCTCAGCTTTCTTAGCACCCAAATAGGCGGGACATATGGTTATCTCAATCCAGAGTAGTCCAAAAGTGGGATGTGCTCAGTGAGGACCAATGTCTATGGTTTCGGGGTGACCCTTCTCGAACTCATCAGCAGTCGACGTGCTCAGAGAAGAATCAGTTCCGGGGGGCTGCCGCTACCTGAATGGGCAAGGGTGCTTAATTTTCAAAGACAAAAAGTTGGAAAGGCTAGTTGATGCTGACATGAGGAGCGGGCATAAGGAAGGCGAAGTCTAGAAAACCATCCTGCCAGCCCCAATTTGCATGCATCTTGACCCCAAAAAACGATCTAATATGGTGGAAGTAGTCCAAATTCTTGAAGGGGCTATTAGCTCGGAGAAGAGGTGGGAGGAGTCCCAAAATGACAGTGTTATGCCTACGCATCAATGGCAGCCCAAACTCTAATATGGACATAGCGGACTCAGCATCTTCTCTCTGTCACAAAGACTAATCAATACCACATCCTTGATAATAGTTCCGTGGAGTTGTTGCTCAGTCATAAGATCGCCGATGAGATTGTCCTGATTCTGAGAATTACATGACTTCTATTGTAACCTGGATAATGATTGTGCTGCTATTATGCTTTTCCACTTATGTTCATTTGTTGATTCTTTGGTTGTTATTCAGTGAGACACTTCGTCCATTTTCTTTGGCTGACACCCACCCCATGAAATGTTCAATGATTCATGAATCTCCAAGATGATGTAGTTCCACACCTGTTTCTAAAAGGCAGCCTGTTAGGCTAGATTGAGCTGAAGTAAAATATATAAGTAAATTACATCGAAGGGAAAATCTTTGAGATAAGCTAGGATTCATAGACCACAATAGCTTTCATTACAAATGCAGGTAGAGATAGGTTTCCTCGTATGACGGAACATAATTAGTTCCAATTGATTCCTTCCTTGATTTGGAAGGGCTTGTGGAGCAATTTTCTGGGTTTATACCGAACGATGTCTGTACTAATTGATTGGAATCTGTGTAAGAGAGACTTGATAAGGAAATGTATGCAAGTTCGATGACTTGATTAGACAAGTCATAGGTACAAGGACTTGATTGGAAAAAGAACTTAACTTCAGGGGCAAAAGTAAAATTTTTACCTTTCGTTTTCGAGATGGAAGTCATTAGTTGGCGTTACTCATGGAACAAAGGAATGTGATCCATTACACCTCTTGCTCCAATTCTTCTTCCATCAGATAAAGGACGTTTGCCCGGGCTTATAATTCAACTTAGGGTGCGCATGAGAACGTTTCTGTGCCTGGGAACTATTTCTGAACAGAAATGATTTTTTTTTATTCTGTGCCCGGAAACAATTTCTGAGTATTTGAAGGCGTTTGATAAACTGTCCAAAATTTCTATTCCTAGAGTAGAAAAGAATAGAAATGCGTTTGGTAACTACACAAAATTTTTGTTCTCAAATAATATTTTAATAATATTTTGAATTGTTTATTTTTTTTCTTTATATCCATTTTCTTCTTTGGCCATGGCCGGTCGCCGGCGATCGGCGGCCGGCCACTGCCTAGGGCCGGTGAGGGCGTCACGGCCCTCGCCGGCCGCCGGCAGAGGCGAGGGTCGCCCTCGCCGGCAAGGGCAAGGGCTGGACCCTTGTCGCCTGGGCGAGGCGGCCTTGCCCAGATCGGGCGAGGCCGAGCCTCGCCGTCGCGACCCACGGCGAGGTCGGCTTCGCCGTGGGTCGCGACGACAAGGCTCGGCCTTGCCTTCGCCGTGGGTCGCGACGGCGAGGCTCGGCCTAGCCAGATCTGGGCGAGGCCGAGCCTCGCCGTCTCTGGGCGAGGCCGACCTCGCCGTCGCGACCGACGGCGAGGCTCGGCCACGCCCGATCTGGGCGAGGCCGCCTCGCCCAGGCGGCGAGGGTCCAGCCCTCGGCCTCGCCGGCGAGGGCGACCCTCGCCTCCGCCGGCGGCCGGCGAGGGCCGTGACGCCCTCGTCGGCCCTGGGCTGTGGCTGGCCGCCGGCCGCCGGTCGCCGGTCGCCGGCGACCGGCCATGGCCAAAGAAGAACAACACAAAAATAACAAAAGAAAAAGAAGAAAAAAAATTGATTCTCAAAATTGTGCCGAGAAACGAGAAGCAACTTTTTTTACTTCTTGTTTCTCTTCCAAAACTGTTTCTCGGCACAAATTTTTGCAAAAATGTGCCCGGGAACAAAAAATTTACCAAACGCATTTCTGTTCCCAAACTATTTCTGGAAACAAAAGAACAGAAATTTTTACTATTTGGCACGTTGCCAAACAGGTCCTTAATAGCTGGTGTCGGTGTCAGCCGAGGAAACGGGCTGAATTGCATTCAGACACAGAATAGAAATTCTGAATGTTGGACTAAATTTCCCAAATAATTTCGACGTACCAAGAGGGGAAACAGCTTAGGGGAGAAGCGAAAGTGACCCAGACGACTGACTGGTTGGAGTCATCGCTCTTGTCCAAAGGGTTGGTGGGAGATAACAAGCATGATGCACAATTCTCCACAAAACGTGTGGAACCCCACTAGTGCTGTTTCTATTGGCTTTGATTTAGTGCAGGTGCGTGCTTCGTTCTAGGATTTTGCTGGGAAGCATCCCCCAGCAGGCATGACAGTCCACCAAAATATAAAAGTGAATATCCAGACTCAGCTCAGGCTCGCCTATGTAGCAGAAAACCCTTCTTCCTTCCTTCTTCTGTTCCCGTTAGCGAAAAAAAAAATCGAGCAATCCGAGTTTAATTTCCGAGGAGTGTGGTGTTTCAGAAGAGTGAAAGACCACGGTCTTCAAGTTGGGTTAATACCACGAAAAACCCAAAACTAGTACATTTATGACAATTTTACCCCGAACTAATTTTTTGATCACCAAAAATCCCAAATTGGTACACTTGTGACAAATTTGTCCGAACTATTTTTTGTTACCACCACGAATCCCAAACTGGTATACCTGTGACAGTTTTACTCCCAAACTAATTTTTTGACTACTAAAAATCTCAAACTGGTACATTTGTGACAAATTTTCTCCAAACTAATTTTTTTACTACTAAAAATCCCAAACTGGTACACTTGTAACAAATATATCACAAACTAATTTTTAACCATAAAAAAACCCTAAACTGGTACATTTGTGACAAATTTACCCTCCGTTAGTTTCTGCTAAATTGGATTAATACAACAAAAAATCACAAACTAGTACACTTGTAATAAACAGAGGGTAAAATCTCAAATTGGTACACCCGCCAATTATTTTGTGTCATCAAACTTAGTAATTTGACGGTAAAATTTAATAGAAACTAACGGAGGGTAAATTTGTTACAGGTGTACCAGTTTAGAATTTTTGTTAACACTATAAAAAAATCCCAAACTAGTATACCTGTGACATTTTTACCCCGAACTATTTTTTTACCATCAAAAATCTCAAACTGATAAACCTGTGACAAATTTGCCCTCCGTTAGTTTCCGTTAAATTTTACCATCAAATTGCTAAGTTTGATGACATGTGATAGTTGACGGGTGAACCAGTTTGGAGTTTTACCCCTATGTTTGTCACAAGTTTATCAATTTGTGATTTTTCGTTATATTAATCTAATTTAACGAAAACTAACGGAGGGTAAATTTATCACAAATGTACCGGTTTAGGGTTTTTTATGATCAAAAAATTAGTTTGTGATATATTTGTCACAAGTGTACTAGTTTGGGATTTTTGGCAGTCAAAAAATTAGTTTGAAGTAAATTTATCATAAATGTACAGGTTTGGGGTTTTTCATAGTGTTAACAAAAAAAAATAGTGCAAAGAAAGGGTAAGATAATCATATTCATTCTATGAGTACTCAAATATTTCTATTTTCTTGAATAAAAAACATTATAATGTCAATATTTTTAATAAAATTTATTTTTTATTTGTAAAAAGTAGAGAGAGCTAAAAGAACTTGAGAAAGACTGTATAATCAAATTAGTGTGCTGTTTTATGCTCCGCCATTCATTTACACACACATTTTAGTTAGATTAGATTGACTTCGATTACGTAAAATAACCTGTTTGTGTTGAACATGAAAAATCGAGGAGCAACTTTTTTTGGGTTTGTAAAATAACCGGAAATAATTTCTGAGCATTTGAAGGCGTTTGGTAACTGTCCAAAATTTCTATTCCTATAATAGAAAAAGAACAGAAATGCGTTTGGTAACTACAGAAAATTTCTATTCTAAATTTTTTTGAAGTGCTTTTTAAAACTTGGTATTAATTCTCATGGAGCACTTACCAATTTTATTTTTTTCTTGTAAGTGAAGGAAACATGGTGATATGTATAAACATGGTATATAGTTGGTACAAACTCTTCCCTCTATCACTCCTAGTAGTGTATACCGTTTTTTGACTTTACTGTATTTTTGCTCCTATCGAAGAACCTGGAATTAGAATGGAAACGTTACTCCAAATCCAAATATTAGGTGAGTGCTTGTATTGAAGACTTTAAGATGAATCTGATCTAAATCCTTTTCCTTTTTTTCATTATGGAGAAAATTTTTGTGGATGTTTTATTAGTTAAAACTTTAGGTATCACAAAGAAGTGCTGGCGGGAACTTATGTAAGTCCAACTTCCCCCTAAGCAACTACCTAAGCAATCTTGTATAAACAATTTTGACTGGACTAAAATTGCACCTTGAGTTACTAGATTTTTCGTTGATCGAGTCATGTCATACCATCAATAAAGTACATGTAATAAAACAAAAGGAAATGACAAAAGTACATGTAAGGATCCTCTCCCATCGTCATGTAGTATTTAAAAATAATATTACAAAAGTCGGAAACACAAATCATGGAATCTCGGGCAGATTGTAATCCCTTGCCATTTTATTTGCAATACTTTTCCTAAGCATGTTTATCTCAGCTGCTTGCTCAAGTGGTGTATCATCCGCGATCTCCACTTCTCTAGCTCCAAATGGGTAGTCTGGATCTCCATAATGGGAAAAGTTTTTGTCCATCTTGTCCTCCTCGCGAATGTAATTATGGAGAGCACAACATACAATTACAATAAGTGCTTGCTTTTTTATTGTAAATGGGGGCATGTGTCTCAAAACGGTGAAGCGATTCTTTAATGCCCCAAATGACCTCTCAATGACATTCCTTAGTGAAGAGTGCCTATGGTTAAACAATTCTCTTGCTGTGCTTGGCCGTCCTCCACGCCCCCTATAATCGTTCAAATGATACCGTTCACCTTTAAACGGAGTTAAAAATCCCGGAAGTGATGCATAACCAGAATCTACTACGTAGTATTTGCCTATAACATGGTATATATAAATTTGTTATAATATGCAATCATAATACAATCATAAAGAAAGTTTTTTTATAGACAAAGCAAATACCTAGTGGTGGTCGAGGAAATTGCAGTCGAGGAGTCTCGAGTGCTGCCGAAAGCACCCAACAATCGTTGGCAAATCCTTCCCACCCAGAATACACGAAAGTAAACTTCATATCAAATGAACAAACACACAGCACATTCTGGGCGGTATTCCCTTTCTTACCTCTATATGGGACTTGCTCAGACACAGGGATGGAAGCATTGATATGGGTGCCATCAATAGCACCTACGCAGTCCTGTGCATTTATAAAAATCTAATGTTATACAAGATTATCAACTACATGTATTTGATAATGTAAACTCAAAAAATAAAAACCATACCTTGAAGTATCGTTCATGATTAGGATTCATAAGAATTTCCTGTGGGACAACATCAAAGGATGCTGGTTTGATAACTTCCTTTGAGAGTTTGATAATTGCTTTCAACACTATATTGAAATAATTGCTAATTGTTTGTCCTGAACGTTGGAATCTCTCACATAAATCTCTATTGAAATTATTGTGACAAACTATAGATAATAATATCCCAACTTGTTCATCTATCCTAAGAAACCGACTATCTTTCAACCAACCTTTTGCCCTCATTAATTCACATAGGTTCAGAAAAACATGTCTCTCCATCCTGAAGGCTTCATAGCATCTATCTGAATGTTCATAAACAATCTCCCTTATCCATTCAGGTCCTAATAGTTTGTTGTCCCTAATAGGTTCTCTCGTATGCATGGACATGTCCTCCGCAATGATGCACGACCATCCTATCAATATATATATACATAATCATCATCCAATAATTGTTCATATGGATCTACCTACCCATTAGACACACTATTTGATCCCCCTTCCATAGTACCTATATTATCACACAAATACAAGAACATCAATATAGATATGCAAAAAAAAAAAAATCCAATCACAACCAATAACATAAGTCATAAAGTGAAAGCAAACCAAATATATAAATAGCACCTAAACAGTTTGGCGTACCCATGGCACCACAAAAGTACAAGAGTCTCAAGATCAATATCTCTAAAAACCAAATATCAAGTACTAACATAAGTCATACAATCAAATGAAACCTCACACAATCCACAGTACATTTCCCAACATCTAGTAAAGAGATTCAATAAGTGCATTTTTCCATTCAGCTGGGGTTTTGATAAAAGCCTCCCTCCATGTGGCACTAACACATGCTCGTTCTATAGCTTTGCTATAACGATCTAGTCCCAAGTCGGGCATACTAAGTAGGCTATCAATGACGGCGAATATGGAGTAAGGGTCCACAGGTGGTTCTGTGACCCGTGAGGTGGCAGAGCCACTCACAAATTGACTTGTCTTAGTTTTAATCAGCTCCTGTATAGCTTTGCAAGTGTCAGCAATGCAAGATGAGGTATTCTTTCTTCTCCTCTTGGCATTTGGAGTTCTATCCAAACGGTGCTTCACATGAACTGGATCAGCACTATTGCCGGATGTAAAGACTGTCTCATCAATGTGGTGATCACTCAAGTCCTTTAGATCACCGTCTGCATCGCCACCACCATTGTCACCTTCCTCTGACACCGTCAAATCTTCGGCATTTCCTATGGCATGCTCCCCAGTAGCATATGTACCACCAAATACAATACACAGCTCAGGATACTGGGGAAATCCATCCTTCTTGAATTTTGTCCACTCACTATTATCCTACAATTTTCACAATAATGACATGTCAAAAACATAATGAAACATTTTAAAACTTACATGTACAATGAAATCAAAATAATCAAAAATTAAAAGATACGTTGATGTGAGATTCCCAAATACTTGGATCGTCGACAACAATAGTTTTATTCACATTATCCCAACCAAATTCGGATTGCGAAAGAAGCTTCTTAAAACTACCATACTATTTCCTCAGTTTGTTCACCTTGTTCTTCAACTGAACTAGGGTATATTGGTATCCTGACTGTTTAATGAATTCAATCCGTATATTATTCCACCCAACTTTGTTGTAAGTAGAAGATGTGCGATTTCCCTTGTTGACCTCCTCAACCAACAAACTTACAAACATGTTGGTTAAAGGCTCAGTCCACTTTGCATTGAATATCTCTTTTTGAGATGCCATGTAACCTTGATAGGTTGAGAATCATATGACTCATGCATTAAATCAATAACATAGTCATGTAAAAGTTACAAGCAATACACGCGACCATTCTCAAGAGAAGTAGCAGCACGAGAAAATAGTACAACACTCATGCTTCAGAAGATACCCTTTATTAAAACACTTGGAATATGATGCATGAAGACAGAGGATTGCATATTATGACCTTATAAAAGATAATCCTGTTAACAAGCTCACACATAATATCACCAATACATGACCATTGAGATGGATAAATAATGCAATTTCGAGAATTTTTCACCTACCGTTGTTACGAAATGGTCATTGCAAAAGCAGTAAAACATGCATTTTGTAGACAACACCATGTCACGTTTTGCTATCTTGTAAATAGGTTTAGACAGTCATGACTAAAAAGTGACAAAATTGCAAAATAAACGGACTTTGGATTCACCCACTCCTTTATGGACCGATTCTTAAGCCCTTGAATTTCAGAGTATGGAAAAATGCCAAAGAAACTTTTTGTACAATCCATGTCTTCCTATGATCGAAAGAGATGAAAAAAGTTCCAGCATTCTAGTTTTCTTGATCCAACGATGTTATTGTCAACATATAACTCACTGTAAAGATAATTCAGGTACAACAAGCTTGCTCACTGACAACTATTGAAAAGTACACCCAAACAGTAGTGCAAATTCAATATGCTTGCCTACACACTAGAATGTTAATACTCCTAATGGTCTTCTTATGTGCATACTGCACAATATAATGCACCTACAGAACAAATACAGATTGTCCACCATGAATAACCACAAGAAAGTCTGCCTTTGCGATAACCACAGGTGAGGATTTTACCTTTGCGAATCAACTTGGACAAATAATAGAAAGCAATGGACAGAAGCGTGGAGCTGAATCCAGGCGTGACGAACTTCTACTCAAATTGACTAATCACCAATTAGCTTGTTCAATCTGATAAAAAAAACAGAATAACCATTTAGTAAATGAAAATCACCACCCCAATGCAAAAAGGATCGCCGTTGTGAAAAGCAACAGAAAATTAACACGAGACAATTACCAATGACCAACACCATATCACCATAGTTGCATAAAACAACCTCGAGCGAGCGCGGCCCTCACCCAGATTCGCGAGGGCGGCGGTCGCTCGAGCGAGAAGGAGCCCAAATGGGCGAGGGCAACACTCCCTCGAGCCTCGCCGTCGGCCAGATCGGCGAGGGCCACAGACGCACTCGCTTGGGCAACCGTCGCCGATTTGGGCTAGGGCTCGCTCAAGCGAGCAAGGCCCTCGCCGATCTGGGCGACGGCGAGGCTCGAGCGAGCGCGGCCTCGCTAGAGCGACCGCGGCCCTCGCCCACATTCGCGAGGGCGGCGGTCGCTCTAGTGAGAGTGAGCCCAGATGGGCGAGGCCAGCGCTCGCTCGAGCCTCGCCATCGCCGATCTGGGCAAGGGCTCACTCGAGCGAGCGCTGCCCTCGCCGGTCTAGGCGATGGCGAGCTCGAGCGAGCATGGCTTGAGCCTCACCGTCGCCCAGATCGGCGAGGGTCGCGGACGCGCTCGCTTGGGCAACCGTCGCCGATCTAGGCCAGGGCTCGCTCAAGCGAGCATGGCCCTCGTCGATCTGGGCAACAGCGAGGCTCGAGCGAGCACGGCCTCGCTCGAACGACCGCGGCCCTCGCCCAGATTCGTGAGGGCAGCGCTCGCTCTAGCGAGAGCGAGCCCAGATGGGCGAGGCTAGCGCTCGCTCAAGCCTCGCCGTCGCCAATCTGGGCAAGGGCTCACTCGAGCGAGCGCCGCCCTTGCCGGTCTGGGCGACGGCGAGCTCAAGCAAGCGTGGCCCTCGCCCACTCGCTCCAGCTTGCCGTCGCCCAGACTGGCGAGGGCGGCGCTTGCTTGAGTGAGCCCTTGCCCAGATCGACGATGGTTGCTCGAGCGAGCGCCGTTGAACGAGAAGGAGCAGAAGGAGCAAGTCATCAGCAAGAACTTACCTCAAACGAGAAGGAGCAGCCTCATCAATGTCGGTGAAGGAGCAGCCTCGTGGGTGAAGGAGCAGCAGCGGTGAAGGAGCAGAGCTCTGCGCAGGAGAGGAGTAAAAAGTGATTCAGCCCTTCCAAAATTGTTTCTTATTTCTGTGCCGAGAAACAAGAAGCTAGTTTTTTTTGTTTCTTGTTTCTCTTCCAAAATTGTTTCTGGGCATAAATTTTTGTAAAAATGTGCCGGGGAATAAAAAATTTATCAAACGCATTTTGTTCCCAAACTGTTTCTGAGAACAAAAGAACACAAAATTTCACTATTTGGCACGTTGTCAAACGGGCCCTAAATACTAAGATGACAATTTCTATGACGGGACACAAACACTATTCGGACATGACACGAAGTTAGCAGGTAGGGATTCGTGCTAATCGGGCTTATATAGTAATGATCGTATTGACCCACTTGACATGATTGATAAATGAATTGTGTTCACGGTCATCTCGCGTCACTGTGACTTCCACATGAAAGGAACATCACCCAACGAAGCCATATATCTAAATAGTATTGTATTATTTGGAATTTTACCAAGCAAACTCAAAGAGAATAGAAGCAAAAGAAAAAGAAAAAGAAAAAGTGGGCATTTAGCACTTAAAAAGGGAGAGGAGAGCACGCAGAGAGCAGCCGGGGAGAGAGAAAAGGAAAGGGAAAGAAGAAAAGAAAGAAAAGAGAAAGGAGCACACGCCAAGGGAGTTTTGCCAAGTCGGGTTTACTTTGATTCGCCACATCCGGTAAGGATTCAAGCCTTTTGATTTTGTAATCAGAGTAAGTTTTGGATTTATGGCTTAAATTCGGAATTAAGTGAAATTTGAGTTGAGATGTCCAATTTTGGAGTTGCTGAGTTGAGGAATTATGAGATTTTAATAGTTTAGGGTGTTGTGGAATTGTAAGATTTTACGGAACTCGATTTGAACTTACAGTTTGTTCTAAACAAATTTTCGAAATGGCATGCACGCGGTAAACAGTAGCGACCATTAGCTTTCCCTTGCCGATTTTTATTGCTTTTTGGTCCAATTTTGGCACGGCTAAACTATGGGTCTTCTAGTGCTTTGAAAGATATAAGTTCGCTTGAAACGGAATTCAGTGAAGAGAGATATAGGGCAACAAAGTTCGTCACAAATGATTGTTCATCGCATAAGTGGCTGTTGTCCTGCAAAGTGGAACAAAAGAAGGTTGTTGTTCGCTGCAGCAAGTGGCTATTCTTGAGGTCTTTTGACGACCTGTAGTGGACGATTTGATGCCAAAAATAGGGTCGCCTAGTAGAGTGTTAGTCGAGGTTAGTTGAAGCTTATGTTTGACTTACGGTTTACGCTTCTTTAATAGTATTTTGAAATTTTTCCAAGCGGCGTAGCTTCCAATTGGGCTTTTGGTTAGCAGTGAGTGGTGCTTATATTTTCTTTGAATTTGTAAACTCATATTTCGAAGGTGATAGATATTAGATGTATTATGTACAAGGTAATAAGGTATGACTTGGCAAAAATGAAAAAATGACCTTTAAAACATATTTGTTGCATAAAATTGGATCCAACATTTGCTACTTTTGGTTATTTAAAATGACAGTATCTTTTGAGATAGTTCGAGGTTATTATTTGGGAATGTTTGAGAAATGCTTTGCAAAAGTAATTGCGAAATTTCATCAGTACTGATTTATAGACCTGGTGTATGAAATGTATTCTGATTGATAAATTGAATTGAACAGGAGATATATTTTGGTATTCGAAACTGATTTATGATATGGACTCTGGATTTGCTTTGTGGGTTTTTGGATGGTGATGTTCATATTTGATGCTCATTATCATTATGCTCCAAACCCATTAAGGGAATTGTGAGTATGTGTACTGTTATCTGGATATCCTTATGGGCCAAATCACTAGCTGATATAGGTGGAGACTTAGCCAAGGTAAATCTTGGCAACCGGTGACAAATATGACCATAATTTGACATTGAACATGAGATTGGTCAATGAACTAAACTATTAATGTTTGCTTTGGTATTAGTCATAGAATGAATATTTTTTATATGTATATGGTTATACTATAGTGATATTTGTGAGAAAAAGAAAGAGTTATGATATTGTTCTGTATGCTTGATCTGCTTAGAAGGGTTAATACTACTCACTAACTTATGATTGCTCATATCATTTCATCTCAAGTCTTTTTCAATTTTTTCAGCTAGCAGCAAATAGGACAAAAGTTTTATGGGCAAGGAACTTTGGGTAATTGGATTTTAGATATGAGTTGAGATAGTTGGATATATCTGATGATTACTTGTCGGGTTTAGTTAGTAGTTTCTGAATGTATATATTTTTGACGGATTTTAGAAACTATTGATTTTGTAACAACTCACTGTTTTATCAGATATATAGATGGAGATATATTTTGATAACAGATTTATGTTGGTTTGTGTTCGGGGCTACATCCTTCAGGCAGATGGACAGCTGTGCCATTTTTTCCTATATTTGTTGAGGTTGGGTGCGACACTAAGAATTGCTAGTATAAGCTTTACATACTCACCTGCAAAAAACAACATTAAGTTTTCATTATCTACGAGATGGATTTGTTGACCTGAGCATCAATTTTCCTTCTAGGAGGCCAAAAGCCGAACCATGGTCTTCAATCTCAGTGAAGATCCTCCCGAATTTGATTTGGACTCACCACCTGCTTCTCCATCATCATGCCTGCTGTATTTTCCCAGTTGCAGTTTCAAAAAGAAACCTGTTACATCCCACCAGGCTGCCGCTGGGACTTCGCTGCACCTAACAATTCAGGATTACGAATCTGGTTGTTCTTGTTGTAGGCCAGGTGAATCTCTCCAGTTTCTTGGTTCTGACCAGGAGGTTTGCCCAACCATGGTCTTCAATTCCACTGAAGATCCTCCCAAATTTGATTTGGACTCACCACCTGCTTGTCCATCATCATGCTTGCTGTATTTTCCCGGTTGCAGTTTCAAAAAGAAACCTGTTACATCCCACCAGGCTGCCGCTGGGGCTTCGCTGCGCCTGACAATTCAGGATTCCGAATCTGGTTGTTCGTGTTGTAGGCCAGGTGAATCTCTCCAGTTTCTTGGTTCTGATCAGGAGCTTTGCCAAGGACGCCCTAAAAAGGTTTGCTTTCCGTGAGCTACAGGCAGGTACCAACCACTTCAGCACGAAAATATTAGGACGAGATGGTGACTTTTTCTGTTTTTCGTTTCTTTTTCTTCCCCTTAATGGCGAGATAGTAACATGGATAAAGAATACTGCATTTTGAATTTAATATTTAAATTGTGCATTTTGTATTCTTGCACGCAAGACAAACATTTTGAGCGTGAACAAAGAAAACACAATCTATGGTTTCACAGCTAAAATATTACTTCAGCTTGGGCCGGGTTCCTGTAGCGGTCTTTCGGAACAAGAACCTTTGTTTCAACATGGAGAGAGTTTGAGAAAGTTCTTGACTTGCGCTTGCGGGAGATATATTCCTGGGAATGAAACTATTTTGCCGGCTTCTTCGTTTGAAGTCTTCAATTAAGGTTTCCTATACACTAAGGAATTCCAGTATTTTTCATCCTTAGAACAACACACCCCTGCTACAACTCTAGTTGAAAGTCTCAGTTAGATTCTGGAATATTATGTATTCCGGGAAAGCAAAAGGCTTCATTGGGTCTATCTTTGCAACACCATGTGGACGCACCAACACTACATATTAAATAAATCCTGCCTTGTTCAGACTGGCTCTAATCACGCTTGCTTGAAGCCGACTTAATAGATATCTCCCGGGACTCGTGAGGCAGTATCCCCGGAACTGTACACCCTAAAAAGTCAACGGAGACGTTAATCTTATACATTTAAGTCATCAATTATTTCATTGCTCGCCAAGCCAACAATAAGGAATGTACATGACATATGATGTAATATACAGATTGCCCTTTTCTTCGGAACCCAAAAGTGAAATAACTCAAATTCAACATGGTCTTCAATATTCCACCTTCGATCCTGCCTAAAGGTCCGCATCTTTCCCATTTACCGCTGCCATCTACTTCATCGTCAAGTATTTGTCATCCATGTGGTTGCAGTTGCTGTTGCAGTAAGGCCACGTCCTTGAATCGCTGATGGCGCTTCCCTTGTCTTAACTACCACAGCTTCTGAGTTTGGCCTTCGGAGGCAAACCAAATTCCTGCAGTTTTGCGACATCCCAAGTGAAAGGAAACCTCAAAAAGTATACTTCGCACAAGTTAAAAGTCTCCGCCGATTACTTTAGCCTTAAGCGTGTCTTGAGTGGTGGACTCCTCGCCGGGGTTTAATAGGGGATCTTCGCTGACACTCCCAAGTGGTAACAAAAAGGCTCCAGAAGAATTTCTGCCTGAGATTGCTCGAAATTCCAGCCAAAGTAGAAGTTGGCAACAATGCCCCAACAACGGAATCTGATCCCAGTACCAGGCTTTAGTTTGTCGGCGAAACCAGAGCAATGCTTGCTTGTTTTAGCATTTTTTATCAACGGAAGCAGAGGAATGCTTGCTTGCTTTAGCATTTTGTATCAATGGTAGCAGGGGATCCTGCCTAAGGAAAGGACTAATTGACTGGCCTACCTGGAAGAAGATAACCCTTTCTAGTTGCCAAGGGCTTATATATGCATAATGCGAAGATGGTTCACCAAGACATTCAAGCTGCAAACATTGTTATATGTCTTGAGTTTGATCCCATTGACCAAACCTATCCGGAATAAAGTGTGTAGAAGTCTTGCCCATATTGCGATGAAAATAAAAGGTGGCGTTCTTAATTAGGACAGTTCGGATTGTCGCCAGTTTTGGTGCGGGAAAAACAAGTTAATTTCCTATTGCAGTCGGCCAAATACTTCAGAGTTGATCACAAAAGAAGTTTCCTCAAATTGGATAATAAGAAGGGACTCACATTATATATGTGTGTGTCACACCCTGAATTCTCTACAGATAGAGGTAATGACATAGTCATCATTCTCTCCATATGAAGCATGTAGCCTCAAACTTAAATCAATATAATAGAGTTTATATAATCCAACAAAATATATGTATATATCTCCAACATGTACCCAAAATTCAACTACCAAAAGTTCCTCGCTATCAGTGCTCTCATCCTACTTGATGCTAATTGCGATGACTTGAAAAAATTGATAAGGAGTATGGTGTGAGCAACCACCACTAAGTGAGTAGTTTATCTCTTCTAAGCATGTCCCAAAATCTATATATAATACACGTACAAGATCAAAATGAGTTACATAGCTTTTAGAAACATTCCTTAAATCAACAATATCAAAACAACTATCAATGCTCCAATCTATTAATCAATCTCATATCAAATCAAACGTCAATGGTCCATTTTTGCTTAATACCAAATCATGGTCATGACATATTGCCCGGTGACAAGCCAACCAAGATTTCCCCATTGGCAATGTCTCCACTTATTATTAGCTGGTGGCTTGGCTTAGAAGGATATTCTAAAATTGGTGTGCATACTGAGCAACTCCTAACCGGGTTCACAGCAATATTAAGCCCCAAATCAATCATCCTCTAATACCATAAATCGAATCCAGAGCCTATCTCATAGACCAGAATATATTTTATAAACCAGAACAGATAACGTTTTACAATACCTTTCGTATCAACGTTTCTAAAACCATTGACAAATAACCAAAGAATAACAAATGCTCGATATAAAATTTGCAATAAAAATGTTATTTCATAACTCATAATATATCACTTTCAAAATATGAGGTCACAAACTCGAAGAAGAGATAGCGCTGCTTACCTGGGAAAGCCTAAAACCGAAATATAAAGATTACTCGGACCATCAAACTCGCAATCCTATTAAATAAGTGAGAAACAATGTTAAAATCAAGTAAAACGTTACCCCAACTATGAATTAAGCTTAAATGCTAGCAAAACGACTCCCACGTGTCCACAAATCACTCGTCCAGAGTGATTATTCAAAATTATTCGTAAAGCGGAACTTGCACATCAAACTTGGTTGCGCAATAACACTCTCCACCAAACTTCGTTTCAATCAAGTTTATAATCAAAAGAAAGCTCTTTCGAAAAACTAAAAAACCCATAGTTTGGTCAACTCAAAATCAGGCTGAAATCATGCGCGCTTGACTTTAAAAATTCTAGTTCTGTTAAAGCCTATAGTTCCACGACACCCTAAACTATCAATCTCTCGTAATTTCTCAGCTCAACAACTCCATTTTCAAACTTTGTAGTTTAAATTTCAATTAATTCCGAATTTGAGTAAACTACTCCGATTAAACAAACAAAAGGTGTTATGAAACAGAGTTAATATGACTCACTGAGCCTTTTGGAGCGCACATGCAGGGAAACATGGGCTTGGGCTTTGGGCGCTTTTCTTCCCTTTAATTTTAAAATTAATACCACGAAAAATTCTAAATTTATATACTTTAAATTTATTCCAAACTAATTTTTTAACTACAAAATATTTCAAACCGGTATACATACGATAAATTTACCCAAAACTAATTTTTTTACCACCAAAAATCCCAAACGGGTACACTTGTGACAAATTTACCCTCCGTTAAATTGAATTAATACTACGAAAAACTACCAATTGGTAAACCTGTGATAGACTATGGACAAAACCCCAAACTAGTACAACCGTCAACTGCCGCTTGTCTTCTAACTCAGCAATTTGACAATAAAATCAAAGGTAAATTTGTCACGGATGTACTAATTTACAGTATTTTGTAGTTAAAAAATTAGTTCGAAGTAAATTTATCATATGTGTACTAGTTTGGGGTATTTTGTGGTATTAATCCCTAATTTTAAGCTCAAATATTACAAAATATATATAGACACACACACATCACAAACAGCTCACAAAGCAAGGAGTACTCTAGACCAAAAATAAAGAACGCTGTGTAAGCCATGACTTCAAGAAGTGGCTGCGACACTCATACAATTACGTCCCGGAATAATTTTAAAAGTGTTCCGAAACCACGTGTTTATCGACCAACTACGCGAGGCTAAACACGGTGAATTGTTGAGTGTAATTGCGCTAGGAAATATTGGTAGTGTTTGAGTGATTCGAGTGTAGTTACAATCTCCAATATATCGCTTGATTTAATTTGTAATACTGTACTACTTTATCATGTCACACTGATCGAACCACGTAAATATGATGTTCAATTTATTTTATTATTCAATTGTTTGTTTATCTCAACAAATATTTTGTTGGAGGAGGATTTTGATGCTTATATGGGAGATTTTGCACGATAAGAAAAGGATGAGTTAGCAAAAAATAGTGAAGGGAAGGATGTGTACAACGAAGCCAGTTTTTCTAGGGATAAGTTCTGAAGCTGAATCCAATTGCGAAAGCCCTTAATATGGCCCCCTTGCACATTGGACGTCCAGTTACATCTGGATTTCATTTTTTTTAATCAAAGCCCTGGAATTAGCTCGACTCAGGAAATTCGATGTAAACTAGGATGTCTTGTTGCTTGGACATCTTTTTTTATTAGAATGTAACAGACTAAGACAGGAGTTCTTTTCAGTCTAATCCTTAATCCTGCCAAATCGTCGTCTACGAAAAGACTGAGAAGAAATAATTAAAGATCTTGAGACGGGTTTCGCTGCTACTTACTATATCTTCGCCAGGCAAGGCTCCACTAGAGGAGAAAACCACTCGCCGAAGGCAAAGAAAGTAAGGAAGGAGCACATGCTCGACTAAAAGATTTAATTTGCTAATTGAGTTCCCGGGTCGTGGCTTTAAAGAAGAAAGTTTAAGGTAAGTGGGGATTTTCACTCCTTCCAATTAAGGCGGAGAGATAGTAAATTTGGATTAGGGACACTACATGTTTAATTGTTGGGTTTGGGTTCATCGGTCTTACCCTGGTGTGAAGTTGCAGCTGCAGATCGTCAGGAAACCTCGAGCAGTCTCATCTGAAACTTAAAATTAGAAAGTTAGGAAAGCCCAGACCCAAATCCCATAAGCCATTCGACACGTCCACTGGTTGGTACTCTGCTTTGCAGAAACAGATGTCCACGGGGGTGATTTCTCCCGCTTTGTCAAGAATTTTTGGCGCGAAGGGGAATCGGAACCCCAAATCTGAGATGTCGAGATCAGAAATAGTTTATGAGACTGTCGAGATTATTCATTTAATCAGATCAAAATGTGGATTTTTCGGCAAAGGGTGGCGTCCTGACTCGCCACATCCATTTAGCAGGCATTTCATTCATAAACAGAAGACCAGGCAAAAGATTTCAGAGCGTGTATTGAGCATTTGAGTGGTGCGGATATGATCGTGTAAGTATCAACGCAGAGGGACAGAATGCTTTTGCCCAAAGAAAAAGGAAAAGAAACAGCGTGATGGTTCACTTAGTTTAGATATATTGATCCTTTGATGTCATTCCTAGGAATACGTCTTTGAATTTGCGGCTCACCAGAAGAAAATGGCTAGGCCCAAGAAATTGAGAAAGACAAGCTAAGAATTGCTGGTTTATGCTTTCCGTGCTCACCTACAAATACGACATTAATGTTCTCAGTATCTACGTGACGGGTTTGAGTAATCTGAGCTTCAATTTTCTTTGTAGGAGTCGAACCATGGTCTTCAAATTCGACACCATCAATCTCACTGAAGATCCTCCCAATTTTAACTAGGACTCCCGTGTGCTTCTCCATCATTGACGATTTGCCTGCCATATGGTTACAGTTTCAAGAAACCTGTAACATCCCACCAGGCTGCTGCCAGGGCCTCGCTATGCCTAACAATTCAGGCTTCCAAACTGGCTGTTCACGTTGTAGGCCAAGTGAATCTCTCCAGTTTCCTGGTTTTGATCTGGAGCTTTGCCAAGGACACCTTAAAAAGGTTCACTTTCCGTGAGCTACACGCAGCTATGAACCACTTCAGCGACAAAAAGATTGTAGGCAGGGGCAGGTTTGGTTGAGTATATGAAGGACTCTAGGCAGACGGGTGTAAAGTGGCCGTAAAAAAGATCGCCAAGTGTTCCCATTTGGAAATGAGAGGGTTCCATGTAATAGTGAAATTGGGAAACATGCCCTCGCATTGGAACCTGGTCCCGGTTCTCGGCTTTTGCTCGTTGTCGGAACTGAAAGAGTACATGCTCGTGTATTCCTTCATGCTTAATAGAAGCTTGTCCTTGTTTCTAAGAGTGGATGGCCGTCTGTGAAGCTCCCACTTGATTGGCCCACCAGCAAGAAGATAGCTGTTGGAGCTGCGAGAAGGATTTCCCATTTGCATGATCACGGTGTAATCCATTGGGACATCAAGCCCCATAAGATATTGCTAGGCAAGAGCTTTGAGGCTCATATTGGCAATTTCAGGATGGTCATGTTCATTGACACGGATGAAGAGAAGGGTGTGTCCAAGGAAACCAGCTTCTTTAGCCTCAGCTTTCTTAGCACCCAAATAGGCGCGGCGGAGGGTTGTCTTGATCCAGAGTACTCCAAGAGTGGAATGAGCTTGGTCAACAGTAATGTCTATAGTTTCGGCACGACCCTTCTCGAACTCTTTAGGGGTTGAAGTGCTCAAAGATAGATCAGTCCTCAGGTGCTGCTGCTACCTGAATGGGCAGGCGTGCTTTTCAAAGAAAAAGACTTGAAAGGCTAGTCGATGACGACATACGGAGCGGGCGTAAGGAAAGCAAAATCGAGAAAACGATCCAGCTAGCTCTACTTTGCACGCAACTCACCCGGAAAAAAGACCTAATATCTTGGTAGTAATCCAAATTCTTGAAGGGGATATTAACTTGGAGCAGAGATGGGAGCAGTACCAAAACGATGTTATTCCGCCCAAAATTTGATATGTCCATGGCGGACTTTGGTTCTTGTCTCTGTCACGATGACTCATCACTAACGCATCCCCGATAATCTTTCCGTGGAGTTGTTGCTCAGCTGAAAAATCGCCGATGACGGTCTACTGATTCTGAGAATTACATGACTTCTACAGTAACCTGGATGTTGATCGTGCTGCTTTTATGCTTTTCTACTTTGGTTGCACAAAAAATTAACCAGGTCATGAGAATCGGCCTGAGCAAGCACGTGATTTGAGGTCAAGTGGCTATCAACACTAGACACGCGTATTATTGCCAATGACCATAAGAGCCTTCATGAATATTAGTATACATCGATGGCCATGGACCAACATGGATACGCGATAGCACTGGTTGACGATTATCATAACATAATTGGTCGATAAGTGTTGAATTTATGCCTCGAGTTTGAACCTGCGTAATAAAGTTACTTTCCTATTTGGCTGATTTCGGATAAGGGGTTCACGGCAACGCGAATAGAGAAGGCCACTAAAAGACGAAACAGAGGTACACTTTATTTTATTATATCTATTTCGGTGGGCCCAGGTCAATTTGTTGACTCTTACCAGTGAAGGACTTTCCTTCTTGGACGTACAGAAGAAATGTGTGGGGCCACGGAAGTCAAATAAGAGAGAAGCAAAACGAGGGTTTTTACCGCGTACAAAAAGAAAAGAAATTGAGGGTTCCTTTCCTTTAGCGAAGACCAAAGCCGCACAAAGCAAGATGTACGGAGACGCTCGTATTCAAGCCGCACGAAAGAGGCAGAACGTATAGAGACGTTCTTCAACATGCACGCGTTTTGCTTTGGGCTTGAACACGCGATGATTTGTGCGATGAATTTATTTCGTTCAATTAAGTTGTTTATTCGTAAATACTTTAGATTTCTTAATTTTAAATGTAGAAACACTCAAATGTATGAGCGAATTATAATTCTGATTCTTCGATTACGATGGATTATTTGTTGCTGGCTCTCCTTATGGATGTAGGTACCGATATTCGAATTGAATCACGTAAATCTCTAATGTCCTTTATCGTTCTTCGTTTATTTCTCTGATATTTTCGCATTGACTTAATTTGCAAGATATTATCGTTTCCGCGTTATATTCGAACAATAAGGGTACCGATTCAAAGGGATCGACAGATAGCCAATTGAGAAATCAAATGAAGATTGAATGTCTAGAGGATGCTAAACTCACTTGTGGTATTCAATTTTTTTGAAATCGCTTGTGCCCACTGTGGAGAAAGAACTTGAATGAAATTCAAAGTGGCTGCAAACAGGTGCAAATGATCAAGGCTTGGTTTTGAGAGATCAACCACCTGGAGATAAGATCATGGCAACGTGAGAACATGGAACCAAGATTCTTGAGGTGTGGAAGCATGGCTGAAACTGCTGAAAATCTACTTATAGGCAGCAATGTTGTGAACGCTATAAATACTAGTGTTTGTCTACTGAAGACCCCCAACACAAAGCGTACAAACAACTTGTTATCTTTCAATTTCTGCATTGTAGTTATGCTTGTAGTTCCAAGATATTTCGTCGCCGATTAAATTCCATTGTAGTTTTCAAATCTTTGCCGTTGATTAAATTCTGGTGTTGCATGTGTTTTTCAAGCCTTTGTCGTTGATTAAATTCCGGCAAAGTTTGTGTACTTTCTATTCCGTTTGAAGTGAAATGATCAGTTTCCTTGTATACTTATGATATTTCGTCACCACAGAACCTATCTCATCTCATAAAAAATCAAAGAATTGACTTTTGGTGAAAGGTATTTCATCTCGGATGCAATTTCCGGCAAAACACACTTATGTTCATTTGTCAATTCTTTGGTTGGTATATAGTGAGACACTTTGTCCATTTTCTTTGGCTAACACACATCCCATGATTCACCCCGAAAAAATGTTCAATGATTCACAAATCTCTAAGATGTTGTAGTTCAACACCAGTTTCCAAAGGCAGCCTGTTAGGCTAGATTGATCTGAGGTAAAAAAAATAAAATAAATAGATTACATTCAAACGGAAAATCGATGAGATAAGCTAGGATTCATGATTTAAATGCAAAAGTTCCCTTGGTAATTCAGAACAGCTTTCATTAGAAATGCTAGTAGAGCAAGGTTTCCTCATATGAAGTAACATAATTAGCCAAATTGATTCTTTCCCTGATTTGGAAGGCCTTGTGGAGCAATTTTCCGGGTTTATACTGAATAATTTGTCTGTACTAGCTAGATGAATTGATCGAAATTAGTGCTAAAGACTTGATAATGAAATTTATGCAAGGTCAACGACTTGATTCGACAAGTCCAAGGAGCAAGGATTTGATTATGAAAAGAGCGCAACTACAGGGACTAAAAGTAAAATTTTTACCTTCCATTTTCGAGATGGGAGTCATACTGGTTTGGAACAAAGGAATGTGATTCATCACACCTCTTCTCCGGTTCTTCTAGTACAGATGAAGGTTATTAATACCTTTACTAGACCGGGCTTATCATTCACCTTAGTAGCAGCTGGTGTCGGTGTCAGCCGGGAAATTGGATGAATTGCATTCAGACACAGCATAGAAAATCTAAATGTTGGACTGATTCTCTCAAGATACGAAACAGCTTAGGGGAGTGGCGAAAGCGATGAAAACGACTATGATACCCCACAAAACGCGTCGAAATCCACTAGGCTTTTTTTCATTGGCTTTGATTAGTGCAGATGCGTGCACATCTGCAGGCATGACAGCAAACCAAAATTGAGGAGTCTGAATATCCAGACTCAGCTCAGGCTCACCTCTGCAGCAAAAACTCTTCTTCCTTCCTTCTCCTGTTCCCGTTCGTGAAAAGACAAATTCAAACAATCTGAACGTAATTTCCGAGGAGTGTGGTGTTTCGTAAGAGTGAAGAACCATGGTCTTCAAGTTTTCAACCTTCGATCTCACCGTAGATCCTCCCGATTTCGATCCGCCTTCGCCGCCTGCTTCTCGGTCATCAACGATTTGTCTGCCGCTTAGTCCTGCTAGCCGCAGTTTCATCAAAGCTACAACATCCCACCAGGTAGCTGCCGGTGCTTCTCTGCGCTTGGCCAATTCAGCCTCCAAGTTTGGTTGCTGGAGGCCAAGCGAATCACTCCAATGTCCAGAGGCAGGACGCTTTAAAAGGTTCACTTTCCGCGAGCTGAAGGTCGCTACCAACAAGTTCAGTGAGACAAATAAGCTGGGTGAGGGTGGGCACGGTTGGGTGTACTATGGACTCTTGGTGGACGGCTCCAGAGTGGCGATAAAAAGACTCACTAGACATACCTCTCAAAGATTGACACTGCGTGCTGAAGTAAAATTGGGGAACATGATATGGCATCGGAATCTGCTTCCGGTTCACGGCTTGTGTTCATCATCGAAACATGGAGACATGCTCGTGTACCCTTTCATTGTGAACGGAAGCCTAGGCACCATTTAAGAGGACAGTCAACAGAGAAGCGCCCACTTGATTGGCCCACCAGGAAGAAGATAGCAATTGGAGCTGCGAGAGGGATTGCCCATTTGCACGATCTGAGGATAATTCACAGGGACATTAAACCCGACAATATACTGCTGGATGCGGATTTTGAGGCTCGTGCTGCAGATTTTGGGTTGGCCTTGTTCATGGACGAGTACAAAGAGAAGGCTGTTTCCGAAGGAGAACCCAATGGTGAAGACGCTTATTTTACCGACTGCACAGCGGGAACACTTGGTTACATGGATCCAGAGCGCATTACCGGAAGATATTCAGTAAAGAGCGATGTTTATGGTTTTGGCGTGACACTTCTTGAACTCGTGAGCGGTCGAAGAGCTTGGAGAACAACTTGCCTCGATGGAAAGGAACTGGGGCTGCTTCGATAGGCACAAGCCCTTTTGAAAAACGAACAGTTGGAAAGGGTAGTCGATACCAATATGCTGGGCGGCTATAACGAGAGTGAAGTGGAGAAAACCATTCGCCTGGCTCTACTTTGCACGCAACTGGACCCCAAAAAACGACCTTATATGGCTGAAGCAGTCCTATTTCTTGAGGGAATTATTGGCTTGGAGAAAAGATGGGAGGAGTATCAACTTGAAGACGAATTATCTCGGCTTGATGATCTCTCAATTTTGAACGACTCTACTTCTTGTCCAAGAACGTGTCGCTTTTGATTCGCCCTCGAGATTGTGGCCGCCTCAGCTTGAGCACCATACCGGATACAGTTGAATCTTTTTCGCTTAGTTCGAGTGTATTTACTCATTTCATTTTGTTTAATTGATAATATTCTTATGATGTTTTACCTTAAATCTGATTTCATTTTATTTTTATCAAAGCCCACCAGAACTTGAGAGGGCAAGTAGAATCAAATTATTGTGCCGTGCCGTCGGCCAACATTCCACACAGTGCTGTTTTATGCGCCGCGATTTATTTACGCACAATTTGATTAGATTAGATTAAATCAGTTAAGTAAAATTACCTGTTGGGTCGAACACAAAAATTGAGGAGCAATTTTTGCTGGGTTTGTAAATACTAAGATGACAATTTCTAGGATGGGACATAAGCATTATCCGGACACGGCACGAAGTTAGCGAGTATGGATTTGTGCTAATCGGGCTTGTATGGTAGTCGTGTAGACCCACTTGACATGATTGATAAGTAAATTGTGTTCACGTTCATCTCGTGTCACTGTTACTTTGACACGAAACGAACATCACCCCACGAAGCGATATATCTAATTAGTGTTGAACCTGATGAATGTATTGGTGTTTGCAGATGAAGTCGTGGGTGCAATCCTAATGAAACATTCTATGAAAGTGGATTCTTCCGCAAAGGGTGGCGTCCTGATCCGCCAAATCCATTTCGCAGGCGTTTCATTCATAAACAGAAGACATAGGCAAAAAGACCGCAGAGTGTGTGCTGAACATTTGAGTGGTGCGGGTATGGTCGTGTAAGTCTCAACGCATGGGAACAAATTGCTTTTGCCCAAGGAAAGAGGAAAAGAAACCGCGTGATATGAGCAAATCATTTTCGACTTGGGTCAAACATATTGATTCTTTGATGTCATTCCTGGGAAGTCTTCTTCAGAAATGCGGCCCGCCAGAAGAAAATGTGCAGGGCCCGAGAGAGACAGGTTAAGAATTGCTAATTTAAGCTTTACGTGCTAACCTACAAAAACAATATTAAAGTTCTCGTTATCTACGTGACGCATTTGAGTGATCTGAGTTTCAATTTTCCTTCTAGGAGGCTAGAAGCGGAACCATGGTCTTCATATTTGCCACGGTCGATCTCACTGAAGATCCTCCCAATGTTGATTCGGACTCTCTGCCTGCTTCTCGATCATCAGTGGTTTGCTTGCCATGTACTCCTGGCTGCAGTTTCAAGAAACCGATAACATCCTGCCAGGCCGCTGCCGGGGCTTTGCTGCGCCAGACAATTCAGTCTTCCGAATCTGGTTTTTCAATGTTGTAGACCAAGTGAATCTCTCTAGTTTCCAGGTTCTGATCTGGAGGTTCACCAAGGATGCCTTAAAAGGAAGGTTCGCTTTCTGTGAGCTACAGGCAACTACCAACCACTTCAGCGATGAAAAGATTGTGGCTAGGGGCGGGTTTGGTCGTGTATATGAAGGACTCGGCAGACGGCTCTTGAGTGGCCCATAAAAAGAATCGCCAAGCATTCCCAGTTTGAGATGAGAGAGTTCCACACAGAAGTGAAATTGGGTAACATGCCCTTGCATCGGAATCTGGTCCCAGTTATCAGCTTTTGCTTGCCGCTGAAACTGAAAGACGACATGCTCATGTATTCCTTCATGCTTAATGGAAGCTTCTCCTCATTTCTAAGACGACAACCGTCCGTGAAGCTCCCGCTTGATTGGCCCACCAGGAAGGAGATACCTGTCGGAGCTGTGAGAGGGATTTCCCATCTGCATGATCATGGCGTAATTCGTCCGTACATTAAGCCCCAGATCATCCTGCTGGGGGAGAACTTTGAGGTTTGTATTGTCGATTCGGGATGGCCATCTTCATGGACAATGATGAAGAGAAGGGTGTTTCCAGGTAAACCAGCTTCTTTAGCCTCAGCTTTCTTCACAGCCAAATAGGCAGGAGGTGCAGTTATCTTGATCCAGAGTACTCCAAGAGTGGAATGTGCTCAGTGAAGAGTGATGTCCATAGTTCTGGCGTGACCCTTCTCGAACTCGCCATCAGTTGAAGTGCTCAAAGAAGGATCAGTCCTCCGGGGCTGCTGCTACCTGAATGGGCAGGCATGCTTGTCGAAGATAAAGAGATGGGAAGGCTAGTCGATGCTGACATACGGAACGGGTATAAGGAAAGTGAAGTCAAGAGAATGATCCAGCTAGCTCTAGTTTGTGTGCAAATCGACCCCAAAAGACAACCTGATATGACGGAAGTAGTCCAAATTCTGGAAGGGGCTATTAGCTTGGAGAAGAGATGGGACGAGTACCAAAATGGACATGGCGGACTCTGGTTCTTGTCTGCGCCACGAAGACTTATCAATAACACATCCTAGATAATCATTCCCTGGAGTTGTTGCTCAGCTGAAAAATCGGCTATGAGAGTGTCCTGATTCCAAGAGTTACGTGACTTCTGGTGTAACCTGGATGATGATTGTGCTGCTTTTATGCTTATTTGCTTATGTTCATTTGACTCTTAGGTTGTTATATAGCGAGACTTCATCCAACACCCACTCCGTTAATTCGCCGGCTGCAAAAACATGTCCAATCATTCATGAATCTCCAAGATGTAGTTCCACTATTGTTTCTAAAAGGCATCCTGTTAGGCTAGATTGAACTGAAGTAAAAAATAAATAACAAAATAACGTTTGAAGGGAAAATCGATGAGATAAGCTAGGATTCATGGACTAAATGCAAAAGTTCCCATGGTAATTCAGAACGACTATAGCTTTCATTAGAGATGCAGGTGGTGGTAGGCTTCCTCTTATCAAGGTTATAATTAGTTCCATTTGATTCCTTCTTTGATTTGGAAGGGTGTCGCGACCTAAAAAAAATCGGGTTTCGATCTTAGGCTAATGGATTACTAGATCAATTAAATTAACTAACCTAGCTCGAGTTCTCCCAAACTCTACCAAATCGCAACTTAGGTCCAATTGTGAGCATGCAAATATCTTCAACGGGAGTCGCCACTAATCATTTAGGGTAGGTTGATTAGAAACCTAAATAAAATAGCGGGAGTACTATTTTATTTCTACGAACCAGAAATCATAAATTCGGGACTTGGTTACGTTAGATTCCCTAACGCCCTTTCGGTACCAATTCCGAGAAAAATACTCAATTTGACAATTTTGATAAGTCCTAACTTAGAGTTCAAAGGTGCAGAAATCTCTTTTTTGATTTTTATTTGTTTAAATGAAAGCTAACCTATATGTAATGACGTGCAAAAATTGACATGCGATTAATGCAACCTAACATGCAAACTATATGTCATGCGACGACGTGACCTATTTCTAATGACGGGCACATTATTTTTTTTGTATTTTTTAAATGAAATTCGGAATTAAAAATGCCAATTATCTAAACATGCAATTTTAAACTAAAGAAATTGACCTAATCTAAAGCAATCTTTTTTTGGTATTTTTTTGTGAAAATTTGAAATTAAAATCACGTAAAAAAAATATAACCGCGAAATCTTTCGAATTAAGTTTCGATCTGAAGCCTGACAGATCAACCCTAAAATTCGAAATACCCGCTATGGAAATAATTCTATCTAAAGCCTGATAGATAGATTTATTTCCACGTGTGCGGTTGCGGATTAGGAAATTTTCCTAATCGATCACATCTTGAAAAAAATTAGATATCTCAAATATATTGGATGTGTTCAAGAAATTTTGAAGATTCTAAATTCTATCCAAATTTCACAAGTAATAGATATCTAAGATTTCAAAAAAAAAAGAGGAAACAAATCCTAATTGAGATAATGCTTATTATTCAAATATGCAAAATTAGATATCAATAAGCACAAATTAGGCAACAAAATATTCAAATCAAATCGAGATAGGATAATTACCTAATCCAAAGATTTGTTTCCAAATTTGAATCACCTGCGGATCGGAAGGAACGGTGGCCGGCGGTGCACGGAGGTGGCTACGGCAAACGGCGATGCACGAGCGGCGGTGGCGTGCACGAACGGCGGTGACGGCGTGAGGAGCGGGCGCGGGCGCGGGCGCGGGCGCGGGCGCGGGCGCGGGCGCGGGCGCGGGCGCGGCAGCGGGCGCGGGCGCGGCAGCGGGCGCGGCAGCGGGCGCGGCAGCGGGCGCGGGCGCGGCAGCGGGCGCGGCAGCGGGCGCGGCAGCGGGCGCGGGCGCGGGAGCGGGCGCGGCAGCGGGCGCGGGCGCGGCAGCGGGCGTGTCGCGCGAGGTCTTCCTCCTCTCTCTCTCTTTCTCACTCTCACACTCTAAAAATTTTCTGATCTGAAAATTGTGAGAGCCCCCTTGATTATGAAGCAAAAACATGTATTTATATTGCAAACCTAGGTCAACTAGCCGGGCTTTCTAGTCCTAATGGGCTTAGGTTTAGGCTTTAATTTAATTCTAAATGGGCTGAATTAATTTGGGCTTTTCTTTAATTAAGCATAATGGGCTAATTTAAGCTCAAATTAAGACAACCAAGCCCTTTCGCGTGTGATTTTCGGCCCGCGTCTTCCGAGTGAGCCGCGTTTCGTTCGGTACCCGAGCTCGACTTACGTGATGAATTTTAAGCTCGCTTGCCACCGCCGATCCGATGCGAAATGCAATTAATCTATATGACCCTAAACTATATGCTATGCAATTTTAATAGTTTTGTTTAGGGGTTAAAAATTTAATTCCTAATTTTCTATGCAATTAACACTAAATGATGCGCAAAAATTTAGGTGTCAACAAAGGGCTTAAGGGGAAATTTTCTGGGTGTATACAGAATAATATGTCTGTACAGAACCGGTGCAAGAGAGACTTGATAAGGAAATCTATGCAAGTTCAATTACTCAGTTTAGACAAGTCAAACGTACAAGGACTTGATTGGAAAAAGAGCATAACTTCAGGGACAAAAAGTAAAATTTTTACCTTTCGTTTTCGAGATGCAAGTCCTTGGTTGGCATTTCTCATGGAGCAAAGGACTGTTTTTCATTACACGACAGATAAAGGTTATTAGTACCTTTGTTGCCCGGGCTTATAATTCACCTTAATAACGGCTGGTGTCGGTGTCAGCCCAAAAGAACTGACTGAACTGTGCATTCAGAAGCAGCATAGAAATTCTAAATGTTGGACTAATTTTTCTAACAAAGATCAACGTACCAAGACGGGAGAAGGGAAAGCGACAAGGGTGACTGACTCGTAGGAGTCATTGCTTGGTGGGACACAACATGCATTATCAACATTGACGATACGATACTCCACAGCGATTGTATTGGCTTGGTAAGTATGGACAACCAAACTAGTTAAGTCTGAATAAGCAGACTCAGTTCAGGCTCACCTCTGCAGCAGAAAACTCTCCTTCCTTCCTTCTTCGGTTCCCATTCACGAAAAAGGAAAAATTTTGAGTAATCCGAGCTTGGATTCCGAGGAGTGTGGTGTTTTAGAAGAGATAAAAACTATGGTCTTCAAGTTTTCAACCTTCGACCTCACCGAAGATCCCCCTAATTTCGATCTGCATTCGCCACCTGCTTCTCAGTCGTCAACAATTTGTCTGCCGCTCAATCCTGCTGGCTGCAGTTTCATCAAAGCTATAACACCCCGCCAGGTCACTGCCAGTGCTTCTCTGTGCTTGGTCAATTCAGCTTCCAGGTTTTGTTGCTGGAGGCCGAGAGAATCAGTCCAATGTCCAGTGGAAGGACGCCTTCAAAGGTTCAATTTCGACGAGCTGAAGGTCGCTACCAACAACTTCAGTGAGACAAAGAAGGTGGGTAAGGGTGGGTACGGTTGTGTGTACGAGGTATTCTTGGGGGACGGCTCCAGAGTGGCAATAAAAAGACTCGGCAGAGGTACCTCTCAGGCATGGACACTCCATGCTGAAGTAAAATTGGGGAACATGATCTGTCATCGGAATCTGGTTTCGGTTCAAGGCTTTTGTTTGTCGTCTGTTGGTTTTTTAGTTGAGAGAGAAAAGACAACAGACTTAAGAAAGGCGTATGGAAAAAAAGACAACTACTTTTTATAACTTCAGCAAACATTACAATTTAAAGGAAAGAAAAATAACCAACCACTAACAACATGGCCCTACAAATAAATCACGATCAACAGCACTAATAAAAATAGCTTAACCGCTTCCTAAAGACTAGGACAACCATTTAACAAACTGAAATAACAAAAACATATGCTGTACGTGGACATGTTTCAGTCCTGAAGCATATTCCTAACACTCCTCCTTGCTTTAGGAGCTGCAAACACCAATTTTCTGTCTCAAAAACTCGAACTTGCTGATTGGAAGGGGCTTTGTAAATAGATCTGCCAACTGATCTTCAGACTTGCAATAAACCAAAGTCACAGATTCTTCTTTTTGCACTTCTCTCAGAAAGAATAGCTTGATGTTGAAATGCTTAGTTTTCCCATGAAACACAGGATTGTGGGAAATAGCAATGGTAGCTTGGTTGTCAACAAATATCTTAGTGCTTTCTTTCTGCTCAAGATTGAGATCCATTAGAATTTTCCTCAGCCACAAAGCTTGATTAATAGAAGCTGTTGCAACAACAAACTCTGCTTCAGCAGTGGATTGAGCCACGGTTTCTTGCTTCTTCGAGCTCCAAGAGAAAACACCAGATCCAAGAACAAAACAGTAGCCTGAAGTGCTTCTCATATCATCAATGGAACCTCCCCAATCACTGTCAGAAAAACCAACCAGCTTGAACTCCTTGCTTTTCGTGAATTTGACACCAAAATCACTTGTCCGTTTAACATATCGAATCACTCTCTTGGCAGCCTTGAGATGCAATTCACTTGCGCAATGCATAAATCTAGACAAAATACTTACAGCATTCAAAATGTCAGGCCTTGTTGCTGTGAGATACATTAAGCAACCTATCAAACTCCTGAAATATCCCTCATCAACTTTATCCGCACCATCTTCTTTGTATAGCTTCTCCTTTTGATTCATAGGAGTGCTTACTTCCTTGCATTCTTCAAGCTTAAACTTCTTTAAGATCTCCTTCGCATACTTCTTCTGGCAGATGAAAACCTCATGCTCAGCTTGCTTAATTTCCATTCCAAGAAAGAATGACATTAAGCCGAGATCTGTCATCTCAAAGACCTTCATCATTTCATGTTTAAACTCCTCAACCAGCTTTGCATCATTTCCTATCAGCAAAAGACCATCAACATAAAGAGAAACTATGAGGACATCATTGCTTAGACGTTTGACATAAAGAATGGCCTCAAACATGCTTTTTTCAAAGCCTAAGCTCAGCAAATGGTCATCAATTTTGCTGTACCAAGCTCTTGGAGCTTGCTTCAAACCGTAAAGAGCTTTCTTGCGAAGAAACACCTTGTCCTCCTCTCCTTTCTTCTCAAATCCTTCAGGCTGTTCAACATAAATTTCTTCCTGCAATACACCATTTAGAAATGCTGATTTTACATCAAGTTGATATACTCTCCAATTCATTTGAGCAGCTACAGCAAGCAGAATTCTTATGGTGTCCAATCGAGCAACTGGTGCAAAGGTATCCGAGTAGTCCACGCCAAAAACTTGAGCATAGCCCTTTACCACAAGTCTTGCCTTGTGTTTGTTGATAGAGCCATCAGCATTGAGCTTGGTTCTGAACACCCACTTGACTCCAATTACTTTTCTATCTTGAGGCCTTTTCACTGGAATCCATGTATTGTTCTTCTCTATCATGGACAGCTCCTTCTTCATTGCAGCTATCCACCTTTGATCATTTCTTGCTTCTTCATAATCTGCAGGTTCACACACAGCAATGTTGCATCTTTGATCAATGTCAGAGAGCAACCTAGTTCCTCTCACGGGGACATTATCTACTATTTCATTTTGTCTTTCTTCATCTTCTTCAGTGCTTGAACCAAAGAGCTTGAATTTTGGCTCTACCACGATCTGACTTCTCTTCTTTGCATCATCCCAGTTCCACTCTTCATCCTCCACAAAGTAGACATCCCTGCTAACTATAATATTTCCAGTTTGTGGCTAGAAAATTTTATAGGCCTTGCTGACTGTACTATAGCCTATAAAAATATCCAGTAAAGCTCTTCCATCTAGCTTGTCACGCTTACTCTGTGGAATATGAGTGAAGCACAAGCAACCAAAAACTTTAAGATATTTCAGAGTTGGTTTGTAACCATACCATGCCTCATATGGTGTCTGATCTTTCATTGCCTTTGTGGGAAGTCTGTTTTGAAGAAACACAACCGTACTTGCTGCCTCTGCCCAAAACTTCTTTGGCAATTCTTCTCATGCAGCATGCGTCTTGACATTTCCATGATGTACCTATTTCTCATCTCACTAACTCCATTTTGCTGAGGAGTGTAAGGGGCTGTAAGCTGATGCTCAATGCTTGCATCGTCACAAAACTTGTTGAATTGTACCGAAGTGTACTCCTTCCCATTGTCAGATCTAACAACCTAAATTTTGCAGCCACTCTCATTCTCTACTCTTGCCTTGAACTTCCAAAAAACTTGAGCCACTTCTGATTTGAACTTCAAAAAAAAGATCCAACACATTCTGGTGAAATCATCAATAAAGGCAATATAATAGAGACTACCCTTTAGAGAAGGTGTTCTTTGAGGGCCTGAGACATCTGTGTGGATCAGTTGCAGCTTCCTTGAAGCTCTGCCAGTTGACTTTGAGAATGGTTTTCTATTGAGCTTGCCGAATTGACATGCCTTGCAGCTTGAAATCTGATTTTCAAATTCCAGAAGACCTTCTACCATTGTATTGGATTTCATTTGCAGCATCCCGTGGTGGTGGTAATGCCCGAGTCTCTTGTGCCAAATCTCAGTGACATTCTCCTTAATTGAGAAGGCTGCCTGCTCCTCCTCCAATGGATTTAGAGCAAAACTTTTGCCTTTCATTCTTACTTTAAAGATTTCTTGGTTGGCTGCATCTCTAATTAGGCAAAAATTGTCTTCGAAAGCAACTTTAAACCCTCTTCCAATTAACTGACCAACACTCAACAAGTTTTGTTGAATTTCAGGAACAAAAAGAACATCAGGAATGAACTTTGTACTTGAACAACAAATTATTGCAACTGTTCCCTTGCCTTTAACTGAAATATAGTCGCCATTCCCAATTCTCACTTTGGTGATAGTGGTAGGCCTCAAATCTCTGAAAAGCTCCTTATCATTGGTCATATGATTGGTGTAGCCACTATCAATCAACCAGCTCTCACTTGCTTCACTGCCTGCAAAACATGTGGCTACAAAAAGTTGATCCTCCTCTTCTTGATCAACAAGTTTAGCCTCTTCTCCTTGCTGTGGATTTTTGTTTTTGCATATGATGGCTTCATGTCCAGTTTGATTGCATTTTCTGCATTTTGCATCAGGTCTTCTCCAACATTTGAAAGGTGGATGACCTTTTTTCCCGCAATGTTGACAAGGAGGATAGTTCCCTTTCACTCCAGCTTTCTTATCTCTGGCCTTGTTTTTGCTGCCCGATGTTGAACCTTCGCCTGTTGCTTGAGTCTTCTTGCTTTTCTGCCATCTAAATTTGCCATCATCTTTGGCTAATAAGGCTCCTTCAACAACTCCCTCTTGCCTCATTACACGCCTTTGCTCTTGTGCTTGCAGGGCACTTAAGAGTTCTGCCAGTGTGATCGCGGACAAGTCCTTCGTGTTTTCGAAGGTGGTTATTGTAGCCTCAAATCTTTCAGGCAGTGTCACAAGAATTTTTTCGACAATTCTTGAGTCTATCAATGAAGAACCCAGTAACCGAACTCGATTGGCTATCCCGAGAAGTCTGTCAGCATACTCCTTTATGGTCTCAGTTTCCTTCATTTTCTGCATCTCAAAATTACGGATTAGATTCAACACCTGCATTCCACGAATTCTCTCATCTCCTTCGTACTCAGACTTGAGAAAATCCCATATCTCCTTTGCCGTCTTGAGAGACATAATTCGAGAAAAAATGGTGGCTGAAACTGCAGCAAACAAGCAAGCTTTGGCCTTTGACTTCTTTGTCTTCTTCTCCTTATGAGCTTTGATCTGAGCCATGGTTGGATTGGCAGGAAGTGCAGGGATTTCATAATCTTCTTCCACTGCTTCCCAAAGATCCAAAGCATCCAGGTATGTCTCCATGCGTACTGCCCATATCCGGTAGTTATCTCCATCGAACACTGGTGGAGCAATTGAAGAGAGACCAGCTTTGGCGTCCATGGCTTGTCAAACTCACACAGGTCCCTTAAGAAGAGAGCTCTGATACCAATTGTTGGTTTTTTAGTTGAGAGAGAAAAAACAACAGACTTAAGAAAGGCGTATGGAAGGAAAAGACAACTACTTTTTATAACTTCAGCAAACATTACAATTTAAAGGAAAGAAAAATAACCAACCACTAACAACATGGCCCTACAAATAAACCACGATCAACAGCACTAATAAAAATAGCTTAACCGCTTCCTAAAGACTAGGACAACCATTTAACAAACTGAAATAACAAAAACATATGCTGTACATGGACATGTTTCAGTCCTGAAGCATATTCCTAACATCGTCAAAGCATGGAGAATACATGCTTGTGTACAATTTCATGGTGAACGGAAGTCTGGACTCCCTTCTATGAGGACAGCTTGGACTTGATTGGCCCACCAGGAAGAAGATAGCGATTGGAGCTGCTAGAGGGCTCTCCCATTTGCATGATCTGAGGATAATTCACAGGGACATTAAACCCGATAATATACTGTTGGATGAGGACTTTGAGGCTCATGTTGCAGATTGTAGGATGGCCTTGTTCATGGACGAGTACATAGGAAAGGCTGTTTCCGAAGCAGCACCCAATGGTGAAGACGCTTATTTTACCGACTGCCCAATGGGAACACTTTATTACATCAATCCAGAGCGCTTTACAGGAAGAAACTCAGTAAAGAGCGATGTTTATGGGTTTGGCGTGATGCTTCTTGAACTCATAAGCGGTCGAAGAGCTTGGGAAACAACCTGCCTCGATGAAAATGAACTGGGGTTGTGTGCATGGGCAACAGTTGGAAAGGCTAGTCGATACCAATATGCCAGGCGGCTATAACGAGAGTGAAGTCGAGAGAACCGTTCGCCTGGCTCTACTTTGCATGCAGCTCGACCCCAAAAAACGACCTTATATGGCTGAAGCAGTCCTATTTCTTGAAGGAAATTATTGCCTTGGAGAAAAGATGGGAGGAGTATCAAACTGATGCCACGACGCCATTTGGAAACCCCAACTTGGATTGGAGTTCGAGCCACTTTACTCCTTGTCACAACGAAGAAGGATTGTATGGTCCTAGATGATCCTTCCAAGAACGTGTTCCTCAAGATTCAACGATGAGATTGTGGCTACCTCAGCCTGTCCATCAGACAGATTAATCGGTTTGTTCAAGTAGAGGTGGTGACATTTTTGTTGTTCTTTTCTTTTTCTCCCACTTAGGGTGGAAGATAGTAGCAACTTGGATTAAGGATGCTTCATGTTTTACCACTAAAGCTTCTGTACCACATATAACTTTGTGCGTTTTGTATTCTCGCACACCAAACAAACATTTTCTTTTTCCAATTTGCAGATCGTCGAGAAACCTGGAGCAGTCTCATCTAAAATCTACAATTAACGGTTGCTCCTGCTTGGTCAAGAACTTTTTGCGCAAATAGGAAATGGAACCCAAATCCTAAGATGTCAGACATCAGAAATAATTCGCGAGACCATGTCAAGAACTTCCATTTGGTCAGATTAGAACTTAAAAGCTCTGTCTCAAAGGTCAGATTAGAACCCTCATCCCGAATGGGTACAAGTATTTGTAAGAATTTCCTAATGTGGGCTTCATTAATTGAAATTAACAGAATTAGTTTGGTCTAATAAAGGTAAGATATATGTGTTCTTAATCAGTCTAATATGGGGCTGGCTGGTGTGGGCCGAGTACGGCCCGGCCCGTAATGAGAGGGCCCGTGGTCGAAGACTCTATAAATAGCGCTCAAGTCCCTCCCCTAACCTGATGATGCACAATTTGACTCACATACGGATTCAGAGAGAACTTTCTTCTCGTGAGTGGCAATCTCATTAGGCCAGTGTTCTAACGAAGGGAATAGGGGAGAAGATCTTGAGTTCGTGTTCGGAAACCGTCGCAAATTCCGCGTCAAGTTCGATAGATTCCAAACCAGGTACGCGAATTGATAATTTCTCCATTATCGTGTTTCGTTTTCTGATTATGGTGATCTTGGGCGTGCCATTTTCGTGGCCATCATTTGGTATCAGAGCCTGCCATAGATTAGAACTGAAACATGCGGATTAGGACCGTTTTCATTTTGTTCGAGAGGTTTTTGCCCAGTTTCGAAATTTTCTATCGGATGAAAGTTAAATTTTATTACATATTTAGAATCTACTCGTCGAGACGAGAAGAACGGTGGGCGGATCGTCGCCGGAGGAGGCCGGACGCGCCGTCACGCGCCTACACGCGCCCCAGGCGCGGCGGCGCGTGACGGACACGCGCGGCCGTGCCAAACCGGCGCGTTTGTTCGCCGGTAACCGCTTGCTGACGTCAGCTTGACGTCAGCGAGGGCGCGGATCCGGTTTGACCCGGATCCTGACCCGACCCGGTCGTTGACCCGACCCGGATCCTGACCCGACCCGGTCGCTGACCCAACCCGTTAACCCGACCCGACCGTTGACCAGACCTGTCAAATCGGTCGGACCGGTCCGTTGACCGTTGACCGGTTGGATCGGTCAACCGGTCGGATCGGTTGTTCAGACCGGTTTGACCGGCTGACCACGCGCGCACGCGCCGCGCCTTCCGGCGGCGCGTGCGGGCGCGTCCGACGTCCGTTTTGGACGATCTTGGTACCGACGCACTCGTATCGAGATTCTCTACACAGTGGTATATTTATTTTACATGTTTGAAGCTTTTAAAGGTGTGAAAATACGTATAGAACCCTATATACGCGTATTTTTAGGGTATTTTTGCGTATTTTCTTGTATTTCTCTATGGTTTCGAAAATACATATGGTAGCTCACATGTATATCACCACATAAGGACTGTGTAGAGTGTAATTCATTGTCTATCAATGAATGGAACAGTATAATTAGCATGGCATGTAATTTTAGAGACATACGCCCCTGTCTTTACGTCTAGCATTACATGTATATAGTAAATGTGATACATAAAGTTCATATCCCTGGTATGAGAGATTTTTAAGGATTCAGTTGAGTAGTGACCACCAAAGTGGCACACTTAACTGGGTTTGAGAAATATCGGTCTCATATTGTGGTGGGATGTCTCCTGGTCTATTATGTGATTATACTCCCAAAGGAGGTGATCTTGTATTAGTTCATGGAGGGGTACATGTATAGCATGTGCTTGAGAAATGACTAATCTTAGTGGTTCATACACCCAAAGGTGGTGATTTCACGAAAGATTAGAATAAGTTCTCATGGCCGCTGTCATGTAGAGAGTGTACAACTGCATGTCATATTTTCTGCCCAAAGGTGATTATGTGATGATGTATGTAACTCTCTAGATAAGTACTCACATGATGCTGATTGTATTGTTTGTTTTTCCAGTCACCTTTTCTGTAAACGGCAATTCCATTTCCATTGAGGTCCTTACTGGGTTGAACTTTAAGAAATGGAAAGAGGATTTTCTATTTGGAATGGAGCTGGCAGATGTTCATATTGCTCTTACAAAGGATAAGCCGGCAGATATCACGGCCACCAGTACTGAAGTTGAGAAAACCGACTATGCTGCCTGGGAAAAGAGCAATCGGATTTGCTTATTGACAATGAAGAAATCCATTCAAGAACACTTAAAAAGTGGTTTGCCAGCTGACTGTACTGCTAAGGAAATGATGGCAGCCTTAGAGGCTAGAAACCGCATTTCATCTAATGCTGAGGTTGGTACACTTCTTCAAAAGCTCTTCAATATGAAGTATGATGGTACTGCTGGGGTTAGAGATTATGTCCTTAGGATGGTAGATCTAAAGACGAAGTTTCAAGCTCTTAATGTTTCCATTCCTGATGCTTGTATTGTGCATCAAGCCTTGAACACCCTTCCACCTGATTTTGGGATTATAAAGACAAATTACAATTCCCAAGATGAGACTTGGTCAGTTAATGACTTGATAGCAAGGGTGGTGGCAGAGGAAGAGAAACTTAAGAAAGAAAAAGGGCATATAGCCTTATATGTTTCTAGTTCCCACAAAAGGAAGAATAAGAAGTCCAGAAATCGTACTCATAAAGGTGCTCATGACACTACCGGTCAATCGGACAATATGGGTCCAAAGAAAACATCCTTCAAAAGGGATGGTGACCACTGCTTCTTTTGTAAGAAGAAAGGTCACATAAAGAAGGACTGTGAAAAGTTTAAAGCTTGGTTGTCCAAACGTGAGCCTACAGGTAATGATTCTTTGGCACTTGTTTGTGAATCCAACCTATCAGAAGCACCATCCAGTTCTTGGTGGCTCGATAGCGGTGCAACTAATCATGTTGCGTTTACCATACAGGGATTCATAAACCGGAGGAAGCCAAATCAGGATGAGTCAAGACTCACTGTAGGAAACAACGAGAAAGCTGATGTTGTGTTTGTGGGAGATGTAATCTTGATTCTAGACTCTGGTTTTAGATTAATATTGAAAGACACTTTTTATGTACCTTCTTTTAGACGGAACTTAGTTTCCGTATCGTGTTTGGACATGTATGGCTACTCTTTTAAAATAAAGAACAATGTTATTTCTTTGTTTCTTAATTCAAATAAGGTTGGGTGCTGTTATATGTCCAACGGATTGTACAGATTGTGTTTGTCTCCCAATGACATATACGTCGCTTATACGGCTGAAAATGTTGTTTCTAAGAGACCACTACCTAAGGAACAGTCTTATGCATTGTGGCATAAACGACTTGGTCATATTTCTAAGGATAGAGTAGAAAGGCTGATAAAGACTAATATCCTGCCTGCTCTTAAAGATGACTTAGAGACATGCGTAGACTGTTGTAGAGGTAAAATGACCAAGATAAGAAAGAAAACTGCAGTCCGAAGTTCTGACTTGTTGGAGGTCATTCACACCGATATAAGTGGACCCTATACGGCAACCTTGTGTAGAAATTTTTATTTCATCACATTTATTGATGACTATTCTCAATATGGTTATCTGTACTTGATTAACGAAAAGTCTGAGTCTCTTGACAAGTTCAAGATTTTTCGGACTGAAGTCGAGAAACAGTTGGGAAAAGTCATAAAGGTTGTTAGATCTGACCAAGGTGGAGAGTATTATGGCAAGCATGGCGATGCCGGATAGCTTAAAGGGCCATTTGCCAAATACTTAGAGGATTCTGGGATAGTGGCTCAGTTCACTATGCCTGGGAGTCCTGAGCAAAATGGTGTAGCCGAAAGGCGCAATCGCACCCTTATGGAAATGGTGAGGAGTATGATAAGTAGGACAAATTTACCTAGTTTTCTGTGGGGTGAAGCTTTGAAAACAGCTTTGTACATTCTGAATCGTGTACCTACTAAAGCTGTTCCATTAACTCCTTTTGAGTTATGGACTGGACGTAAGCCTAGCTTAAACCATCTTAAGGTTTGGGGATGTCCTGCAGAAGTGAAGTTATATAATCCAACATTAAGTAAGTTGGACTCCAGAACCACTCGGTGTTACTTTGTATCTTACCCGGATCATTCGAAGGGATATCGGTTCTATAATCCCAATGGAGGCACAAGAATTGTGGAATCACAGACAGCCAAGTTTCTGGAATTTGATGTGGCCGAAGAAAGTAGCTGCTCACAGACTATTGAGGATAATAGTACGGTGGGTAATGTTGTATCTTTATCTTCTCCCATACAGATAATTGTGGAGACTCCCATACCACAGTCTGAACCTGTTGAGACTCAGGATCCTGTTATCGAGATAGCTCCTAATGAAGTTCCTCAAGGCTCTCAGGTGCAGAATGAGGTTGTTGTTGCTCCAGTAAGGAGATCCATTAGGGAGAGACGATCAGCTATACCACCGGACTACTTAGTCTATATAGGAGAGCAAGACTACGATATCGGTTCTGTGGCTGATCCAGTGACTTATGCGGAAGCTGTTTCTTGTCCTCAGTCGGAACTGTGGTTGGATGCAATGAGAGATGAAATGCAGTCTATGAAACATAATGGAGTTTGGGAACTTGTTGAATTACCTGAAGGTCATAGACCCATTGGCTGCAAATGGGTGTATAAGACTAAAAAGGACTCTAAAGGAAAGATTGAGAAGTTTAAAGCCAGACTGGTAGCCAAGGGTTTCACTCAGAGAGAAGGAGTAGACTATGAAGCAACCTTTTCTCCAGTCTCTTCTAAAGATTCTTTCAGAGTGATCATAGCATTGGTAGCTCATTTCGATATGGAGTTACACCAGATAGATGTTAAAACTGTCTTTCTCAATGGAGACCTTAATGAAGAAGTCTATATGGTGCAACCCGAAGGCTTTGCGGCAGATGATTCAGGTACGCTTGTATGTAGACTAAAAAAGTCTATTTATGGTCTCAAGCAAGCTTCTAGACAATGGTACTTGAAGTTTCATAGTGTTGTCGCTTCATTTGGTTTTGTTGAGAACAAAGTAGATCAGTGTATATACTGCAAGGTCAGTGGGAGGAAATTCATTTTCCTTATACTCTATGTTGATGATATTCTGCTTGCAAGCAGTGACCTTGGTTTACTGCATGAGACAAAGCGGATGTTGTCAAAGAACTTTGATATGAAAGACCTTGGTGAGGCGTCTTTTGTCCTTGGCATTGAGATTCATAGGAATCGTTCTCGCCGACTATTGGGTTTATCTCAGAGGGCATATGTTGATCGTATCTTAGAAAGATTCAACATGCAGCAATGCAAGCCAGGAATTGCTCCTGTCAGTAAGGGTGATAAGTTGAGTTTGTCACAATGTCCTCATTCAGATTTTGAGAAAGCTCAAATGAAGAATATACCTTATGCTAGTGCACTTGGGAGTATTATGTATGCTCAAGTATGTACTAGACCAGATATTGCTTTTGCAACAGGACTTCTAGGCAGATATCAGTCAAATCTAGGACACGATCATTGGATTGCTGCCAAGAAAGTTTTGAGATACTTAAAGAGGACAAAAGACTATATGCTGATTTACAAATATGTTCAGGACCTACAGCTAGTTGGGTATTCGGATTCAGACTTTGCTGGCTGTCAGGATGAAAAGAAGTCGACAACAGGTTACATCTTTAAGTTAGCAGGAGGTGCAGTATCATGGAAAAGTGAGAAACAGAAATTAATGACATCCTCTACCATGCAAGCGGAGTTTGTAGCATGCTTTTCGGCAGCTACTCAGGCAATTTGGCTCCGGAACCTCATTAAGGAGTTGACCGTATTTGATTTTGTGGATAGGCCCATACAGCTGTATTGTGACAATAACTCTGCAGTGTTGTTTGTTAACAACAATAGAGGTCTCAAGGGGTCTAAGCATATGGAGGTCAAGTACCTGACTATAAAGGAAAAAGTTTAGAATGGTGACATTGCAGTAGAGCACATTTCAACAGATGATATGATTGCAGATCCGCTAACTAAAGGCCTTCGCCCTTGTGTATTTAATCGACATGTCATTAACATGGGCTTAGGAGTATCATGGGATACTATTAATTAGTGGGAGCTGTTTAGTTTTATGTTGCTCTTATGAAGTTTGTATCTGATTTTGTTGCATTTTGCAATATTTGAATATGTATCAACTCTTTTGCATTCAATGAGGTATTTGTGAATGTAGATTTATCAAGTTGAGTACATATATTTGATGAAAATCTCGAGGAATTGTGTAAACCTTGAGTATAGGCTATGGGGCATTCTTGGTATTAGCCTTAATGATATGTCTTGTTACACATAAAGTATAGTTAACTATCAAGGTAAGACATATGCAGGTTCGTTGGAACCATGAAGGATATTCTCTGGTGACACACTAGGTTTTGTGACACTTAAGGAGAGAGAATTTGGACTAACCAAATGGATAACACATGAAGTATCACTCATTTTGAGGTATTGTCCATTTGACACACTACCATATTGAATCCATATCAGTAAAGTTGAAAGCACTCGTGACCATGGAAGGCTCTGCGTGAGTACATGCAGTTACCGCCATGATTCGGTGTTCGAGACTTTATGGGATCGGATTGACTATTAAGAATAATCTCTAGACCAATATAAGGGTGCGCACACAGTTCTATTTCAATTAATATCGCCCAAGTGGGAGAATGTAAGAATTTCCTAATATGGGCTTCATTAATTGAAATTAACTGAATTAGTTTGGTCTAATAAAGGTAAGATATATGGGTTCTTAATCAGTCTAATATGGGGCTGGCTGGTGTGGGCCGAGTACGGCCCGGCCCGTAATGAGAGGGCCCGTGGTCGAAGACTCTATAAATAGCGCTCAAGTCCCTCCCCTAACCTGATGATGCACAATTTGACTCACATACGGATTCAGAGAGAACTTTCTTCTCGTGAGTGGCAATCTCATTAGGCCAGTGTTCTAACGAAGGGAATAGGGGAGAAGATCTTGAGTTTGTGTTCGGAAACCGTCGCAAATTCCGCGTCAAGTTCGATGGATTCCAAACCAGGTACGCGAATTGATAATTTCTCCATTATCGTGTTTCGTTTTCTGATTATGGTGATCTTGGGCATGCCATTTTCGTGGCCATCAGTACTCACTAATAGTCGTCGTTAATCCCTTTCGGGGGTAATTTTTTGTCAATTCGTCAAAGAAGCTGTGTCAGCAGCAAATGTAAGCTGTGAGTTAGCACCTCCCATCTCCGAATTTAAAGCCAAAACATCCGTTTGTATCACTTTTAAATTTCGCATTTTTCCCTCATCTATATATTATTTAATATAGTAATACAATTTAGCTTCAAAGAGGAAAGGTGATTTTTCCAACTTAAAATTAAAGATTCCATTTACTGGGTCTCGGCTCATTTCTTTATTTTTCAAACGTGTAGAATGGACCTCCCACCGCCTTTGCGTTTCAGAGTTCTTGTATATTACGAAGGTGTTTACGATATGTAGTTCTACTATGTGGATTGACGTGGATTTTTTTGGAGTGGGTTCCCTATTGATTCATCGCCTAGTACCGAAGCCTCGATGGAGAGTTAGTTAGGCCTATTGAGGGGCTTCGACATTGACAAATGATGGTCACGCAACGAAGGGCAAAATACAGGCAGTCTTTTGGAGGATAATGTAGTATGAAGATAGGTGATCTCGATCTGCTCAAGACTTTTATTTCTTATAAGTTGTAAATCTAATAAGTAATATAAAAAAAAAGTATAGATAGTTTGACTACACTAGTGCGATTTTCATTGTTAAGAAGTGTTCAGATTATGTTTCCGCTTGCCTCAAGATTAATAAGATTAACAATTGTAAGAGACACGTATAACGCTTGACATTTCGGGGCATTGACAATAATGAGGGAACAAAAAAACATCCTTTTCTTCTACAGTTACATACCTAGGTTTCCAGTCAAACATCGAAGCGGGACACAAATATACCCATGAAATTTGAAAATTACAGCCGGCACCACAGAGAACTTCGCTTCGAGAAATTCAAACTGTCACCAGTAGTAAACGGGTCGTCGTGCTTAAAAAGTGGCAATTCCGTGCGGGGCAAAGGCACTTAACTTGACCGTGACTTTGTGCGATGGTCAAAGTATCCCTCTCCATTACTGATTCTCACTGTGTGACCCATTCAAACTGCAAGAAAAATGCTTCTCATATGCCCCCTTTGAATCCGTCATGCTAGTTTCCCCTGCAGTAACTCACCTCCAAAAGAGATGATGAAACCACCCTAGCTCTAACCCACAAGAAGAGGAAATTGACAGTGTCGCGACCTAAAAATTTTCCTCTCAGGCTAATGGATTGTTAAGACTAAGCCTAACTCGAGCCCTCCCAAGCCCTACCAATTCGCAACTTAGGGTTTAAGTTTTTAACATGCAAATGTTTTCATGCTTGGAGTCGCCACTAATCTATTTGTGGTAGGTCGATTAGAAACCTAAATAAAACATAGGGAGATATGTTTTATTCCTACGAACCAGAGATTCTAAGCCCGGGGACTTGATTACGCTAGATCTAGTCTAACGCCCTTTCGGTACCTTTTCTTTTCAAAAATATTTTGGCAAGCAATCTGGATCCATTTTAACTTAGTCACTAACATGTGAGGTGTTCATGCGGGTGCGCAAACCACCAATTTAACACCCAAGAAAGCATTGAATAAATTGCAAGTTTGGAAGAATTACTTACCTCGAAGCAACGTAAGCATCTGCATTGTTAGCTAGAAAATCACATCAATAACCTAATATGATTTCTAATTAACAAGCAGTTCACTCCATATTTTTGGATTTTCGCTTATTTAAATGAGAGCTAACCTACATGCAATGACGTGCAAAAATGACATGCGAATAATGCAACCTAACATGCAAACTATATGTCATGCGACGACGTGACTTAATTCTGATGACGGGCAAACGATTTATTTTTTGGTGTTTTCTAATGAAATTCGGAATAAAAATATGCCTAAATTAACGTGCAACCTATGATGACTTAACATATCCTAACATGACTTATTTTTGGGATTTTTGTTAAAATTAGAAATAATAAATTGATTAAATTAAGAATGCAATCTATCCTAATCTACCATAAAACAATTCATTCTTTTTTGGGATTTTCATGAAAATTCGAAATAAAAAAATAACCTAAATAATCTATTAAGATTAGAAAATTACTTAATTTAAACTAGGGAATAGATTATCTCAAGTCCTAATTTAAATTAAATAATTACTCTATCGTCTAGATATATTTAGGATTCTTAAACATGCAAAGTTCAAATTCAAATCCTAACTGATATTTTTTGAATTTTCTTTTTTTATTTGAAAAGGAAAAATAATCTAAACAGAGATAGCATCCATATTTAAAATAGCCACGCAATCCACAAGATTCGTTTCAAACTCGGATTAGGCACAAAAATCGAACTATCGGTCATATCTATAGAGTTATAGATATTAACGGAAAGTCGATCATTCAAATTTGGAAAGCAGATAAAAATCATTATCGTACCCAAGTGATTATGGGTAGGATAATGATTCTCCGTATCGCCACGTATCATACCTTAGGGATAAGGTCGGATAGTTGTCCAAATACGTTGCTAAATTAGGAAAGTTTCCTAATTTTGAATATTTTAAAAATATTGCAGATATCAGATAATTATCCCAACATATCTAATATTCTACACGATATTCACGCAATATTCAAAAGCACAAATTAGTAAATTAAATATTCTGAAAAATATCAGATAATATCTAATTACCTAATTTGCAGATAATTCCCAAATTCGAACTTGCGGATCGGGATGAACGGCGAGCGGTGGACCGGCGGCGCGGTGTCGGGAGCGACGGCAGCAGCAGCGGCGCACGGCGAGAAGCAGCAACGACGGGCGCGGGAGGCAGCAGCGCTCGGCAGCGGGCGCGGCGGCGGGCGCGGCGGCGGGCGCGGGCGCGGCAGCGGGCGCGGCAGCGGGCGCGGGAGCGGCAGCGGGCGCGGCAGCGGGCGCGGCAGCGGGCGCGGCAGCGGGCGCGGGAGCGGGCGCGGCAGCGGGCGCGTCGCGCGATGTCTTCCTCCTCTCTCTCTCTTTCTCACTCTCACACTCTAAAAATTTTCTGATCTGAAAATTGTGTCTCCCCTCTAAAATTCTGACCTAATGAAGTATATATAGTATTAATCTAGGTCAATTAGATGGGCTTTCTAGTCTTAATGGGCTTAGGCTTGGGCTTTAATTTAAATGGGCTGAATTAATTAATGATAATGAGCTGAATTAAGTTCAAATTAAAACGACCAAGCCCGTTTGACTTGTAATTCCCGGCCCGTGCATTTTAAGCGAGCCGAGTCCCGTTTGATGAAATTTAAGCTCGTTCGTCACCGCCGGTCCGATGCAAAAATGCAATGAATTTAAACTATATGTTATGCAATTTAAATATTTTTGTTTAGGGGTTAAAATTTTAATCCCTAATTTTCTATGCAAATTACACTAAATGATGCGTCAAAATTTAGGTGTCAACAGCTGCCCCTCTTTGAAGGTGAGCTCGTAGAGGTTGCATTCAAAAACTAAATGATACCTAAATTTCGACCATGCAAATGCAATGAATGTTGTTTTTGTCGGGATTATGAGTCCCATTTTACGATGCATTAAGAAATGATGCATGCTGACTTGAATAGAGAACATACCTGGAATTACTTACCTGACATGAACGATAGCGCAATTCGAGGCACAACTTTAACTTGTATGTTGTTTTAGCAAATGTATGGGCTCAATCCCATAGGTATTGCCTGATATGCGTTGATGAACTTTGGTGATCTGCAGTTAAGTCAAAACACACGAAGAAAGCTCGACGTATCCAATTATCATCTGGATTCGTGAGAACAGTTCCGATCTTTACGAACTGCCTATACATCTCTCTAGGTGTTTGCAAAGATTTGGCCGCTTCACTTATACCTGCTCATAAGTGAATTGCGGGGAAACTTTTGAAATCAAGAGGATATTCCGACCTTTGCATATACCTGCTCATATGCAAAGATTTGGCCGCCTCACTTATACCTGCTCATAAGTGAATCGCGGGGGAACACCTGGGGTTGAGAGAATATTCCGACCTTTACATATACCTGCTCATATGCAAAGATTTGGCCGCTTCACCTATACTTGCTCATAGGTGAGTAGCGGGGGAACATCTGAGATAAAGAGAGTATTCCGACCTTCACATATACCTGCTCATATGCAAAGATTTAGCCGCCTTACCTATACCTGCTCATAGGTGAGTAGCGGGGGAATACCTGAAATTTGGGAAGAATATTCCGACCTTTACATATACCTGCTCATATGTAAAGATTTGGCCGCTTCACCTATACCTGCTCATAGGTGATTAGCGGGGGAATACCTGAAATTTGGGGAGAACATTCCGACCTTTACATATACCTGCTCATATGTAAAGATTTGGCCGCCATGGCTATATCTGCTCATAGTCATGTAACGGGGGAATCTTCTCGAGATTGTATGAAAATCTGTGATTTGATGAACAAAAGGGATAGCCTAAGTGTTCAAGAGTTCCTTGATAAAGTACCTGGATATCATCAGAAGTACCTGAAAAGGTTTGATCAATAGACACCTGAACACAATCAAAGACATCTACAGATTGCAAAAATGATCAAATGTGGGGCCTGACAATTGCTTGAACAGGTTAGGGATATCTAGATAGTCATAGACATCCTAAGGATAGAGATATACTTACCTGGTGATATCTCCAACTCTAAAGGCGTGTCTCCTATTAGACACGATTTTAAGTAACATGTAATATGCATTCGCACACTGTCAAGAACACATATACACATGCACTATGATTTCAACTGATTTTCATGCACGATGGTTTTGTCAAATCAGCATTACAAACTTCGCTGGGGAAAAATCATGATAAGATAATCCGAACTCACAAGCGGATATCTTGAAAATGTCGAATGAGGGACTTCCGGTCCAAAAGGGCTTTCTCTCATTCTCATCGAAAAGGCTGATTTATGGAGAATCGCTCCATCTCACCATCATCATATCGACAAGGGTCCGAGTATTCTCGCAAGCAGTACGACTTTAACAATATGAGAGGTCTTTGTTAGGACCGTAACATGGGCTTGGTTAATGGCTTAGCAAAAGAGACTCTTCGAGTCAAGGCTATTGAAAGAAAATACTCTGCAATTGTCTCCGGGTTTACAAGTCAAGAACCTGTAAAATGAGATAGAAATGGACTTGCTCGCACTTCTTCGAGCTAAACTTATAAACATCCGAATCCTACGTTAGTTCAAGTGCCCTAATCTGAAGAGACTTTGCAAGGGACGTAACACAGGCTAGGCTCAAGGGTTGAGAAATGAATGGACCATAAGGCTCAAAATGTGTATGATCGGGGTGAATAAGTTGGTGATCATCTCGGCATTGTCACCGGTCTTCTTCTTCACCAGGGATTGTCTTCTCATTAGATGCTCCATTGGCTTCGAGAGTTCATCACTTGACTCATCACTTGACTCCTCAAGACTCTGGATACTTTTGTGACTTCGAGACAGCTAAATATTTTCTAATCCAAAGTCATCACTTTTCTCCATTTTTTCATTCTTTTCTTCTTCTTTTCTTTTCTTTCACGGGCATTGGCCTTGCTTTTACCAGGCACACTGCTTTTTCATGCCCTCTAGTTTTTTTTTTGACACACACTGTCTACAATGCATACATTGGCTAGCCACACTTTGGCTTGTTTTGACCGAATGACTAATATTTGGACTCTCAGGGTCTTCGTCTTTTATCGACACTCCAAATATGCTGCTTTGAACAATGATGACTTTTGCCTTGCCCCAGTGTGGGGGATGATCACCAACTAGGTTTAAGAAATGAATTTGCAGGCTCAATTGGGCTTAACAAAGGATAAAATGTGTATAGGATAGAGAAAGAAATGCTCTTCGTCATCCTAAGGCACTTGAACTTCACGTGAATTCATCTGAAAAAGCAACACTCGAAGATTGATGCAAGTGAGAGCATGAAAATTTCTACTCATTTTTCACCTTATGACGCTGACTTACCTCCAGTTTGCCCCGATGTGGGGTGGTTCTTGACATAGGTAATTTGAATGAATTTCTCCAAGTGTTTAGACTCAAAGTGGCAAAAGAATGGATAACTTGTAGTGTTTGGGATAGAGAAATGAACCGCCTCTCATCATTTCAGTTGCCGTACTTTTTGCGAGATAACCCTTTGCCTTGCAGACATGGAATTTTTCTTACTCAACTCACTAGGGATTAGTGCATAGGACTGTGTATAGGATATGGCTTGCCTTTCATCATCCCGATGTACCTCATTCAACACATTCAATTCATTCCACATGAGTTATCAGATTGTCCAAATAGATTTTCCCTTTTGAAATCGATAATGTAGACTGACAAAATGATCAAGCACAATTTAAAGCCAAGGCACACATTTCATCTTTAAATTGATTGAAACCATTTATTCATAAATGAAATGTTTGCAATTCAGAATATAAAACCAAACATTTGAAAACTTTCGCCGTAAAAATGTTAGATCTTATCAGGGATAATATATCTTCACAGCATCAGAATTAACAGGAGTGGAAAACTCACGACCATCCATTTCTGCAAGGATCAGGGCACCTCCGGGAAGCACCTTTTTAACCACATACGGACCAATGTAGTTTGGGGCAAATTTGCCTCCGGGAACAGGAAAGACCGGGAGTACATTCCTCAGGACTAGATCATTTACCTTGAAGTGTCATTGATGCATTTTTTGGTTGAAAGACTTACCTACTCATGCGGCAACTGGATCGGGCATTTCATCTCACTCTTAGGGGAATTTGCCCTTCTCTTCACTTCTCTGGATTCTCCGGAATCACTCAGGTTAACGATGACAGTTTGGTCTGATGTGAGAACTTTGAGCCTTTCATGCCGCTCTAGATCACGTTGAAGGTCCGAAGAATCTTCGAGTTTATCGGTGTCATCGAGATCAGGTTTGGCGGCACATAATTCATCATATTGAACCGTTCCCATACCCTTACGTGTCACAAAATTGCCCCTGAAACATAAAGTAGGGGGTTCAGTAGGACAAACAGAGCTAAACAGTGTATTTTTATTTCTCTTTTTTTTATTTATTTTGAAATTCTTTTCCAAAAGGTTTTAACACGAGGAAACATGAAGAAGCCCAGGCCTCAGAATTCTCCTTGGATTATATTTTCTTTTATCGGTTGGATATCATCACCGGGCTGGTTTGATGTACCTCAACATGCCCTCAAAACGAAAATAACTTGTAATTTCATTGATTATCACCAAATAAATTACATTTATTGGAATGAAAATTGCAACAATCAAATCCTAGAAATGAAAAGTACTAAAAAGAAGCTCCCGAGACGGGGCAAATCCTAGAAAGCAGTAAAAATTCCCGCGTAGGGGAGTGTGCGAAAAAGGTAAATGTGTTACTCTTGCGGGCCAATGCCCATTCCCTTCAACGGTCCTTCCTCGATAGCTCCAATGAAGAAATCATCGAACAGGGCAGTGATTCCCTCCATTGCATGATCAGGATCTTCTGTCACTAGAGGTGTTGGATCATCCATACCTCCCCATCCATCCGGGACAATGTCACGGAGGTCAACATAGAAGCTCGGGGGTGCTGAGTATTTCACATAATAATCGAACTTGCCGCTTGGTTGCCCCAGAGTGTCGATCACCTCTTTCTCTTCATGCATCATTCTCGCAGGGCCCGGGAATGTGGTACGGAGGTGTGGAAGCAACCTATCACGTCCACGTTCTTCACCATTTGGTTCTTCTTCGGATCGCGATCTAATCTGTCTATTTCCTCGACCTCGACCTCGAATGCGTCCACGTCCATATCCACGTCCCCCATTATTCGGCTCGCTTGACCCCAGGTATCCCAACCCAGTAATGCGGGGCCTCCGAAAGACTTCCACCGGTTGGCGGATACCTTGACCATTCCTACCAAGGCCTTCACCTGGAGTAAAACCATGGGACACCATTACTCTGCCAACCATGACTGCAGCATTTGACACCTCGGGAATAGGCGATGACGATCCTCTAGAAGCATGTATGGTTGATACGAGCTCGAGCGACTGATAGCTCGATTCTATTTTGCAATCAGGCTCAACATAGGGGATAGCCGTTGCGTGGTAGATTGGGTGCTCTTCTTCACCGTGGACTGTGATTAACTTTCTGTCCACAACGAACTTCACCTTCTGATGTAGACTGGATGGCACAGCTCCGGCAGTATGAATCCATGGACGACCCAACAGAAAATTGAATGCAGTGGGAATGTCCATAACTTGAAAGAGGACATTAAACATTGTTGGTCCTATCTGTATGTCAAGGTAGATTTCTCCCATCACTTCTTTCTTCGTTCCGTCAAAGGCTCGTACGGAGGTTTTTGCAGAACTTATCCTAGAAGGATCTATCTTAAGGCGGTGTAAAGTCGCCAAAGGACAGATGTTCAAGGCTGATCCGTTGTCAATGAGTACCCGGGCAACATGTGAGGCCTTGTATTTGACGGAAATATAGAGTGCCTTGGTATGCCCCCTCCCTTCCAGAGGGAATTCTTCATCTGAAAAGGCTATGAGGTCCTTGAGGAGTATAAAACCCACAAATTCCTCCAATTTGTCATGATCGATCGTTTCTGACACGTGGACTTCACTTAACACCTTCATTAAGGCCTTCTGATGCTTAACAGATGTCTGGAGTAGTTCAAGCAGAGAGATTTGTGCGGGCAGCTTGCGCAATTGTTCAACTATGTTGTATTCGCTAGCCTTAATCACGGCTAGGAATTCTTTGGCTTTTTCATCAGTAACAGGTTTTGCAGGTTGAGCATTAGCTTGGCCGTAGGAACGCCCGGATCTGGTAACCAAGTCGACATCGAGACTGTAGGACCAAGGAACCGCCTTATTATCATTGTACTCATACGGTTGAGGTATCTCGATCACTATCCCTTCATCAGCTGTAGGCGTGCTTACTACGATCTCTTCATTATCAGACGCGTCTTCAAGCGGAGGCATGTCTTCAGGCAGAGAGTCGCCCTTGTCGCTCCTGGTGTTCAATGTAGCGAACTCTTCCTCCCAATTAATAACCACTTCAGAGATAGTGGAAATGATGCCAGTGTGGTCAGCATAAACGATCATCCCAGCTTCTACCATTCTTGAGATTCTTTCTTTCATGAGAGCCAGGGGCAGGTCCTCATTACTTGGGTAACAACCGGCTTTCACTAACTCACCGTAGACGTCGGTAGTATACACCTTAACATTCTTGATTCAACCAGCATCGAAGCTAAATATGGCATTCACATTGCCTGCGTGATCAGGGAGTGGGTTGTTCTGAACATTCGGCTTAGCAGGCTGAAATGAGAAAGCCTTCGTATCTAGGAGGTTCTGGATTCGGTGCTTGAGGGCATAGCAATCATCGGTTGAGTGTCCCAGTTCACCCATGTGATAATCACATTTCTTTGACGGGTCGAAGTTATAGAACCGCTCAGGATTGGGCCGCTTTGGCTCAGTAGTAAGCAAGCCTTTCTTCTAGAGCACTGTCAACACTTGAGACAACGATCCGGGGAGGGGAGTGAATTGCCTCCTGTTGTTCCTCCTCTGAAAAGGTTGACGACCCGAGTTTTGTTGCTGAGCTTCTACTACTTGGATTGCTGGGGCGGAGTTAGCATTCTGCCGGCTCGGTTGGTTATAAGCCACATTCACTTCAGCTGCCGGTTCTTTCTCTTTTCTCGTGCCAAATCTTCTGGTCGAGGAGGACGGCTCGACAAACCATCCATCTTTCAGCCCTATTTCAATTTGTTCGCCCATGGGGATGAGTTGGTTGAAGTTGTCAGCCGGAATGGCAACCATCCGATTACGGTATTCGAACGGGAGAGTTTTCACGAACATCCTCTTTAACTCACTGTCTATGGGTTCTGGAACAACCTGAGCAGCTAAATTCCTCCATCTGATAGCATAGTCTTTGAAGGACTCAGTCTTTTTCATCTGAGCGCGTTCGAGATCATCACGGGTAGGAATAATGTCCGTTATGAATCTGTACTGCTTCAAGAATGCTTCACTGGCTTCTTTCCAAGTTTTGAGGCCATTTATCTTCTTCATGAGATACCAGCTCAAAGCAGGACCCGTCAAACTTGCTTGAAAGGCATGGATCATCAGGAGTTCGTTATCAACGTACGAAGTCATTTGTACGTGATAGAGCTGTAGGTGGGCTTTTGGACATGTGGTGCCATTGTACTTGTCGAAATCCGGCATTTTGAACTTCTTTGGGATTTTGATCTGTGAGTACAGGGACAGATCGATCGAAGGTGAATCCTGCGAACCTTCCAGCTGCTTCACTCTTTCTTCAAGTTTATTGACCCGTTCATCAGGTTTGTCCTTGTTGACGATAATCTGGACAGGGTCATCTTCTAAATCAGGAATATCGTCATCTCCGTCAACATCGACACTTTTTCTGATTTTCTACTTTGGGACTGATGCTTCGAGGGATGCCGAAACAGGAACCGACCGGAGGGCTTTGATCTCAGCAGACATTTGTTGCATCGCGATGACAAGTTGCTTGATCTGGTCTTCCACACCAACAACACGCTCTTGCAAGTCAGTTTGATCAGCCATTCTGGCTCTCGACCGTGTACGAATGGGCGATCGTGATCGGTCCGTAGCTACCTGATGTAAAAGAAATGAACCAAATAAGCACAAGGTCAAGACAAGGTTGGTCCATGACACGCTTCTAGTCTTTTTTGTTTATTCATGACAATATTCGTATATGGACGAGACTTTATGAAAAGTGATCTAGGAAAAGAAATATAAATGACGCCCTAGACACAACCTAGGAAATAGAAGCACCAAAATCCCTAATCATAAAATTATGAAGAACAAAAAGTGAGACTCCCTAGAAACTATGGACTGAAAACAAATTCTCTAAAACCCCTTTTTTTTGTAAAAGAAAGATGACGGCAAACTTTGTAGGAAAATAATCACCTATGACACATCTAGGAAAACAAAGACATAGATTGAAAATAAATTCTCTAAAAGAGCTTTCTTTCTTTCTTTCTTTCTTTCTTTTTAAAAAGGACTCAATGATTATTACTTTTAAATTTAAAACCAACCTAGACCTATCATGGACCGACCAAAGAAAATACGAAACATAAATAAATTGCGAGATAAAGGTTCAGAAATCTTACTTCACCCGGTAGAATGATGGCAATCACATAGACATGCGTATGAAACGTGAGGTTCGATTTCTACCTAGACTCTGGCTTGCAAAATGGAGACATGAGGATTACCGAGCTAAACCAGTCATGGTGGTGGTTAGGCTGGGATTCCCCTGACTCCGGCTTAGTCAAAGAGCCGACCCGGGTTGCAAAGGGTGCAACCGTGGCAGGTATTCAATGACACCATGAAAGAACTTTCGGGACCAAGAAAGGCGACCCATACCACGCGGGTGTGGTCGGGGTGTCCGTTTTCTCAGTACCATCCTAAACCTGTGCCGCCCAGGTCCGGCAGCGGGTAGTGTGTGCGGTGTAGTGTAAATGCAAGGCATGCACAGCAGGTTATATCATACAGCGCTTCGTGCATAAAATAAATCATTCATCCAAACACCTCCCTGCAAAACAAGGGTTAACAATCACGCCTCCCCTTATACCTCCCATACTGCAAAAACATTTAACACCTAAAATGTTAGGGACGTACCTGGGATCCTCGCTGCCAAGCAAAAAATGTATTTTTTGAAAAGAAAAACTGGCCTAAGTCCACTAAGAGTTTTAACTCAAGTCCCCAGCGGAGTCGCCAAGCTGTCGCGACCTAAAAATTTTCCTCTCAGGCTAATGGATTGTTAAGACTAAGCCTAACTCGAGCCCTCCCAAGCCCTACCAATTCGCAACTTAGGGTTTAAGTTTTTAACATGCAAATGTTTTCATGCTTGGAGTCGCCACTAATCTATTTGTGGTAGGTCGATTAGAAACCTAAATAAAACATAGGGAGATATGTTTTATTCCTACGAACCAGAGATTCTAAGCCCGGGGACTTGATTACGCTAGATCTAGTCTAACGCCCTTTCGGTACCTTTTCTTTTCAAAAATATTTTGGCAAGCAATCTGGATCCATTTTAACTTAGTCACTAACATGTGAGGTGTTCATGCGGGTGCGCAAACCATCAATTTAACACCCAAGAAAGCATTGAATAAATTGCAAGTTTGGAAGAATTACTTACCTCGAAGCAACGTAAGCATCTGCATTGTTAGCTAGAAAATCACATCAACAACCTAATATGATTTCTAATTAACAAGCAGTTCACTCCATATTTTTGGATTTTCGCTTATTTAAATGAGAGCTAACCTACATGCAATGACGTGCAAAAATGACATGCGAATAATGCAACCTAACATACAAACTATATGTCATGCGACGACGTGACTTAATTCTGATGACGGGCAAACGATTTATTTTTTGGTGTTTTCTAATGAAATTCGGAATAAAAATATGCCTAAATTAACGTGCAACCTATGATGACTTAACATATCCTAACATGACTTATTTTTGGGATTTTTGTTAAAATTCGAAATAATAAATTGATTAAATTAAGAATGCAATCTATCCTAATCTACCATAAAACAATTCATTCTTTTTTGGGATTTTCATGAAAATTCGAAATAAAAAAAATAACCTAAATAATCTATTAAGATTAGAAAATTACTTAATTTAAACTAGGGAATAGATTATCTCAAGTCCTAATTTAAATTAAATAATTACTCTATCGTCTAGATATATTTAGGATTCTTAAACATGCAAAGTTCAAATTCAAATCCTAACTGATATTTTTTGAATTTTCTTTTTTTATTTGAAAAGGAAAAATAATCTAAACAGAGATAGCATCCATATTTAAAATAGCCACGCAATCCACAAGATTCGTTTCAAACTCGGATTAGGCACAAAAATCGAACTATCGGTCATATCTATAGGGTTATAGATATTAACGGAAAGTCGATCATTCAAATTTGGAAAGCAGATAAAAATCATTATCGTACCCAAGTGATTATGGGTAGGATAATGATTCTCCGTATCGCCACGTATCATACCTTAGGGATAAGGTCGGATAGTTGTCCAAATACGTTGCTAAATTAGGAAAGTTTCCTAATTTTGAATATTTTAAAAATATTGCAGATATCAGATAATTATCCCAACATATCTAATATTCTACACGATATTCACGCAATATTCAAAAGCACAAATTAGTAAATTAAATATTCTGAAAAATATCAGATAATATCTAATTACCTAATTTGCAGATAATTCCCAAATTCGAACTTGCGGATCGGGATGAACGGCGAGCGGTGGACCGGCGGCGCGGTGTCGGGAGCGACGGCAGCAGCAGCGGCGCACGGCGAGAAGCAGCAACGACGGGCGCGGGAGGCAGCGGGCGCGGCAGCGGGCGCGGGAGCGGGCGCGGGCGCGGGAGCGGGCGCGGCAGCGGGCGCGGCAGCGGGCGCGGGCGCGGGCGCGGCAGCGGGCGCGGCAGCGGGCGCGGGAGCGGGCGCGGGAGCGGGCGCGGCAGCGGGCGCGTCGCGCGATGTCTTCCTCCTCTCTCTCTCTTTCTCACTCTCACACTCTAAAAATTTTCTGATCTGAAAATTGTGTCCCCCCTCTAAAATTCTGACCTAATGAAGTATATATAGTATTAATCTAGGTCAATTAGATGGGCTTTCTAGTCTTAATGGGCTTAGGCTTGGGCTTTAATTTAAATGGGCTGAATTAATTAATGATAATGAGCTGAATTAAGTTCAAATTAAAACGACCAAGCCCGTTTGACTTGTAATTCCCGGCCCGTGCATTTTAAGCGAGCCGAGTCCCGTTTGATGAAATTTAAGCTCGTTCGTCACCGCCGGTCCGATGCAAAAATGCAATGAATTTAAACTATATGTTATGCAATTTAAATATTTTTGTTTAGGGGTTAAAAATTTAATCCCTAATTTTCTATGCAAATTACACTAAATGATGCGTCAAAATTTAGGTGTCAACAGACAGCTCATAAAACATGCATTTCTCATGACCATCATCATCAAATCCTTTTCCTCTGAGAAAAAGAAATATGTCCTGTGCATAGACATTTGTTCAGGTGGTGATAGAGAACAAGATTTGGTTTTCGAGAGCAGAGCGAAAGGAAGAACATGGTCTTCAAATTCGCCACCTTTGATCCCGCTCAAGATCCTGATGATTTCAACCATGCTTTTCCTCAATCTCCAGCATCATCAGCATCAGCATCACGAGACTTTAGTTAGTCGGCTCGCTGTCACTGGTACTTCTTGCATCTCAACATTTCAGCCACGACACTCACACGCACTCATGCTCACATTTCTCTCATTTGTGCTTGTGCCCATCATTCCAAAGTGTCCTCTGGCCTATTTGTAGGCTCTGTAAGTCGGTTACTTTTTCTGGACAATACTTGCTGGATTCTTCCAGAAAACATCATGTAAAGGTGACAGGCAACGTGATTTTGGAAAAGAACAGACCCTAAAAAAAGAAGAGTGTTCTAAAGGGAGGATGATCATGATGTGCTAAATAGTTCTAGAGAGTCATGTTGGTTATATTTGATTGAGCTCCTAATAATTAATGACCCAGAATTTCATCCATGACAAGCATGCGAATAAACTAACAACTTGCGAATACTATTTTCCCTGATTAGTTCATTGCTTCGCAAGGTGCCAGAACTTCAATCCCTACTGTTTTTTTTCCCTCTTTGTCATCTTCTCCTTGAATATAGCTCCCAAATTTCAGAAAATGCTGCCCTATAGGTTGGATTTCTCAGCAGCAAGCATCTTGCAAAGATTTTCCTTGATAATCTACTTGTCGATCTTCGGAAGTTGTTATGTAGTACTTATTGGAAAGATTATGGTGTAGAACCTAGGGAAAAGATGCTGAAATTAAAGGATGGACCTTTTAAATATGGCGAACTTGCGAGGATAACGGGGAACTTTGGAACAGTTCTCGTTGAAGGAGGATCTGGAAATGTATATTTTGGCACACTAGAGGATGGCACCGAAGTTGCTGTGAAGGTCTTCTTTTGTTTTTCTATACGAGGGTCCAGGGAATTTCAAGCCAAGGTTAGATAGAACAAGGCAAATGATGCATATTTAGAAACTTGGTCCCAAACTAATGTCGGTGTAAACACTGGTAATGCACACTTGTGATTTTGCAGGCCAAACACTTGAGGGCTGTTCACCATGAAAACTTGGTTTCTCTGCTTGGATATTGTGATGGCACCAAAACCAAGGGGCTAATATATGAATTTATGGATGGTGGAAATCTGCAACAAAACTTAACAGGTATTTTATCATTCTCTTTTACGGTCCTTTCTCTAGAATTATCCCGAAGATGCCTGTTTTTCACATATAACGGTGGTAGATGTGTTGATTTAACAGGCGACAGGCCAAATTTCTTGACTTGGAGTAAGAGACTACAAATTGCCGTGGATGTAGCACAAGGTATGTAGATGAAATATCCACTATTACAGTTTTTGCTCTGGCACGGTTTAAGGAGTTTTTGCAAAGAATTGCAGGTTTGGATTATCTTCATCATGATTGCCACCCACCCATCATCCATGGAGACTTGAGTGCTGCAAACATCTGGTTGAATGAGGAAATGCAACCTAAATTAGCTGACTTTGGTATCTCAGCTTTTGAACCTCGAGCTCTTGATTCTTATCCAACTTGTCCTCTGGGCACTCCAGGCTACTTCGACCCAGAGTAATGACTAAAACTCAATCTTGTCCAATCTCTTTATGCACAAAATCAGACATTCCCTAAGATTTCATGTGTCACTTCTCATTTATTAATATCCATCCCTTCTTCACTACTTGTGTAACAGCCCAAATTTCGATGTAATTTCTGGGATCAATGAAACTGATATTATTTCGCATTTCATTTTAGTAAGTCTCACCCAGAGCTGATCACTCTCGGGATACTAACCAATAGGGTATGGCTAACTAGAAAATGGTACATGGACCGGGGATCCTATCGCGAAAGGGATACCGATCACGAGAGACACTGAGGAAATATTTTGGGCCAACGTGGGCCGATCTTAGGAAAGAGTAATGGATTGAGTTTGGCCAAGGCCAACGATGTACGATTGGGACGCAGGTGATTCTGCAAGACCAAAAGTGCACGTGGTCAACCAGTCCGGAACTTGAACCTAATGATTGTGACCTCTAAAACTAATGATAATTTCTCATTCTCTTAATGATCGAGATCATCACGATACGGATAACCCTAGGTCGATACGCGTAACCTCTAAACAGCCGCCCGTTAGTGAGAGACCCTGAAATTGAAAGTTGAGCGAGTATTATTCACGGAATTGGACCTGGATTTCGATGTCGATTTTCGAAGGCTTAACAGACTATTTTTGGGAAATTGACGTTATATTACGCTGGCCACACATGTTTGGGATTAGTACAAGTGAAAATTGGAATTTCGGTCCAGGGGTGAGAAATTACGGTTTTGCCCCTGTGGGCACCGAGGCCGGATTCGGAGGCCGTTTGAGGTTATTTTTCGAGACCGACACTATTTTTGGGTGGCCACGCATACCAGGAGTCGTTTTGGACAAAAACTGGAATTTCGACAAAAATTGGAAAAATAATATTATTTTATTCCCGGGACTTTGACGTGAATTTTCGAGGGCTTAAAAAGTGAATTTCGCGATTCCGACACCGGATTATGTCTACCATGAATATATAGGACCGGTATAGACAAAAATTGGAATTTCGATTTGGGATCGGAAAATTACGAAAATGCCCTTAGGCCATTTTTGAGTAATTCCGAATTTAGAAAATTTTTGGGGCTTTAACCAAGGTGAGTTAACTTAATTCAGGTCTGGTCAACCCTTGGTTAGGGACAAATGACCATTTTAACCCTAAATTATTGGATATGGATTAATCTTGGCCATTGGATCAAGGGCAAAATTGTCCAAATGGCCAAGATTTTGACACTTGGATTCCACTAATCTACCTTTGACCCATTTGACCAGACCCCTCTCTCTCTCCAGTAGACCATTCGGCCAACTTTTTCCCAAAATTTCCCTTCTTCTCTCCTGTTTTTTTTGTTCTGCAGTTCCGTTCTGCATTTTCTGGTACTGTTCACGCCGGAACAGTACCAGCCGGAGCTGCTGGCAGCCCACCAGTCGTCGCCACAGCATCCTTGGACCTCCCTCTCACCTGTTCAGCCACCACAGCCCCAGTTTTAGTCCAAAACAGCCTTGTTTTTCTTTTTTTTCTCTTTCCCGGTCTGCAAACAGTAACGCCGGAGCTTCGCCGGAGCTCCGATCGCCGTTCCGTCGCCACCCAGCCGTCCAGCACTGCCGTACGTCGCCATCCGTGCCCGGCCGTACAGTGTCCGTACGGTACTGTTCACCGTCCGTACGGAATCACTGTTCATCCGCCGTACGGACCGCCTCAGCCGTCACCGGCACGTCGCCGGCCACCCATCGCCGCCTGTCCGTACAGTGTCCGTACGGGGGTGGTACTGTTCACCGCCGTCCGTACGGAATCACTGTTCACGTCCGTACGCCGTCGCCGGGATTTCGCCGCCGGTTTTACTGTTCATCAGTAATCGGCCGCCATTTTCCCGTCGTCGTGACCTTGGATTGGGTGAGTAAAATTTCTAAACTCGGATTAGGACTGATGTTGCGTTTTTCTGGACTGGTTTAGGTATTTAGCGGTACAATTTGGACTGGCTTAGATAGTATCAATGTGTAATTTAGACTGGGTTGAGGATTGACTGGTAGAATTTATTATCGAAAATTTGTGGTAAACAATTGAGGATTTATTGGGGAGAGAAATTGGATTAATTGATCAATGTAGGAGCCCATTAGAAAATTACCGGGTATGTCCGGGTTAATTGGTTGTACGTAATTTGTGCTTGATTGTGATTGAATTTTATTGGCGCTCATGGTGCATTGCATTGCATAACATGGACACGCATTGTGTATGCCGAGGGTGAGGCATGTGATGAACTTGTGCGAGAATGCGTGTCTGCCATGAGTTGTGTGATCACCTAAAATACCCCGAAGCGTCATACGCTGGGTCCAGATAATAATGAGTTGCGTGATCACCTAAGGACCTTCGGGTCGTGACCTTCGGGTCGATACCGTCCTCATGCACTTTGAAGCAGGACGATGCCCGGTATGTCCGGAAGGCGACCATCCTCATGCACTTTGAAGCAGGCTCTGGTTCGCAAGGAGAACAGTATTGCGCCTCATGCACTTTGAAGCAGGCTAGAGACACTGGGCCAGATCGGTTGCTGCGCCTCATGCACTTTGGAGCAGGCTAGACGCACCGGGCCGTGAAAAATTAATGACTCGAGTCGTAATAATACGGAATTGGGCAAGCGTGCCAGTGTGGGCCAGTGGGCCGGAGAAATGCGCATGACATGTCGACGACATTTGCATGCATGAACATACATAGACTGGCATACGAAAGTGTGAGAGTCGGTGCATAAGCATGTGATTGGTGTACGTGTGATAATGTGTGCCACGTATGTGCCGTGATGATTATTATATGTTGATATGTCTAACCTGCAGAGTCTGAGAAGGGTTTGATTATTGTCGTGTTGTGATTATAAATATTTATTTCCGGTCAGGAGATTGCATGCTAGCCTAGCCTAGGTTTAGGGGTTGAACTCACTGAGATTTATCTCACGGTTGTGTAAACCGAAACATTTCAGACCCCCAGCCGTAGGATGCCGAGGACACCACCTCTTTTTGGGATACCGCATCATATCCAACGGTCACCGAGTGTATACCCTGGTGGAGACGGAGCAGCTTATGTGAGATGCTAATCAGTTCTATTTTGTGAACGTGGGAGAATTATATTACCATACCCAAGAGTTATGGCGTGGCTGCTGACCATTTTTGGCGTTGTGTCTTTTTAGTTATGTGTAAAGAATATATGAGTAAAAAGGTTTTTGTGTTGGTAATGTAAAATGTATATTGTCATGGAGGTTGTTTTATCTGTGGTCTCATGTGTTAATTTGTACGGGTGTATATATATATTTATATACGTTCTTCCGCTTGTGCTTGATCTCTGTGTGGACGTTGGGTCGGCGACGCTTCCTGGGACGTCGCACCATAATCGACCGTGACGGGATGTTGTGCTTCGTGGAGTACGGGGCGTGACAACCCAGTTTGAATTGGTATCAGAGCAAGGTCAGCTCGATCCAATTAGGTCGAAACCTGGAGTGATAAGGAGCGATGAGACCCTGGGTAGCCAGTAAGGTGACCTCGTGTGCTACATGCATCTCCTGACAGTTTGTGATGGTGTTTGAATTATGATTGTGTGACTCGTGAGTGCAGGTGCGGCAGGACCTGAGGTGAGTATATGAATTCCTTGGGTGATGAGTTGGCTAGTTTCTATTAAGCCGCATGCTGATTGCTTAATTGTTGTTTGATACCTGCCTAGGACTTAGACTGGGATAGATTAGTTTAAGTCTTTAATTCCTTTGTGGAATTATAGCAGGTAGTTGTAGAACCGAGTAGCCGAGATGAGTGGCGAGGGGAGAGGTGTAGGAAGAGTTCCCAGAAGGGGTGCCGGGAGAGGAACCAGAGGTGGAGGTCGTGCTCGAGTTAGAACAATGGAAAACCTTGGAGTTAATGTAGGAGCTGCAGTAGACCCCCGAGTCGATGTGAGACCTGTAGAAGATCCACGTATGGAAGGAGTTCTGCGGGTATTAGAAAGGATTGGGAACGTACTGGATAGACAGGCTCAAGGGCGAGATAATGCAGCTGCTGCTGCGGTAGATGAGAATCAAGCTAATGCTGGACAGGCTCAGCCAGCCGGGGTTAGACAGATGCCCCAGTTAGTAGAATAGTTTATGAAATTGAAGCCGCCCAAATTTCATGGTCGTGGTGACCCCGAGGCTGCGCCAAGATGGATAGAGGAACTGGAGAAAACCTTCAAAGTTCTGGGGTGCACTGATGAAGAAAAGGTAACATTGGCGGTTTATCAGCTTCAAGAAGGTGCAAATGATTGGTGGAACGCCGTGGAGAATAGAGTGTTTCCGGTAGGAACGGCCCCAACTTGGACTGCGTTTGTGGAAAATTTTTATGAAAAATATTTCTCGGAGAATGCGCAAGAGAAGAAGTTGATGGAATTTATGCGCTTGCGCCAGGGACAGATGACTGTTGATCAATACGAAGCAGAATTTGCAAGATTGGCTAAATTTGCACCGACTATGGTGGAGAATCCGAGGGATACAGCGCGAAGATTTCGGGATGGACTGAAGCCGGATCTTCGGAGTCTAATTTTGTCCCATGATATCAAAGATTACGGGGAAATGCTTAGACGGGCGCAGATCATAGAACGGGATCAGCAGGAAAGGGCAGCCGCTTCAGGATCACGGTTTGCTCAAAATAGGGATGATCGTCGTTTGGGAAAAAGGCCTATGACTGGAAATAGGCGATTTGTCCCGCCAGCCAGACGGAACATTGGGAAACCGAATCCCCAGTTGGGTAGATATGGGGCATGTTTTAAGTGTGGAAGTATGGGACATCATATCCGCGATTGCCCGCAGATGCAACCATCAGGACCGTCTAGAGTGCCACCACCACGAGCTGGAAATCAAGCCGGACCTCCCCCACCGGCTAGTCAGGGACGACCGCCAGCTCAAGGAAGGATTTATGCAATGGCACGCAAGGAAGCTGAGAATGCGCCGGGCGTGGTCACAGGTACGATTTCCTTGTGTGATCATGCAGCGTATGCATTGTTTGATCCGGGGGCAACCCATTCGTTTGTTTCAGAGCAATTTATTGAGTTGGTTGGTATGAAACCAGTGCTGCTTGAACATGTGCTTTGTGTGTCGACACCTGTGAATGATAGGTTGCTAGTTTCTTTTGGATGTCCTAACTGTAAGGTAATTATTGGAGGTAGGGAAGAGAGTATCAACTTGGCAGTAATAGCCATGTTCGATTTTGATGTGATTATTGGTATGGACTGGTTAGTCCGACAGAAAGCTGTAGTGGATTGCAGCGATAGGACGATCCAATTTAATCCGGATGGACGCCCTAGTTTTGTATTTCAGGGAAACCGAGGAGGAACCTCGATCCCTTGGATTTCCTCGCTTGAGGTGAGTAAGCTGTTGGATGAAGGGTGTGAAGGATATTTGGTGAATGTTGTAGACCCAACAGTTGAGGAACCTAAGTTGGAAGATATACCTGTAGTAAGCAATTTTCCCGATGTGTTTCCTGAGGAATTACCGGGTTTACCGCCCGAGCGAGAGGTGGAGTTTGTGATCGAATTGGCGCCAGGAACAGAGCCGATTTCGAAAGCGCCGTATAGGATGTCCTTATCAGAATTGAAAGAGTTAAAAGTCCAGATACAGGAATTACTGGACAAAGGCTTTATTCGCCCTAGTACGTCCCCATGGGGAGCGCCAGTTCTGTTTGTTAAGAAGAAAGATGGAACTCTGAGGTTGTGTATAGATTATCGACAGCTGAACCAAGTGACAGTGAAGAATAAGTATCCACTGCCGAGGATTGATGATCTGTTTGATCAGTTGCAAGGAGCCTTAGTGTTTTCCAAAATAGATTTGAGGACCGGGTATCATCAGCTAAGAATAAGAAATGAAGACATTCTCAAGACTGCTTTTAGGACTCGATACGGGCATTATGAATTTACTGTCATGCCCTTCGGACTGACGAATGCCCCAGCCGCTTTCATGGATTTGATGAATCGTGTGTTCAAGGAATTCTTGGATCAGTTTGTGATAGTTTTTATTGACGATATACTAGTGTACTCTAGGAGCCCCGAGGAGCATGAGGTACACTTGACTGAGGTGCTACGGACATTGAGAGAGCATGCATTATATGCCAAGTTCAGCAAGTGTGAGTTTTGGCTCAGCAGAGTAGGATTTCTTGGACATATCATTTCTAGGGATGGAATTTCGGTGGATCCAACCAAGATAGAAGCAGTCACTAAGTGGCCTAGACCGACATCAGTAACCGAGATTCGAAATTTTCTGGGATTGGCTGGTTATTACAGGCGATTCGTGGAAGGATTTTCGTCAATAGCCATGCCATTGACAAGACTGCTTAAGAAGGAAGTGAAATTTGAGTGGGATGACAAGTGCGAAAGGAGTTTTCAGGAATTGAAGCACAGGTTAACGACTGCTCCTGTATTAACCATTCCGTCGGGCCCAGGAGGATTCGAGATTTATAGCGATGCTTCGCTAAGAGGATTGGGCTGTGTGTTGATGCAGCATGGAAAAGTGGTAGCTTATGCGTCACGTCAGTTGAGACCGCATGAGATGAATTACCCGACGCATGATTTGGAATTAGCTGCTATCGTGTTTGCACTTAAGATCTGGAGGCATTACTTGTGTGGAGAAAAGTTCCAGATTTTTACGGATCATCAAAGTCTCAAGTACTTGTTTTCGCAGAAAGAGTTGAATATGAGGCAGCGCCGATGGATGGAGCTTCTGAAGGATTATGATTGTGATATTATGTATCATCCTGGAAAAGCCAATCGAGTGGCAGATGCTCTGAGTCGAAAGTCTAGTTTGGCGCATTTAATGGTCAAGGAGTGGACGTTATTGGAAAGGCTCAGGGATTCAGAGTTTAAGTTGGAAATGAGTCACGTATCGAATTTACTAGCCGCCTTGAGGATTGAGCCAGAGATTCAGATCAGGATTAAGGAACTACAGTCTACGGATCAAGAAATCCAAAAGATTATTGAGATGGATGCAGATAAGAGGAAACCGGACTTTCAAGTGTCCGAGGATGGAGTTCTGAAGTTTCGAGGGCGATTGTGTGTACCGGATGATGTGAAACTTAAGGAAGAAATCTTATCGGAAGCCCATAGGAGCAATTACAGTATCCACTCGGGGAGTACGAAGATGTACCAGAATCTGAGACAGTACTATTGGTGGAATGGGATGAAGGTAGATGTAGCCAGGCATGTAGCCAGGCATGTAATCAAGTGTTTGACGTGCCAACAAGTAAAGGCACAGCATTGCAAGCCTGGAGGATTATTGAGACCATTAGAAATCCTAGAGTGGAAATGGGAACATATCACAATGGATTTCGTGACGGGACTGCCAAGAAGCCAGAGAGGACATGATTCAATTTGGGTAATAGTAGATAGACTGACTAAGTCAGCGCATTTCTTGGCTGTGCGAAAGGACTTTGAATTGGAAAGATACGCTGTTGACACCTAAATTTTGGCGCATCATTTAGTCGTAATTTGCATAGAAAATTAGGGATTAATTTTTTAACCCTTAAACAAAAAATATTTAAATTACATAACATATAGTTTAAATTCATTTTAGATTAATTGCATTTTTGCATCGGACCGGCGGTGACGAACGAGCTTAAATTTCATCGAATGGGACTCGGCTCACTTGAAATGCAAGGGCCGGGAATTACAAGTCAAACGGGCTCGGTTGTTTTAATTTGAACTTAATTCAGCCCATTATCATTAATTAATTCAGCCCATTTAAATTAAATTAAAATCTAAGCCCAAGCCTAAGCCCATTAGGACTAGAGAGCCCATCTAATTGACCTAGATTAGCGTTATATATACATCATTAGGTCAGGATTTTAAGGGGGTGAGATCAGAATTTTTAGAGTGTGAGAGTGAGAAAGAGAGAGAGAGAAAGAGACCGGCCGGAGCACCCCCCACACGGCCAGAACCGCGCGACGCCGCTGCTGCCGTCCCTCGCGCCTGCCGACGCCGCTGCTGCCTCGCATCCCGCGCGACGCCGCCATTGCTGCTTCCCGCTGACGCCGTGCCGACGCCGACGCCGCCGCTTCCCGCTGACGCCGCACTCGCCGTTGCCGCTTCCCGCGCGACGACGCCGTTGCTGCCGCACCTCACGCCGCCGACATCGCTGCTGCCTCGCATCCCGCGCGACGCCGCCACTGCTGCTTCTCGCTAACACCGTGCCTGCCGCTGCCGCTTCCCGCCGACGCCGCTGTTGCCGCGCCTCGCATCACCCGCGACGCCGCCGCTGCTGCTGCCCTCTGCCGCTGCTGCTGCCACTGCCGCTGCTGCTGCCGGAGCCGTCGCACACCGACGCAGCTGCTGCCGCTTCCCCGACGCGCGCCACCGCCGCTGCCCCGGAGCCGCGTCGTCACAAGCACCACCGTAAACAGCGCCGCCGCCGTCCTCGAGGTCACGCCATCGCCGGTCCGCCGTTCGCCGCTCGTCCCGATTCGCAATCCCGATCCGCGAGTCCAAATTTGGAAAGTAATCCGGAAATCAGGTAAAGATCTCTATCTGGTATATTTTTCAAAATATTTAGATTCCCAGTTTGGATGTTTGAATATTCTGTGAATATTGTGTGGATTGCTAGATATTTTAGGATAATGTTTGCCTTGTTCGTAATATTCGAAAATATTCAAAATTAGGAAACTTTCCTAATTCGGTAATGTATCTGGACAACTATCTGACCTTATCCCTAAGGTACGATACGTGGCGATACAGAAAATCATTATTCTATCCATAATCATTTGGGTACGATAATGACTTTTATTTGCTTTCCAAATTTAAATAATCAACTTTCTGTCGATATCTATAACCCTATAGATATGACTGTTAGTTTGATTTTTGTGCCTAATCCGAGTTTGAAACGAATTTTGCGGATCGCGTGGCTGCTTTAAATGTGGATGCTATCTCTGTTTAAATTGTTTTTCCTTTTCAAATAAAAAAGAAAATTCAAAAAATATCAGTTAGGATTTGAATTTGAGTTTTGCATGTTTAGGGAATCCTAAATATATCTAGACGATAGAGTAATTATTTAATTTAAATTAGGACTTGAGATAATCTATTTCCTAGTTTAAATTAAGTAATATTCTAATTTTAATAGATTATTTAGGTTATTTTTTTTAATTCCGAATTTTCATGAAAATCCCAAAAAAAAAGAATGAATTGTTTTATGGTAGATTAGGATAGATTGCATTCTTAATTTAATTAATTTATTATTTCGAATTTTAACAAAAATCTCAAAAATAAGTCATGTTAGGATATGTTAAGTCATCATAGGTTGCATGTTAATTTAGACATATTTTTATTCCGAATTTCATTAGAAAATACCAAAAATAAATCATTTGCCTGTCATCAGAATTAGGTCACGTCGTCGCATGACATATAGTTTGTATGCTAGGTTGCATTACTTGCATGTCATTTTTGCACGTCATTGCATGTAGATTAGGTTTCATTTAAATAAGTGAAAATCCTAAAAAATATTGAGTGAATTCCTTGTTAATTAGAAATCATATCAGGTTGTTGATGTGATTTTCTAGCTAATAATGCAGATGCTTACGTTGCTTCGAGGTAAGTAATTCTTCTAACTTGCAATTTATTTAATGCTTTCTTGGGTGTTAAATTGGTGGTTTGCGTACCCGCATGAACACCTCACATGTTAGTGACTAAGTTAAAATGGATCCAGATTGCTTGTCAAAATATTTTTGAAAAGAAAAGGTACCGAAAGGGCGTTAGACTAGATCTAGCGTAATCAAGTCCCCGGGCTTAGAATCTCTGGTTCGTAGGAATAAAACATACCTCCCTATGTTTTATTTAGGTTTCTAATCGACCTACCACAAATAGATTAGTGGCGACTCCGAGCATGAAAACTTTTGCATGTTAAAAACATAAACCTAAGTTGCGAATTGGTAGGGCTTGGGAAGGCTCGAGTTAGGTTTAGTCCTAATAATCTATTAGCCTAAGAGGAAAAATTTTAGGTCGCGACAGCTTGGCGACTCCGCTGGGGACTTGAGTTAAAACTCTTAGTGGACTTAGGCCAGTTTTTCTTTTCAAGAAAAAATATTTTTTGCTTGGTAGCGAGGATCCCAGGTACGTCCCTAACATTTTAGGTGTTAAATGTTTTTGCAGAATGGGAGGTATAAGGGGAGGCGTGATTGTTAACCCTTGTTTTGCAGGGAGGTGTTTGAATGAATGGTTTATTTTATGCACGAAGCGCTGTATGATATAACTTGTTGTGCATGCCTTGCATTTACACTACACCGCACACACTTCCCGCTGCCGGACCTGGGCGGCACAGGTTTAGGATGGTACTGAGAAAGCGGACACCCCGACCACACCCGCGTGGTATGGGTCGCCCTCCTTGGTCCCGAAAATTCTTTCATGGTGTCATTGAATACCTACCACGGTTGCACCCTTTGCAACCCGGGTCGGCTCTTTGACTAAGCCGGAGTCAGGGGAATCCCAGCCTAACCACCACCATGACTGGTTTAGCTCGGTAATCCTCATGTCTCCATTTTGCAAGCCAGAGTCTAGGTAGAAATCGAACCTCACGTTTTATGCGCATGTCTATGTGATTGCCATCATTCTACCCGGTGAAGTAAGATTTCTGAACCTTTATCTCGCAATTTATTTATGTTTCGTCTTTTTCTTTGGTCGGTCTATGACATTAGGTCGGTCGTGAGTCTTGGTCTATACACTATGGGAGGGGCAGACATCCGGATTCTTGATGCTCCTAAGGACGAGCTCCGTGCTTGGTGGAATCTACTCAGTCCGATCAACCGCAAGCTAGTTGAGGGCCACATCGGGAGGCTGCTCCCCCTACTGGAGGTCAAAGTCCGTACCGGCCTCGTTCGAGCATTAGCGCACTTCTGGTGTCCCGAAACCTCTACCTTTATATTCGGTAAGCACGAGCTCACCCCGACGTTGGAAGAATATAGCGTGCTCATTGGAAAACCATTGGAGTCGGAGTTAGTCACACCACCTTTGGGAATTGATTCCACTTTAATGTTGGCCGAATTTTTGAATGTCGGAAAAGATGAATTGGGAAAAGTTTTAAAAGCAAATCGCGGCACATGTCCTTTTTCATTCCTGAGTCAGTGTTTTGAAAAAGCCACATCTTTTCAAAAAGGCAGAATCTTTTTGCTAGCATTTTTCGGGTTCGTGATTTTTCCTTACTGTAAGAATACATGTAGTCCGTCAATCGCCTGGTTGGTCCAACAGGTCTGTCTTGAAAAGAATTTTATCAACACCATTTTAGCCGAGACTTTCATTTCCCTCACTAAATTTAAGCAACATGTTGACAAAACTTTTCATGCCCCCCTCGAACTTTTGCAAATCTGGTTTTTGTCTCACATAAAAGGGTGTGGCGACTTACTCACAATATCCGAGCTTAATGATTCTAGCCATCCCGTCTTGAGGTATAAAGAAAAACAAGGGGGTGCACCCGATTATCATTACTCTGAATGGATCATCTTCATGAAAAACGCTAGACCCCAAGGTTTCCAATGGCATGCTAACTGGTTCAAAGTCGAGGAAGCTCGGCTTACATGTAATGGTATTGGACCGGTTCCACTATTGGGTTTCACCGGAGCAATTGAATACTACCCCGCCAGAGTATCTCGTCAGTATCAGATTCTCCAAGGGCTCCCTCCAGCGTTACAACCAGAACTCCTCCAAGTTGACTTCGCCGATGATGATAAAGACCACGAAGCGACCGTAGCTCAGCTCAATAAGATGTGGAGGAAGTGTCGTGTGTTAAAGATAGCTCGGCCCGAAGGAGAACTAAAGGGAGAGCAGAAGTCCTATTTCGCGACGACCCAGTACATTCGACGGCACAGAATCCCGCAGGATTTGCTCCCAAAGATACCCAAGGTGCCTCTCAAGTCCGCCAACCGCTCAGAGAACAATCGCCTCAAAAGGAAGGCCGAAGAAGCTGAAGAAAAGGCATCCAAGATAGCTCGAGCTTATGAGCAATTGAAGAAGGAAATCGCCTCCCATATGTCTATAGATCAAGCTAAATAAAAAGCTCGAAATTCTTTTCTCATTTCAGTTTCAGTTTTTTTTTAAAAAAAATTTGTTTAGGAATTGAGTCATTTGTCTTTATATTCAGTTCAATTTCAAGTCATTAATTGATGTAAAAATTTTCGCCATTTCAATAAAGGGGTCTTTTCAATTCAAAGCGGTTAGACCAATGTCATGGATTGGCGTATGATTTTGCTTGATACTTATGTATGCCTGTTTCGTTCCAAAATCAGGTAGCTACGGACCGATCACGATCGCCCATTCGTACACGGTCGAGAGCCAGGATGGCCGATCAAACCGACTTGCAAGAGCGTGTTGTTGGTGTGGAAGACCAGATCAAGCAACTTGTCATCGCGATGCAACAAATGTCCGCTGAGATCAAAGCTCTCCGGTCGGTTCCTGTTTTGGCATCCCTCGAAGCATCAGTCCCAAAGCAGAAAATCAGAAAAAGTGTCGATGTTGACGGAGATGACGATATTCCTGATTTAGAAGATGACCCCGTCCAGATCATCGTCAACAAAGACAAACCTGATGAACGGGTCAATAAACTTGAAGAAAGAGTGAAGCAGCTGGAAGGTTCGCAGGATTCGCCTTCGATCGATCTGTCCCTGTACTCACAGATCAAAATCCCAAAGAAGTTCAAAATGCCAGATTTTGACAAGTACAATGGCACCACATGTCCAAAAGCCCACCTACAGCTCTATCACGTACAGATGACTTCGTACGTTGACAACGAACTCCTGATGATCCATGTCTTTCAAGCAAGTTTGACGGGTCCTGCTTTGAGCTGGTATCTCATGAAGAAGATAAATGGCCTTAAAACTTGGAAAGAAGTCAGTGAAGCATTCTTGAAGCAGTACAGATTCATAACGGACATCATTCCTACCCGTGATGATCTCGAACGTGCTCAGATAAAAAAGACTGAGTCCTTCAAAGACTATGCTATCAGATAGAGGAATTTAGCTGCTCAGGTTGTCCCAGAATCCATAGACAGTGAGTTAAAGAGGATGTTCGTGAAAACTCTCCCGTTCGAATACCGTGTCGATTCATTCTCTTGTACTATACTCCATCTTCTCGTCAGTATGATGGATATTTAATGTCCAGCATTTGGCGCGCCATGGTGTGTCTCCTCGGCAGCAGATGGCACTACTATAATCAAGCAAATAATAATAAATGTGCTTCAGCAAGACAATCTACATTCATTGTCAAAAAAAAAG